>CM077091.1:99492838-100103555 GCA_039513925.1 Platanthera zijinensis
TTGTCGACATTGTGTCGACACCAGAACGACCCAAGCGACATTGTCTGCATCAGCTATGCCAAGACAAGAAGCAGTTGTGTCGACACACAGGACTTGTGTCGGACACAAACTCAAGACATATGGCCTCGACACTCAATGCCATCTAACAGCAATAGCTATACTGAGTCTGAAGGCTTGTGTCGACATACAAGACTTGTTTGACACACACTGAATGACGTCTCGACACACACTCAACAATAGCTGGACAAACAATCAACACCCTCTGTCAGCATCAGTTATGTCGAGACCAAGAGAAGTTGTGTCGACACACAAGACTTGTGTCGACACGTATAAACAGAAGCTGGTCGAGTAGCAGAAGAATGACTATGTCAACACATGGAGTGTTTTGTCTACATCATCAAGACTTGGGTCGACACATAGTCTATTTGTGTCGACACATGTGAAGCAGTTTGCTGAGTGGTTCATGTTGAGTTGTAAAGTCTTTTAGGAATCAACTGTCATGACTGGTGACTCGACAGCTATCATAACAAATAGGTCTGACATTTTTTTCAGAACTTATAGAATGTTGTTACAAACCGGATCAGCCGGTAATCATGAGGAAACTCTATATTACAGGAGGAAGAACTAAAAATAAGAAAGTAATCAAGTTATTACAGGAAAGAGAGTTTGACAACAAGTAAAGGGGAAACCCTTAAGAAGGCAAATCCAGAATAGTCTGTAAGAAAGTTTCAGATCTAATTCTGAAACTAAAGATGGAGCTATCTTAAGATCAACTTCTAAATCAAGTGAAGATCAACCTTATTTTGTTCAATCAAGAAGCTTTGAAATAGCTAAGTAAGGTTGGGATCTGAAGATTCCGTTTATTCAGAACTGAACAAGAAGCTCACACTAATAGAGAGTTCTATCTGGTGAGTTTCTGTACCCTTTTAAAACATTCAATTTTCTTGTAGGATCTTTTAGAGATCTGAGTTGTAAGCCTGTAATTATAAAGACTGAGGTAGGGCTTAGTGCCTAAGGTGTTAGGACTTGTGAAAGTTTGAGTTGTAAGCCTAGTGATAAAGGCTGAGGTAGGGCTGAGGCCTGAGGTAGGATTTTGGAAGAATCTGAGGTAAGACTTGTATAAGTCTGAGCTGTAGGAAACCAATCTGGTTCTGAGTTGTAAGATCTGTGGATCTGAGTAAGTGGAAGGAAGTTGGGCTGAATCCAGTTCTCTATTGGATTGGAAAAGGGGGAAAGTGGATGTACTAATATCTTGGGGGACCACTATAAATCTTGTGTACTGTACTGTGCTAGTATTGGGTGTGCTGTGGTGTTGGGCTGTTGTTTGTTAGGATTGTTGTGCTGAGAATTGTATTATCTATGCTAAGTTAGAACAAGCTAATTGACTCTAAAGCTAAAAGAAAATTAGAACCTATTCACCCCCCGTTAGGTGTCTAGGCTCTTGAAATCAAGTCTTTCAAGTGGTTATATTGTTCAAGGAAATCTGATCCAAAATTACATCACAATACAAGAAGGCCCTCCATTCCAATGAAGGTATCAGTTCTGGATGCAAATGATAGAACCCCAAAGAGTTATTCTAAATGAATCAGGATCATATCATCTTGGAATATTAGACAAAAGAGCAAAAACAGTATTGTTGTGCAGATAGATGCATTTCAGAATCTGGTGCATTGCAAAACCTCTAAGGAGATGTGGGACACCTTGATTGTTTACATGGAGGGAACTGAAGAAGCCATAGAAGACAGGAATCTATGCTAAATCAAGAATATAAAGCTTTATACAAGCCAAGTCTGACAACATAGTTGAATGTTACAAGAAGTTCTTCAGGATAGTAAATGAGCTGATGACGTATGGAAGAGTCTTCAGCACATATAACTGAATGATAAGTTTCTCAGATCACTAACAAAGGACTGGGACACAAAGAATGTGCCATCAGAGAGGTGGTCAGGCTTGCTAATACACCTCCACCAATACTATTTGGAAAGCTGCTATCCTACTAAATGCAGCTCACTGCTAGAAAAGTGGAGGAGAAAAGAATAGGTCTGAGTACAAAGAGAAGTCAGTTGCCTTCTAGCCTGAAGGCATAGAAAGGGTAGGAGAAAGTCTCCTTCTCCACCCAGAAGGAGTGCTGAGGCAGAAGAAGAAATCCTTATAACAGCACATCAAATAGCCACACCTCTGATGAGGACTTTGCTTCCTTTACAAGAAAGTTCCAAGGTTCATAAAAAGAAGAATGGAGAACCAGGCCATCTACATCCTTCTCCAAGGATGAGTATTACAGGAAAAAAGAACTCCCAAGGATGACAGGTATGCCTCAAAAACTAGTAAACAAACTAATTCTACGATTGTTTGTTATTGTTGCAACAGGTCTGGATATGTTATAGCTGACTGTCCAGACAAGAGGACTGAATCTAAAGGAGAAGAAGAAGCATCAATTGAAAGGCAAGAAGGAGAAATCCTTTGTTGCTAAAAGTAGATGTTGGAGACACTCTTCATCTTCAGGATCAGGAGAAGAAGATGATGCAGAAGCATATGTTGGTATGTTCTCAACAGAAGAGGATTCTAGGGAACTAGAATTCCTAACAAATGCTAGACTCCATAAAATGGAGTGAAATACTATTGTTGTAGAGGGCTGATGGCCTGTCAGAAAATGATCAGTGCCAGGATCAGCCTGGTCAACACAAGGTATACAATTCTCTCTCAGCTTCTGATTATTTTACTAGATCAGAATCATTAGAATCAACTTCAAGAGAAGTGGATGATTCTGATTATGAGGTAGATGTACATCAACTCATTAACGAGTATGGTGGGCTGTTGCAAGCTCTCAAGAGGAGAAAGTTTCTTGTCATGGAGCAGGCCAAGGAAATTGAGTCTCTTAAGCAGGCTATATCAGATTCAGCCATGTTGATAGATTTAAAACTAAAGGAGGTTGCCAAACTGAAAAACATTACTGTTATTCATATAGTCACAATCTCTTTCAAGGAAAATCATATCAAGAAACTGGAGACAAATCTTCAGCAAGAAAGAGAGTTAGTGGCTAAATTCTCTAAGCCAAAATCTGTCTTGCCCTTAATAGACAATTTCATTTCATATAAAGGAAAGACTGGTCTAGGTTTTAAGGAAAGAACTAGGGCCACCAATTCTCATATAAAAGGTAAGGCCAAGTTCAGCCACTAGCTAAAAAGCCCCCTATTTTCTTTAGGAAAGTGATGCAACCTACAAAAAGGCATGATCATGATATTACTCATGGTCACTATGAGTATGGTGATCTCATGGGCAAGGGTGCAAATGCCAATAGGTCACTCAATAAGCAAACCCATCAGGTTCAAAAGGAATTCTTGGGGTTTGCTGCTCCAGCACCTACACTTAACAAGACTGCTGACAACAAAGTTACAAAGACTGTACCTAAAAGAAGGTATAATAGATTTGAGTGTTGGTGTTAAGGCAAGGTGGGAAACTTTGCCAATGATTGCTGGTTCAACACAAGTGTTAAAACTAAGAATAGTTTACATGTAAGAACAGCTGCAGGATTTAAAACTAACAAGGACCTAGGACCCAATAATAATTTGGGTTTTAAGGATAAGTGATTCTTTATTTGATGCAGGTGAATCCAAGTGTCCATACACCTATATGGTACTTCGATAGTGGATGTTCCAGACACATGACTGGAATAAGAAGAATGTTGAGGGAGTATGTGTAAAACCTCTACCCGTCAAGAAGAATATAATAGAGGGTCCGACCGGGGCCCCCACCCATATTCCACAAACAGGCGAGACGCTATGAAATAATATCAAAACCAACGCATCCTAACACAGAGCATTCTAGCGGAAGCTTCACGGTTGAAAAACTTGAACTCAAGCAAAACAAGAACTGTCCACTAAAACATATGAATGTATACAACCAAAGTATCTGGCCTTAAGGCCTTACAAATTTCACTTAACAAGGTGTGGTTTACAGACATCGGTACGCAGGCCGACCACACATGAACAAGAAGAAACAAAACAAACAAAGACTTCGAGGGCAGCAACGCAGCTTGGGCTTCAGCCCGCTAAGTCCCGCTCGGACCAGCACCTCCAGCACTTGCAAGAACCAATCCACCAAGTGGTGGCATATAGGGCAATGGTCAGCATTCAGCTGACAAAATATAACGACCCTGCCCCTTGCACGGGGCAGCGGAATTCCATCCCTGCATCGCATTTTCCAATATGATATATATAAAGCAAACCACGCAAGACATGCATGACCGCACAGTCAATACATATCACAAATGTCGGCACGACGACCCGATGCTCCGTGCACTCAGGGCACATTCGGGTGTACCAGAAACACCGGATCCCACCAATGAGCATTCTAGTCTTGATCGGCACGCAAACCGTCAACTCTCGCTATGTGATCCTAACATGGCCTTAAGCACCCAAGGTTAGACAACCATAACGCGGGTATAGATCCGCCTCTCCCGTTGCTCACATCGTCAGACTCAAGACTGGACTGACGCAAGTACAGCTTCACCTTGCCCGTTCACCATAAGAGTTGAACCCAACTCGCATAATTTCCTGGACTTCCTCCAGTACTTCCTGCTGCACCAAGCAACAGGTATGCACCACAGATTGCACACAAACAATCAAATTCTCGGAGATTCCACCGAATGTAAACAAGCATCACCAATCAGACCAGACCAGCACGTCTAGATGGGCTTCACACAGCATGCCTAGATCTATACTCCAATTCCGGACTCTAACAAGGGGGACTTCACATATCTACCCCAAGGGACACCACAACCCACCGCACACTCGCGGGGACGGGTTTTTCCCTATGCAAATGCAGGAAAGTAGGACTTCACTTGTCCAAGACGTAAATCGTTACCCTTAGAATTCGCCTCGGAGCTATGGAGAGAATTGAGACGGATGAAGGCCTTCGTAGCAACCTTGCCTTCGTAAATCCGAACTCGGCTCGCGATTTGGACCACCGAAGCACCACCGATGGCCGGATTCCTCTTCTTCTTCCTTGCTTTTCTCTCCCCTCTCTCTTAACTTTAGAAGAGAAAGATGAAACTCAAATGAGCTTTCTCCTCTTCAATCCCGGCCTTATCAACCCAGGGAATAGCCCAGACCATTGGATCTTGGTCAAAGAAAATGAACGGCTCTGATCAACCCTGAATTTTATTTCCTGGGCCGAACACGGGTTGTAATACGCCCGTGTCACAGGCCGTGTTCCTGAAGCTGTGCACAATCGACTTAAAATAAACCAGAACACGGGCATTGACACGCCCGTGTCAAGCCTGACACGCCTGTGTCACACAGTACACAGCCGTGTACCCGGCCGTGTCACCCTGTAACACGATATCCAAAATTACCCGAGCAGGACACTGCTAAGGCACACGCCCGTGTCCCTAGCCGTATGCCAAACACGCCCCTGTTATACGCCCGTGTCACAGGCAATGTTCCACACTCGACGATCAGGGCTCGAGAACTCGTCGAGAATAGGGACATGCCCTGGGACACGCCCGTGTCCCAGGCCGTGTACACCTGACACGCCCTGAGACACGCCCATGTCTCAGGCTGTGTCAGCCAACCTGAATCCCACTTTGGCTTTTTGAGATTTCTGGGGTGTTACAATCCTCCCCTCCTTAATAAAATTTTGTCCCGAAATTTGAAGACAGCAGGGAGATAACAACATAACACAATCAGAGACATATTTGTTTCTATCATATATATAAACGAGCGAACAAGTTACGAAAATAACTCGGGAAACACGGCTTGCATGGTCTACTCCCTCTCCCATGTTAGCTCTTCTCGTCCACAATTGTCCACTGGACTTTGACCATCCCGATCATTTTGTTCCGCAACTGAAACTCGGCTCGATTCTCGATCCGAATGGGCCTCACCTTTGTCGTTAGCCCATACTCAACCGACACCCGATCATTCTCAATCACTTAAGCTGGATCCTTGACTGCTTTTCGTAGTACCGAGATGTGGAATACATCATGCAGTCCACCCAATTCCGATGAAAGAGCTAGCCGATACGCAGCTTCCCCAACTCGCTCCACCACTTCAAACAGACCAAGTATCGCGGACTTAGCTTTTTCAACCCTCGAATCCGAGATATGCCTTTGAAGGGTTTAATCTTTAAATAGACCCAGTAACCAACCGTGAACTCCACGTTCCGGTGCTTAGCATTGTAATACTTGGCTTTCCTATCCTGGGCTATTAGTATTCTCTCTCGAATAGAGCTTATTGTTGAGTTAGCATCCTCGACTGCCTTTTGTCCCAAAAGTTTGGATTCGCCAGTTTCTGCCCAAGCTAACGGTGTACGGCACTTGCGACCATACAGAGCTTCAAACGGTGCCATGCCGATGCTCGTATAGTAGCTATTATTGTAGGCAAATTCCACCATAATAAGATGATCTTCCCATTTCTTACCGAAGTCCAGGGTGCACATACGGAGCATATCCTCCATTGTTCTGTTGGCTCGTTCAGTTTGGCCATCCGTTTGCGGATGAAAGGCCGTACTGAATGCTAACTTTGTGCCCAACAGCTAATGGATTAGCCTCCAATCCTTTGAAGTAAATCGCCCATCACGGTCACTGACGATGCTTCGGGGAATACCGTGCAATCGAACAATCTGCTCCACATAGAGCTTTGCCAATATTTCCACTTAATCGTCCCGCTTGTTTGGTAGGAAGTGAGCCACCTTTGTAAATCGGTTGACAATCACCTAGATTGAGTCATTCCCACGTTGAGAACTCGGCAATCCGTGCACGAAATCCATTGAAATATCCTCGAACTTCCACTACGGAACTGGAAATGATTTCAGGAAACCACTAGGCCGTTGACACTCTGCCTTTACCAAAGCACAAGTACGACACTTATCCACATACTCGGCTATGTCCTTCTTTAAACCGGGCCACCAGAAAAATTTCTTCATGTCCTTGTACATCTTTGTGCTCCCAGGGAGAATTGAGTACTTTGTAAAGTGTGCTTCATATAACAATTCTTCTCGCAATTTACCCGCACAAGGGATGCACAATCGGCCATCCTTCCGTAATAACCCGTCATCCTAGGAGAAATTGTCATAAGAACCTTCCTTGGCATAGCATTGGAGACTTTCATCAAACTTCGTTGCCTGCCGAACCCTGTCCGCAAGGTCATATTGTACCTCAATCCAGTTCAAGCATGCATCGGCCGAAGAATCCCTTTCAATACAAGATATCTCGAACGCTTCCAACTCCTGGATTAGACGCTCATCATGTATCCGCAACCAACTTGCCTGCACCAGAGTCCGACGACTCAAGGCATCAGCGACCACATTTCCCTTTCCGGGAACATAGTTGATGTCGAAGGTATAATCCCATAGGAATTCCATCCACCTCCTTTGTCGCATATTTAAATCCTTTTGATCGAGCAGATACTTTAGGCTTTTATGATCTGTATAAATATCTACCTTACCTTCACGCCATAAAGATAGTGCCGCCACAACTTTAGCGAAAAGATCACCGCCGCCGCCAACTCCAAGTCGTGGACGGGATAATTACGCTCATGCACCATTAATTGACATAAGCCATAAGCAATCACCTTTCAAAATTGCAGGAGAACGCAGTCTAAGCCGCTTCCTGACGCATCGCTGTATATCTCAAAACCGTCTATACCACAAGGCGACATCAAAACAGGCGCCGTGGTCAAACGACCTTTTAACTCCTCAAAGCTCGCACGCACTCCGGCGTCCAAACGAACTTCTGATCTTTTCTCGTCAACGTAGTCAGAGGAAAAGCAATCCGGGAGAAGTTCGCCATAAATCGTCTATAATAGCCTGCCAGTCCAAGAAAACTCTTGACTTCGGCCACCGAAGACATCACTGGACAATCACGAATGGTACTTATCTTTGCCGGATCCACCGCTATGCCCTCTCCACTTACCACATTGCCAAGAAAAGCCACCGATGAGAGCTAGAACTCACACTTAGAGAACTTGGCATACAGCTTATTTCTCCGCAAGGTATGCAATACCAACCGCAAATGGTTTGCATGATCGTCCTCCGACTTAGAGTACACGAGGATATCATCAATGAACACAATCACAAACAGATCCAAGTATTCGCGAAACGTTCGATGCATGAGATCCATGAATACCGATGGCGCATTACATAAGCCGAACGGCATCACTGTGAACTCATAATGACCGTAGCGTGTGTCAAACGCTGTCTTGGGAATGTCACCTTCCTAATCCGCAATTGGTAATACCCGGATTTCAAATCCAACTTGGAATAAACGGTTGAGCCCGCTAGCTGATCGAACAAGTCATGATCGATCCGAGGAATCAGATACTTATTTTTCTCTGTCAGTTTATTCAGTTCGCGATAATCAATACATAGCCGCAAACTACCGTCTTTCTTTTTCACAAAAAGAACAGGCACGCTCCAAGGTGACATACTTGGGCGTATTTATCCCTGCTCCAAAAGTTCTTGCAACTGAACTTTTAGTTCGGCCATCTCTTTTGGCGCTACCCGATACGGCGAACGGGCCACAGGTTTCGCACCCGGCACCAGCTCGATAGACTTGTCGAGAATAGGGACACGCCCTAGGACACGCCCATGTCCCAGGCCGTGTACACCTGACATGCCCTGAGACACGCCCGTGTCTCAGGCCATGTCAGCCAACCTGAATCCCACTTTGGCTTTTTGAGATTTCTGGGGTATTACACTATGTACCCATAGAGAATGGACCCAAAGTAATCTATGGTGGATCAGAAAAAGGAATAATCTAAGGATTTGGTAACATTTCTAGTGATTCAATTACTATCACTAAAGTGGCTTATGTGAAGGGTCTAAAACACAACCTAATTAGCATAAGTCAACTTAGTGATCTAGGTTTTTACATCTCTTTCCTCAGAGGGGAGTGCCAAATAAGGAGGTCAAGTGATCAAGAGATCATTTTGACTGGCAATAGGAAAGGGATGTATATTGTCTTAACAAGATTGTGAGTTTAACATCTCACCCATTTGTCTAGTTGCAGGAGAGAAAGCTTCACTATGTGTCAAATGATACAAGAGGCTAGCTCATCTGAACTATAAGTCAATAGGACAGCTGTTAAGCATGGGGTTAGTGAGGAATGGTCCTAAAGTCAAGTGTATTAAAGAGGGTGTGTGTTCTGCTTGCCAAAAAGGGCAAACAGACTAAGTCCTCTTTCCATGCACTTGATATAAAAGATTCAATGAGATGTTTATATCTCTTGCATATGGATTTATTTGTTCTTGTATGCCTGTTCATTGTCTTGGTAGGAAAGTATACACATTAGTTATTGTGGATGACTATTCTAGATTCACATGGGTTTTCTTATTGAGGCAGAAATCTAAAACTCCTACTATTTTTCAGACCTTTGTTAGACAAATTCAGAATGAATTTAACAATTCAGTAGTCCAAATCAGAAGTGATCATGGAACTGAATTTCAGTCTGAATGAATGACAAAGTTTTGTAAAGAACTTGGGATTCATCAGGAGTTCTCCTCACATAGAACACCCCAGCAAAATTGTGTTGCTTAAAGAAAGAATAGGACTCTAATTGAGGTAAGTAGAACACTACTTAGTGACACTACTCTCCCTGAGTACTTCTAGGCAGAGATAGTAAATACTGCATGACATGTACTCAATAGAGCCTCCATCAATAAGAAACATAAGATGACTCCCTATCAGATTTTGAAAGGTAGAAAACTAAACATTTCCTACTTCAGAATCTTTGGTAGCAAGTGTTATGTCCAAGTTAATGGTAAGCACTACCAAACTAAGTTTGCTGCCAAATCCCTAGAAGGTATATTTGTTGGGTACAGCAATAATAGTAAGGCATACAGGATTTATAACTTGACTACACAAGTTGTAGAAGAATCTGTCCATGTAGTATTTGATGAGTCTAAGTTGATTAACAGTGAATTGTCTAGCTCTTCAAGTAGTTCTACAGGTTTATAGGATAGGATGGAAAAGCTGGCTATCAATGAAGAAGCACCTGCTAGGCTGGATGAAGAAAAGGATGCATGTTGTCCAGGGGGAGAACAAGACTCACTGGATGAAGAAGACAATGTGGAGCATCAGGTTAAGGAAAATGAAGAAGGCAAAGAGATTGGTTGATTTCCTCCAGCAACAAGACACCTAAAGGATCATCCAACTCATCAAATCATTGGTGATGCAAGTCAAGGTGTACTAACCAGGAGCAAGAACATGAATACAGTTTTATGTTAAAGTTTCTTGTCACAGATAGAACCCAGGAAGTTTGAAGAAGCCATGCTAGACACAAACTGGATTGATGCTATGCAAGAAGAGCTGAATCAATTCAGAAGATATAAAGTCTGGGAACTGGTTCCTAAACCAAAGGATCACAACATTATAGAAACCAAGTGGATCTACAGAAACAAACTTGATGAGAATGGGCCAGACTTATAACAAAAGACTACAGGCAAGAGGAAGGGATTGACTTTGATCAAACCTTTGCCCAAGTGGCAAGGCTGGAGGCTATAAGGTTGTTCTTTGCCTATGCTGCCTATCATGGGTTCAAGGTATATCAGATGGATGTAAAGTCAGCATTTCAAAATGGTGACTTAAAAGAGGAAGTCTATGTTGAAAAACCCTCAGGTTTTGTAGATTCTCATTATCCTGATTATGTATATAGGCTTAGGAAAGCTCTATATGGTTTGAAACAAACCACTAGGGCTTGGTATGAAACCTTGTCTGCTTTTCTTATTGAGAATAAATTCTCTAGAGGAAAGATAGACAAAACTCTATTCTTTAGGGAATCTAAAGGCAAGATAATCCTATTCAAGATATATGTTGATGACATTATCTTTGGATCTACTGAAAACAACATTTATAGAAAGGTTGCCAAACTTATGCAAGGGAAGTTTGAGATGAGCAGTATGGGTGAACTGAAGTTCTTCTTGGGACTTCAAGTAAGACAGACTGATGATGGATTGTCCATATCCCAGTCTAAGTTTCACCAAAGAGTTGATTAAGAAATATGGAATGGACTCAGCCTCCACCATGAAAACTCCAATGGAAACAAGTATGCCTATAGGCAAAGATGAGACAGGGACACCTGTTGATGAGTCTTTGTATAGAGGGATATTTGGCTCCCTACTCTACTTGACTGCTAGTAGACCTGACATCATGTATGCTATATGTGTCTGTGCTATGTGCCAAGCTTTCCCAAAGGAATCTCATTATATTGCAGTAAAGAGAATTTTGAGATATCTTAAGGGCACACCTAATCTAGGTCTTTGATACCCTAAGAATAAAGATTTCTTACTAACAGGCTTCTCAGATGCAGACATTGCAGGATGCAAAGAAGACAGGAAAAGTACTATAGGAACTTGTCAATTCCTAGATGGAAGGCTGGTGTCATGGTGCAGCAAGAAGCAAGCAAGTGTAGCTATATCAATAGCTGATTCTTAATATATAGCTGCAGGTAGCTGCTGTGTACATTTGATGTGGATAAAGCATCAACTTGAAGACTATGACATCATGGTAAGTAGAATTCCACTATTCTGTAATTCTACTAGTGTTATTTTTATTTCTAAGAATCTTGTATCACATAGTAGAACCAAACATATAGAAATTAAGTTTCATTTCATAAGAGAACACGTAGACAAGGAAGATATTAGTCTAGAATTGTACACACAAATAATCAAATTACTGATATTTTTACAAAACCTCTGGATGAAACTAAAATCAATTATTTTAAAATTGAATTAGGTATGTTGAACCTAGAATAGGTCAGCTAAAGCATTCCTAAGTAGAATATGTAAGCACTATATTTCTCAAGAAATTTGTCTAAGTGCAAAGTTTGTGTCGACACAAGCAAATTATGTTGACACACTCAGTATGTTGTGTCGACAAAGAAAAGGATGTGTCGACAAAGAAACAGTATCTGTGTCGTTAGAAGAATAGGTGTCGACACAACTATGTCGAGACATGACTAGCCCGTGTCGACACAAACACAAGTATGTTGACACATAGACATGTCGACTAAAATTAAGTTTTGTCGTGACCTACGTCTCTTATGTCGACACATGTACAACTATGTCGACATGTATTTTTACTAAGTAAGGAGCGTCCTTTAACCTACCCTTTTCAAGTAGACTATAAATAGGGGAAGACAAAATCTGGTCGACTATGCCTTCAGATTTCTCGACTTTAGGCCTTTTGTCAACATAGATATTCACTTCTCTTCTCGTCTCTCTCTCCCTCTCGTTAATGGCACCCCACAAGGATGACAAGGTGAATTAAGGTTATGAGCTTATTCGTGGGGGATTCACGATAGCCTCACAAGACATCCAGGGTGTAATTACCCTAATTTCGGAAAATGGGTTGGAGTTCTTGGTCTCAGAACTAACAAGAATTTGGAAAAAGGAAGTACTGGAATTTTATTCATCAGCAACTGTGGACGCTGAAGGGAAGAAGATCAAAGCGATAGTTCAGTATTCCCAAGTGAAACTAACACTAAAGACAATCAGGAAATCACTCAAACTTCCCATGGTTAAGGATGATGATGAAATAGTTCAATCCCTAACTAAAGATCCACTAAGTTGGTGCGGGCTGAACCCTAATACCAAAGTTGGATCATCCATTACCCGTAAAGGGATGAATTTACAAGGAAAATTTCTATCTGAAATAGTAGGCAAAGAGATTCTGTGCAAGACTGGTGGACAAGACAGAGTTTCAGTCTCCATGTTCACTCTAATGACAAGGGTCATATTCACTGTAAAAACAGACTGGGCATCAATAGTATTTGACAAGATCCAAGGAGTAAAGTAGCCAAATCTGGGAAGGATACTAAGCTTATGCTTAGCTTCTACAATAATAGATGTTATGAACCAACTACCAGGATCCAAGATCAACCATATGAGGAGATGGATGTAAGGAATCTATCTAGATGGGATAGAGTATTGACCAAAGAGGTTTTCTACTCCACAGAAACAAGTCAAGGAAGATAAGAAAAATAAAGAAATTGTTCAGCAAGAAGAATCCTCTAGTGATTCTAAGGAGGAGGTAGTCTTACGTTCAGATGAAGACCAACAAGAACAAGAAGCTCAAGATCTAGAAGATAGCAGACAGCACCCCAAGCAACAGATAGCCTCCACTCCAGGGGGAGAACACTCTAAACCAGCAGAACAAGCCACTGAACTATCTGAGCTGCCTGCCAAAGGGGGAGGCATTGCTGAAGCTAATCTGTAGAGTGATTATGTTGCAGATACAGTGATGGACATTATATTAGATATAAATAAAGAAGCACTGGACATTGCTGAGAAGGAAGCACAAGATGTGCAGATAAAAGATACAGCTCAAGATGAGCAAGTAAGTATCTATTTTATAGAGAACGCCTGTGACAAAAATATGGATGTCCAGGGAGAACCTTTTGTTTTCCAAACTAATCTTGTTCCTCCTATACAAATGCAGAAAGAGGTAACTATGGAAGAGCTGTTTCCCTATTTATCAGCTGCAATGACTAAGGGGGAGCAATCACAGATAGAAAAGGAACTACCAAAAACTGAGGGGGAGGAGCTACTGAATGCCCCTTTTAATAAGGAAACAGTTGATATAAAAAGCTCATCACAACCCTCTGATAATGAGGAAGACTCTATGGATAAGAAGAGGAAGATGGTTGTAATCAAGAAAAAGAGCACAAGCTATAAAAAGGCCTTACAAACAGTCAATCAACCACCTGCTCCAAGCATCGACTTTAGTTCATTACTGGTCCAAGTAGAAGTCAAATTGGATGAACAAAGTCAGTCCTTAGAGAAATATATGGATTAGTTAAATAAATAATTGCAGTTTCAGCTTGCTCAAGACATTAAATCAATCAGATTTGAAGTCAATCTACATAAGAAAGAGATGATAGATTTCTTCCATAAGGGAGGCAATGCTGTAGTTTTATTTAGCTGAGCAACAATAGCTGCTGAATACTGAGGTTAAGGACATTGCCACCAAGCAAGGGTATCTTTTAGAAAATCAATTAAGGTCAAATGAAAATCTCAAAGTCTCCCATGAAGAAATTCTCAAAAAACTGGGAAGTATTTCCACTGATTTAAAAACTGAAATATCAAAGCAACTACAAGAAGCTCTAGCTGCTGTCCAAACAGCAATTAGAGCCTCTCAAAAGACCATTTCTGATTACCTAACTAAATTCAAAGCCTACTATTAAGAAGGTACAGAATATCTAGCTGATCAAATAAGGTTTAAAAACAATTATCTGAGGGATCATATAGCTAGAGAATTCATAAAGGTGGAGAGAATGTTAGTCAAAGCTGGCTCTGATCATGTAAAATGGCCTCTAATACCATAAGAGCTACACTTAGCTTTCCTCCTTTGTGTGATGATGACAATATTGCTGAGTCTGGAGTGCAACCTGCTTATATTGAAGGAGATCAGCCTAAAGTTGCACAGGTTGTTTACCCTCCTGCTGATTTTGATAGTCCAACAAGAAGTTCAGACAATGTATAGCCCTCCATAGGAGGCACAAAATATTATCATTGAAAAAGTAGACATGTCAGAGGCTGCCAAGGAAGCTCAGAAGGAAGAACAACTGTCCAAGAAAAGGATTAGAGAACAAGCTGAATTAAAGCATGATTTTGAGCAATGGAGCACTACTTCCAGGAATATTATTTTGACTGCCTGGAGAGCTGTGAAGGACAAGACCTATGATAGGGGTATATGGTATTCTGAGCAAGAGTGGAAAAAGTATCAAGCCAGGCAAGAAGCCATTCTTCAGTACAGAAGTAGTGCAAAAGCTGGGAAGTTACCTACTAATGCTCTATAGCCAAGCAAGTACTTCCCAAGCCTTTTCACTATTTTGAAAGGAAAAGGATAAATGCTGAAGAACAGAAGAAGAAGGATCTCAAACGGAAGAAACCTGCTGATGATACAGAACCTACTGTGTAGGCAAAGATTAGATCTGGAAAAGGCATTGTAATTAGGAGCCTAGTCAATCATAGGATAGATAGGCTTATGTATAGAATAATGTAACTTTTTGCTTTTGTTCTAAGGAAAAACATGTAAACCCAGAATTTCTGATTAATTAAATAAATCAGCTTCACTATTGATTTAGTTGTTTACATTATTTGTATGTTATCTTGCACTGAAATGTATGTACATCTATTTTTATGTGCTTTATTATGAGTGATGTATATCTTTGACTAAGGGTTATGACTTCTCCAAATAGAGGGAGATTCTTGGGTACACTGAAAAAAATGTACCAGATTTGGAGAACACTAGTACAAAATCGACTTTAAGTGATGAATTTTTTCGTCATTAAAAATTGCATTTTAGTCACTAAAGAGAATTAGTGACTAAATATTGTCCGTCACAAAACGGTCACGAATGCCCCGCCACTAAATGTTTTTAGTGACCAAAATGAGTTACGTCACTAATCGTATATATTTAGTGACTGAATTAACTATAGTCACCAAAAATTTCTTTTGTGATGAAATTGATTTGTTCACTAAATTAATTTTAGTGATTAAGTTGAATCAGTCACTGAATGAACATTTAATGACCATATTGATTTGGTCACAAAATGTTTCCTGGTGACCAAATTAATTTGGCCACTAAATAATTTTTTTTTGACTACATTTAGTCGGCCATGAAATGCTGTTTTAGTGACAAATCTATTTCGGTCACTAAATAATTCTTTAGTGATCAAATTGATTAAGTCACTAAATATTATTTTAGTGACCAAATTATTTCGTCACCGAATGTGTAATTTCAATCACGCACTATGTAGTTACTAAAGAGGCAACACGGTATACTATTTTTAATAATACCATGTACTTTCATTTTTTATTCCTTATAATTCATTATTAAGATATTAAAGCACAAGGAAAAAAATAAAATATACAATCATAACAGAATTTTGTTCAACATTATTTTATTAATAAAGAAAAAAAGTGAGAGATAGCATAAATCTCTCAATACAGAATAATAGTTTTAAACCATAATTAAACTAAATACATATTCATTCTTTAGCTCATTTAAATGTGCATTTTATAACATCTGAGATAATGATAGTCCAAGTTAGAAGCAGGCCCAACATCTCATGGCCGGTGGAAGATCTGCTTGCACTTTTCGAACTTTGCCCGTGAGATGTTGGGGACATGAGTTAGGTACTCAATGATCTCCACCTCGCAATTGCCGATGGCAGCGGCGGCGACGCTCAACACATTGATAGTCTTCTTCGTACGCTTAACCATGTCCCCGTTGAACATTGAAGAATCGCCAAACTATAGCCTTCTTAAGATTCTTCTCATTTGCGTCATGCTCTGGCCAATATTAACAAGACCTGAAGATAGAGTAATAATCATTATGCCAATACAAATGATTTATACAATTTTAGATTATTATTATGCAAAATATACCCCAAACCACCCCCACCAGGGTGCAAAGTGACGGCTTCAACATGTATATATTGCTGACGACGGTCACACCCTGGAAATGGAGGGAAAATGTGCACACTTCTGATAACAGGTTGCTCAGAAGGTTCTACAGATTGTTTGGGTAGGCTAGCATCACTCTCAGCATGGATCATGATGACTTCTAGAAGATTTAAGAGCTAAAATAATGGGAAAAAATAGTGAGAGGTCGTTCATATTAAAAAAATTCAAAAAATGAAAAATGAATTTGGTACACAGAAGACACCTACCTGCTCAAGATGAGCTACACTCCTCATATATAACGGCTGATTCAACAGCTTAAGAAGCACAACAATGGAGAAATCTCCCTTCCCTATCATGTCTTTAGGTTTATCTTCCTCCATAGTAACAGCTTTGCCATGTCCTTGATTGGATGTGTCCACTTGCCTTGAAAGCAACCTATTTTTTCATTTTCAAGTTCTATCACCGAATTTTTGGCAATATTTTTTTGTAACAACAAAATTGTTCAAAATTAAACTAAATTTAGAAATATTTAAAATATTCTAGATTAGTGAAGAAACATACTTGAAATATCTTCCAAACAACATGTAATAACCAATAATCTGCATCTTTTCACAGTATGTAGACCAAAAATGAGGGATCAAAGCTAATCAACAGAAACGATAACCAGCATCCTGATCTCAATATATGAATACCTTTCTAACTGAGTGGGTAGCAGTTGCAGTTAGTGCCATCATGGGTACTCCAGGAAAATTCTGTTTAAGGCAACATAATCCTCTATAATCTGGACGAAAATCATGTCCCCATTGGCTGAAAACATGAGTAAATTTTCAAAAAAAAAACCTTAAGAATTATAGGAATTGCACAGCCAACTCATATTTCTTTACCTAACATAATGTGCTTCATCTATTACAAATCTTGCCAGTAGGCCCTGCCAGGAAGCAACTATTAAACATCATCAATATGAACTTCATTATGCAAAAATATATACCAAAATCTGAGAAAGAATTTCAATGATTTAAAGTTTAGATTCAAATAGTTACCTTCTGGTGCAGCAGACATCTCAGGATATCCATGAATGACATATTTCCAGCTATCCTTTCTGGTGTGGCATACAATAGTTTGTAAGTCGGACGCTCTTTTCTGTAGATAGTGGAACTAATCTAAGAGACAAAAATGGTAAAATAATCTCTTTAAATAACCAATAATCAACATTTTTTCATAGTAATGTAGACCAAAAATAAGGGATCAAAGCTAATCAACAGAAACAAAAACTAGCATCCTGATCTCAAATTAGCACTAAATCATGCTCACCACATGGATTCCATGGCTATCCGGCGATCCTCAAGGCAACCGAGCACATCCCCTTCCCACATCCTCTGAACCCCTCCGAGATCCACCTCAACCTGGTACTCGTTCTCCTCTTTTGCAATCCTCCTCCCCACATTCATCCCCTGCGTCTGAAGCGCCACGACGGCGCAGAGCATGTCAAAGTCCAGAACCGCTACCTCCTCCATCAGCCTCTCCTCCGTATCTTACGTCTCCATCGCCCCCCGCCGCCCCCTCCGACGACGAAGATGCCGAGAAATACGGCTAGGGTTTCAGAGTGTAAACGAAAACGCCATATACCCTAAGTTAAAGTAACTAGTCAAAAATGAAATTCTGATCCATTAATGATCTTATTATAGCCAATTAGCCATGAGAGACAATGTATGACAAAATCAGCTCGTAACTATCAGATTCACAAATTAACCAAGAAAAAGTTCTAGAACATTCATAACCAGAAGAAAAACGGGGCGAAGATGGGTACCATCAGAAAATTGAGGACACGAGTACATGATATAGCTCTGGCAGCCAAATAGCCAGAATGGCGGATCAATGTCATTAATTGTAATATTATTTGATCCCCGTAGATCAAGCAACATCATATCCATCAAAATTTGCACCAATAATGTTCTTGTATCCTGATGGGCTGATAAATTCAAGAGAAGACTCTGAAATTATCCTTTATAGAGGGGCTGCAGAATTTACATGTCAAATTGCTCGCTATGCAAAAAAACATATTGAAATAGTTAATTTTGTGACGGGTTAGATTACCTGAACAACATGAAGTAGCCTAACCAATGTTTTCAAAGCATATTTGTCCACAAGAGGAGTTCCAGCAGCGTCAACAAGTTTACTCACCGTAGACCTACGGGTAGCAGAGTCAACAGCATTCCTGTCTGCGCCTGATCCAATAAGATCTCCCCGTCTAGAGGGTTCACCACGCCGAGATCTAGACTGCATCCCAAGGAGAGCACTGCTGTGATACCTGTGTGCAAACCTCTCACGTAGCATATTGGCTTCAGCAACAAGTGCAGGCGTTAAAGTAGCCAATAGAGTATCAAGAGAAGTCAGTAGCACCTGAGAACACAAATGTAAATCTAATAGAACATTGAATCTACTAAAGAAGAAAATTGTGCCAAAGATGGAGACCAAAAATAGATGTAGAAAGAAAGTAAAGAGTATCATCATCAAGTGCCTACAAGAAATATTCTCTAGCCATGTATATAATCAAAGACATTTGGTTATGTTTCCCAAATGGCTTAGATACACCTAAAATAACTGACCTCAAGCAAGTATGCAGTGGCTGAACATGAGAGAATCAGAGTACTAGGGCAGTTCTAGGATGTAGTTATTTCCCAGGCCAACACAGTAAATCTGTTGGATGGAGGGTTGTGTTACTTGGCAAAGGGATATTGCCAGGAAGACGATGAAATCTCCATAAAATCTTTGAATAATCTCCAGGAAAGTATGAGATTAAGGCTGATTTAAAGGGGAAAATAGCTAACAAAAAAAAATTCAAATCTATAACAGCTAGATAAACATTGGATCTACTGATAAAATCAATTCAAAAATATATCTCTATTAGCACAAACTTTAAAATGAACAAAAGTAACAGAAGATAAAACAAAGGAAACTTTCAGTTAGAAGAACGACTAAATATAAAACCTATAGAAACTTTCACAAACAGATAAAAAATAGAAAATCAAGAGTTCAGATGATAAAATCAGTTCTCAAGAATCATTAGTGGTCTGCTTGGTCCTCAGGTTCTCTTTGTTTCTGAAGAGCCAAAATTTTAGATTCCATCTCTTGAATACGAGTGGTCACCTCCACTTCCAAATCTTTGATACGAGTGTTCATCTCCACATCAAATTCTGCTCGAATTTCTGCTCGAATTTCTTCTCATAATTGTTGCACATTAATATTTTTACGCTCTGAAGGTTTGGGTCCAGGACCCATTCCGGGAATATAACCTGAACGATGTCCAAGTACTGTAGTGTAGGCTTCTTCTGGGGTCAACTTATCTTCTCCCTTCTCTCTCATTTGTGTGTCATGAAGATCCAATAGCGTGTTATATGTTTCCTTCACTGTTTCATCTTGCCATTCATTATGTTTCCCCTTATGAGTTTTCTCCCACAACCTTATATATAATGGTAGCTCATCTTGTTCATTCGGAGCATTCCTCTACATATACAAAATAATAAAACATTAATTCTAAGTACAATTATAACTGTTAAATTTAATTAACATTATAATTGATAAATTCTAAGAGCTTACCATTTCATATACTGTTCTTGCAATAGACTTTGATCCTACATGAGATTTTATTTTTTGTTGGCTCCTATTTTGTTTATTGATCTCACTGATTCTCTACATCAATGAATCAATAAGAAAAGCATTGTATGAACAATACACATAATTTTAAAGTAATTAATGTATTTCATACCTTGAATTGGGCACTGCCCCAGTAATTAATTATCCAATTCCATTGTGCTGGATCGATGTCTTTAGGGCCATTTGCACGTCTTTGAGCATCAGTATTCCATTCTAGATAATAATCAGCATGCAAATGAAAACGCAAAACATTGTAGTGTCGACGAAGTGATGATATAAGATCACCATGAACATGAGATTCTTTTGGGAGATTGAATTCATCCTACAAAAATATAAAACAACAAATTATGAATTCAAAATAGAAAAATACTTATAAATTTAAAAACTATTTAAAATTTAAGACTTACATTGATGATATTAATTATTTTGTCAATAATATCAGTTGGAATTTCAGACCATTTCTCCACATTTAGAGGAGCATTTTGCCTTACATATCGTCCACTTTTTGTAATAAGCTCTTGAGCTCTATATCCAACTAATCTTCGAAGTTCTGCTGGAAGTTGCACAGCCACCCTCTCTAGATTATTTTGTCTCCTCTTTGACCACTCAAGCCCAATGGTCGGACCACGTGTCCTTTTTTTTGTTACATTTAAACCTGTAATTAAACTTTTTTGTGTTAACATGTTTCAAATATATCAAATTAAAAAAACATAAGGGATTTATACCACTATTAGTAGCATGCTCAACGTCTGTTGGATTTGCAGGTACATGATCAACCTGAACATCAGTAGAAACATGTTCAACCACACTCTCAACAATTGTATGCTGATCTTCATTTATCAAACCTCGATCCGTATGTAACGATATTGCGGTTTTTGTTGGTCGTTGTCCAGAAGAAGATACTTTTTTTGTAAGTTGAGATACAACCTGAGAATTATTTCCTGTACTTGTAGTTCCAATCTGTGATTCCTTTTTTTTATGCTGGTTGGAAGGTTCACATTTATGTTGAGTAAATGATTTAGCAAAGGAATGCATGTGCGCTGCAGTGGATCGTGGATGTAAATTATCTGTAAGGCTTTCAATATGAGAAGCTTTAGCCTTACCACCAATATGTCCACTCTTCATTTTTTTGATCTAAATTACCTGAAAAAAAAAACAATTTAATTTGAAATAAAGAATGCTTAAGCTCGGGCACGTTCAAAGTAATCAAATTTATCAGTTGATGATGTGAACATAAACAATGACCATTAAATGACTATAAAATGCCATAAAAATGCAACCACTAAGAATCTATAACAAAAATAAGAAACCAAATTATCAAACAGTAAGAATACCTCATACACGTTCATGAGATTATTTGCCATAGGAAATCAAAGCACTAGTGCACTTGCATACAAACACTAGTGCACTTGCATGCAAAGATCTACCCAATTTTGAAGCAAGCATCAAAGTTATGCATAAGAGATGCATGATGCATTTGATCTATATATTGCAAAAGAGCTACTATCTCCAATCATAGTGAAATGTTCATTATACAATGAAGTGACTACAAAGATAATACACATTGATACATATAACTAGGCAATAACAACTTAAATGTCTGTTGTTCTTGCTACAAATTTGAGAGTAATAAAGGGTCATTTAATCATGCTTTAGAGATCTACACTATTACAAATAATTACATTTATTCCTGAGAAATTTATTCTTAAAGTGAGACTTCACCTACAAAGAAAATCTATATCTATAACAAGAAAATAATAGTGGAGTATACTCCTGTACGTTTGCTTTGCAGAATAACATTAGTCGGTACACTTACAATCTAAATACTGATATTATGCATGGATATAACTCATGTTCCGGAATAAAACAACATTAAAAATGTAAATTCAAGAAAGGTCTCTCCTACAAGTTACACACATTTCAAGCTTTAAAATGACAGCTCCCAAAGGCAGGGAAAACCACTAAAAGCAGCAGGGTGAAAAATAACGATAAGAAAATCTGTACAGAACTATGAGGAAACAAGCTTATTAAGGATTGAAGAGCTTCCTGAAAGGGCCATCCTTTCGATCTTTGGCAGCCTCGGTTTTGGCAGCCTCGATTTAAATATCACTAACATCTACAGAGTCATCAATTTCATAATCTTCATTTTCTTCATTCAAAACTCTTCTTTGTCTAGATTGATCTTTTTTCTCAATAGTTATAGCCGTAACATCCGTTCGTTGTAATGAAAGCATAGGGTTATCATTATCTACATCATTATCAAGCATTGATCCTAACTCAACATTTGTGTCATACAACTGAATTTCATCCTCAGTGACTTCTTCAAATCCTTTGGTTGGAATGTCATAAAAGTGACGTGGAACTGTCTTTATGATCACTCGCCAATCTTGACTTTTATTATCAGGCACGTAATACACTTGTTCAACCTGGCAGGCTAGAACGTAAGGCTCATTGCTTCTCAAATTATGTTTTATATTAACAGAAATAAGTCCATTGTTTTCTTTCTTGTATCCTCTACCTTCATTGTAGGTATCCCACCATTCACATTTAAATAAAACAATTTTTTGCCCAACACCATATTCAAATTGAAGAATATCTTTTAGAACTCCGTAATATTCTCTGCCACCAGATTGATCATCTCCTTTAACAAAAACACCACTATTTTGAGTTTTGCGTCTGATTTCACGTTCATAAGTATGAAATCTAAAACCATTAATAATATAACCAGAATAATGTGTTGCCCCTTTTCTCGGACCGCGGGCTAACTGCAAAAATTCTTTGCTAACTCTTGAATCTCCCTCGTAATATAATTTGGATATCTGTTGAAAAAGCAATGTAATCAAAATCATGGAGAGTAAAAACAAGTTGATTTTTTAAAAATTATATCTTACTTACCTGTGATTCAAACCATCTAACAAACATTTTCTCATGTCTTCTTCCAATATTTTTAGAGTCTACATTGTGAAGTTCCTGACGATGTTGCCTGCTAATTAAATGTTTAATGAATTAGTTAAATAAGATAAGAGTAATACAACTATGGATAGTAAGAATGTGAATCTCACTCTATAAATGGTTCTACTTCTGGACAGTTTCTTAGTATGTAGAGTTGAGCCTGATGCCAATCTTCATATCTGAGATCTTTTTCTATTCCTTTACCCAATGACCTCCCAATTTTTTGAAAAATAAACAACCTTGAAACTTGCTCAAAATCTCCTTCATCATTTCTTTCTGGTCGATTAAGCTTTGTCTCAACTTTATTTATATATCGAGAACAAAATGTCAAACACTCGTGTACTAGATATCCTTTTGCCATTGAACCTTCTGGGCGTGCTTTGTTTCGCACAAAAGATTTGAGGGTACGTAAATATCTGTTGTAGTCAATTATTTTAAAAGACATAATATGATAAAGTAAAAAAAAATTAATAGGCATACCTTTCAATTGGATACATCCATCGATATTGTACAGGACCAGCAACCCTTGCTTCTTGTGCAAGATGAATTGGTAAGTGCATCATGATTGTAAAAAATGAAGGAGGAAATATTCTCTCAAGTTTGCAAAGTGTGATAACAATATTTTTCTCAAGTTTATCCAACACCTCAATACTGAGTACTTTCGAGCACAACTCCTTAAAAAAGATACTTAGTTCAACCAGCGGGTCATAAACCTCTTTGCGAACAATGCCACGAAAAGCAGGAGCAAGTTGATCCAATATGAAAACATGACAATCATGAGCTTTCATTCGTGAAATTTTACCCTCTTTAGCATTTATACATCTCTTTATATTTGAAGAATACCCATCTGGAACTTTTAAATTCTCCAAGAAATTGCATATTGCCCTTCGTTCGACCAGTGTCAATGAATAACATGCTTGTGGCATGATATAATGATCATCTTTTTCTATCGGGTGTAATTCAGATCTCAACCCCATTTCCTTAAGGTCAAGTCTAGAATTTAAATCATCTTTTGTCTTCCCATCAATGTTCAACAAAGTACCAAATATATTATCAGTAATATTTTTTAAAATATGCATGTAATCTAGACAATGACGTATCTCAAGTGTTTTCCAATATGGTAATTGAAAAAAAACACTTAACTTCTTCCAATTGTATGGAAGAGTAGTTTCACTCAGCCTCCTTTTCTTTTGAAACTTTCCAAAAATCACATTGTCATATTCTTTTAGCTGCTCTAAAATTTCATCCCCTGATAGGACCTTTGGTGTAGATCGAAGTTCTACTGTTCCATCAAAAGACTTCTTATCTTTTCTCCATCTATGATTTGGATCCAAAAAACGTCTGTTTCCCATGTAACACATCTTGGACCCAATCTTTAGTCGACAATACCATGTGTCCTTATTACAACACGGACAAGCAAGCTTACCCTTTGTGCTCCAACCTGACAAGTTAGCATAAGCTGGAAAATCATTTATCGTCCACAATACCGCAGCACGCATGTTAAAATTGCACTTACTATATGCATCATAAGTGTAAACCCCAACTTCCCATAAAATTTTTAACTCATCAATCAAAGGTTGCAAATAGACATCTATATCATTCCCAGGTTGTCCAGGGCCGGGAATAATCAAAGATATGATAAAATTAGGAGCTTTCATGCATAACCATGGTGGCATATTATAAGGCACTAAAACAACTAGCCATACACTGTAATTTGTACTCATAAGACCAAAAGGATTAAAGCCATCACTTGCTAAACCAAGTCTAATATTGCGTGTGTCAGACGAAAATTCCGAGTGTTTCTCATCAAATGATTTCCAAGCAAAAGCATCAGCTGGATGTTGCAAATTACCATCATCGTGACATTTTTCTTTATGCCATCTCATATTCTTGGCTGTCCTAGAACACATATATAATCGTTGAAGTCTGGGTATCAAAGGAAAGTGTCTAAGAACCTTATTTGGTATATTTTTACGCTTCCTGGACAACATATCACTTTCTGCATTATTGTTAATCTTGCTCAATTGCCACCTGGACATACCACAAGTTGGACAACTTTCAAGATCTGCAAACTTATCATGGTAGAGAATGCAATCATTCAAGCAAGCATCTATCTTCTTACACTCCATTCCAAGCTCTTGTATGTAGTTGTTTGCTTCATAAAAACTACATGGTAGTTTTTCACTACAAGGAATTGCTCTTTTTAAAACTTTAAGTAATTCAGTAAAAGACCGGTCAGTCCATCCGTAATCAGATTTGAGTGCAAGTAAGGTAACCATAAATTGAAATTTCGAAAATTCTTTGCAGCCAGGATATAATTCTTGCTCAGCGTCATTTAACAAATCATAAAACTTTCTTGCTATTTCATTGGTGTCCTCATGATCTCGTTCTTCTCCGATCTCATGCATATTGTTAAAACCAGAATTAAAATCTTGTAGGAGTTCATGCATATCATCTTGCTCTGAAATCTCTTCTTCGTCCTCTCTAAAAACATCATCACTGCTCTCAACAGTTGGGTTATAATTGTAATAATCCTCTCCGTGACTTGACCACCATCTATATGTTTTCATAATTCCATTCAAAATAAGATGCACAAACACAATCTCTCGAGTGTGAAAATTATTATTTCCACATCTATAACAAGGGCAACGAATTGTGTTCCCTCTAGCAGAATGAGCGAAAGCAAAATCAAGAAAAGAATTCACCCCGCTGATGTATGAAGGTTGTCGCCGATCACTGATATCCATCCAACTTTTATCCATTGCACTATACATCAATAAATAAATAAATAAAATTGCTTTAACAAAAATAAATTTCAAGAAATTAACATGTTAACATTAAATAATCAATAAAGAACAAAAAAAGATAAGATCAAATCATGTTGAATCGAGCACTATCAAAAACAACTTATGTTTGGAATGATGAGATTCTATTTGTCCAATTTTTTTTTGAATTTGAAAGGTTCTACTTATGCTTGGAATGATGGAAACTACATGAAATAATGTATGCTTTATCAGTAGCGAAGAGTGGGCATGAAGGTTAAAGATTAGTAGCATTGGCTTGGTTGATGGAAGTCGCAATTTGTGTTAAAATTTACTAAAATTTCATGTGGGACAAAACAAAAGACACACATGGGCTTATAAATGGGCATTTACAATGGGCTTTTACATATTTTTTGACTATTTTTTAACAAAAACCATTAAATCACGGTTGTCACAACATCCAAGTTAATTTCAATTTCTCAATGCAAAAAACAATGTCATGTTGAAATAAATTTAGTAAAAAAATACTGAAGTAAAAAATCTTCCTACAATGTTAGCATTATTGAAATAGAGATATCTTCCTACACTACAAGAAAGAAGATTTATGGAGGCGTTTTTTGCAGCGCTTTGTAAACCGTGGCTACAAACATTAATTTTAGGGGCTTTTTTAATAAAAGTACTGACGTAATTTTATTTTAGTTGCGTTTTTAAAAAGACGCCACTCCACTAGATTACTAATTAAACACTAATTAAAAGCACACGCGTCTATGTTTTGATTTCGCACCATTGGATTAACTCATGCCGCCCGAATTAAAAACAAACCCCGCCTGCTTCTTTTCCTCTCCATCGCCCCGACCCCCATTGTCCTAAGTAAAAAACCTAACTTGCTTATGTTGCTCTCTCTGTTTCCTCCCCCCATAGCCCGAATACCAGCTACACAGACCCTTCTTTCCTCCTTGCTGGAGCGATTTGAAGCCCCTTTCTCTGTCATTTCTTTCTTGTCAGTCTTCGTAGTTAGGAGCCGTGACAAGGTTGCGGGAAGGCAAAAAATAGAAAAACTAATTTATTAGTCTAGAGTTACCTTTCTTGTTGAGTGTTTTATTACTGCATAATTAGGATTAAATTTCTTCTTCTTATACCATGAGAACAAAGGTTTTGTAATCCGAGAATTGCTGTGATTGATTTTTGTTTAGACTTCAGTGATGATGCTAGCATGTTTTTGGTTATGAAATCAGTTGGTATTGTTAAATCGTTTGGTATGCACTTATATATTTATAGATTTTTTCTTGCCACCGATAGCAGTAGTCTTTTTGTTGCATGAGTACTTGATTCAATAAAACACGCAATGATGCTAGTTTTGATCAAAATCTTTGACGTTCTGGTACATTGATTGATGACTGTTGTTCTAAAATTTTGGGTCTAATTAAGAGGTAGTTCTTCCTCAATTTGATATTACAATTGTTTGTTCAATGTGCTTTACTGTGGTAAGTTTCAAATTTTCATATAAAGTTTGTGTGTGGGTGTGTGTGAGCACAGATTGTATAGCTTTTTTGTTTGTTCAGAATGTATGTATCTTGTTTGCATTTCTTGTGAACCTAAAGTACTAGTAAGTCTTATTAGACAAACTGTATAGTAAGATGATCTCTAGATCTTCTCTCTCTGACTTCATCATGATGAAGGCAGACAAAAATCCTAACTCAGGGGTAAAAACACTCTCCCTATTCTGCGATCTGCGTTCCGCAAAAAGGTTTCTTACAAACAAGATTTTTCTTTTTTTAACCCAAATCGTACTTTTTGTATACCAGATTTTTTGCGTACCAGTTTTATAGATTTAGGTACGCCATTTGGAACCTAATAAAGTAGATTATAAATTTGCCATCAAATTGATACACCAAAGTTACAGGACCAATGCTATTCAGATATTGGCAACATCATACCTGACTCATTTCTATATAACTTATATACTAATGAAGTGTCCCTATCGTTCCCAAACATTTGTTCAAAAATAGAAAATAACCGAGCATTAAAGAAGAATCCTCCATGACCTAGCTACTTTACAATTACAATATCATAAATCTTGTCTGCTTTGTTAGGATCAACCTTGAAAAGAGGATGAGCATAAACTGCTTTCACAGCAGATCCTTTAAGTACTTTGTTAGGATCAGTTTCATTTAGCTGCACAGAACTAATTCCTGTAGAAATAAAATCTATTCTTATTAAAATTCATTAGAAGATTGTAGAAAATTTGGACTGAACAAGTGGCAACATGATTTAGGAAAGAAATGGTGACTCCAAAGGTGTTTTTAAGAGTTCAGAGTCAATATGGATTTCTAACTACATATGCATTGGAAGTTTTATACTTTTTTTCATTGATACTTGATTTCAAGAGATTACCCTGTACAGAGCAGAATCATAGCTTAATTTTTGCGATACTTTTTCATATAAAATTCGTTCACATACTTGGAATATCCCATTTATTTGTGATTTTTTATCCAATTATCTTAATTATGTGTAGTAGATTTAAAGTTTATGAAATTCAGCATAACTTATTTATACACCATATATGCAATTTATTTGTTGTGATCATGTAATAATAATACATCATTGAATACTTTATGTAGTAATAATAACCAATCATTAGAATACAAAAATTGTGTGTGTATTATAAATTTACTTATGCAAGCAATTTATTTTATATTATTAGGCCTAAGATTCTTGCTTGGACTATAATTAACTTGCATTTTCTTAAGGAATCTATATTAGATTAAACTCTAACATTGATGTTGTAGACATTTCCACTGCTTGAACCACCTTTTTTCAAATTGACCCTTTTCACCAAGTTTTGCATTTTACACAAAATGAAATACACGCATAACTATTTTCTGGGCAATGTTATAAGCAATTTAAAAATGATTGTTTGCACTTATAAAATATCTAAAATCTTTCATTTTAAAAAAGGTATGAAAAACATTTATTAGAGTTCTTTCTTCATGGCCCTAGATAACTGGTGTCGGATTCTTCTCCAAGGATCAACTCCACTACAAAATCTCTAACAACTCCTGCAAACTCCCATTTGATCATGAATGTTCGAAAACACCATTGTTCAAATTTATGAACACTACATAGACTCAAGTTTCTATCACCAAAAACCACATTTTTTGATGAATATTTCTTTGGGAGAACTCAATTTCACAAAAAATTGAGAATTTTTTCTTCTCTCGCGCTGATCTACTTGCACAGGAATTTCTGCCAAGCAGTACAGAAATTTCACTGAAATTTCACTTGCATAGGAATTTCACAGGAATTTCACTTGCACAGGAATTTCACTTGCACAAGAATTTCACAGGAATTTTGCATGCACGGGAATTTCACAAAAAAATAGACTTTTAACCGAACATGATAAAAAATGGTTGATTGTTTAGTGGCTTGAGAAATCGAAAAGACAATCTGCCAAGTAGTAGTGAATGAAAAAAAATCCCAAAATTTTAATGATTATACCTGGAAGAGGAAGATAAGCGGCGGGGGATTTACAACGACGGGGCTTCGAGCGACGGCAACTTCGAGCGACGGCGGCTTTGAATGATGGAGGCTTGGAGTGGTGGCCGACGAATACAGGAGAGGCGCAGACAAGGGCGAGGGGCAAGGTACGATGTGCTAGGGTTTCCCGTAAAAGGAGCGAAAGCAGCGCGTGCAATGAAGGAGGAGCAGCAGCATCCGGGGCTTCGGGTGGTGGGCTGGTGGCTAGCCGTCGATGTAGAAGCGAACGGGATGCGAAGGAGTTGCGAAAAATTTCAGAGCGGAAAGGAGGGTTTCTGCGTAGGGTTTGGATGAGGCGTGTTTTGTGATCGCTTATTGCCGGTGCGGGGATAGGTTAGAGGAAGTTACGGAAAAATCTGCTCTCAGTGGAAGTTAAGAGTAATTAGTGGGACGGGTGTTAAGAGTTAGTGCGTGGTACGGGTGTTAGTGTGATTTAAGTGTGTAAAAATGTTCCTTAGTTAAATTGATTGGCCGGGCCATTAGTGTCATATATTGTCTTATCTAAATTAAGTTAAATAATTTTAAAATTTAAGTACAGGATTAGTAAATGTGTCTTTTTTTAACACATTAATGCAGATTATACATTTGGGGACAATGTGTTTCAAGCTCTAGACTTCATCCTTGTCTACAAGCAATTTCTTCGTCCGCCTCCTCATCGTCCCGCCCCCGTCAAATTCCATTTATATAACAACAATCTTTCTGTAGAATCTAAGATAACTCCTGACAGACTCGTCTGTTGGGAAAAACTAGTGTAAAAACAACATAGAAAAATGCAAAATACAACACAGGAATTTAATGTGGAAAAACCCAAGTTTGGCCACCTGTGCCACACAAATCCACTATGAAAAACATTTAAAGAAAGAAGTGGTCCAGTACTTGATTAGCTTGACTCCTCAGATGTGACATCATCCCATGTTTAAGCCAAAAGAACTTTCTTCTTATCCTTCTTTTTGTGCCTCTTCTCTTTCATCACTTTTAGATATTTTGGGCACTTTATCCTGATATGTCCAATTCTTCTGCACTAGTAAAACTCAGGTGGTGGATTCTATTCATCATCCTCTCCATCAGCTTTGGCTTTTCCTTTCTTGTACCCAGATTTTTTCTTGTTGAAAAACTTTTTGAAAAAATTTCTTATTTCAAGATTTCTCATAAAACTTTTGAACCTCTTGACGAACAAGCTTTCCTCACTTTCTTCATCATTCTCATTAGACTCACTCTCCTCTTCCTTCTTGGATTTAAATGCCAATGCTTTCTTCCTTGGCTCCAAATTATACTCTAATTGTTGAATCCTTAGTTCCACCTCATGAGTTTATAGATTTCCTATATGGTTCTCAATTTGAAGAGTCTTTAGATCGTGTGACTCTGAGATGGCAGTCACTTTTGAATTAAACTTCGGGGGAAGCAATCTAAGAATCTTCCACACTAAATCACCATTTGAAACACTTTTTCCAAGGACCTTAGAGTCATTCACAATTTTTCTGAATCTCGTGTACATGGAGTCAATGTCTTCATCAACCTCCATCTTGAACTTTTCAAATTCTGACTCTAACTAGAAAATCTTTGTGTCCTTCACCTGCGATGTACCTTCATGAGTAACATTAAGTAAGTTCCAAATATCATATGCAATTTTAAAGGAACATACTCGATAAAATTTAGTTCTATCTAACCCACAGAATAAAGGGTTCATTGTCTTATCGTAATTTTTACACCTTATCTTATCAGTGTCATCCCATTTGTCCTTAGGTTTTTCCATACTGACACTTCCAACTACCGTTGTAGGTGGAGTGTAGCATTACTCTATCAATCCCCATACTTCAATATCTAAGGCGATTAGAAAATATTACAATCGATTTTTCTAATAGGTATAGATCCTGACAGTGAACAAGGGAAGTCTACTAATATATTGCACCTTAGAAAATGCGTGATCATTATGCGTTATTACTCTCGGTGGTGAATCCAATTTGGAGTAACCTAGCCCTAATACCACTTGTTGGATCATGAGGCGCCCTTAGAGGGGTGTTGAATAATGGTTAACACTAAATTTTTCTTTTAGTCTATTTTTCTCAGTGAAATAATAACAGGAATGAAAAATAAATTTCTCCTAATTAATTTAGAATACTTAGTAAATCAGAAGAACACGAATGACTATAGTTTATTTACAAAATGTTACAAATAAAGTACAAAGATTTTGAAGGATTAAGCGCATACCCAACTGTTCCAAAAGCCCGGACCAGTGGAAAGGGCGCTACTTAATTTCTTAAATAAGTAGCAGAGCGTCACAGGTTAAGTGAAGCAACGTCGGACCCAATAATCCCCCCCCCCCGACGGCGTCTAACACAACCCGTTGGCAAAGAGGTGGGGTTACCACATAGCCCACATAGCTCAGAGGTGGGGTTACCACATGTTCACAGTTATCTTACCTGCCAGACCAACACAGGTAGATGGGAAAAATTAGGATTTAATAGCACCCCCCCCCCAGTCTTGAACTCGTGACCCCTTCTGATGCAAAATGTAGGATCAAGGGCATACCTAACTGTTCCAAAAGCCTTGACTGTTGAAAAGGGCGCTACTTAATTTCTTAAATAAGAAGCAGATTGCCACCGGTCAAGTGAAGGAATGCCGGACCTAATAGATTCTCTATAAAGCTAGAGATCAAGGTTACGAAAAATTAACTCCTTTTGATTTCACTAGACCTTCTACCAAGAACAAGCTGTCTATAGCATATATCTCCCAAGATCTTGCTACTAGCCTCCCCTAGATCTTACAACGATCTATTCATAACACAAAAGGCAGAGAGAACTCCCTAAGTAACAAAATGACTCAGACAGCACGCACAAGGAGGCTTTTTACTCTTATGTCACACACAGAACTAGACTTCACGCACAAGGCGGCAATTTAATCTATCGATTGTAATGAAGAGGTAAAGAACTACATTGAATAACTTTTAGAATGAAAACTCCTTCTAAATAAAACATTGAAGGTGCCGACAAATGCTTGCTACGGTTGTTTGAGATGCTGCGTGCAAATTGTCGCTCTTTAGTTTTTGAACCTTCTTGGGAATATGGAGTTTTTTTGGATGCTGAGCTCTCAAGACAGGATGTACGGGAAGGAACACTCCAGAATCCAAAAGTAGTAATCTCTACAAAAATTGAGCTGTATATATATTTTGGCAATATCACTGGCGATACTCGATATTTCCTACCATCGATATTTGATCTGGCGGCCACGTGTCCCATGGATTCAATACTTCTGCGGGATGAATCAGTCATGGCCAATTGCCCACTATCGCTTAAGCGATCTAAATATTGTCGGGGGATATTGATGTTAACTGAATGCCTTGGAGATCGTGCGGTAACTATTCCGTGAGCTATCAATGGGTGGTGATACTGGATATCGCCAGGTGTAATGTCCCAATTCGCGCTAGGCCCCTTGATTGAGTATTTAAGTCTAGGGGCTGTGGTGAGCCCAACGGGGGTGTGGGTGAACAGGTGCGAACGTATGGGAAATGAGGAAAATAAGGCAAAACGGTATTTTTGGCCGACACGGGTATGGACACGGCCGTGTCCATACCCGTGTGCCTCATGCCAATATTAGGCTTATCAGTCGGAGAGGTACACGGGTATTGGGACACGGGCGTGTCCCTACCCGTATGTTGAGGGCACGGGTCGAGACACGGCCGTGTCTCTACCCGTGTACCGCAACCCCAGCATGGCAGAAAAATATTCTGGGATGAACACGGCCCTAAACACGGCAGGCGACACGACCGTGTCAACCGAACACGGGTAGGAACACGGCCGTGTGCCTACCCGTGTCTGCGGTGTATAAAAACGAAAAACATGTGAAACCCTAGCATTTCATCCCCTTTCTTCTGCCCCGAAATTTCTGAGAGAGTTCTCTTGGCTGGAGGAGGAAGAGGCTTGCCGGAGCCATCCTTGGAAGAAGATTGCCGGGCCATCCTTGGCAGAAACGAAATGTCGCTACGAAGGAGTGCGAGGCTCATGGCCGGCCATGGTGGTACCGTTGAACTTGAGGTGAGCTTTCTCCCCTCTCCCTTGGTGCTAGATCTGTAGTTATTTTAGGAGAGACATCGACTCCATAGAGTCTTGATGGTGAGGAGGAGAGTTCTTAGGATAAGCCATGCCTAGGTTTTCTAGGCTTAGTCTCCCTCAACCTTCTCATCATTCAAAGTGGAGATGAGAGGGGTTTTCGTTGAGGGTTTGGCTTTGAAAGGAGAAATAAGGTTGGGTGTGATTTCTGGAGAAGTTTATGCGAGGTCGTTGCAAGGAAGAAGATGAATGGATGCCGTTAATCTCGCCTTAAGATGCGTGCAGAAATCTGATTTCTGCACGCGGCGACCTTCGTGGCCAATGTCGGAGGTGTTTTGGCCAGATCTGGGTGATCGACTCAAAACGAAAGTCGTAGCCCTCGAAATTACCTTTCCAACGAGTGGTTGCACGTTTCCATGCGATACCCGTAGCCACGGGAAAGCTGTTTCGAGTCCGCTGCGTTCGGGAAAATCCTGTACAGGAAACTGTTTCCTGTACGTATTCGAGTTGAATTTCTGGTATGTTGTGACCAGATCTGGGCGATCGACTCAACACGAAAGTCGTAGCCCTCGCGAATACCTTTCCAACGAGGGGTTGAGCATTGTGATCGGATTCCTGTAGCTCCGGGAATCCCAGTTTTAGTATCGGGCTATCCTATGTTAATGCACTTGTTAATTTATAATTAGCACTCTTGCAATGGTTGTGATTTGCTCATTTGTTATCTTGCTCCCATATATTTATAATGCTGTAGTTACTATAATTTAGCATGGTTAACCATTTGGTTGTGTAATAAGGAATAACCATGTATTGGTAGAGAAATGGATTGGATGAGAAGGCTAGAAATTAAGAGTTGAGATTGGTATAGAATATATTTATATAGTTTGATGTTGAACATATCTATTATGTGAAATGTTGAGGTGAATTCATTGAATAGATGGGCGTGAAAATGATGAACACTATGTGAAGAGTATTTTGTAACCGTAATCTGAGCCCAAGGGGTTTATTAACAACTGATGCTTAGAGTTGAAGCCTCCCTACGGGTAGCATCGAGTGAGTTGTTTTGGGGCATGTGATGTGCGACGATTCATCGTGTCGCGATATTGAGATAATGATTGTGGCAGGTCTACGGGTTCACCAGTCGTCACACCGATGGGAGCCAATGGGTAGACCTTGGGCGGTAGGGTTAGATACTTGGTGTCCATAACCCGAGATCTCCTCCGCGCCATGAGAACGGTTGGGCTTGCACCTCGTGCGTTTCCGAGGTTCCATCCGGTTCGAAATCAAAGGCCAGGTTGGGCTGTGTTCTTGGTGCACATCTACCCAAGACCCCTTCTGAGCCATAGTACGCATGTGAGCTCCGCTGTTGTGTTTTTAGCGTTGAGGCGTACGAGGGCCTAGGATAGGTAGTGTGATACCACCTAGTAGTGGAGACGCCCGCTCCACTATCGCCGTCTGGCCACGACAGACGATGCCTGAGAGGTTAGCTACCTGCTCGAAAAGTGGGAACTTCAAGTCTATGTCGACATAGCAACTTGCATGTGCGTGCGCATGATTCGGTCATAGCATAACATTCATATCATGTCATTCATTGCATACACAAGATCCTCATCGTATAAGTTTGTATGGGCACTCTTATACGATGAGTTACTTTACTGTTAAGCCGATCCTTAACTTATAAGTTTGTATGGGCACTCTTATGAGTTAAGTTACTATTCTGTTTACTTATACCTGCTGTCATATATATATAGATATTTGTAGAACTGCTAGTTGTGTAGCGTAGTTTGTACTCCATCATATTTACAGTCATCTGCTTGTTTACTTGCTTATATATATACATATTGTACTCCATCATATTGTACCTTTGTCCCTACATCGAAGACCGGCGAAATCGTGTCGAGTGTCCAGTACATCTAACGCAGTCAGGCTCTATCTCTAGCATCATCATGGTGAACTAAAATCAGATGTCAAAAGATTAGCGAAAGAAGTGGTCAGATGCTTGATAAAACTCAAAATCTATAACTTTGGTTTATGTTTTGTTCTACATAAAAAATTTTGGGTATACAAATAGCATCTTAGAGTTCAATTATAATTCCAGGATTTACAAATTGCCACAAGCTACAAATAGCCAAATATGATATACGAATATCAACACCCATGAAATATTAAATAAGCCGGAAAAAAAAAGTGAGGAAAGTAAAAACCTGATATGTTTTTGTAAGTATAAATAATTAAGTAAAATTAAGATGAAATATCATTTTTTGAGCTGGTGGCGTGCAGAGAAAGGACTCATGCAGATGCACCCAACACGTCAATGTATCCTTCGTCGGCACGTCGCTGGAGTTGTTCGGTCGTAACCTAAATTATGACAAAGTTAAAGCTTTCTGCTTACGAAAAAGAAATTCAAACTGTCTAGCATTCATATATTTTTAATTATACACTTGCTAACTTTCTTATAAATTAGGATAGATATATATTATGTCTCTAAATATTTTGGTTACTAAGTAAATTATTTGTAAAAAAACAAATTTCATTAAATATGAGTTATGGGGAAAGTTTTTGTATCCCACTAAAAACATGAATTTAGTGATGAAATATATTTTATCACAAAACCTCTGTCAATGAGTATGTACATTTAGTGACCGAACTTTAATTTTGTCACCATAGCCAAGTCTTTAGTGACTGAACCTTAATTTTGTCACTAAAGACGTCTCTTTAATGACCGATATTATTTTTGTCACTGAAGAAGTATCTTTAATGTCTGAAGTTTTTTTTGTCACTAAAATCATGCATTTAGTGATGAAATATATTCCGTCACTAAATTTTGGTCACTAAACCTCGTTTTCTTGTAGTGGAAGCCTCATCTTACTCAATGATATACATCAATTTGTATTTGATGGGATGTTTGAATTTCATTATGTAGGTGTAAGGTTTGCAAGAAATTTCTCTAAGTATAAGTGTCGACACTTGTGAAGAATTGTGTCAACACCCAGAAGTTGTGTCGACACTAGAAGCAAGGCCTGTGTCGATACCCAGGCATTGTGTCGACACCTGAAGAAGAAGCTGTGTCGAGACCCAGAATTGTGTCGACACCTAAGGCAGGAATTGTGTTAACACCTAAAGCAGAAGTTGTGTTAACACCCAGGAGTTATGTTAACATCAGAATAAAGGCATGTGTCGACACTCAGGAATTGTGTCAATACTTGAAGAAGGTTTTTGTCGACACACAGGACTTGTGTCGACACACACTCAACACCATTTATCTACATTAGCTATGTTAAGACCAGAAGCAGTTGTGTCGACACACAGGACTTGTGTCGACACACACTCAATGACATCTCGACGACACTCAATGCCATCTAACAACAACAACAACTATACTGAGTCTGAAGGCTTGTGTCAACACACAGGACTTGTGTCGACACACACTCAATGACGTCTCGACACACACTCAATGACAGCTGGACATACACTCAATGCCATCTATCAGCATCAGTTATGTCGATACCAGTAGTTATGTCGACACACAGGACTTGTGTCGACACAAACAAACAGAAGTTGTGTCGAATAACATAAGAATTACAATGTCAACACATGGAGTGTTGTGTCGACATCATCAAGACTTGTGTCGACACTTAGTCTATTTGTGTTGACATATGTGAAGCAGTTTGTTGAGTGGTTCATGCTGAGTTGTAAAGTCTTTGAGGAATCAACTGTCATGACTTGTGAGTCGACAGTTGTCATAACCAATAGGTCTGACACCTTTGTCAGAACTGACATAAGGTTATTACAAACCGAATCAGCCGGTAATCATTAGGAAACTCTATATAAGGGACTGATCCTTGACAACCAGTGGAAGAACTAAGAACTAAGAAAGTAATCAAGCTATTAAGGGAAAGAGAGTTTGACAATAAGTAAAGGGGATACCCTTAAGAAGGCAGATCCAGAACAGTCTGTAAGAAAGTTTCAAATCTAATTCTGAAACTAAGGAGGGAGCTACCTGAAGATCAACTTCTACATCAAGTGAAGATCAACCTTATTTTGTTCAATCAAGAAGCTTTAAAACAGCTATGTCAGGTTGGATTTTAAGATTCAGTATATTCAAGAACTGATCAAGAAGCTCACACAAATAGAAAGTTCTATTTGGTGAATTTTTGTACCCTTTTAAACATTCAATTTTCTTATAGGATCTTTTGTAAGATCAGAGTTGTAAGACTGTAATTATAAAGGCTGAGGTAGGGCTGAGTGCCTGAGGTATAGGACTTATGAAAGTCTTAGTTGTAAGCCTAGTGATAAAGGATGAGGTTGGGCTGAGGCCTGAGGTAGGATTCTTGGGAAGAATCTGAGGTAAGACTTGTATAAGTCTGAGATGTAGGAACCAATCTGGTTCTAAGTTGTAAGATCTGTGGATCTGACTAAGTGGAAGGAAGTTGGGCTGACTCCAGTTCTCTAATGGATAGGCGAAGGGGGAAAGTGGATGTACCCATATCTTGGGAAACAATAATAAATCTGGTGTACTGTACTGTGTTGTGATTGGTGTGCTATGATTGCTGTGTTATGATTGCTTTGTTGTGAATTGTATTATCTGTGCTAAGTTAGAACAAGCTAATTCCCTAAAATTCTTAAAGAAAATTATAACCTATTCACCCCCCCCTCTAGGTGTCTAGGCTCTTGAAATCAAGTCTTTCACCATCATGTCGTGATGTTCTGTATGAGGCATCCTTTCCTCTCCATTGCTTTTTCTTGTTCAAAAATTTCTTAAACTGTCTTTAGAGCAGTGAGAACTCTCCATCAGATAGCTCTGAGCCTGAAGTGCTTGGCTCAGATGATTCTTCTTCAGTTTCTAGTTGAGCAGGGGCATGTGAAGCAGCTTTTCCCTTCTTTGAGCTATCTGCCTTCAGAACGAGAGACTTCTCCTTAGGAGGGAATCGACTCTTATCTTCTTCGGATTTTCTAGAATTAATTTGAAGTTCATAGGACATCAGCTTTCCAAAGAGGTTTTGAGGATCAGTCTCAGCTAACTTACCAAATTCTCTGATGGCACAGACTTTGTTGTACCATTCCTTTGTTAGGGACCTTAGGAACTTGTCGTTTAGCTCTCCATTTGTGAAGACTCGGCCATATACTCTTAGGTCATTTACTATCTTGAAGAAGTTCTCAAAAGTGTAAGCAATGGTTTCCTTGGGTCCTTGCTGAAAGGATTCATACTTCTAATTCAGAAGAGATCTTTTTTCATCCCTTACTTCTTCAGTACCTTCCATCAAGATGATCAGTGACTTCCACATCTCCTTAGTATATTAGCAATGAATCAAATTCTACAGCATTGAATCTTAGACTGCACTTGCTATAATATTTTTGGCTTTCTTATCTAAGGAGACAAGTGCAATCTCATCTTTTTCGAGATCCATCAGCTTCTTAGGAACTTGCTTTGTAGCATCTATAGTGGAGTCGCTCATGGGAACATAAGGATCTTCTTCAACAATCATGAAGATCCTTGGATCCACATCTTCCATAAAGAATTTTATCCTTTCTTTCCACATTGCAAAATTATTTTTTGTGCACAAAGGAAGCTTGGCAAAATACTTGGCTCTGTCCATGCTTGAATAACTCAAAGACAACTTGGAGCAGATCTGATCAAGGTGTTAACCTTCTTATGATCAACCCCCCTCTGAAACCAATTTAAAAAAGTTTAAGATGTCTACCTAAATCACCTAGAGGGGGTGAATATGTGAGTTGTGCTACTTTTTGTGGAATAAAACTTTAGTGATCTAATGCAAAAAAATAAACAAGCATTCACAGAGGACACCAAGAATAATAGTGGTTCCCCAATCTTGGGTACGTCAACTTTCCACTCACTGATCTAGCAAAGTACTAGACTCGGCTACTCCACTAATCTCGGATCAAAATGATCCTACCACTCAGAATAACATTCCTATAATCTCGATCCAAAAAGGGATCTACACTCGGAAGAAGAAAACTTCCTAAAACTCAGAGAACAAATCTCCTACACTCGGAAAATAATCTCCTACAAGATTAAAAAGAAATTGTAGAATACAAACAATAATCTTCTCAGATCTGAAAATCTCTTCCTAGGTCTTCTTTCTTTGACTTATGACTTTATCAGAAACTGTAGAAGAAGACACTTGGATTGATCTTGTTTTGAGAAACTTTGACTCACAGGATCAAGGAGTAGATGGAGAAAGATGAATCCCTTGACTTGCAAATCTCTCTGGATCGAAAGTTTCCCTTGGTGTTCTTGAAGGTGTGCGGCAACTTTAGATAGATTTGGAAATGTTGGCCGATCCAAAAAAACTTTGAATAACATGCTTAGGGTTTGTCATTTTGACAGGACCTTTTATAAGATCTCCTAACGGTAATAATCATCATTAATGATGGCCACGTGGACCAGTCATGTCAAGGCATTCAAAATATTGATCTGACAGAACTTAAGAATTTTTCTGAAAAACAGTTCGGCTTTTCTTGAGTAAGGAATAAACTACTCGAGTGCTTTAGTTGAATCTTGAGTGAAAAGAATTTGACTACTCGAGAGGAAGCATTTCTTGAAATTCTAGATGTAGAAGTAAATCACTCGAGTGGTTATTGCATCACTCGAGCGCTAGATATACATATCGAGAGATAGACTTGAGCTTCTCGAGAGCTTGGACTTGGAGAAAATTCTTGATGAAAAATCGATCACTCGAGAACTGAAACTACAATACTCGAGTACTAGACGAACTACTCGAGTACAAAGAAATCCCACTCAAGTGTTATAAGAATTTTCTCGAGAACTATCTTCTATCACTCAACTTAATCTTCTCAACTACTCGAGTACTCAGCTAGACTACTCGAGTACTTGACTTAGAAAACTTTCTTAGAGATAAACATGATCACTCGAGAATGAGAGCAGGTCTACTCGAGTGCTGGACTTGGCTTCTCGAGTGCTGGATATAAGCTACTCAAGAACCACTTCCACACTCGAATTACAGAACAGATTTACTCAAGTGCTTCTAAGGCTTCTACTCGAGTACTAAGAGAGCTACTCAAGTACAACACTTAGAATTCTCTCAGATTAATGAAACTTGAGTTCTTTATTCCAAACAGCATCAAGTATTCATACATTAGTCCATGTGCTTGAACATGAAGTGTATCCCAATTGATAGGCTACACATGAGTCAACACCTTGGATCACACAATGAGGAATTACATTTTATTATCCTGTGTTTGATGACCCACTGTAGACTGACATTGGTCTAAACTTGGCAATAAATCCTGAAAAAACATAACTAGAATAGGAAATCAAATACAACCTAATTCATCATAGTTCAAGGGTGACTTCATACAAATCTAGGTTATTGTGGATACAATACCCAAAAAATATTTTAACCCAATTCACTGGCTTCTTGTTGACCACTGCACACATCACTAGGAACTGCTGTCTGGTGATATAGTCATGGGAAGTATGCTTGCCCACCACATCAACTAGAAATTTATAATCAGCAGACAAATGTTTCTTCAGCAGTTTATTAGGGTTATCTCCAGTATGACCCATCTTAATTAGCATTTCATCATATTCAGTACTATCTATTTCCAAATCTTCTTCTCCATTCACTAATCCAAATATTTCAGATAAAACGGCGGGGGTGAGAGAAACTATGTTACCCGATATTGTTCCTGTCATAGTATCGTCATCTAGTGTGGAGGAGGTGAAAATCCATTCTCGAATTTCTGTTGCAGCAATGTTTATCCTTGTTGTCATAAGGTTCTTCAAATGTTTTTCTTAAAACAATTTAAGAATTTCTAAGAAGATTTGATCTGAGTGTTGGAATGACTCAAAGTATTTGTCAAATCCAGTATCGAACTTCATTTCTGCAAGGGTGCTCGCCAGAATCGCCATGATCACCTGCAAAAGGAAATAGAAAGACCAAGTGCAAGGGAAACAGAAAGCGCGAGATGGAGATCGAAGAAAACCTAGATATAAGGTTTTTCAGAATATGAAATTACAAACTCCGTCCTGCGAAATAAAGAAAAATTCTTTGATCTGAGGTCGACGAAATATTTCATTAACAAAAGAGTTCGCCAATCTCAGTCTTAAGAAGGGAAAACTTTTCGTCGTTCTTAGGTCGATGAAAATTTTCTGAAGCAAGATCGTTGATCTCTGGTTGACAAAAATGACTCACACAGAGAGTTCATTGATCTTATATCGACGAATTCTCTCAAGAACTTTTCTCAGTTCGTCGATATCCGGTCGACAAACTGTGACAAATTCTTCGACCACATACAGAAATTAAATTAATGCTTCTCTATTGATCATACCAAGCTGATTTAGAAAGAACAGATGGTTGCTCTCATTCAAGGGTTTGGTGAAGATTTCTGCTCTTTGCAAATCAATGTAGTTATAGACAAGATTAATTTTCTTTTTGTCCACACACTCTCTAATGAAATGATTCCATATCTCTATATGCTTAGTTCTACTATGATGCACTCGATTCTATGCAATAGAAATTGCAGTTGTATTATCACAAAGTAGAGTTGAATTATTTAAGTTGAAACCATATTCTAGGAGTTAGTTTTGAATCCACAGCATCTGTGAACAGCAACTGCCAGCTGCTATGTACTCAGCTTCTGTTGTTGTTGTAGACACAGATGTTTACTTTTTGCAAAATAAGGAGACAAGTCTAGCACTAAGGAACTGGCATGTTCCTGATGTGCTCTTCCTGTCAACTCTACATCCAGCAAAGTTAGCATCTGAGTATTAAGTTAACTCAAATTCTGACTTAGTTGGATACCAGAGTCCTAAATTAGGGTAACTCTTTATATATCTTAAAATCCTTTTTGAGAAAATAAGGTGAGATTCTGTAGGGTTAACCTGGAACCTAGCACAAAGACAGGTTGAAAACATAATATTTGGTCTACTTGCTGTGAGATATAATAGGGATCCAATAATGTCCCTATATAATTTCTGATCAACAGGTTTCCCATGTCTATCTGAATCAACAACAACATTTATAGCCATGGGTGTTTTCTTAGCTGAAGCATCAGCCATCCCAAACCTTTTTATCAGCTCTTTAGTATACTTGGACTGTGATATGAAGATGCCATCAGGGGACTGCTTCACTTGGAGACCAAGGCAGCAGGAGAGATCGCCCATGCTACTCATTTCAAACTTGGAATGCATAAGGTCAGAGAACCTTTTGCATAGTTTGGAATCAATAGAACCAAATATAATGTCATCTACATATATTTGTACTATCAAGATTTTATCATGATGATGCTTAGTAAATAAAGTCATATATACTATACCTCTAGAAAATTTATGCTCTAAGAGAAAGCTAGCTAAGGTTTCATACCAATCTCATGGAGCTTGCTTTAGACCATATAGAGCCTTATGCAATTTGAAAAAATAAGAGGGATTATTTGAAGAGATAAAACCTGGTGGTTGTTCCACATAGACCTCTTTTTTGAGTTCACCATTTAGAAATGAACTCTTTAAATCCATTTGATAAACTGTGAACCTTTTGTAGGCAGCATAGGCTAAGAATATCCTGATTGCTTCAAGCCTTGCAACAGGTGCAAATATTTGGTCATAGTCTATGCCTTCCTCTTATCTGTATCCTTGAGCAACTAGTCTGGCTTTGTTCCTTATGATAGTACCTTGAGCATCTAGTTTGTTTAAAAATACATATTTAGTTCCAATTACTGGGTAGTCTTTGGGTCTTGAAACTAAATCCAAAACTCTACATCTCTCAAACTGGATGAGATCCTCTTGCATTGCAATGATCCAGTGTGGATCTTGCTCAGCATCTTTAATGGATTGGGGCTCAGTTTGAGACATGAAGCAGGCAAGCATCATGTACTAGTGGAGTTGATGTCTTGTCTGCACACCCACTAATAAGTCTCCAATCACTTGAGATACAGGGTGATCTCTAAGTGTGACTGTCTCAATAGGAGGAGCTAGTTGATCAACAGCTTGGGGAGCTAATTCCTCTTTTGGATTTAAGTTAGCTGTTGTTAGCTCTTCATTGAACTCAGTGTCTTCATCTTCACTTTCTTTAGCAATATATGGAGAAGGATGTGTTACAGCCTCATTGGTGAGGGTCAACTTATCCAACTTCTCACACAAGTTAGATACCTGCAATTTTTTACTGGTAGCTATCTTCTCCTTGTAATACATATTAGTCTCATCAAATGAAATATGAATAGATTCTTCCATTTTCATAGTTGATTTATTATATACCCTATAAGCCCTGCTTACTTGGGAATATCTAATAAAAATTCCAATTTCAGCCTTGGCTTCTGTTATAAACGAACAAGAACAAACCGGAATTGGATTAGCAGAAATTTTATTATCCAAAAAATGTATGTATTACAAAGGTATGACCTCCCTTTTATAGAATGGAGGAGAAGGAAGAGAATACAAACTAGAGATGTGGGACAAAAAAATTACATGACTAAGCGACTATACAAAAAAAACACGCACAAGCCGCGCGATTAGATGAGAAGGGCTAACTGCTCGGCTACCTCAAGAGAGAGAGAGAGAAGTCGCCATTGGAGACCGCTTGACCGCCCAGTCTCCAAGTCGCCTGCGACAAACCGTAGACTTCTCAGACTTTATATAACAACAGCCCAAGAACCAAACTGCTGAAGGGAAACCGCCAGACCGCGCGGTCTTCATCCTGCCAAGACAGACTGCCCGGTAACCAACTCCAACACTTCCCCTCAAGCTAGAGCATATATGTTGATCATGCCCAGCTTGTCGCAAATATGAAGAAACGAGGCGGATACTGGCTTGGTGAAGATGTCAGCCAACTCTTTATCAGATGTGACGAAGGGAGTGCAAATTTGTTCCTTCAAAATTTCTTCACGAATGAAATGACAGTCGACCTCAATGTGCTTAGTTCTTTCATGGAAGACCTGATTCTTGGAGATGTATATGGCAACCTTGTTATCACAGAACATAGGTAGAGGATGGTTGTATACCTCTCCTAAATCCAGCATGAGATCCCGGAACCACTTTAACTCACAAGTGGTCGACGACGTACTACGATACTCCGCCTCTGTACTGGACCAGAAAACAACAGACTGCTTCTTGCTCTTCCAGCTCACTAGATTTCCGCCAACAAAGGTGCAAAAACCCGAGGTGTACTTGCGATCCCCTTTATCATCAACATAACTCGCATCTGAGTATGCTTCAACCCTCAGATGAGAATTCTTCTAAAAGAGTAATCCTTTCCCAGGCGCTGCTTTGACATAATACAAGATCCACAAGACGGACTGTAGATGGCATTCCCAAGGAGCTTGTATGAATTGGCTCACCTTGCCCACCGCATAGGAAATGTCGGGCCTTGTCGCTGTGAGATATATGATCTTACCAACCAGATGCCTGTATTGCGTAATATCTAAAAGAGGAGGCTAATCATCTGTCCAGGCTTTGTCTTCTCCATTTGCCATGGGGCATCGGCCAGGTTTTGCTCCAGTCAACACTATCTCTTTTAATAGATCAAGAGCATACTTACGCTGGGATAGGACTAAGGAGTTGGGCTTTCGAGAGATTTCGATCCCCAGAAAGTACTTTGGAGGGCCCATATCTTTCATAACCAGATATTGTCAAAGATGCCGCTTTGTCAATGCTACCCCTTCCTGTTCATCGTCAGTGAGAAGAATATCATTGTCGTACACAGCAAGAACCACTAGTCCCGAGAAGGTTTTGCGAATGAATAACGAGTGATCAGCAAAGCTTCGCGCAAAACCCCACGAACGCCACGATGCCGCTGAACTTGTTAAACTAAGCCTGAGGGCTCTGCTTGAGGCCATAGAATGCCTTCTTCAGCCGACATACTCGTGTATCCCCCTAAGCAACATACTCAAGAGGTTGCTCCATGTAGACGGTCTCCTGAAGATCACCATAAAGGAAGGCATTCTTGACATCCATCTAGGAAATTTGCCAATCTCTATTGACCGCCAAAGAGAGGAGAACCCGGATAGTGTTGAGATGAGACACAGGAGAAAAGGTGTCAAAATAATCAACCCCATAGGTCTAAGTAAAGCCCTTCGCAATAAGGCAGGCCTTATAACGATCCACATAGTCATCCGGCCAAATTTGACCACAAAGACCCAGCGACAGCCTACAACATCTATGCTGAAGGGAGAAGGAATAAGAGTACTGGTACCCCGCTAAGTGAGGGTCTCCATTTCCTCATCCATGGCCTTCTTACAATAAGAAATAACAAGAGCCTCCTAGTAGGAACGGGGTGTTGTAATGGCAGAGATAGCCAGCGCAAAGGCCCTGCGAGAAGAGGTAAGATTATCATATGAAACAACAGCCGCAAGGGGGTGCAGGCTACACATCCGCACCCCTTTGCGAAGAGAAACAGGGAGATCCAGGTCGGTGGGTCCCTAAGCATCGGGAGCATCCGTGGAGGAGAGAGCTTGCCCGGGAGTATAGGGCGATGGCGTCAGAGAGGAGGGATACGGTGGCGATGAAGAGGGAGAGAGAGGTGGAGGGATAGGAGTGGATGGAGACAGTGTAGGAGGTGAGACCACAGTAGGAGACAAGGGGACGAAGGGGACAATAGGAGTATCAAAAGTCAGAGGAAGAAGAGAGGAGTCAGCTGAGAAGATGAGGAATTCTCGAAGAAGGTGATGTCAGTGGAGATGAACTGCTTACGAAGAACGGGGTCAAAGCAACAATAGACTTTCTTAGTGGTGGAGTACCCCAGAAAGATGCATTTGGTGGAGCGAGGGGAGAGTTTATCACGGGTGGAAGATGGAGCATGCACAAAGGCAGAGCACCCAAAGATCCGGAGAGGGAGAGGAAAAGGCTCCTTTCCCGGATATAGAATGGAGAATGGGGTATGCCCGTGGAGGACTGTGGAGGGAATGCGATTGATGAGGTAGCAGGCAAGGAGAACAACATAGCCCCAATAGGAGCGAGGAATATGCATCTGGGCCATCAAGGTGCGAGCGACATCGAGTAGGTGACGGATTTTGCGTTCTGCCACCCAATTTTGTTGGGAGGTATAAACACAGCTAGTTTGATGAATAATGCCATGTTTCACACAGAAAGAGGTAAAAGCATGACTCAAATATTCTTTTGCATTATCTGAGCGAAAGGTTTTAATACAAAAACCAAATTGAGTTTTAATTAATTGATAAAAAGAGAGACATACATCAAAAAGTTCAGAGCGATCTCGTAAGAGATACACCCAAGTACATCTAGAAAAATCATCAATAAATGTAACAAAATAAAAACTACCCCAACCAATGGTGAGGGTAGGAGCAGGTCCTCAGACATCAGAGTGGACTAGATCAAACGGATGGGTAGAACCCCGACCTTGCTTCGGCGGGAAAGAGGAACGGTGATGCTTGCCAAGCTGACAAGCGTCGCAGTTGAGAGGAGTACTGTAAGGAGGGAGGTGGAGCAGAAGCTGTTGTAGAAGCCATGGAGGAGGATGACCGAGGCGGAGAAGCCACTGGAGAAGATTCGTACAAGAAGAGGAGAAGGCGGACAGGGCGGAAATGTTATCGAGGAATTGGAGGCCGCAACTCTCAGTCCCAATAGCAATCGTACGTTGGGAGATCTAATCCTGAAAAGAATAAGAAGTAAGAGTAAATGTCACAGAGCACTAAAAATGCTTGCATAAAGAGGTAACCGACAATAAATTGCACGGAAACTTGGGCACATAGAGATTGTCTGCTTGGTAAAGAGACGGAGTAACATGAACCACTCCCAACCCATGAACCGGGGAGGGAGAACTATCTGCAATGAGGACCGGTGGAAAACGATCATGCTGTTCGAAGAGAGAGAACCACTGAGGATTGCCCATTATGTGATTAGTCGCACAAGAGTAGATAAGCCATTTACCTTGAGTCACCACGTGGGCACTACCTGATGATGTGACCACGGAAGCAGGCGGCTTGGAAGAGGAGGCGGAAGAGTGACTTGAGGGGAGAAGATGGGGATGCTTCATCCAGTAGCGATCCACAGTATGGTCGGTGCGGCCACAATAAGAACATAGGTAGCAGGAAGGAGCACGTCCGCTAGACTGGTGAGTGCGGCTACCTGAGCCACTCCACTGAGTTTGGTGAGCATAGTTGTCCAGTGGAGGAGGAGCGGGCAGAAGAGGGTGCTGAAGGAGAGAGGTGATAGCGGCGATGCAGGCAGCGGTGACATCTAAGGTAGGAGATTCCACCACACCCATAATTTGTTAGCGGATCATATCATAAGTATCAGGAAGCCGCAGAAGATAGCACACAACCAGAAGCTCCAGGATGTGCTTGTGTTGTTGAGCCAAATCCGCAGAAAAGGGGTGATTCGAAGAATCTCAGCCCCGAGAGCCTGAACCTATTGGTAGGCAGTAGTAGGAGACATGCTAGGATGGGAAAAGAGGTTTGCATACAACGTATAGATGCGGGACGTCTGAGCCCCCTTGGAGTATAGAGCGGCAAGATGAAGCCAAGATGCCTTGACCGTCTCATCATGATTGATGATGGGAAGGCATTCATCAGATAGGTTGTTAGTGAGCCAAGTACGCACAAGCGCATCACTCGCATCCCAGTCATCAATCAGAGGGAAGTGGGAGGAGGAGGGTCATCAACGAGATGGTGGTGTTTGCGTTGCGAGCAAAGGAGAAAAGTGAAAGAGATACTCAAATCCGGGTAGTTGGAGCCGACAAGCTTGGAAACGGTGCCAAGGTTCCCGGAAGGAGTAGGATGAAGATGGGGAGGTGGATTGGCGATAGGAGTGGTGGAAGTAGAAGCATTAGAAAGACCCATAGGAGAAAAACAAAGAAGCCGCATGGTTAGGAGAAAAGTCGCACGAACAGGGAGAAAATGCGGCGGCTAGGAGAAAAAGAGCTGCAACGGTCATAGTGTTAGACACCAACGGCAATAAAAACAACCATTACCAAGCTGCAGAACCAAGTAAAGGGAAAGAAGTCGAGCGGCTAGAAAGAAGCTCGTGCGAACAGAAGGAATCTGCGGGAAAATGAACAGTGCATGCGAGCAGAAAAGAGGTCACACAAAGTGGCCGCGCACATAGAGGGAAACAACAAGAAGAAGAGAAAAGAGACCACGTGAACAGACAGCGAGAGAGGAATAAGCCGCGCGGACAGAAATAGGAACCGAATCAGGCAGAAAAAATCGAATGCTCTGATACCATGTTAGAAACGAACAAGAACAAACCGGAATTGGATTAAGAAAAATTTTATTATCCAAAAAATGTATGTATTACAAAGGTATGACCTCCCTTTTATAGAATGGAGGAGAAGGAAGAGAATATAAACTAGAGATGTGGGACTAAATAATTATAGGACTAAACGACTATTCAAAAATAACCCGTACAAGCTGCGCGGTTAGATGAGAAGGGCTAACCGCTTGGCTACCACCAGAGAGAGAGAAGTCGCAATGGGAGACCACTAGACCGCCCGGTCTCCAAGTCACCTGTGAAAAACTGCTAGACCGCTCAGACTCCAGACAACAACAGCCCAGCAACCAAACTGCTGAAAGGAAACCGCCAGACTGCACGGTCTTCAACCCGCCAAGACAGACAGCCAGACCGCCCGATCACCAACTCCAACAGCTTCAAACTTTCTAATATATTTCTTGTTATTGTTATGAATGTAACAAACGCAACCAAAGACTCTAAAATAATCTACTTTAGGTTTCTTCACTTTGAGAAGTTCATAGGGGGTATTGCCCTTCAGCTTGTGTATCAAACTTCTATTCAAGAAATAGTTTGCAAGTGAGCATCTGCAAGTAATGTGCTTGTAGATTTAATGAGTGTTCTATTTTTCCTTTCAGCTACCCCATTTGTTGAGGAGTTCTAGGAGCAGAGAAACAGTGCCTGATACCTTCCTTCTCACAGAATTCTTGCATTAAAAGAGACTTAAACTCAGTACCATGATCACTTCTGATCAATGCAACTGGAGTAGAGTACTCAATCCTTATGCTCTTAAAAAATCTATAAGAACCTTGAAGTTATCTGACTTGTTTCTCAAGAAGAACACCTAAGTGAACCATGAGAAGTCATCAACAATTAATAGGGTATAAGGCTTCCCTCCTAGGCTCTGTACAGCAATGGGTCCAAAAAGATCCATATGGAGAGAGTACAGTATCTTAGGTGAATCACTCATATTAAGTGACTTAAAACTATTTTTAGTTTGCTTGCCTAACTGACAAGCCTTGCAATGGCTTTCCTTCTTGTATGGGAAAGAAGGAAATCCTCTAACAAGGTTGTCCCTAGATAGTTTATCAATGTTTTTTAGGTTTACATGTCCTAATCTCCTATGCCAAAGATTATTGTTATTACTGGTTTGGTTAAACAAGCATATTTCAGTTTTAGCTACCTTTAAATTAACTATATAGATATTTCCTACTCTAGTGCCAGTTAAAACTACTTGGTTATAAACTAAAGTAAAAATACAGGAAGTTTTGTTAAATGATACCTGAAACCTTTCATCACATAACTGACTTATGGATATAAGGTTATGCTTCAGTCCACTTACATATTCAACCTTCCTGAAGGTGACTGCTCCAATCTTGACCTTTCCATATCCTTCAGTCTCGCCACAATTGGAATCACCAAATATTACTTTGGGTCCTAGCTTTGACTTATAGTTGGTTAGGCTGTCCTTGTTTCCAATCATATGCTTTGAAAAACCACTGTCCAGATACCATTGTTGCTCTGTGGTGGGATAGTCTTTCACCTGCAATAAAAAAGATTAGCTATTCTTGACTCAGGTTACCTTGGGTCCTTGTTGATTTACAGAACTAAAGCTGGAAATATATGATTATTCTGGTTTATTTTTGTAACCTAAGGGATGATATCTTCAGGGTGAAATTATCCATTGGTTAATGGGATTGTTGGAATTAAAGTTTCTGTTATTACAAACTAGGCTCGATGAATTCTGGTATGTTCGTCGATCTGAGGTCGACGAACGGGGATGAGTTCATTGAAATCCACTTAAAGAATGAAAGTACTCATTTTCTGGGCCCCAATTTCGTCGATCTCTGGTTGACGAATCATACTGGTTTTGTCGATCGCAGTTCAGAGAATAGTTATAATAGAAGTTTGTGTTCTGAGTTTGTCGACTTGAGTTAGATGAACTGTACACATTTCGTCGATCTGAGTTTGACGAAATTTGCTGAACTTTGTTATAGTTTAGATTTTTCTTATTCTTTCTTCTTTTCTTATTCTTTTGTTTTAATTCTATTTGTTTAGCATTATTATTATCTTATAGTTTCTTTTTACCTTTTTTGAAACAAATTTTATGGGAGTTGTTAAGATATTCTTCTGAATCAGTGGGGTTTGGCTTGATGAAGCACCAAAGCCCAGATTGTCATTGAGCCTGACATTCATTGTGCTTGTGATGTTCATCAGCTTGATACTTCTCCTATTTAGGGATTCTTCAAGTTTCCTAGCCTCAGCTAATTCAGTTTTAAATGATATAATTTGTACATTAGCTAGAGTTATTTCATCTTTTAATTTGTTATTTTCAGAAAGCAGGTTTTCTTGTTCATTTAGTCTTTCTAAAAGTTGCTTAATCTCTTTTTCAAAAGTAATTAAATCAATACATAAGGACTTGAATTCAGTTTTAAATTCATCTGAATTAAAATCAAAAGAAGATATTACTTGATCTTCTTCAGATTCAGAGTCTTCATTGTCTGATTGTTCAGCTTCTACTTCTGAACAACTACCTGATGCATTGATAGCCATCAGGAAAATCTCCTTTGCCTTTGCTTTCTCTTCATCTTGACTAGAGCTGGAAGATGAAGATTCATCTTCAGTCTCACTCCATGTCTCAGCCACAAAGCCTTTCTCCTTCCTTTTGTTCTTGCTAGAGGAGGGCTTGTTATAGTGTTGTTTCCTTGTTTCTTTTTCTCTTCTTCTCTCCTTCTTTTGGTTCTCTGGACACTCTGAGATGAAGTGTCCAGGCTTCCTACAGCCAAAACAAACAACTTCTTTAGTGGGAGTATTGTCATACCTGGTCTTATCATCCCTCCTTGATGACTTCCTCCTGAAGTCTTTCTTGCCCATCTTGTAAAATCTCTCGGCTAAGAGACTCAAAAATTCTTCATTGATTATTGGGGCTTCTAATTATTCATTTGCTTTTAATGCAATATTTTTCTCCTTTCTGCCTGATGCAGGTGTCTTTTGCTCTGCAACCTCTCTGGACTTTATCAATTGCTCATAAGACATGATCTTTCCATGTAGAGATTATGTGGAGATCTCATTTAGACTTTTAGCTTCCTTGATAGGCCATATTCTTGAATCCCAAGAGCTGGGGAAGCACATGAGGATTTTGTCATTGACTTCTGTCAGGGTGATGTCTTTGTCCGAAGTCTTTATCTCATTGATGATTGAGCTCAGTCTGTTGTACATGTCACTAACAGAATCTGATTCATCCTTTTTGAAGTTCTCAAATTATGAGATGAGATTGGATCTCTTATCCTTTCTCTCATCTGCTGAGTCAACAACCATCTGTTTAAAGGAATCCCAGATAGCCTTGGCTAATGTGCATCAGCTATTTTGGCCTTTTTCTGAGCATCTTTCCACTTAGGTGGTGGAACAACATGTGTGTTGGAACTAGAAGTAGTTGTTGCCACTAGAACTGGTGATCCTGTCAAAATAGAATTAAAGATATCCTCATCAATAGAGTTAATATATAACTTTATTCTTGCCTTCTAGATAGCAAACTTATTCAAGTTGCAAACTGGAGGTCTGGTGCTTGCATAGTCTTTGTTCTGTGCCATTATGTGATAATAGAAAAACTAGAAAAAGAAAGTCAGATCTAACAAGGATCTTTTGGTTCAAGTGTTAACTTGTACACCAAAGGAAAACCCCTATGATACCAATTGAAAGTTGGGGTTAGACTTGATTTACTCTAGGTGTGGGAGGGTGAATAGAGTAATTAAAACTTTGGTTGTTTTTTAATATTTATATCAGAGTAAAAATAGGTGATACTAATAATAATATAGAAGGAAATAAAAATAGGTTAAACTAATCTATCTATCACAGCATAGCAAGAACAAAAAGAAAATGAACACACACAAACAACACAAGAATTTTATAGTGGTTCCCCAACCTAGGTACATCTACTCTTCTACCACCCAGGTAGGAATCCACTATCAGGTTTTTGATCAGGTGACTTCCACCACAAGATCTATTTCCAAGGAGATCTCACAACCCTTTAGGATTTTGATCAGGTGCCCAAAAACCAAGAATACACTTTTGAAGGGAGTTAATAAACCCTTTATACAGGAGGTGAGAGGAGTGATGAGGTCTTCTATTTTCTCTAAACAACAGAGAATACTTGTGGATTCTGTAGTTGTCAAGACTCCTTTTGATATATAGAATTGGTTCAGAAAGATGGAGCCTTGCTTAGGGTGTAGGTCTTCAGCCTTGTCTGAAAACAGTCCTTGAACTTTCTGACTGATTCAGGATTTCTGTCCTTGAATATTCCTGGAGAAGAAGGTTGAAGAAGACTCTTGATAGTGATGGATGTTCTTCTTCAGTATTCAGAATGGACAAGGAAGAAAACAGAATGTTTTCTACACAGGGAGAAAGTTTCGAATGTTCAGTATATGTCTCTTTGTATTCTTGTGTGCTGCATATTCTCTTCATATGCCTGTCTGAGTGTCTCTATGACTAAAAAGAGAAAATTTCTTTTATATTCTGCAGTCAATAATTTCTCCTTTGAAATTTGAATTTCTAGCAATAATTGTTGATTGCCCTGGAGAAAGAAACGGCTGGAATATTGACTTAAATGAGTTTCCCCAACTGTCCCTAATAAAATAAGCAAATAATTAACCTAATGAGGACCATAATTAATGCTGCCAATAACGGCTATATTCAAAGGAATATGAGTATTAATTACTCAGGAATATTATTGCTAAATAATATAGAAATTAAGGGACAGAAGTAAAGAAAACTTCTCATTCTGGCTCGGGACATAGATCGTCGACCTCAGAACAGAATTCGTCGACTAGAGTTCCAAGTTCGTCGACCTGAGCTCTGCGAACTGTATACTAAGAATCACTTGCCAATTCTGTGCTCTGAGTTCGTTGAGTTGAGAATCTGTCTGAAAGAATTGATCGTCAACCTGAGCTCGAATATCATTGTGCTCCACTCAGAGAAATATCTCTGAGTTCGTCGATCTGAGATCGATATTCGTCGAGCTGAGTTTGAAGAACTTTGAACTGATCATTTTGATCTCTTAATCTTCTAAGTCTTGAATCTACTAAGGTCCTTTGTTGGAAAGTCCATGAAGGTTGAACCCAAAGACTAGCATAAACTCTAGGACTACAAGACTTAACCCAGACTATACAATGTGGGTCAGACTCAACCAAATTTAGTTAACCTAGCCCAAATCTAACTAGGGATCCAACACATAGTATATGTTATCGGGACCCGACCGAACCATCTGTTACATGTTATATGATGTATGAGGGTGTTACAAGTTGGTATCAGACTCTGGTGTTGGTCTTTCTTATCTGAATTCATAGGTGAATTCTTTTAAGGGGTGGTGATCATATGTATGTGTGTTACCGTTATAAAAAAGAACCCATGAATGTCCACTTAGGAATGAAAATACACATGTTTAAGGAACTTGCGTGTTCCTATGATTGCTTTTTGGCAATCGTTTGTCACCTAATTTAGTGTTTTATAATTATAAGTGACTAGAAGTGGTGTAGAGCAGTCACAACGTCAGCACTCTGTGGAGAGTAATGCTCCTAATGACGCGCGCGCGACCTCTCCTTCTGCTGAAACCATACGATTGGTAGATTTAGCGGTGTTTACTATGATGAATGCCCAACTAGGGAGGCAAGTGCAGCATCCTGCGGATGGATTAGGTTACGTAACACTTGGCACAGCGGAAACAATAGTGGTGGAAAAAGTAGCAGCAGATCCCGCAGTCCAGAGGAAAATGACTGAAAAATAGCTAAAGTATGTGATAAGCTATAATCCACCAGTTTTTGTGGGACTGGAACCCCAACACAAGCTGAGGACTGGCTTTCTAGGGTTAAGAGAGTCATGTCAGCAACTGAGACTGAGGAGTGGCTGAAGGTTACGATAGCCACAGTCCTTCTTGATGGCGAAGAAAGGTTTTGGTGGGATGAGTTAGAGTTGCATTACTTTGTTGGGAGACAACTCATCGATATTTCAATGGAGGAGTTGCTAAGACTATTTCTGACCCAGTTCATCCCGACAGCGCAGAAAATAGCTTTAGAAAATCAGTTTCAGAGACTAACACAGGGTGAGAGTAGCATGGACGTCTATTTGTATGAACTCACAAGGTTGGGGTGATATGCTGGATATACTTTTACGAATGAGGAGAGCAAGACCAACTTGTTCTACAAAGGACTGCGTGACGATTTGAGTTTGCAGCTCTCAGGTTCTATGACGTAGGGTTTTATGACCTTGGTTAATGCAGCCCGATCTCTGGAATAGAATCTAAAGAGGGTACAAAGTAAGAAGGACTAATTAGTAGCCCGGAGTTCAAGGTACCAAACCATCGAAGTCTAGGTACTGAAAGTAGAACAAGAAAGCAAAGTTTTTCGGACTGACTACTTCAACTGTTACTTCTAAAGCATCGTCAGGGAGAGGAGGCCCAATCCTTTATTATAATTGTGACAAACTGGGTCATAAAGCCCACGACAGTTGGAGTGGCAAGTAGAAGAGGAAGGTAAGAGCATCTTATGTTGAGAAAGCGGAGGCGGTGGAGTCAACCGCATCCCATCAAGCTCCAGCCCAACTATGAGTTTACATCCTTGGCCAATAGGAGGCAATCAAGCAAGGCGATCTGGTGACATGCATGTGTTAGATTTTAGTCGTAATACTTTGTACACATTGCGCCTTATGCTTTGTCCGTATGACTGTCATGTTTTAGGCTGTGTCATAGTCAAGGACTGTCCAGCTCGAGCATTGTTTGATACAGGAGCTTAACACTTGTTCCTATCTGAGGACTTTGTATCAAGTATTGGAGTGCCTTCTTCACTAGATAAGGATAGATTGGGTGTGCTGCTACCTAACGGGTGTTCGATGCTCGTGGATAAGTCTGTTGCGTTAAAGTTCTGATAGGAAGTCAAGCTTTTGACTTAAAAGCATCACTACTGCCAATAGGTTAGTTTGACGTGATCTTTGGCATGGATTGGCTCTTGGAGCAAGATTAGTTCATTGATTGCAGTTTGAAGACTATCAAACTGGGGTTGAATAAAAGTCATGAAACTACATTCTTTAGTATGAAGGGACCGAGCAAGATGTTGATGTCTTCTCTCCAAGTAGTCAATGATATTCTTTAGGGTTCGAGTTGTTCTTCACCTTATTGGAGGCTAAGAAGCCCAAGCCCGTTTGGTTAGTATTCCAGTGGTGTCAGAGTTTTTCGACATTTTCCCCATAGATCTCCATTGAGCCCCACCTCAGAGAGAGATCGAGTTCACCATCGAGTTGGTGCTAGGTGCCAAACCCATGTCGTGGTCTCCTTACCGCTTAGCACCAAGAGAGATGGAAGAATTGAAGGTGTAACTTCAAGAATTGATAGAGTAGGGGTTTGTGGGTCCAAGTTCTTTGCCTTGGAGTGCCCAGGTACTCTTCATGAAGGAGAAGGACGGAAGTATGCGGCTATATATCGATTATGGGAAATTGAATAAGCAAACAAAAAAGAACAAGTACCCGTTCTTGAGGATCGATGATCTATTCAGCCAGCTAGTTGGGTCGATGGTGTATTTGAAGGTATCCTTGAAGTCTTAATATTATGAAAGTGAAGGGATAGATACAATTGCGGAATTAAAGATTATAGATATAGAGATAACCCTAAAGCCTAACACAAGTGTTGTGCACAAAATAAAGCTAACTGTAATTACAGTTAAGCTTGGGTCCTAAACCAGCAACTAGCAATCCTAGTTAAAACTAATCTCAGCCACAGTATAGTTAAATAAATTAAGCAAGCCAGACGACACAAGAGATTTATAGTGGTTCCCCAAACACTGGGTACATCCACTCTTCTACCCACACGGTAGGAATCCACTCAGATTTTTGATCAGGTGCCCTGCCACCAACAAGATCTGCTTCAGGTAGATCTAGAGACCCTTTAGACTTTTGATCAGGTGTCTAAAAACCAAGCTTTACTTTTGAAGGGAGTAAACAACCCTTTACAGGAGGGGGAAAGAGAGTTAGATTGTCTTCTCTATTTTACAATAGATTAGAGAAGCACAAGAGACTCTTCAAAACTTCTGACAGCAAGCTGTCTTGAAGTTCTGAAGGAATAAAGCCTGAAGAAGACTAGAGATCTGGAATGGATGTTCTTCTTCAGCTTCCTTCTTCTTCTTCTTCAATATCTCGGTGTGTATCTTCCTAGATCAGGAGAACTCAGGTTGAGGAAGAGTGAAGAGATAACTTCTCAGATGGATGGATATTGCTGAGAGCTAGCTGTAAGCTGTTTCTTTCTCTGTATGCTGTACAGGTTTCTTCTTGTTCTACAGCTCTCCTACTTTTCTTTAAAAAAGAACTCTTTATAAAGGAGCAGCAGCAACGGCTATAATTGAGCGAGCTTTGACTTCTTCTCAGATCTTGAATCTGGGCTGCAATTAACACAAGACAACATATCTGCAGACATATATATTCTATATAAAGAAATAAAGCTTCATAAGAAGCTGTAGTATAAAATCTGATAAAGAAAGATAAAAGGATCACATCAGAAATAACTCTTTACAGCCAACGGCTATAAAGGACAGCTGCATTAATAAAGCAGTCAGAAAGTCAACTAATAAGACAAAAACACTTTATCTGATAGGAAAGACTTAAGCATAAGAATAGCAAGGATTGCTTTGAAGTATATGAAGTAAATCTATCAGATAATATATAGTAAATATATCAGATAAAATAAGAAATAAAACACAGAATAAAACGCATATAATATTATATATGCAGACAGCCGATCGTCGAACGACCTTCGACTATAGCCGAACAACTACCTGATGCATTGATAGCCATCAGGAAAATCTCCTTTGCCTTTGCTTTCTCTTCATCTTCACTAGAGCTGGAAGATGAAGATTCATCTTCAGTCTCACTCCATGTCTCAGCCCCAAAGCCTTTCTCCTTCCTTTTGTTCTTGCTAGAGGAGGGCTTGTTATAGTGTTGTTTCCTTGTTTCTTTTTCTCTTCTTCTCTCCTTCTTTTGGTTCTCTGGACACTCTGAGATGAAGTGTCCAGGCTTCCTACAGCCAAAACAAACAACTTCTTTAGTGGGAGTATTGTCATACCTGGTCTTCTCATCCCTCCTTGATGACTTCCTCCTGAAGTCTTTCTTGCCCATCTTGTAAAATCTCTCGCTAAGAGACTCAAAAATTCTTCATTGATTATTGGGGCTTCTAATTATTCATTTGCTTTTAATGCAATATTTTTCTCCTTTCTGCCTGATGCAGGTGTCTTTTGCTCTGCAACCTCTCTGGACTTTATCAATTGCTCATAAGACATGAGCTTTCCATGTAGAGATTATGTGGAGATCTCATTTAGACTTTTAGCTTCCTTGATAGGCCATATTCTTGAATCCCAAGAGCTGGGGAAGCACATGAGGATTTTGTCATTGACTTCTGTCAGGGTGATGTCTTTGTCCGAAGTCTTTATCTCATTGATGATTGAGCTCAGTCTGTTGTACATGTCACTAACAGAATCTGATTCATCCTTTTTGAAGTTCTCAAATTATGAGATGAGATTGGATCTCTTATCCTTTCTCTCATCTGCTGAGTCAACAACCATCTGTTTAAAGGATCCCAGATAGCCTTGGCTAATGTGCATCAGCTATTTTGGCCTTTTTCTGAGCATCTTTCCACTTAGGTGGTGGAACAACATGTGTGCTGGAACTAGAAGTAGTTGTTGCCACTAGAACTGGTGATCCTGTCAAAATAGAATTAAAGATATCCTCATCAATAGAGTTAATATATAACTTTATTCTTGCCTTCTAGATAGCAAACTTATTCAAGTTGCAAACTAGAGGTCTGGTGCTTGCATAGTCTTTGTTCTGTGCCATTATGTGATAATAGAAAAACTAGAAAAAGAAAGTCAGATCTAACAAGGATCTTTTGGTTCAAGTGTTAACTTGTACAACCAAAGGAAAACCCCTATGATACCAATTGAAAGATGGGGGTTAGACTTGATTTACTCTAGGTGTGGGAGGGTGAATAAGTAATTAAAACTTTGGTTGTTTTTAATATTTATATCAGAGTAAAAATAGGTGATACTAATAATAATATAGAAGGAAATAAAAATAGGTTAAACTAATCTATCTATCACAGCACAGCAAGAACAAAAAGAAAATGAACACACACAAACAACACAAGAATTTTATAGTGGTTCCCCAACCTAGGTACATCTACTCTTCTACCACCCAGGTAGGAATCCACTATCAGGTTTTTGATCAGGTGACATCCACCACAAGATCTATTTCTAAGGAGATCTCACAACCCTTTAGGATTTTGATCAGGTGCCCAAAAACCAAGAATACACTTTTGAAGGGAGTTAATAAACCCTTTATACAGGAGGTGAGAGGAGTGATGAGGTCTTCTATTTTCTCTAAACAACAGAGAATACTTGTGGATTCTGTAGTTGTCAAGACTCCTTTTGATATATAGAATTGGTTCAGAAAGATGGAGCCTTGCTTAGGGTGTAGGTCTTCAACCTTGTCTGAAAACAGTCCTTGAACTTTCTGACTGATTCAGGATTTCTGTCCTTGAATATTCCTGGAGAAGAAGGTTGAAGAAGACTCTTGATAGTGATGGATGTTCTTCTTCAGTATTCAGAATGGACAAGGAAGAAAACAGAATGTTTTCTACACAGGGAGAAAGTTTCGAATGTTCAGTATATGTCTCTTTGTATTCTTGTGTGCTGCATATTCTCTTCTTATGCCTGTCTGAGTGTCTCTATGACTAAAAAGAGAAATCTCTTTTATATTCTGCAGTCAATAATTTCTCCTTTGAAATTTGAATTTCTAAGCATTAATTGTTGATTGCCCTGGAGAAAGAAACGGCTGGAATATTGACTTAAATGAGTTTCCCCAACTGTCCCTAATAAAATAAGCAAATAATTAACCTAATGAGGACCATAATTAATGCTGCCAATAACGGCTATATTCAAAGGAATATGAGTATTAATTACTCAGGAATATTATTGCTAAATAATATAGAAATTAAGGGACAGAAGTAAAGAAAACTTCTCATTCTAGCTCGGGACATAGATCGTCGACCTCAGAACAGAATTCGTCGACTAGAGTTCCAAGTTCGTCGACCTGAGCTCTGCGAACTGTATACTAAGAATCACTTGCCAATTCTGTGCTCTGAGTTCGTCGAGTTGAGAATCTATCTAAAAGAATTGATCGTCAACCTGAGCTCGAATATCATCGTGCTCCACTCAGAGAAATATCTCTGAGTTCGTCGATCTGAGATCGATATTCGTCGAGCTGAGTTTGAAGAACTTTGAACTGATCATTTTGATCTCTTAATCTTCTAAGTCTTGAATCTACTAAGGTCCTTTGTTAGCAAGTCCATGAAGGTTGAACCCAAAGACTAGCATAAACTCTAGGACTACAAGACTTAACCCAGACTATACAATGTGGGTCAAACTCAACCAAATTTAGTTAACCTAGCCCAAATCTAACTAGGGATCCAACACATAGTATATGTTATCGGGACCCGACCGAACCATCTGTTACATGTTATATGATGTATGAGGGTGTTACAAGTTGGTATCAGACTCTGGTGTTGGTCTTTCTTATCTGAATTCATAGCTGAATTCTTTTAAGGGGTGGTGATCATATGTATGTGTGTTACTGTTATAAAAAAAGAACCCATGAATGTCCACTTAGGAATGAAAATACACATGTTTAAGGAAATTGCGTGTTCCTATGATTGCTTTTTGGCAATCGTTTGTCACCTAATTTAGTGTTTTATAATTATAAGTGACTAGGAGTGGTGTAGAGCAGTCACAACGTCAGCACTCTGTGGAGAGTAATGCTCCTAATGACGCACGCGCGACCTCTCCTTCTGCTGAAACCATACGATTGGTAGATTAAGCGGTGTTTACTATGATGAATGCCCAACTAGGGAGGCAAGTGCAGCCTCCTGCGGATGGATTAGGTTACGTAACACTTGGCACAGCGGAAACAATAGTGGTGGAAAAGTAGCAGCAGATCCCGCAGTCTAGAGGAAAATGACTGAAAAATAGCTAAAGTATGTGATAAGCTATAATCCACCAGTTTTTGTGGGGACTGGAACCCCAACACAAGCTGAGGACTGGCTTTCTAGGGTTAAGAGAGTCATGTCAGCAACTGAGACTGAGGAGTGGCTGAAGGTTACGATAGCCACAGTCCTTCTTGATGGCGAAGAAAGGTTTTGGTGGGATGAGTTAGAGTTGCATAACTTCGTTGGGAGACAACTCATCGATATTTCAATGGAGGAGTTGCTAAGACTATTTCTGACCCGGTTCATCCCGACAGCGCAGAAAATAGCTTTAGAAAATCAGTTTCAGAGACTAACACAGGGTGAGAGTAGCATGGACGTCTATTTGTATGAACTCACAAGGTTGGGGTGATATGCTGGATATACTTTTACGAATGAGGAGAGCAAGACCAACTTGTTCTACGAAGGACTGCGTGACGATTTGAGTTTGCAGCTCTCAGGTTCTATGACGTAGGGTTTTATGACCTTGGTTAATGCAGCCCGATCTCTGGAATAGAATCTAAAGAGGGTACAAAGTAAGAAGGACTAATCAGTAGCCCGGAGTTCAAGGTACCAAAACCATCGAAGTCTAGGTACTGAAAGTAGAACAAGAAAGCAAAGTTTTTCGGACTGACTACTTCAACTGTTACTTTTAAAGCATCGTCAGGGAGAGGAGGCCCAATCCTTTATTATAATTGTGACAAACTGGGTCATAAAGCCCACGACAGTTGGAGTGGCAAGTTGAAGAAGAAGGTAAGAGCATCTTATGTTGAGAAAGAGGAGGCGGTGGAGTCAACCGCATCCCATCAAGCTCCAGCCCAACTATGAGTTTACATCCTTGGCCAACAGGAGGCAATCAAGCAAGGCGATCTGGTGACATGCATGTGTTAGATTTTAGTCGTAATACTTTGTACACATTGCGCCTTATGCTTTGTCCGTATGACTGTCATGTTTTAGGCTGTGTCATAGTCAAGGACTGTCCAGCTCGAGCATTGTTTGATACAGGAGCTTAACACTTGTTCCTATCTGAGGACTTTGTATCAAGTATTGGAGTGCCTTCTTCACTAGATAAGGATATATTGGGTGTGCTGCTACCTAACGGGTGTTCGATGCTCGTGGATAAGTCTGTTGCATTAAAGTTCTGATAGGAAGTCAAGCTTTTGACTTAAAAGCATCACTACTGCCAATAGGTTAGTTTGACGTGATCTTTGGCATGGATTGGCTCTTGGAGCAAGATGAGTTCATTGATTGCAGTTTGAAGACTATCAAACTGGGGTTGAATAAAAGTCATGAAACTACATTCTTTAGTATGAAGGGACCGAGCAAGATGCTGATGTCTTCTCTCCAAGTAGTCAATGATATTCTTTAGGGTTCGGAGTTGTTCTTCACCTTATTGGAGGCTAAGAAGCCCAAGCCCGGTTTGGTTAGTATTCCAGTGGTGTCAGAGTTTTTCGACATTTTCCCCATAGATCTCCATGGAGCCCCACCTCAGAGAGAGATCGAGTTCACCATCGAGTTGGTGCTAGGTGCCAAACCCATGTCGTGGTCTCCTTACCGCTTAGCACCAAGAGAGATGGAAGAATTGAAGGTGTAACTTCAAGAATTGATAGAGTAGGGGTTTGTGGGTCCAAGTTCTTTGCCTTGGAGTGCCCAGGTACTCTTCATAAAGGAGAAGGACGGAAGTATGCGGCTATATATCGATTATTGGAAATTGAATAAGCAAACAAAAAAGAACAAGTACCCGTTCTTGAGGATCGATGATCTATTCAGCCAGCTAGTTGGGTCGATGGTGTATTTGAAGGTATCCTTGAAGTCTTAATATTATGAAAGTGAAGGGATAGATACGATTGCGGAATTAAAGATTATAGATATAGAGATAACCCTAAAGCCTAACACAAGTGTTGTGCTCAAAATAAAGCTAATTGTAATTACAGTTAAGCTTGGGTCCTAAACCAGCAACTAGCAATCCTAGTTAAAACTAATCTCAGCCACAGTACAGTTAAATAAATTAAGCAAGCCAGACGACACAAGAGATTTATAGTGGTTCCCCAAACACTGGGTATATCCACTCTTCTACCCACACGGTAGGAATCCACTCAGGTTTTTGATCAGGTGCCCTGCCACCAACAAGATCTGCTTCAGGTAGATCTAGAGACCCTTTAGACTTTTGATCAGGTGTCTAAAAACCAGCTTTACTTTTGAAGGGAGTAAACAACCCTTTACAGGAGGGGGAAAGAGAGTTAGATTGTCTTCTCTATTTTACAATAGATTAGAGAAGCACAAGAGACTCTTCAGAACTTCTGACAGCAAGCTGTCTTGAAGTTCTGAAGGAATAAAGCCTGAAGAAGACTAGAGATCTGGAATGGATGTTCTTCTTCAGCTTCCTTCTTCTTCTTCTTCTTCTTCAATATCTCTGTGTGTATCTTCCTGGATCAGGAGCACTCAGGTTGAGGAAGAGTGAAGAGTTAACTTCTCAAATGGATGGATATTGCTGAGAGCTAGCTGTAAGCTGTTTCTTTCTCTGTATGCTGTACAGGTTTCTTCTTGTTCTACAGCTCTCCTACTTTTCTTTAAAAAAGAACTCTTTATAAAGGAGCAGCAGCAACGACTCTAATTGAGCGAGCTTTGACTTCTTCTCAGATCTTGAATCTGGGCTGCAATTAACACAAGACAACATATCTGCAGACATATATATTCTATATAAAGAAATAAAGCTTCATAAGAAGCTGTAGTATAAAATCTGATAAAGAAAGATAAAAGGATCACATCAGAAATAACTCTTTACAGCCAACGGCTATAAAGGACAGCTGCATTAATAAAGCAGTCAGAAAGTCAACTAATAAGACAAAAACACTTTATCTGATAGGAAAGACTTAAGCATAAGAATAGCAAGGATTGCTTTGAAGTATATGAAGTAAATCTATCAGATAATATATAGTAAATATATCAGATAAAATAAGAAATAAAACACAGAATAAAACGCATATAATATTATATATGCAGACAGCCGATCGTCGAACGACCTTCGACTATAGCCGAACAACTACCTGATGCATTGATAGCCATCAGGAAAATCTCCTTTGCCTTTGCTTTCTCTTCATCTTCACTAGAGCTGGAAGATGAAGATTCATCTTCAGTCTCACTCCATGTCTCAGCCCCAAAGCCTTTCTCCTTCCTTTTGTTCTTGCTAGAGGAGGGCTTGTTATAGTGTTGTTTCCTTGTTTCTTTTTCTCTTCTTCTCTCCTTCTTTTGGTTCTCTGGACACTCTGAGATGAAGTGTCCAGGCTTCCTACAGCCAAAACAAACAACTTCTTTAGTGGGAGTATTGTCATACCTGGTCTTCTCATCCCTCCTTGATGACTTCCTCCTGAAGTCTTTCTTGCCCATCTTGTAAAATCTCTCGGCTAAGAGACTCAAAAATTCTTCATTGATTATTGGGGCTTCTAATTATTCATTTGCTTTTAATGCAATATTTTTCTCCTTTCTGCCTGATGCAGGTGTCTTTTGCTCTGCAACCTCTCTGGACTTTATCAATTGCTCATAAGACATGAGCTTTCCATGTAGAGATTATGTGGAGATCTCATTTAGACTTTTAGCTTCCTTGATAGGCCATATTCTTGAATCCCAAGAGCTGGGGAAGCACATGAGGATTTTGTCATTGACTTCTGTCAGGGTGATGTCTTTGTCCGAAGTCTTTATCTCATTGATGATTGAGCTCAGTCTGTTGTACATGTCACTAACAGAATCTGATTCATCCTTTTTGAAGTTCTCAAATTATGAGATGAGATTGGATCTCTTATCCTTTCTCTCATCTGCTGAGTCAACAACCATCTGTTTAAAGGAATCCCAGATAGCCTTGGCTAATGTGCATCAGCTATTTTGGCCTTTTTCTGAGCATCTTTCCACTTAGGTGGTGGAACAACATGTGTGCTGGAACTAGAAGTAGTTGTTGCCACTAGAACTGGTGATCCTGTCAAAATAGAATTAAAGATATCCTCATCAATAGAGTTAATATATAACTTTATTCTTGCCTTCTAGATAGCAAACTTATTCAAGTTGCAAACTAGAGGTCTGGTGCTTGCATAGTCTTTGTTCTGTGCCATTATGTGATAATAGAAAAACTAGAAAAAGAAAGTCAGATCTAACAAGGATCTTTTGGTTCAAGTGTTAACTTGTACAACCAAAGGAAAACCCCTATGATACCAATTGAAAGATGGGGGTTAGACTTGATTTACTCTAGGTGTGGGAGGGTGAATAGAGTAATTAAAACTTTGGTTGTTTTTAATATTTATATCAGAGTAAAAATAGGTGATACTAATAATAATATAGAAGGAAATAAAAATAGGTTAAACTAATCTATCTATCACAGCACAGCAAGAACAAAAAGAAAATGAACACACACAAACAACACAAGAATTTTATAGTGGTTCCCCAACCTAGGTACATCTACTCTTCTACCACCCAGGTAGGAATCCACTATCAGGTTTTTGATCAGGTGACATCCACCACAAGATCTATTTCTAAGGAGATCTCACAACCCTTTAGGATTTTGATCAGGTGCCCAAAAACCAAGAATACACTTTTGAAGGGAGTTAATAAACCCTTTATACAGGAGGTGAGAGGAGTGATGAGGTCTTCTATTTTCTCTAAACAACAGAGAATACTTGTGGATTCTGTAGTTGTCAAGACTCCTTTTGATATATAGAATTGGTTCAGAAAGATGGAGCCTTGCTTAGGGTGTAGGTCTTCAACCTTGTCTGAAAACAGTCCTTGAACTTTCTGACTGATTCAGGATTTCTGTCCTTGAATATTCCTGGAGAAGAAGGTTGAAGAAGACTCTTGATAGTGATGGATGTTCTTCTTCAGTATTCAGAATGGACAAGGAAGAAAACAGAATGTTTTCTACACAGGGAGAAAGTTTCGAATGTTCAGTATATGTCTCTTTGTATTCTTGTGTGCTGCATATTCTCTTCTTATGCCTGTCTGAGTGTCTCTATGACTAAAAAGAGAAAATCTCTTTTATATTCTGCAGTCAATAATTTCTCCTTTGAAATTTGAATTTCTAGCATTAATTGTTGATTGCCCTGGAGAAAGAAACGGCTGGAATATTGACTTAAATGAGTTTCCCCCAACTGTCCCTAATAAAATAAGCAAATAATTAACCTAATGAGGACCATAATTAATGCTGCCAATAACGGCTATATTCAAAGGAATATGAGTATTAATTACTCAGGAATATTATTGCTAAATAATATAGAAATTAAGGGACAGAAGTAAAGAAAACTTCTCATTCTAGCTCGGGACATAGATCGTCGACCTCAGAACAGAATTCGTCGACTAGAGTTCCAAGTTCGTCGACCTGAGCTCTGCGAACTGTATACTAAGAATCACTTGCCAATTCTGTGCTCTGAGTTCGTCGAGTTGAGAATCTATCTAAAAGAATTGATCGTCAACCTGAGCTCGAATATCATCGTGCTCCACTCAGAGAAATATCTCTGAGTTCGTCGATCTGAGATCGATATTCGTCGAGCTGAGTTTGAAGAACTTTGAACTGATCATTTTGATCTCTTAATCTTCTAAGTCTTGAATCTACTAAGGTCCTTTGTTAGCAAGTCCATGAAGGTTGAACCCAAAGACTAGCATAAACTCTAGGACTACAAGACTTAACCCAGACTATACAATGTGGGTCAAACTCAACCAAATTTAGTTAACCTAGCCCAAATCTAACTAGGGATCCAACACATAGTATATGTTATCGGGACCCGACCGAACCATCTGTTACATGTTATATGATGTATGAGGGTGTTACAAGTTGGTATCAGACTCTGGTGTTGGTCTTTCTTATCTGAATTCATAGCTGAATTCTTTTAAGGGGTGGTGATCATATGTATGTGTGTTACTGTTATAAAAAAAAGAACCCATGAATGTCCACTTAGGAATGAAAATACACATGTTTAAGGAAATTGCGTGTTCCTATGATTGCTTTTTGGCAATCGTTTGTCACCTAATTTAGTGTTTTATAATTATAAGTGACTAGGAGTGGTGTAGAGCAGTCACAACGTCAGCACTCTGTGGAGAGTAATGCTCCTAATGACGCACGCGCGACCTCTCCTTCTGCTGAAACCATACGATTGGTAGATTAAGCGGTGTTTACTATGATGAATGCCCAACTAGGGAGGCAAGTGCAGCCTCCTGCGGATGGATTAGGTTACGTAACACTTGGCACAGCGGAAACAATAGTGGTGGAAAAAGTAGCAGCAGATCCCGCAGTCTAGAGGAAAATGACTGAAAAATAGCTAAAGTATGTGATAAGCTATAATCCACCAGTTTTTGTGGGGACTGGAACCCCAACACAAGCTGAGGACTGGCTTTCTAGGGTTAAGAGAGTCATGTCAGCAACTGAGACTGAGGAGTGGCTGAAGGTTACGATAGCCACAGTCCTTCTTGATGGCGAAGAAAGGTTTTGGTGGGATGAGTTAGAGTTGCATAACTTCGTTGGGAGACAACTCATCGATATTTCAATGGAGGAGTTGCTAAGACTATTTCTGACCCGGTTCATCCCGACAGCGCAGAAAATAGCTTTAGAAAATCAGTTTCAGAGACTAACACAGGGTGAGAGTAGCATGGACGTCTATTTGTATGAACTCACAAGGTTGGGGTGATATGCTGGATATACTTTTACGAATGAGGAGAGCAAGACCAACTTGTTCTACGAAGGACTGCGTGACGATTTGAGTTTGCAGCTCTCAGGTTCTATGACGTAGGGTTTTATGACCTTGGTTAATGCAGCCCGATCTCTGGAATAGAATCTAAAGAGGGTACAAAGTAAGAAGGACTAATCAGTAGCCCGGAGTTCAAGGTACCAAAACCATCGAAGTCTAGGTACTGAAAGTAGAACAAGAAAGCAAAGTTTTTCGGACTGACTACTTCAACTGTTACTTTTAAAGCATCGTCAGGGAGAGGAGGCCCAATCCTTTATTATAATTGTGACAAACTGGGTCATAAAGCCCACGACAGTTGGAGTGGCAAGTTGAAGAAGAAGGTAAGAGCATCTTATGTTGAGAAAGAGGAGGCGGTGGAGTCAACCGCATCCCATCAAGCTCCAGCCCAACTATGAGTTTACATCCTTGGCCAACAGGAGGCAATCAAGCAAGGCGATCTGGTGACATGCATGTGTTAGATTTTAGTCGTAATACTTTGTACACATTGCGCCTTATGCTTTGTCCGTATGACTGTCATGTTTTAGGCTGTGTCATAGTCAAGGACTGTCCAGCTCGAGCATTGTTTGATACAGGAGCTTAACACTTGTTCCTATCTGAGGACTTTGTATCAAGTATTGGAGTGCCTTCTTCACTAGATAAGGATATATTGGGTGTGCTGCTACCTAACGGGTGTTCGATGCTCGTGGATAAGTCTGTTGCATTAAAGTTCTGATAGGAAGTCAAGCTTTTGACTTAAAAGCATCACTACTGCCAATAGGTTAGTTTGACGTGATCTTTGGCATGGATTGGCTCTTGGAGCAAGATGAGTTCATTGATTGCAGTTTGAAGACTATCAAACTGGGGTTGAATAAAAGTCATGAAACTACATTCTTTAGTATGAAGGGACCGAGCAAGATGCTGATGTCTTCTCTCCAAGTAGTCAATGATATTCTTTAGGGTTCGGAGTTGTTCTTCACCTTATTGGAGGCTAAGAAGCCCAAGCCCGGTTTGGTTAGTATTCCAGTGGTGTCAGAGTTTTTCGACATTTTCCCCATAGATCTCCATGGAGCCCCACCTCAGAGAGAGATCGAGTTCACCATCGAGTTGGTGCTAGGTGCCAAACCCATGTCGTGGTCTCCTTACCGCTTAGCACCAAGAGAGATGGAAGAATTGAAGGTGTAACTTCAAGAATTGATAGAGTAGGGGTTTGTGGGTCCAAGTTCTTTGCCTTGGAGTGCCCAGGTACTCTTCATAAAGGAGAAGGACGGAAGTATGCGGCTATATATCGATTATTGGAAATTGAATAAGCAAACAAAAAAGAACAAGTACCCGTTCTTGAGGATCGATGATCTATTCAGCCAGCTAGTTGGGTCGATGGTGTATTTGAAGGTATCCTTGAAGTCTTAATATTATGAAAGTGAAGGGATAGATACGATTGCGGAATTAAAGATTATAGATATAGAGATAACCCTAAAGCCTAACACAAGTGTTGTGCTCAAAATAAAGCTAATTGTAATTACAGTTAAGCTTGGGTCCTAAACCAGCAACTAGCAATCCTAGTTAAAACTAATCTCAGCCACAGTACAGTTAAATAAATTAAGCAAGCCAGACGACACAAGAGATTTATAGTGGTTCCCCAAACACTGGGTATATCCACTCTTCTACCCACACGGTAGGAATCCACTCAGGTTTTTGATCAGGTGCCCTGCCACCAACAAGATCTGCTTCAGGTAGATCTAGAGACCCTTTAGACTTTTGATCAGGTGTCTAAAAACCAAGCTTTACTTTTGAAGGGAGTAAACAACCCTTTACAGGAGGGGGAAAGAGAGTTAGATTGTCTTCTCTATTTTACAATAGATTAGAGAAGCACAAGAGACTCTTCAGAACTTCTGACAGCAAGCTGTCTTGAAGTTCTGAAGGAATAAAGCCTGAAGAAGACTAGAGATCTGGAATGGATGTTCTTCTTCAGCTTCCTTCTTCTTCTTCTTCTTCTTCAATATCTCTGTGTGTATCTTCCTGGATCAGGAGCACTCAGGTTGAGGAAGAGTGAAGAGTTAACTTCTCAAATGGATGGATATTGCTGAGAGCTAGCTGTAAGCTGTTTCTTTCTCTGTATGCTGTACAGGTTTCTTCTTGTTCTACAGCTCTCCTACTTTTCTTTAAAAAAGAACTCTTTATAAAGGAGCAGCAGCAACGACTCTAATTGAGCGAGCTTTGACTTCTTCTCAGATCTTGAATCTGGGCTGCAATTAACACAAGACAACATATCTGCAGACATATATATTCTATATAAAGAAATAAAGCTTCATAAGAAGCTGTAGTATAAAATCTGATAAAGAAAGATAAAAGGATCACATCAGAAATAACTCTTTACAGCCAACGGCTATAAAGGACAGCTGCATTAATAAAGCAGTCAGAAAGTCAACTAATAAGACAAAAACACTTTATCTGATAGGAAAGACTTAAGCATAAGAATAGCAAGGATTGCTTTGAAGTATATGAAGTAAATCTATCAATAATATATAGTAACTATATCAGATAAAATAAGAAATAAAACACAGAATAAAACGCATATAATATTATATATGCAGACAGCCGATCGTCGAACGACCTTCGACTATAGCCGAACGACCTGCTGAGATCGTCGGCCTATCATTCAGATAGTCGACCGACTCAGACAGAAAGCGTCGAGCTATCAATAGATAGTCGACCGGCCAACAGACAACAGATAGTCGAACTATCAATAGATAGTCGAGCTATCAATGCAAGACAGAAAGCGTCGAACGAAGCTGACAGAAAACGTCAAGCTATCAATAGATAGTCAACCAGAGCTCGACAATCCAGCAGAGCGTCGAGCAGACAAAAGACAGAGCACGACTATCTGAAGGCAGAAGATAGTCTGTCAAACAGACAGACGATCGTCAACCGGCTGATCGACGATAGTCGATCGGCGTTCGACGATAGTCGAACCCGAAAATCCCTTAGCCAGAATTTTACTGGAAAAGAGAATACTCAACAACAAGGCTTTGACCATAGATAAATCTTGGGTCAAGAGACTAAAAGGAAAGACTTAACTCAAATCCAAACTAGGGTACCAACAATCTCCCCCTATTTGGGTTAAGTCTTTCAAAAACTAAAATACAAGAAATAATAAACTAAACTAAACAACCTAATAGAGATCCTAGCCCAAATCAGAACCAGGGTTCCAACAATCTCCCCCTATTTGGGTGAGGATCCTATTAGCAAAATAATAAATAAATATTGCAAAGCATAAGATATATAAAGAAAAACTTTGCTTAGCTGGCTGCTGCTGGCATTTGCAATCTCCCCCTATGTTGATGCAGTACATGTGATTGGAAGAGGCTGAGATGACTTTGAATTTTGATTGAGTCATCCAGCTAACTCTTGTAAGTAGTACCTGTAGAAATCTTATGGTAGAGATTGATCTCTCCTTGAAAAAGGGATATGTTAGCAGCAAAAAAAATGATATTTTTTTCAGCAAATTAAATTAAGATTCTGGATCTAAAAAACAAAATCAGATATCTTCCTTCCTATAGAATTTCTTTTCATTAGACGAGATTCAAACTCAGCTGACCAATGCAACTAGAGTAGAGGACTCAATCTAAATGAAATTAGAAAAGGATCTATAAGAAATATAGTTATCTGACAGAGAATTTCTTATACAGAAATCCAAACAAAATTTTTGAACAGAATATCAATCAGATATAATAAACAGCCTTAAGAAAAAGGAAATGCTTCCTAATAAATTTGTTCCAGATAATAGAAGGATTTGAGATTATTCTAATTAGTTTATCCTTTTGTTTATAAAACAAATTTATGAAAAAGCAAACTGAGTTCTCAGATTTTAACTCATTAAAATATAAAGAAAACATTTCTCTAAGGAGTGTTGGTTCCTTCTCAGGTTTTGTTAAGTCTTGGCAGCAATATTGAATTTCTAATTTAACTGAACTAAAAACAGAATTAGATAATAATACCTGAACCTTTTCAGGTTTTGATTTTCCTTCTGTTAGTTCAGCTTCTGAATTGCTGCATGAAGCATTTATGGCCATTATGCAAAATTGTTTGGCCCTTGCTTCCTTCTCTACATCTTCAAATGATGATTCATCATCTGAGACATCCCAAACAACATCTAGGGATGTTTATTCTTCTCCTTCAAATGAGATGATGTGGCTTCCTTCTGATATTACATCCATGGGTTCAGAAGCCATTTGATGAAGGGAATCCCACATCTCCTTAGCTGTTGAGCAATCAACAACATCCTGAAATAAGTCATCAGATAATGACTGAGCTAGGATGTTCATTGCTCTGGCATCAGCTAGCCTGGCACTTTGTGTTATTGTTGCCGAAGTTGGAAGACCTGTTAAGATAGAAGAGAAAATTTCTTCATCAAAAGAGTTCATATATAATTTGACTCTTGCCTTCCAGATGCTAAACTCAGCTAAGTTGCAAGCTGGAGGTCTGGTGCTAAAATAATCATTGTACTGGGCCATGAAAGTGAATGTGAATATCTATAATCCTTGGTAACTATCAGGATCTTGTGACTCAGGTGTTAGCCTATACAGTCAGTCAACCTCCCTCTGATACCAATTGAAAGTGAAGGGATAGATACGATTGCGGAATTAAAGATTATAGATATAGAGATAACCCTAAAGCCTAACACAAGTGTTGTGCACAAAATAAAGCTAACTGTAATTACAGTTAAGCTTGGGTCCTAAACCAGCAACTAGCAATCCTAGTTAAAACTAATCTCAGCCACAGTACAGTTAAATAAATTAAGCAAGCCAGACGACACAAGAGATTTATAGTGGTTCCCCAAACACTGGGTACATCCACTCTTCTACCCACACGGTAGGAATCCACTCAGGTTTTTGATCAGGTGCCCTGCCACCAACAAGATCTGCTTCAGGTAGATCTAGAGACCCTTTAGACTTTTGATCAGGTATCTAAAAACCAAGCTTTACTTTTGAAGGGAGTAAACAACCCTTCCCCAGGAAAGAGAGTTAGATTGTCTTCTCTATTTTACAATAGATTAGAGAAGCACAAGAGACTCTTCAGAACTTCTGACAGTAAGCTGTCTTGAAGTTCTGAAGGAATAAAGCCTGAAGAAGACTAGAGATCTGGAATGGATGTTCTTCTTCAGCTTCCTTCTTCTTCTTCTTCTCAATATCTCTGTGTGTATCTTCCTGGATCAGGAGCACTCAGGTTGAGGAAGAGTGAAGAGATAACTTCTCAGATGGATGGATATTGCTGAGAGCGAGCTGTAAGCTGTTTCTTTCTCTGTATGCTGTACAGTTTTCTTCTTGTTCTACAGCTCTCCTACTTTTCTTTAAAAAAGAACTCTTTATAAAGGAGCAGCAGCAACGGCTCTAATTGAGCGAGCTTTGACTTCTTCTCAGATCTTGAATCTGGGCTGCAATTAACACAAGACAACATATCTGCAGACATATATATTCTATATAAAGAAATAAAGCTTCATAAGAAGCTGCAGTATAAAATCTGATAAAGAAAGATAAAAGGATCACATCAGAAATAACTCTTTACAGCCAACGGCTATAAAGGACAGCTGCATTAATAAAGCAGTCAGAAAGTCAACTAATAAGACAAAAACACTTTATCTGATAGGAAAGACTTAAGCATAAGAATAGCAAGGATTGCTTTGAAGTATATGAAGTAAATCTATCAGATAATATATAGTAAATATATCAGATAAAATAAGAAATAAAACACAGAATAAAATGCATATAATATTATATATGCAGACAGCCGATCGTCAAATGACCTTCGACTATAGTTGAACGACCTGCTGAGATCATCGGCCTATCATTCAGATAGTCGACCGACTCAGACAGAAAGCGTCGAGCTATCAATAGATAGTCGACCGGCCAACAACAACAGATAGTCGAACTATCAATAGATAGTCGAGCTATCAATGCAAGACAGAAAGCGTCGAACGAAGCTGATAGAAAACGTCAAGCTATCAATAGATAGTCAACCAGAGCTCGACGATCCAGCAGAGCGTCGAGCAGACAAAAGACAGAGCACGACTATCTGAAGGCAGAAGATAGTCTGTCAAACAGACAGACGATCGTCAACCGGCTGATCGACGATAGTCGATCGGCGTTCGACGATAGTCGAACCCGAAAATCCCTTAGCCAGAATTTTACTGGAAAAGAGAATACTCAACAACAAGGCTTTGACCATAGATAAATCTTGGGTCAAGAGACTAAAAGGAAAGACTTAACTCAAATCCAAACTAGGGTACCAACATATTATCAGTTGAGAATCACAGAAAGTGATATTCCCAAGACGGCGTTCAGTATACGTTATGGGCATTATGAATTCACCTTCATTCCTTTCGGGCTGACGAATGCACCATCAGTGTTTATGGACTTAATGAACCGAACATTCAAGGAGTATTTTGATCGATTTGTGATAGTCTTTATTGACAATATCCTGGTGTACTCCTAGTTTGAGGATGATCATGTGGAGCACTTATATATTATTCTAGAGACCCTGAGGAGCAGTCAGTTGTATTCCAAGTTCTCTAAATGTGATTTTTGGCTATCTTCAGTTGCATTCCCATGTCATATTGTTAGTGGTGAGGGGATCATGATAGATCCAGCAATGTTTGTTGCGATACGGAAGTTGCCTGTGTTATCTTCTGTATTACAAGCGCTTCGTGGAGAACTTCTCGCGGATAATGTTACCTCCCACGACCCTGACAAGGAATGATCAAAAGTTTTTATGGTCACCAGCGTACGCGCAACCTTTTGAAGAATTGAAGATTCGTCTGACCACGACGCCTATTTTGTGCTTGCCATGTGGAACAAAGGGCTTTGAGATCTACAACGATGTTTCCAGGAGCGGCTTAGATTGTGTTCTGCTACAACATGGGAATGTAATGGCATATGGCTCGCGCCAATTAAAGGTGCACGAGAGGAATTATCTGGTCTATGACTTGATTTTATCGGCTGTGATATTCACTATGAAGCTTTGGAGGCTCTATATGTATGTCTTGAAAGTCGATATTTACACAGACCATAAGAGTTTGAAGTATCTATTGGATCAGAAGACCTTAAATATGTGCCAGTAGAGGTGGATGGAGTTCCTTAGGGACTACACCTTCAAGATACTTTATGTCCCTACCAAAAGAAATGCAGTTGCGGATGCTTTAACTCGCAGGGTTCCCGCTCCGGCCAATTGGATACATATGCATGATGAGCGTCTTATTCGAGATTTGGAGAACTTGGAGATCTCTTGTGTTGATAGGAGATCTTGTGTTGAAGCACGTTTGAATTGGACTGAGGTATAGTATGACCTCGCTGACCGGATTAACCAGGATTTGGAGTTCGACGACAGCATGAAACGCTGCATGGCTGAGTCTATGGATGGTTTAAATGCCCAGTTTTCTGTTGACGAAGGGTTTTTATGGAAGAACAGTCGATTGTGCATCCCAAAGGTGGGCAAATAATGGTAGGAATTTATGTACGGGGCTCATAACACCAAGTACTCGATTCACCCGGGAAGCACAAAAATGTATAAAGATATGAAAAAGTTGTTCTGGTGACCGGGACTGAAAAAGGACATAGCGCTATACGTAGCGATGTGCCATACTTGGGCCTTGGTGAAGGCCGAATGTCAGAAGCGCGATGGATTTTTGAAGTCCTTGCCTATACCGGAATGGAAGTTCGACAACATATCCATTGACTTCATGCATGGTTTGTCGAGGTCGCAGAATGGAAACGATGTCACCCTGGTGATCGTTGATCATTTAACGAAAGTGTCGTACTTCATCCCGAATAAGAAGGATGATTCGGTTGAGAAGCTGGCAAAGCTTAATGTGGATAATATTGTACGAGTGCACGGTGTGCCCCGTAGCATTGTGAGTGATCGAGATGGGAACTTAACATCTAACGATTGGAGGCTAGAGCATCAACTTTTGGGTACCAAGTTGAAGTCTAGTACGACCTAACATTCACAGACGGATGGTCAGACCGAGAGGGTAAACAGGACGATGGAGGACATGCTTTGCATGTTCTCCCTAGATTTCAGGAAAAAGTGGTAGGATCACTTGTATCTAATTGAGTTTGCTTACAACAATAGCTACCAGACAAGTGTTTAAATGGCGCCCTTCGAAGCTCTACATGGTAGAAAGTGTCGTACTCCGTTTTAGTGATTAGAGATGGGAGAGTCAAAGTGGTATAAGCAGAAGGAGGTCGAGGATGTGACTTCGATTGTTCGAACAATCAGGAATCAGTTGTTGATCGCTCAAGATAGACAAGTTAATTACTACAATGCCAAGCACATAAATATCAAATTTGCCATGGGTGATTGGGTGTATTTGAAGATCAAACCGTTAAAGGGCGTGTCAAGGATTCGACGCTTGAAAAAGCAAAGTCCGAGATACCTTGGGATTTTGAAATACTAAAGCGTGTTGGAGAGGTTGCCTATCGGTTGAAACTTTCGACGGAACTAAGCGTCCTGCATGACGTATTCCACATATCAGTGTTGCAGAAAGCATGTTGGAGAGGCTTCCTATCAGTTGACTGTGAAGGTTAAGCCCATTTGTATAAAGGATATAGAAGTCTTGCAATTTCACAACAAATCTAACAGAATTTTCAAGGTCCATTGGGAAAGTTGTGGTTGAGTGGAACTATGTTGGGATTGAGAGCAAACTGAAAGTATTTGTTTTCAAGGATAGCTAAATCACCTAGAGGGGGGTGAATAGGTTTCTTCGTCCATAGTGATGATCTTTTATTTTCCTTGTGTTGGATGCTTTATTAGTTGATTAAATTCTACTTTCAAGACATGCAACATGCACAAAGAAAACAACACAGAAAAACACACATAGATTTATAGTGGTTCCCATAATAAGGGTACATACACTTTCCATCCCACCTATCCAACTCTCTTGTTGGACTATGCACTTCTCAAAAATTCTGCTTCAAAGAGCATGCACCTCAAGTCCCTCAAGATCTCTCAATCTCCTCCAAGACTTAAAACTCATCCATAAGGGCCTACAACTCAGTGATCAGTAGATCACCTACCTAAGGCCAAATGCCTTACACTTTGGCTCGAAGGATATCCCTTCCTCATATCCAGTAGGAAACCTACCTCAGAGCAAACTTGCTCTTACAACTAAGATCCAAGAGGATCTTACTACTCATAAATCTTTACTTTATTACAGCTCAAGAAATATTGCCCTACCTCAGGCTAGTGGCCCTAAAGCTCAGTTCCAATTGGATCCTATAAGATGAAGTGAGTTGGTGAGTCTTTATGGGACACAAGAGAAATTTCTCTATGCCAATCTACCTTGACTGAGATAGACTCAACCCAACTTTAACTACATGAATATTTTTCCTGAGTCTACCTTTACTTTAACTGAGATATACTTAGTCCCAACTACTTCTTCACAGCACCAGGATTTTTTCCTGCTGGAACTGTGAAGTGACTGTAGCTGAACTTGATACTACTTGAGATAAAGGTTTCTCAGCTCAACTACTTCACAGCAACAAGGATACAGTTCTTTCTTTTACTTGTGTTGGAAGTAAATTGCAGAATAACTGTTCAGCTTCTTCTCTCTTTCCGGGGCTGAAATTCTTCAGCCCCAACTTCTTCTCCAAAGCCTCCACTAGATGTTCTTTAGAGTTGAATAACTGGATCTGTGAAGATCTTGCTGATGCAGAAAGAAAATGGCACCAACTACTTTCTTTTTCTTCTTAAGAGATCTGCTCTGATCTTACTGTAGTTGATGATGAAGACACACAGTTAACTTTCTTTGCTCTTAGTCTTCCTGACTTGAGCTTTATGTACTTTAGTCACAATAATAATGGTGGCGAGGAAGAACGACTGTAATAAATTTAAAAAGCTTTTCCTTTTATCAATTATGTCTCAATGACTCTTTGAGCAGTGGGCCCACGCTTTTAATGCCAGCTGCAACCTTGCTTTAACGCTAACTATCACATAGTAGGTCAACGGCGCCTTTTGGCTTATACTATAGCTTTCCCATTATCAATTTGAATAATGTTGACTTGTTGACTTGATGACATCACCATCTGTGGACTTCGCCAAAAATCAAGCATCAGCAGCAAAGGCGTTGAGTTAACAATCCTCACTCAACACCAAAACACTTAGACAAGATTCTGTCTATCAAGGCGTTGACAGCGTTAAGTTAGCACGCCTCAATAAATGCTAAAACACTTAACCAATCTTTCTACTATTAGTCATTGATAGCGTTGAGTGAGCAAGACTAACTCAATGCTATTTTCCTTAGCTCATTTTTTAGCTTTTTCTGTATAGTTAGCATTTAGACCATTGAGTGACCACACCTCACTCAACGCCTTTTGCCTTAGCCAATTTTTTGCGTCAGCATATCTTAAGAGTTAAGAGCATTGAGTGAGCATGCCTAACTCAACGCTTTTTGCCTTGGCCAGATTTCCTGCTACTTTGCGTTGAGTGAGTAAGCTCCACTCAATGCCAAATTACTTAACAGACAATTCTATTATCTGGCATTGAGTGAGTGAGCTACACTCAACGTATTTGGACTTAGCCAAATTTCTGTGTCTAAAAAAAACACTCCCTTTGAGAATTAGTCAACGCATTATCACATGGCATTGAGTGAGCTTGCCTCACTCAACGCCTGTGACTTGGTAAATATTCACAGTTTTCTTGTGGTGTTGACTGACTGAGCAATACTCAATGATTATGAAGCTATGGCGTTGAGTGAGTGAGATACACTCAACACATGTGGAATTAGCAACTTTTCCGCTCATTTCTACTTAGGCTATAACAACATTATCCGGTCTAACAGCCTTTTGCTATATGGTGTTGAGTGAGTTGACTTCACTCAATGCATCTGGACTTAGCCACTTTTCCAACCTGATATTATGTTGGTTTTGACTCTATAGGCTCCATTCAGTGCTATTAGTCATCTGGCGTTGAGTAAGTAGCCTTTACTCAACTCCTATGGACTTAGATAGATTTCTGTCTATCCACACCTTAGGTAAGAGTTTACCAGACTTAGCCACTTAGGCTGTCTTCCCCATCAATGTTATAGGATAACATGCAATCCCTAAACTTGAGCACAAGTTAGATCACCACATATATATACATTATATGCTAGGGCTTCTTCAAATCCAGGACATTGGGATCAATGGACCCAACAATCTGCCATTATTTAAAGATGTCAAAACCTATGCCAATGTATACACTAAATTACTTAAGTAGCATATACAGTAAGCATTAACACAACATGAATCAGAAAAATCAGAATCATAACACATGATATTTCATTTAATATATAAGGAGTTATAATGCTTGTGCATAAAACAAAATGTCACATTCCTCAACTCTATAAGCAGAACCTGAAGTTTTTAAAGTTTCAGGTTCTCTTATCACAATTTGGTGTCTGCTAATCGTGAAGAGAATAAAACCGAACTAGCAATCCAACTAAGCAAGTATACCTATCAAATTATAGCTAGGGGACACAAGTGTCGTATTTAAATCCGGAACTGTTGAGTAATCTTACTCACCACGAAGACTATTATCTTATCGAAGAAAATTTTAGGGTTGCTAACTAAATTAAAAGAAGAGACTACTTGCATAAAGAAAAGCACTATCACTTAATCAGAGAGAGCACAACTAGCAATTAAAATAATCGGTTAAACAATGATAAAGAAAAGCACTCGATTGAGAATCACCTCGGCCTAAGTTGATCAAAAATGCGATAATAAACTCTAACTTAATAAGGCAAAGGACCTTGACCGTGGAGGTTCCTAAAGCATGAACACGCTTCTCTCGAAGCCATGCCCACCTGAGTTTTACAAGGTCCGGCCGAACTCTCGTCCAAATCGAAGGTCTAAATCTCTCTTTACGCTGTGAACCCTGCTATTGGATTCCATTCCAATCTGGGAGATTTAACGTCTGCCCATCTCGAGGGGTGCGTGCAACTCTCTTTACTCTTGAGTGTTCACTCCAAACTACGAGCCTCTTGGCTAGCTAGGAGTGGAAACAAATATGGAAATTATATATCGATAATAAAACTCCAAACATGATTTTTCAAGAGTAAATCAAAGGTCTAAACCTTACAAAGAGAAAGCAAACTAGAGCATCATAACTTAATCAACTCGAACCTCTGATCATAAAGATTTAGTACAAGGAGTATTATTTACTCATGTTGAAGTGGAGGAGGAGAGGTGAGTCAGAGTGCATGGAAACAAAACAGAGACAAGAAAAAGCAACATGCTTTATATTAATTCAAAGAGAGAGCTACAACTTGAAAATATAAAAACTTACACTTGCAGGAAATGAAAACTAAGCTAGCACTAAAACATAAACTGAAACTAAACTAAACAATCACTGAAGAGTAACACTGAAACTAAAACTAAAAAATACTGAAATGAGAAAGGGAGAGAAGAAGAATAAAAAGGAATAACTGAAAATGGGAGCACTTCCCCTCTCCCAAAATTCTATATATTTTTACAGAAGGGGAGGGGCTCTATTTATATATTCTTCAAGGAGCAGGAAATGTCTATGTATCTAGCCATGCACGGGAGTTGGCCTTGGTAAAAATTCTAGCGTGAAATGATGATTGCCTCGGTATGGGTAACGTGCATTTATAACGGCAGTAGGCTTTTGTGAAAAAGCGGGACTTGTCCTGTGGCAGCAGGTAAGCTCGACGAAAGAAGGATAGAGGGCTCGATGAAATCAGAGGAGAAGGAGGGAGAGATCAACGAACGTCGAATGCAGAAAGTGGAAGGCGAGGTCGATGAAATCAGAGGAGACGGAGGAGAGCTTGACGAACAGAGAAAAGATAAGGCGGACGGGATGTCGACGAATACTGTGGTCGACGAACGCTGAGGAGTTCTTCGAACGCAGAATGAAGGCGAGGTAGATGAAGTTGGCTGAATTCGTCGAATGTAGAATGAAGGCGGAGCTCGACAAAATTGGCTGAACGTGAGGTCAATGAAATTGGTTGAAGGCGAGGTAGACGAATGTCGAATGCTGAATTTGTACGTGAGGTCAACGAACGCTGAGGTTGACGAATTTTGGCATGCTCGATGAACTGGGGCAGGAGAAATCGTTCGTCAAATGCAGAAGATGAGGTCGACAAATGCTGGTGAGCTCGATGAACTGGCTGAGTTCGAGGAATGTTGGTGACCTCGACAAACTGGCTGAGGTCGATGAATTCTAGCGAGCTCGACGAACTAGCTGAGGTCGACGAATACTAGCGAGCTCGACGAACTGGCTGATGTCGACAAATTCTGGCGAGCTCGATGAACTGGCTGAGCTCAACAAAATATGCTGAGCTCGATGAACTTGGTTGAGCTTGACAAAAATGTTGTAAAACTACAAACCTGTAAAAGAAAGAAAACAATCATTAGTGTTATTAATATATACAATAGGAGGTCAAAATAAAGCTTTAAAAGATATGTTTTTATAATAAAAACTTGTAATTACCCAAGTAGTTTAAACTATAAAATGTTTTATCAAACTCCCCCAAGCTTAAACTTTGCTTGTCCTCAAGCAAAAATATAAAAACTAGTTAACATAAAAGTGACTAATCAGAAAAATTCTTATTATGCTAACGTAAGTACTATATGAAATTCTAAGTAGGGAGAAGGTGGAACGTAAACCTAAAACAATTACTTAAACAAGGTTTCAACTTATATAAAATTTACTATTAAAAAAAATCATCCAATATTTTTAACAAAATTCTTTAAATAAGTTAAAGCAAGGAAACAAATGAAATAGAGCAATGAGTTGTTACTAGATTTTAAGAGGCATTTTATACCCAAATCAATCAAAGAACAAAAATATAAATTCAAATCCAAGACTTAACTAATCTACTTTTTTTCTTCACTTAGCTAAAAGGAAACCTAGGAGCATGAATCAATAGGACTTATTAAGACCAAAATGCTTAGTTTAGGCATATAATTAGGAATGAAATTCAAAGATAAACATGAAGGCTTAAAATCACACTAAACCAAAATAAAGAGTTTCAAAATTTTCAAAAAATAACATATATTTTTTTTCTTTTTTCTTTTCAAAACAAAGGCCTTAAATAATTTGTCTTTTCATTTTGAAATTTGCCACAAAATTAAACATTTCTTTTTAGCATACTTTTTCTTAAATTTCTTCAAAAATAACAAAACAACCCTATCACAACATGAAATTTTTTGAAACTCAAAAAGTTAGTGTGATACGATAGGATGGAAAATTTGGCTTTGGTGAAAAATTAAATGATAAGTGGAGCTATCAAATAGAATAGGAAAAATGCTCAAAAACGGCTAACTAGGGGAATAATTTTCGGATTGGCGAGAAGGCTCAAACAAAAACAAAGATGGCCTACATCATTTTCATTCTCCTAAAATTTGCCTAAAGCATTAGTTTTGAAAATTTCAAAGAGTTGGTCCTAGATATTGAATAGAGACTAATGAACTTATTTTGAAAATAAGAGTAATACGAGTCTAGAATCTTTCACATCTACTACACTACTCAAAGTTGACTTTACAAAAATTATCCAAAAACAAAAAGTAAAATAGTGGATGAAATGTTTTAAGGAAGTAAATAAAAAATAAAGAATGAGAAACCGTAATAGAAATGCGAGTTTAGAGAAACGTTTCACATTAACATGCTACTGTGAATTAGAAACAGAGCATGACCAACATTTTACCTGTAAAACATAATTAAAAAGAAAGATTAGAAAGATTATAATTAGCTAAGTTGTTATATGGAATTTTAAGAAAAACAAAACAAAAAGCAATGGGTACTATTGAAATACAAAATTCGTATAAACTATTAAAGTAAAAACAAATAACATAATTTTTTTTGAAATATTTTTTATTTTTATTTTTAAAGATATTATCTTTTTTTTTAAAGATATTATCTTTTTTTAGAGATTTTTCTATAAGAAAAAAAGGAGAAATCACTAATTTTTTTTTTATTTTGATTGTTTTTTTTTTCAGAGAAACAAAATAAAGAAAAGAGGAGGAAATCCTCCCCCAAGCATAAAATAGACATTGTCCTCAATGGAGAAAAGAGGGGAAGAGAGAGAAAAATTAAAACATAAATATAAGTACAAAATTGAAAACAGGTACTTCTCCGGATTTACGAGTCGCGGAAAGTTGCGTGATGCCGCTCCCCCATGCTTTCGCTTTGGTTCATCATAAAATGTCTTCTTTGGACTTTGTGATTGATTCAACAGCATTGGAGCAAGCGATCGCAGAGGCTTCAGCTGGTCGGAGCCGTCGGGGCAAAAAGTGTAAAATAAAGAAAACAAAAAAAAACTTGAGTTGCCTCCCAAGAGCGCCCTTATTTCAAACATCATTTGAGCTCGACGCAACAAAATAATATTGTCCAAAAATAATTTGTCCAAAATAATAATTAAAGTTTTAAAAAAAATAAAAAGTCTTAAGCTAGTTAAAGTTCTGATCATATAAAAAAAAATTAATACAGTTTGGACTGACATCACATACAAAATAAAGTTTAAGACACTGACCATTCAATTTGAAATCACCCTTATCAGTGTGTGAAATTAAAACAGCGTCATACGAAAATACTTCTTTAATAGAAAACGGCCCAGACCATTGTGACTTTAACTTGCCCAGAAATAAACGTAATCGTGAATTATATAAAAGAACTTGGTCGCCCATCTTGAAGGTTTTTGGGTGCCTTAGGTTCTTGTCGTGAAAACGCTTCGTCCGGTCTTTATAAAATTTATTATTTTCTTATGCGTAAGAGCACTATTCGTCGAGTTTGTTAAGTTGAAATTTTCTAAGGTCGCCGATGGAGTGGGGATCGAAATTCAAAAACCTTAAGGCCCAAAAAGCACGGTGTTCTAATTCTATGGGTAAATGGCACGATTTTCCATAGACCAACCGATATGGCGTACAACCGATGGAGGTTTAGTATGTTTTTAAGTAGGCCAATAGAGCATCATCTAATTTGGTTGACCAGTCTTTTCTAGAGGTGGAAACAGTCTTTTCTAAAATTCTTTTTATCTCTCTATTCACTACTTCGACTTCTCCGTTAATTTGGGGGTGGTAGGCAATTGAAAGTTTATGTGTAACGCCGTATTTAATATGAATTTTTTAAAACTATGCATTACAAAAATGAGAAATCCTTTGCTAACGATGGCTCGTGGCGTACCAAATTGAGAAAATAATTTTTTCAAAAATGTAATTACGACTCGAGCATCGTTAGTAGGAAGAGCTTGGCTTCAGCCCAATGTGAAACATAATCGATAGCAACTAAAATGTATTTGTTCCCGAAGCTAGAAGGAAGAGGCCAAAAAAAATCAATTCCCTAGAGGTCGAAAACTTCGCACTCGAGGAAATAATTTTGCAGTATTTCATTTTTATTGGAAATATTTCCCGACTGTTGGCAAGTATCACACCTACTCACAAGGTTTGTGCGTCTTTAAACAGGCTAGGCCAGTAAAAACCCGCGCAAAGCACTTTGTGAGCTATGCGAGCAGCTTGATAGTGACCACCAGTCGGTCCTTCGTACAAATGTTTTAAATATGTAATCCTTCTTTGAAAGAAACACATCTCCTTATCACCTAGTCCGCATAGACTCGGAAAAGATGCGGGTCCTCCAAAAAATAGTTCTTCAACTGAGAAAAGAATTTCTTCTTTTGCTGAGAGAACTCTTTCGGGAGTAAACGAGCCACAAAAGTGTTGGCTATGTGTGCAAACCAAGGAGAAGGGGATGTGTTAATTAAAAGCAGCTTCTCATCGGGGAAGAAATCATTAAAGATTTTTCATCTAATTTTTCTATATAGGGATTATCTAATCGTGAGAGATGTTCGGTGGCAAAATTCTCGGCTCCTCACTTATCACGGATTTCTAAGTCAAACTCATTGAGGAGTAAGACCCAGTGAATTAGGCACGGCTTGGCATCCGTATTAGCAAGAAGATTCTTGAGGGCTGAGTGGTCATAAAAATGATAATTTGGAAAGCGTAATATATGGAAAAACTTTATCAAAAGCGAAAACAATTGCTAGGAGCTCCTTCTCGATTATGTTATAATTCTCTTGTGCCGATGTAAGTATTTTACATGCATAATAGATGGGGTGGAAGTTTTTTGATATTCGTTGTCCTAGTATGACTGCCACTGCAAAACTACTCGCATCACACATAATTTCAAAGGGGAGGTCCCACACTGGAGCTATCATAATAGGGGCATTCAATAATTTTTCTTTTATTAATTCAAAGGCAGATCGACAAACGTCATCAAAAATAAACGGGGCGTCTTTTTCCAGAAGATGAGTAAGAGGTTTGGTTATTTTAGAGAAGTATTTTATGAATCAGCAGTAGAAGCCAACATGTCCTAGGAAACTTCTTATAGCTTGACGTTCGTATGTGGCGGCAGCTTCTTGATAACTTTTATCTTAGCTATGTCTACTTTAATTGCTCTCGTAGAAATCTTATGACCCAAAACTAACCCTTCCCTCACCATAAAATGGCATTTTTCCTAATTTAGTTCAAGGATAGTTTCTTCGCATCTTTGTAAGAATTTTTCTAGGTTTTCTAAGAAACTATCAAAGGCATCGCCAAACATGGAGAAATCAACCCTAAATACCTCCATAATGCTTTCTACATACTTGTCTAACATAGCGAACATATATCGCTGGAATGTAGCTAGCGCATTGTACAACCCAAACAGAATTCTTTGGTAAGCGAAGGTGTCGAAGGAACAAGTAAATGTAGTTTTCTCATGGTACTTGGGAGTGATTGGGATTTGAAAGTACCCCGAGAGGCCATCGAGAAAACAGTAAAATCTATGGCCGTATAATCGCTCTAAAATTTTTATCGATGAATGGCAAGGGAAGTGGTCCTTGCGGGTGGCTGATAGTTTTACTTTCAAGTCTTACCTAAACACCTAGAGGGGGGGGGGGGGGTGAATAGGTACTTTTCCTTGATTTAACTTAAGGAAGAATATAACTACAGTTCTTTGATTAAATCAGATATTTCTAAGCTAACACAGCACAACAATCACAAACAAACACACATCACAGATTGTACACTGATTTATAGTGGTTCCCCAAGGTCTAGGTATGTCCACTTTCCCCCTTCACCTATCTAGCAGTATGCTAGAGTCGGCCTAACTTCTTCCTTTAACTCAGATCCTAAGATCCTACAGCTCAGAATCCAGAAGGATTCCTACAACTCAGGCTAACAAGCCCTACCTCAGCCTTGCAACAAGGCCTACAACTCAGAGAATACCTTCTCCTACAACTTAGGAAAACAAGCCCTACCTCAGCCTTGCCACAAGGCCTACTGCTCAGAGATACCTTCTCCTACAACTCAGGCATAAATAGCCCTACCACTCAGAGAATAAATCTCCTACACTCAGCCTTTATAAAATAGGCTTACAACTCAGATCTATGAATAGATCCTACAGAATTTGATAAGGAATTTTCTTAATCTCTTACCCCTGTTGAGAGAGAAGGGATAAGAACGTTCTTGATCAGCTTCTTGAAGAGGCTGATAGCTGAAATCAACTTGATCTTTGCTTTCTTCAAAGCTTCTTGAATCTGAACTTAGTTGGGTTGATTTCCTTTGAAAAAAACTGACTGGCAGCTTCCTTCTTAGACTTCAGAAAGAGATCTGAATCTTCTTAACAGATTAGTTCAGTATCTGCTTCTTGAGAGACATGTGAATGTCTTCTCCTTGTCTTCAAATAGTTGGATCTCTCTCTATCCAAACCTCTTGAAGATACTTCTGAATTCTTGATTGAATTCCACTTAGACAGAATCAGAATAGTAAACTACTTCATAATGTCTTCTTAGATATTCTCACGAAGATCTTCTTCTTTGTTACTTGTACTTTCTTGATCAGAGATTAATCTCTAACTCTGTTAGTGGTGACAATACTTCTTCTCTTTTCTATATTGTTTTCTTCTTATGAATCCATCTATTTATAGACTTCATCCTTGGTAACCGGCTGATCCGGTTTATAACTAACTTTGACAAGTCTGACAGCTTCAGTAAACCTGTCATAACCCACAGCTGTCAAGTCTTCAAACAGTTCTTGAGCCTTTGACTTTGTCAGCAAAGCGTCGAGTCTGTCTGTCATAAAGTGTCGAGACCATCTGTCAATATGTGTAGACACAAGTGACTTAAGTGTCAACACAACCTTTGGTGATGTCAACAAAGCTGCCTTGATGTTGACACAGCTTCTTGATACTGCATCTTGAGAATGTGTCGACACTGATTATTTGTGTCGAAACAAACACTTCACCATTCATCAGCAATCAACTTTGTCTAGACTCAGCTGTGTGTCGACACAAGTCCTGTGTGTCGACACAGTTGATGTAGACTCAGAACATACTGTGTGTCGACACTGCCTCCAAGTGTCGACACAGTTGTTCTCGACTCTACCTCTGTGTGTCGACACTGCCTCCCGGTGTCGACACAGTCAATGTCGACTATAATCTTCTGTGTGTCTACACTACCTCCCGGTGTCGACACATGGACTTATAATATTTTTCCTGCATTCTAGCACATTCTTAACCTGCACATATAAACTCAAAATAACATCAAATACACCTTGATGTATACCATTGAGCTAAGTGAGGCTTCTCCAAATCAGGTATACATTTTCCAATGTACCCAACAATCTCCTCCTATTTGGAGAAGTCATAACCCTTTAGCCAATGATATACACCACTTATAAAATAAACAAAATGATGTATATAAGCATTATATTATATGGTACTTAATAAACAAAACACATATCATAGTTACATCACAGAATAAAGATGTAAAAGTAAATGATCACAGAATAATGTTTTGTATATCAACTCAAAAAGTTTGTTATAAAATGTTTATATTGAATTCTTTAAAAAACTAACAATTACATAGTTCTTGAACAAAAACTAGTAAAGCTAAGACTAAGGCTGGGCATGCTCCTTGGTGACTATCCCTTTTCCAGATATTATCTGAGCCTGAGCAGGAGGTTCTGTATCTTCCATGGGCTTATTGCCTTTCAGATCAACTTTCTTCTGTGCTTCAGCCTTGATCCTTTGTCTTTAAAAATAATGAAAGGGCTTGGGGAAATCTTGCTAGGCTCCTGAGTATCAGGAGGTAGCTTCCCCATCTTAGCCTTTCTCCTATGTTGAACTGTGGCTTCTTGTCTAGCTTCATACTTTTTCCATTCATGCTCATTGTACCATTTTCCTCTTTCATGTACTTGATCTTTTATAGCCTTCCATGCAGTTAAAATGATATTCCTTGAAGTGGGGCTCCACATCTCAAAGTCTGGCTTTAATTCTGCTTGCTCTCTAAATCTTTTCTTTGATAATAGAGCATCTTGCTGAGCTTTGATAACAGTATCTGGCATATCAACCTTTTCAATAATCACATTTATAATTAGTTGTGGAGGGCTGTACATTGACTGAACCTGCTCATGTATCATTCCAATATCTGCAGGAGGGTAAATGACTTGGGCAACCTCAGGTTGATCACCTTCAAGTAGAATTCGTTGCACCCCTGACTCAGCCATATTATCATCATCACACAGGGGTGGATATCCAAGAGTGGCTCTTATGCTGTTAGTTACCCATTTGGCATGATCAGACCTAGCATATACTAACACCCTCTCCCCTTTTATGACTTCTCTAGCCACATGCTCTCTCAAGTCATCTTTCTGAAATCTGATTTGTCCATCCAGATAGTTGATACCATCTTTAAAGAATGACTTTAATTTTTGATGCTTGTCAATAATCAACTTATCAGATGAAGTGATGGCAGTTTTAACTACATCTAGGGAAGCTTGTAGCTTCTGATCATATTCTTCTTTTTCTTTAGCTCTTGCAGCAGTCATTGCAACAACAATGTTTGTGAACTCAGTGACTATCACATTATGTGATTCAGTCAGATTTAAATTCATTCTTATTTGATTCTCAAGGACATAGGCTTGTTTAACAGCCATCTCATCCACTTGCTTCTTAATGTCGGCTTGTTGCTTTGCAAGAAATACCACAATATTGCTTCCCTTGTGGAAGCAATTTGTCATCTCTCTTTTATTCTAATTAATTTCAAATCTTATAGATTTTATCTCTTGTGCCAGATCAAATTGAAGAGCCTTTTTGCTTTCATCCACATACTTTTCAAGATGCAATCTCTGCTCATCCATTTTGATTTGTAAATCCACCAGAAGTTTGTTGTAATCAATTGCAGGTGCTGGTTGGGAAGAAGTAGCTTGTAAAGCCTGCTTATAGCTTTTACTCTTTCTCTTAAAAACCATCAATTTTCTCTTCTTAGCCTCCTTGACTTCTTCATGCTCAGACTCTGGAGAACTATCAATATTAACCTATCATGAGGAGTGGATGAAATTTCTTTTTCAGCTACATGTTGCTCTTCCTCTATATCAACCTGCTCCCCCTCAGCCCTTACTTGCTCTCCCTCAAATATTAGGATCTCCATTTTATCTTCTTCTCCTCCAATATCAGGAAACAGCTCTTCAAGAGTAAATTCTTGTTGTGTGAGAGCAGGATATTGTACTTTCTCAGCAGCAGTAGCAGCAGTACCAGAAATATCAAGATCAGTTTGAGGAACAATGTCCTCTGATAAATTGATTCTTTCTTCCTCTTGTACCTGTTCAGACTCTAGCTCCCCCTGCAAATGTGCATTCTTAACATTGTTCTAGACTTTTGTACTTTCCAGCTCCCCCTGCACTTGTGTAATTATAGTCTCTTCCTGGACTTGGGTAGTCACAGTCAGATCCTTAACTTGTGTTCAAACTTGCTCTTCTTGGTCTTGTGCATCTTCAGGACCATGCACTTGCCTGTCCACATCAGGCATTTCTTTAGAAAGAACTCTATCCCATCTTGAGAATAATGTCATGTCCATTATCCTCATGTGGTTTATCTTTGATCCAGGAATCTATTACATTACCTTTGGAATCATTCCAGCCAGGTACAAACTCATGATCCTAGCCAAGTTTGGCTTCTTGATTCCTTCTTTAATCTTATCAAACAGTACAACAGACCAATTTATTTGAATCTTAAAGATCACCCTAGTCATCAGGCTGAACATATAGGCTGATATCCTATCATGGCCACCTGGTTTGCATAAGATAACTTTTCCTATTATTTCAGACAGGAATTTCCCCTAAGGATTCATGTCATCCCTATTGATGGTAGATCCTATCTTTATGGTTGGATCCAAGCCACACCATTGAAGTGTTTCCCTTGTTTTTGAGGGTGGAACCTCTTCCTCATCTTGTATTCTAGGAAGATGTAGAATATTGCTCAATCTTTTCTGAGTCAGTTTGACTCGTTCTCCATGGACGGTTGATTTGATCTTTAATCTGGTTGAATCCACCGATGCAGCCGTGTAGAACTCAAATACTTCTTTCTTCCATATCTTACTAGGTTCAGAGACAAGATATTCTAATCCATTGTCTGCAAGAAGAGAAATGACCTGTTTGATCTCCGATTCGGCATCGTTGAATGCATGCCTAACCAACTCATATTCTTCATTGACATTGTCTTCAACCTTGGGCGCTATTGGAATGAAGAGAAAGCTTGATTGGAGAGGAGAGAGATTGTCTACACAAGGCTTTTGTCTCGAAACCCTGGTGAGCGTGTCGTCAGAATAAGTTCTTGACCTATTTATACCCTTATAATCAAAGAAGATCAAAAGGCGGGCAAAAACTGTCTAAAAGTGTCGACACTGTTGGAATGTGTCGACACAAACTTCTATTTTATCGACCACGACGCTGACTACTATGTGTCGACACCAACTGATGATATGTCGACACAAGAGATACTTAGTAGTTCATCAGAAATTCTGTGTCGACTCTTATTTTAAGTGTGGACACAAAATCTGTAAGTGTTGACATCATTACTCTGGTTGTGTCGACACTACATTTCTAGATGTTTCGACTCTTTGTCCCTTAGGTGTCGACACATTTTCTCTGTGTCGACACAATTTCCCTGAATTGTCGACATGAATTGTCTGTGTCGACACCTTATCACTGAATGTGTCGACACCATTTTACTTACCCAATTTTTGGTAAACTAACCTATGGTCAACATTCCTAATTCAATTTTAAATTTATTGAATTTAGTTTCATCCAGAGGCTTAGTAAATACATCTGCAATTTTAAAATCAGTTTTAACAAATTCTAATGAGATGTCTACTTTTTCTACATGTTCTCTAAGAAAATGGTATTTTATCTCTATGTGTTTAGTCCTACTATGTGAAACAGGATTGTTTGCAATAGAAATTGCACTTTTAGAATCACACAATAAAGGTGTTCTACTTACCTGAATACAATAATCCCTTAGCTGATGCATAATCCACAATAGTTGTGCACAACAACTTCCAGCTGCCACATATTCAGACTCAGTCGTGGATATTGCCACACTAGTTTGCTTCTTACTGCTCCAAGATATCAATCTTCCTCCCAGGAATTGGCATGTACCTGTAGTACTTTTTATATCTTCTCTACAGCCTGCAAAATCTGCATCTGAATAACCTGTTAGTAGAAAATCTCCATTCCTAGGGTACCAAAGGCCTAGATTAGGTGTGCCCTATAGATATCTCAAAATCCTCTTGACTGCAGTATAATGTGATTCTTTAGGTCATGCTTGGTACCTAGCACAGATACATGTTGCATACATAATGTCTGGTCTACTAGCAGTAAGATATAATAGAGAGCCAATTATTCCTCTATACAAAGACTCATCTAATGGTTTACCTACATAATATTTGCATATAGGCATACTTGTTCCCATAATAGTTCTCATGGTGGAGGATGATTCCATACCATACTTCTTAATTAACTCCTTGGTGAACTTAGACTAGGATATGGACAAGCCATCATCAGTCTGTCTTACTTGGATTCCCAAGAAGAACTTATGTTCCCCCATACGGCTCATTTCAAAATTTCCTTGCATAAGTTTTGCAAACTTCTTGCAAAGGTTGTTCTTTGTAGATCCAAAGATTATGCAATCTATATAGATCTAAACAAAGATTATCTTACCTTTAGATTCCCTTAGGAATAGAGTTTTGTCCATTTTACCTCTTGAGAATTTGTTCTCAATAAGGAAAGTAGACAGGGTTTCATACCAAGCCCTTGGGGCTTGCTTTAACCCATACAATGCTTTCCTAAGTCTATAGACATAACCAGGTTTAAGAGAATCTACAAAACCTGATGGCTGCTCTACATAGACTTCTTCTTTTATATCACCATTCAGAAATGCTGATTTCACATCCATTTGATATACCTTGAAGCCTTGATATGCTGCATAGGCAAAGAACATTCTGATTGATTCCAGTCTTGCTACTGGGACAAATGTTTGATCAAAGTCTATTCCCTCTTCCTGTCTTTATCCTTTTGCAACAGAACTTGCTTTATTCTTCACAATAACTCCATTCTCATCCAACTTGTTCCTAAAAATCAACTTTGTACCAATGATGTTGTGGTCTTTTGGTTTAGGAACAAACTCCCAGACCTTGCATCTTCTAAACTGATTAAGCTCCTCTTACATAGCATTAATCCAATGTTGGTCTTGGATAGCTTCTTCAAATTTCTTTGGCTCCAGTTGAGATAGAAAACTTGAGTGCAGGACTCTATTCAGATTTCTACTTCTCGTTTGCACTCCATGTCTTGGATCACCAATTATCTGAGTTACTGGATGATCCTTTAGATGTCTTACAGCTGGAGGTAGACATCCTTCTAGCTAAACACCTCCAGTTTTTTCATTATGCTGCACCTCTTGGTTGTCATCAGCTTTTAGAGAGTCGTGTACTCCCCCTGGACAGTAGCCATCATTTTCCAATACTTCATCTGTTGTTGAGCCTTCTGCAATGGAAAGCTTGTCCATCCTATTGCTTATACCTGTTGGACTACATGAACTACAAGGCAACTCACTGTTGATTAATCTTGTTTCATCAAATACAACATGTACAGATTCTTCTACAACCTGAGTAATCAAGTTGTAGACTCTATAAGCATTATTATTGTTGTTGTACCCAATAAATATCCTATCTTGTGATTTGGCAGCAAACTTAGTTAGGTAAGACTTTCCATTGTTAAGGATATAACACTTGCAACCAAAGATCCTAAAATAGGATAAATTTGGTTTTCTACGTTTCATAATCTCATAGGGAGTCTTTTTGTGGTACTTAGTGATAGAAGCCCTGTTGAGTACATGACATACAGTGTTTACTGCCTCAGCCCAGAAATATTCTGGGAGAGAAGTGTCACTCAATAAAGTTCTACCAGCTTCAATCAATGTCCTATTCTTTCTTTTGGCAATACCATTTTGCTGAGGTGTTCTAGGTGAGGAGAATTCTTGGAAAATCCCAAATTCTTCACATAATCTTGTCATACTTTCAGATTGAAATTCAGTGCCATGGTCACTTCTGATTTTGACCACTATACTGTCCAGTTCATTCTGAATTTGTCTGACAAAACTGTGTAAACCACTTGGGGTTTCAGATTTCTGTCTTAGAAAGAACACCCAGGAATATCTAGAATAGTCATCTACAACCACAAAAGTGTAGACCTTCCTACATAGACTATGAACTGGCTTAGACCAAAAAGATCCAAATTTAAGAGGTATAGACACCTCACTGAATGCTTGTTTTCAAGCCTATGAAAGGAGGATTTTGTCTGCTTGACATTTTGACAAGCTGAACATATCCCTTCCTTTATACACTTAACTTGAGGACCATTCCTCACTAACTCTTTATTAAAGAGTTGGCCAATTGTCTTGTAGTTAAGATGAGCCAGCCTCTTGTGCCATTTGACACAATGAGATGATTTCTCATCAGCTATAAGATAAATAGGAGAACCTTTGTTCTCATACCCAAAACCAACACAATAAACATTTCTCTTTCTATACCCAGTCAATATGACCTTTTGATCTCTTGACCTTTTGATATGTCATCCATTTTTAACAAATGAAATGTCATATCCTAGATCACTCAGCTGACTTATGCTTATCAGGTTGTGTTTCAAACCTTTTACATAAGCCACTTGAGTGATGGAAATTTGGTTGGAAGAGATGATACCAAATCCTTTGATGATTCCTCTTTCAGATCCACCAAAGATTACTTTAGGCCCATCCTTGATAGATGTGTACTCCTTCAGTAGCCCCTTTGTTCCAGTCATGTGCCTGTAACATCCACTGTCCAAGTACCATATAGGGGCATGGCAACTTGGACCTTCCTACAATACAGAATTACTTTCCCTTAGAACCCAAGTAAGTCTTGGGTCCTTGGTTCAAGTTAGCACCATTCATATCAAAACTACCAGCAGCTCTTCTAACTGGTAGAGTGTTGTTCTTCCTAACACTTATGTTATGCCAGTAGTCTAAGGCAAAATGGCCTTTCTTGCCATAGTACCAGCATTCATACTTATTGTATTTAGGTCTAGATACATTTTTGGCGGAAAAATTTCTGTTCTGTGCTGTTGCTGTTGCAGCTACACCCACTGATTTCTTATAACCATGGGTTTATGAACATGGGCTGACTTATTGGCATTAACACCCTTGTTATTCAGAACATCAGTCTTATTATGACCATGAATATTTTCAAGATCATACTTGTTAGAATGCTCATGCACCTTCCTAAAAACTACAGGGACTTTAAAGTTCAATGGCTGAACAGAGGCTTTGCCTTTTCTCTTGAAATAGGTAGCCCTGGTGTTGCCTTTAAAGCTATTCCTGCCTTACCCTTTTGAGCCACAAACTTATCTATTAAGGGTAAGACTGATTTTGGCTTAGAGCAATTAGCCACCAAATCTTTCTCAACTTGAAGTCTGACTTCCAGACTTTTTATTAGATCATTTTTATATGTGATTGTACCCATCTGAATAATAGTAATAGTTTTCAGCTTGGCAATCTCATTGATTTGTTGATCCAATTCTCTCTCTAAATTAGATGCAGTCATCTTAAGATCTGTAATTTCCTTAGCCTGATTTTTGGCCAGGTTTTTGCTTTTCTTAAGGGCCTGCAATAAGTCCCCATATTCATTTATCAACTGATGAATATCTCATTCAAATTTTGATCCATCCTCATCACTTGATGAAGATGAACTTGACTCTGAACCAGTACTGTAATCAGAAATTCTAGAATTACTTTGTACCTTACTGGGACCAGGCTGATCCTGGCACTTTTTGTCTTCTGATTCAGCCATCAGTCTCATGCACTGATGGTCTTCTTGTTCATTTATTCAGTCCAGCAATTGCGTAAACTCCTCTTCTTCACAAGCTGCATACAGTCCAATGTATGCTTCAGCTTAAGATTCTGACTCTGAGGAGGATTGTTCTGTAAGTCTCTTCTCCTTCTTAGCAACAAAGGATTTCTCCTTCTTGCCCTTTTGTTGAGTCTTCTTTCTGTCTGCTGACTCCTTCTTCTTTTCTGGACACTCAGCCACCACATGTCTTGTCCTATTGCAACAATAGCAAACAATTTTTGATGTTGTAGCTTTGCTGGGCTTAGACCTGCTCCTTTCCTTTCTTGATGATTTTCTCTTTTTATAATATGCATCAACTGGTTGTGATGTGGAGGGCCTTGACTTCCACTGCTTCTTCTTCAAGAACCTCTGAAACTTCCTTGTAAAGGAAGCAAAATCTGCATCTGAATCACTACTATCTGATTTCTGATTATCTGAATTTTCTGAGATAACTTCAGCAACTTCGTTGGGAGTTGATGGAGACATCCTCCTGCTCTTTCTAGTGGCTTCAACCTTGAAGGCTGTTGACTTTTATCTATGCTCTCCTTTTGTATTTCTTTCTTACTCCTTCCTAGCCATTAGTTGCATTTCATATGATAGACACTTTCCAAAAAGGTTGGAGGAGAAATGTCAGCTAGTTTGGCCACTGTTGGAGCCAAAATGGACCCCAACGAATGTTCACAGACCAAAGTGCAGCTGACGCTTACTTCTCTCGAATCTCGACCCCTGACTAGCTGCAAAGGTCCTAAGACCGACCCAAAAGACCAAGCTAGGAGGTCCCACCTCACACCCGGAAGATCTCTGAGAGCTTCCCCTCCAAAACCAAAAGCTGGACTGGGAGCTCCTCAGAAAGCACTGGAGTTGGAGAATAGTGATAGCCTTGCCTTCCAAAGAGCCCCTCTGGATCTTTTTATAGTCTCCTCCTGACCTGAGAATACTGAAACACCCCTGATGGGTCTGCCGATAGACAAATCTCGCTATTATCCTGGGGGTAAACAGGTAATCTTACCCGGGGATAATAAAACAATCTTTTCCTGGGCGCCGGGCCCCACCACATGGACCTGCTTGGCGAGAACCCCGGCGAGAAGGCTCTCGCCGAGCCCCAACTTGGCTCATCTTGGCGGGACCATCCGCCGAGAGGGTTCTCGCTCTCGCCCGCCCACAGGGGGAGTCCCTTCTGGCGGGAGCTCTACTGTCCCGACGTATAAGGCCGGCCTGAAGGCCTGAGTCCTAGCGCGAACGATCTCGCCTATGGGTTTGCGAGAGCTCCCTAAGGGCGAGAACTCTACCACTCCGCCCTTGGCTGACCCTGGACTAGCCCAACCCCGACCTCTGAAGTCTTAGTCTCTGGGCCCTACCCAGCGAATATGGGGTTGTACACAATCCCCGCTCTTTTCGAGCTAGCCCTGCTTTCGACAAGACAAGTCCAACCCCAAAATATTCGCTGGACACGTGCCTGATAGCTAAGAGAATCTTTCGGCAGGCCCTACTGCAGCTATAAATATGTGCCGTCGGGTGGCCATAAGTCTTGCCTCCGGACTACTGCTTCTTCACTGAGCTCTCGCCTGGGGTTTTTTGAGCGATACCAAGATGTATGCTAAGCGTGCCAGCAAGCCACTTCCGAAGGACCTTCAGGATCGGTTGGCCGCGGCTCAAGCGCGAGCCTTAGCCAACTGCGCTGCGGTAGCGCCCTGGTTGTCGAGGAAATCTCCAAACGCCGGTCCTTTGGAGCCGAAGAAGAAAAAGGGCAAATGAAAAGCGAAGGTGGTCCGGCGAGACCTTGCTGGCGAGAACAGGGATCCACCTTCTCCTACTCCCTTCTCCACGGAGGGCCCCTCCCTGCAGAAGGTATGCCTCCCGACCATGCTTACCAAGATGATTATGTCACTGGCCCGACGGCTAACGCGTCCTCTCGCAGGAATCCATTCCTAATGACGATGCCGGGTCTTCCCCGCTTCCCCTCGATGTGTCAGCTCCCCCTCCCGAGGATCGAATGAGGGTCCCGGAGGAAATTCCTCCAGCCGGGACCCAGGTGATAGGTGCGTTTTCCGCCATTTCTCGCTATTTCAACCGTGCCTTTCCTTTTCTGAACTGTCTTCTCACAGAGCCAGCTTCCGCTCTCCCGGGTTTCGTCACCCGGGAAGATGAAGCGAGAACTGGCGCGTTGATTTCTTCTGCGGCAAATCCCGCCCTGCCGGTGGGAGGGGTGGCCCTTGGCCCCTTCACTACTGCTAAGGATGCCGATCATCCCTTGAGAGAGGACAACCCTCTCCATGCTTCCGGCCAGGCCGGGACCCCTGTGCGCAAACCTTTCCACCCAGGGCAGGGCAAGCCTCTCCACCTTCTTTATGGTACTGACGGAGGGGTCGGGCCTTCTCATTCGACGCCAGTCAATGGCTCTCGCCCGACTGCAGGTATGCGAGACATTTTGTCGGCTGATCGTTAAGCCTTAATCTTAACATTGAGCGCACTTTTCGCAGGAGATCCCAGCTCTCGGCCGGGAGCCAACGAGGAGGGAGAAGAAGAAGAAGAATGAGAAGAAGAAGAAGAAGAAGAGGAGGAGGAGGAGGAGGAAGACGATTCCCTTCCTCCTTCGCCTGGCGAGATAGAGGAAACCTTGAACAGCGCCGGGAATGCGAGGGAGCGGAGGAAGAAGATCTCGACCATTTTGGCCAAGCTCATCCGGCGAGACCGTGCCCATGCTGTCGCGGCGAAAGCGTTCCGCGAGTCCGTGGAACAAAGGCTGGAGGCCCTGGAATGGGATTTCTTCTTGGGCGAGACTGATCGGCCGGGAGGGCCTACTGCCTAGTCTTCGCCAGGGAGATGCATCGCGCAGATCCGGGATCACGCTAGGCGGATCAACCTGGGGTGCACCACGCTGTCCTCTTACTTCAACCCGCTGGCACCTCCGCGAACCAGGCGGCGAGAACGAGGGCAATGGTGCTGGGAACCGTATTAGTTCATCTAGGTCTCGCCACTTCTTCCTCTTTAGCCTTCCCTTCTGCCATGTACCCTTAGGACTCTGTAATAACTGTTATTGTTAACTCTATTCAGCTCTCGGCAGCGAGAGCATATTATTACACGTTTCTTCTTTCATTGCGCTGCGAATTTTTGGAATGTGCTGGAATTAGGTCGCTTGCGCCGAAACTAAGAAGTTTGCTCCGAAACCAAGAGGCTCGCGCCTATGAGAGGCGATCGTCGACTGCTGTAATCCTGAGGGGGAAAACCGAGGCATCACCGGTCCAGATCATGACAGTTGTGCTCCGCCGTCATTTTTCTCTCTCTATCGGACGGAGCCACGACGATCACGGTTCCCTATAAATAGGAAGTCTACCAACCGCATTTATTTCTCTGATCCAGAACCTCAACCCCCTTTCAACGCTCTCGCCCTCTCACTCTCGCTTCTACCTCTCTTATACCTCTCGCTAGCACCCATAAACTCAAGATGTCGGGCGAGAACGAGGGTCGCGCTCACTGCGCGGAAGCGTTCCGCAAACATCTCTTCCCCTCCTGCACGCTTACCCTAGACGAATACAATTTGACCGTCGACCGTTTCATTCCCGCTGGCTTCTCGGCGCGGAACGCGGGAAATCACGACAAGGTGAATACCCCGGGGGCTGGAGAGCATGCCATCCCCCCTCGAACATTTCAAGGTGGGCTTCCACCTTCCCCTCTGGCCAGAGATTCGGCAAGCTCTCCGCTACTACGGGGTGGTTCCCGCCCAGCTGAACCCGAACTCTGTCACGATCCTTATAGAGTTTATATGCTACATGTGATCCGAGAGGATCGAGTTCCGTTTGCCGATCTTCCGCAAGCTGTTCAACTTCTGCGCAAAAGGAGGGGTGGTATTCTTCTCCGGGCAGCTGCTCAAGACCACCGGTCTCGCCAACAAACACCACCATTGGGGCGAGAAGTTCGTCTTCGTCACCGGGGACTTCGGCAACATCCCCCTTCAACCTGTTCAATATGAGAACGCTTCCTACAAGCCGCCCACCCTGGGGTCGCGCGAGAGCGCACTCCTGGAGTTCTTCGGAACCAAGGAGTTTGATGTTCTCTTCCTCCGGCGAGACGTCGACTCCCTTCCTCCCGTCCACCCGGGCGAAGGTACGGTCTCGCCCTAGATTCGATATCTTGTTAGAATCTCCCTGTGCTGAATAGTGCTAACTTTGCAGGAGAGCGGGAGGTCCCTTTAAGCCAACCTTTCGCTGCCGCCCCGGGCGTCGAGGATCGGGTTGCGAGAGGCTCTCTCGCTCTCGCGGAGGCCAGTGCTCGTGCCTGCTGGGATGAACCCGCCCTACCCTTGTCGACCGGAGCTAAGAAGCGGAAAGGCCCCGCTCCCGCCCCGCGACCGCTGAAGAGGCCGAAGCCATCCGCTGCGGACAAGGGCAAGAACTTTGCTGTCTCGCCTGCCCGACATCCTGCCTTGGGCAAGTCCTTCGAAGGGCTGCTCCAGATGGCCAGCGAGATGGGTGCTTCCGCCAGGAGGCGTGTGATGAGTTGTAAATATACCTATATTTTCGCATTTTATTTAAGTCAGTTTCGTTTATTTTTTGTCTTTTTTATTAGTTTTATTCAATAAATTGCTTGTTTTTGTAAATATTATTTCTAACTTAGCTTTATTTTTATTACAGAAAAATTCCAAAAAAATTCCAAAAAAGTCAAAAAAATTGACTGACACGCCCGTGTCAATTGACCGACACGCCCGTGTCACGCCCCCACCCCCCCCACCCCCCCCCCCCCCCGACGATCGCCGGCCACAGGTTCCCAGCTCGACGATCGGCGATCATCAAACCGAGCCCGACACGCCCAACGTCATGCCCCGTGTCAATGCTTGTCACGCCCGTGTCGAGGCCGACCCGCAAGCTTAGTCAAACTGTCAACGCTGCCGACATCGAACTGCCAGCTCCCCCGGTCACGCCCCCCTGTCACGCCCATGACAATTCGTCACGCCCGTGACCTGGGGCGTGACCGCCACGTTTTCGCCCCGAAGTCAAAGCTCCAGTCAAGTCAACCGATCAGCTCATGAATAGTAGTGACACGCCCCCTGTCACGCCCGTGACCTAGGGCGTGACCAACCCGAAAATTTGCCTATAAATAAGAGCTTCCAGGAAGCTTATTTTGTCCACTTTTTTGACCACTTTGCTTAGGGGAGGTGCTGCCCAATTGGATTCCATACTTATGTAAGGAGAATTTCTCCCCCCTCTCTCTCTCTTAGTTTGTATTAGGGTTTTTTACTTTAATAAAATATGAATTTTTCTCTCTTAATTTGTATGAATAATCCATTTGAATGCGCCTACTTAAGCAATTTTTCGTTCATCTTTTTTGTATTTCTTTTATGTTTTCATCTTTTTAGCTTTCATAACATAGTTAGATTTAGGATTTATCGGCATTTCTAGCCGTTGTGCCGTCCGTCTAGTTTTCATTTTCCGCACTTTTTAGCTTTAGCTTTTTCTTCTTTATCATTTTCATCCATATAGGTTTTATAAAAACCCCCCTAAAAGTGTTCGTTTTTATTTTCTTTAACTTAGGCTCTTAGGAATGTAAAATTTCTCGTTCCTTTTTAGTTTTATTCTCACTTTTTGGAGGTTTTATAAAAACTTATGAATAAAAATGTAGTCGTTATAATTTCTCGCTCACTTCATTTTAGCTTTTTAATTTCAAAACTTTTAGTCCGGTTAATTTTTATTTCATCTTTTTATGCATTTCTACCGCATTCTAGCGGTAGAAATGCAGTTGTTTTAATTTTTCGAGTACTTCCATTTTGCGTTTATTTGCAAAACTTTTCGCTCCGGTTAATTTTTATTTTCACTTTTTATGAATTTCTACCACATTCTAGCGGTAGAAATGCAGTCGTTTTAATTTTTCAGCAACTTTGTTTTTCTTATTTTTGCAAGCGTGTGTGCGTGTATGAGTTAGGTTTTACTGCTTTATTTCATTTCTGTAGAGTGCGTGTGTGCGTATGCATTTATTTCCGCCTACTCGTTAAGAGTTAAATGGCGCTTTGCTTTAATTTCCCGCCCACTCGTTTGAGTGGCACTTGTCTTTTTAGTGCTTTCATTTTCTTCCTACTCACTTGAGTAGGGAAACTTTGTGTGGGTGCGTGTGTTTTCATTTCTGTAGAGTGTGTGTGTGTGTTTTACTTTCAAGTAGAGTGCGTGCGTGTATGAGATAAATTTACTCCCGCCCACTCATTTGAGCCGGGACTTGCAATTTTATCGCTTTCTCAATTATGTAGAGTGCGTGCGTGTAGGAGATAATTTTACCGCTTTATTTATCGCTTTCTTCAATTAAGAAGAGTGTGTGCGTGTGTGCATTTATTTCCGCCTACTCATTTGAGTAGGGCTTGCTTTATTTACTTTTCTTTATGATTTTGAAGTGTGCATGAGTGCCTGCATCAATTAGCCTTCAATTTATCTAACTGTCCTATTTTTCGTGTTTTCTCTTATAATTATTCAGTGCTTAATTTAACACTCACGCTTCACCTAAAAACATAAAGCCATCCCCATACCGATGAGTGGCTAATCTCTTTTAGCCTTCGGCATCGAAGAGCATTGGGACATAAAAAATTATTTGAAATAATTAAAAAACTTTATTTTTATTTTAATTTAAGGACTTAAGGTTTACCCCGGGTTAACGACGCATAGGACCACATAATCGATGTGTGGGCTCTATTTCCGTTATCCATACGCGACGCCGAGAGGCTGCACGTATGGACTGAACCCCCTTGGGTAAAGAGAATTGCATACGCCCCCTCGAAAGAGGAGAAACGTAGTTCTGCCGGATTGGGTCCCCCACCCAATAGCGGGGTTCTTAGCATAATGCGGGCGTTAAGGGGAATCCTTCGTCGGACTAACGTTCGGTCGAATAGCCTTAGCGCCCAGGTGAGCGATATCCCTTGACCAAGGTGAGCTCATGTTCTTGGAACCTCCACGGCCAAGTGCCTTTTATTAAATTAAAAACAAAGTTTAATAATTGTTAAGAATTATTTTAGTCTTAATCCCATTCGATGCCGAGCGTTAACCCGTCATCGAACTAACTTAGCAAAATTCTGCTTTCTTTCTTTCCGTTTTAATTAAACTAAAAAAATCCCACCTTACTGTTAGTAAGATAATACTGTTCCTGGAAGAGTAGATATAATCAACGCGTCCCCGAGAATAATACGACCTCGGTATTTTCCCGAATACCGAGTACTACTTGCGATAGGTGTGCTTGCCTCCTCTCGTTAGAAAACTCGATCTTCTAACCGGCCCGCGGAATCTGACCATTTCGAACCAACCACAGTAGGTCTCTGTTCCGCGGCCATCAAGTTTTTGGCGCCGTTGCCAGGGATCACGGTTGTTATATTGAATCCGGGACTCTATTAATTTTACTTTATTTTCAAATAAAAAATTTTATACAAAAAAAATCCTTCCCCCTTTCGTTTTTTTTAAGGGTGCATGACCCGTGGACAACCTTCGAGTTCTGAAAATCTTGAATTCGACCCCGAGATCGACCGCTCTCTTGCGCGTATCCGATCTCTCCGTCGAATTCCCTTTTTAGACCCCGCAGAATCTATCGGAGAACCCTCTTCTTCTTCTATGGCCGACCCGAATAATGCCCAACTGGCCGAGCGTACTATGTCTTATTATGCTCGGCCCAACTTGGATGATACGGGGTCGAGTATTGTTCGGCCCACTGTGGCCAATAATAATTTTGAAATTAAGTCAAGTGTGATTCAAATGATCCAAAATGCCGTGCAGTTCGACGGACTACCGGATGAGGACCCCAATTATCACTTGTCTAATTTTCTTGAAATTTGCGATACTTTTAAAATTAATGGCGTCACTAATGACGCCATTCGTTTGTGCCTTTTTCCCTTCTCTCTTAAGTCCAAAGCTAAGGCGTGGTTACTCTCCCTCCCACGGGGATCCATCACGTCCTGGGCGGAATTGGCTGAGAAATTCCTTACGAAGTATTTTCCGCCCGCGAAAACTGCAAGACTGCGGGCGGACATATCTTCGTTCGTCCAAAACGACTCCGAGTCTCTTTACGAGAATTGGGAACGCTTTAAGGAGTTCCTCCGCCGGTGCCCGCACCACGCTCTGCCAACGTGGTTGCAGGTACAAATTTTTTATAATGGACTGAATAGTCATACGCGTCAAATGATTGACGCGGCTGCCGGGGGCACTCTGAACAATAAGACCCCCGAGGCCGCCCAGGCCCTTTTCGAGGAAATGGCGGTGAACGCCTACCAGTGGAATGTCCCGCGGGCACGCCCTAAGCAGGCGGGCATTTTTGAAGTGGATGCCACTGCTCAGCTAGCCCTCCAAGTGGAAAGGCTAACTAAGCAGGTGGTGGAGATGTCTGTTGCCTCCTCCACTCCGCCTTGTTTTTCCCCCCCTACAACGTCTGCGTAGTCGACGAATTCGTGGACTACATGGGAAATCCGGTGCGTCCCTCATTTCAAAACAACCCTTATAGTAGCCACTATAATCTGGGTTGGAGGAACCATCCGAATTTCTCCTGGAGCAACCCGAACAACGCGCAGCGTCACCCTCCCCCTCCTTTTGCGCCAACGTTTCCTCCTCCCCCTCCTATGAAGCCATCCCCGGTGGAGGAAAATTTTAATCGATATGTCGCGTCCAACGAGTCTAATATCCGGAACATCACCGGATCGCTAAAAAATTTAGAACTCCAGGTTGGACAGCTGGCGCGACTCATGTCAGAACGCGCCATGGGGGCACTGCCAGGGAACACGGAGCCCAATCCAAGGGAAACCGCCAACGCTATAACCCTCCGTAGCTGTAAGGAGGTGGTCGATCCAAAACGGATCGATCCTCAGGTACATATTTCACCTCCGACCCCTCTTCCCTCTTCTTCGATTACGCAACCCTTACCGATTTTTAACGATAAAACTATTTTAAACAAGGCGTTGCCCTACCCGCATAAGTTAGATAATGAGCGAGTAAACGCGCAATATGAAAAATTTATTTTATTACTTAAACAAATTCATATTAATGTTCCTTTTTGCGAGGCTATCTCGCAAATGCCTAAATATGCGAAATTTTTAAAAGAACTACTTTCTAATAAACGCAAACTCGAGGATATTTCGCATATATCTCTCAACGATGTCTGCTCGGCGGCTCTTACTAGTAAATTGCCCTTAAAACAAAACGACCCGGGAAGGTTCTCCATCCCGTGCCTTTTTGGCGATGTATTAGTAAAATACGCCTTGGCAGACTTAGGCGCGAGCATTAATTTGATGTCGTTCTCGCTCTTCCTGCGTTTAGGTTTGGGTACTCCTGCTCCTACCAATATGCGCATCCAACTAGCGGATCGCTCGGTTAGGTTCCCCATCAGGGTTGTTGAGGATGTCCTTGTCCGAGTAGACAAGTTCACCTTCCCGGTGGACTTCGTCATCTTGGACATCGAGGAAGACGCCAACGTACCAATAATACTTGGTCGCCCTTTCCTCGCGACCTCACGTGCATTAATTGATGTAAGTAATGGTCAGCTTCTCCTTCGGGTAGGAGACAACCAAGTTACTTTTTCTATTAACTCCTCTATGGAAGACTCGTCGCCGAGCGACGATTTCTGCTATTCTTTTGATTCTTTTTATGGAGATAGTTCTTCCCCGGTTTTCGAGTCCGAATTTTTAAACGAAAAAATTTTTTCACTCGAAAATTTTTATTGCGATGAGGACGAGTCTACGAATATGCCTTTTGAACCAATTGGTTCAAAAGACATTAGCACTAAAACCTCACTAGAAGAACCGCCCATCCTAGAACTCAAACCATTACCCGAATCCCTAAAATACGCCTTTCTGGGAAAAATGATACGCACCCGGTAATCATTTCTTCGTATTTAAGCGATTCGGAGACCTCCGAGTTATTGGAGGTTTTGCTTAAACATCGCCACGCAATTGCGTGGCAAATTTCTGACCTAAAGGGGATTAACCCTTCTTTCTGCACTCACAAAATTTTCTTAAACGATAATTGCCGCAAAACCATTCAGCCGCAGCGGCGTCTTAACCCAAACATGAAAGACGTCGTGAAAGCTGAGATAATTAAATTATTAGATGCAGGGATTATTTATCCCATTTCTGATAGTGCATGGGTTAGTCCCATTCATGTCGTGCCCAAGAAGGGCGGTCTAACCGTAGTGGCGAATGAGCACAACGAGCTCGTCCCAACTCGTACTATTACGGGTAGGCGTGTGGTCATCGATTACCGCAAACTTAATGATGCCATAGGCAAAGACCATTTTCCACTACCGTTCCTTGACCAAATTCTTGAGCGTCTTTCCGGTCATCCTTTTTATTGTTTTCTCGACGGTTTATCGGGGTTTTTCCAAATCCCTATTTCCCCCGAAGACCAAGAGAAAACAACTTTTACTTGCCCCTTTGGCACCTTCACCTATCGAAGAATGCCATTTGGCCTCTGCAATGCGCCGGCTACATTCCAAAGATGTATGCTAGCAATTTTTGGTGAGCTAGTAGAAGATATTATGGAAATATTTATGGATGACTTTTCTGTATTCGGATGCTCATTCCCGGATTGTCTTCGTAATCTTGATCGTGTCCTCCAGCGATGCGAGGACACGAATCTTGTTTTAAATTGGGAAAAGTGTAACTTTATGGTTCGAGGAGGTTTGGTCCTCGGCCATAAGATTTCGATTAAGGGGATAGAGGTGGATAAGGCCAAAGTTGAAATCATAGAAAAACTTCCTCAGCCGACAAACATAAAATCCATTAGGAGTTTCTTAGGCCACACAGGCTTTTATAGGCGCTTCATTCAAGATTTTTCAAAAATAACAAAGTCGCTTACTCACCTCTTGGAAAAGGAATCACCTTTTGTATTTAGTAGCGATTGCGAGTCTGCTTTTAATTTTATAAAACAAAAACTTATCAATTCTCCAATTCTAGTGGCCCCTAATTGGTCCCTTCCGTTCGAAATCATGTGCGACGCTAGTGATATTGCCTTAGGCGCCGTTCTTGGCCAACGCGTAGAAAAACATTTTCATCCTATTTATTGCGCTAGCAAGACGCTCAATTCCGCACAAGTGAATTACACGACGACGGAAAAGGAACTCTTAGCCGTCGTTTTCGCTTTCGATAAGTTTCGCTCGTATCTTACGCTATCTAAAGTTATCGTTTTTACCGATCACTCCGCCCTTAAATATTTATTAGCTAAAGCCGACGTGAAGCCCCGCCTTCTTCGATGGATTCTCCTCCTACAAGAGTTTGACTTGGAGATCCGAGATAAGAAGGGCGTGGAGAATCTAGCGGCAGACCACCTCTCCCATTTAGAAAATCCGGGTGCGGAAGCGCTCGTCGAATCTGAAATAAATGATAGATTCCCCGAGGAACGCCTTCTCGCCATTCATTCGTCTTCGTCATCTTCGCCTTGGTTCGCAGATTTTGCGAACTACTTAGTTGCGCGGGTACTTCCAAAAGATTTTTGAAGTCATCAAAAGAAGAAATTCTTTTCCGACTTGAAAAATTTCTTTTGGGATGACCCCTTTCTTTTCCGTATCTGCGCGGACCAAGCAGTTCGACGATGCGTCGCGGGAGTGGAGTGCACGCAAATATTGAGGCACTGCCACGAGGGTCCAGCCGGGGGGCACTATCAAGCCAACCGGACCGCTAGGAAGGCACTCGAGGCTGGCTACTTTTGGCCCACTCTCTTCAAAGACGCGCACAATTTTGTGCGCGCATGCGATAGCTGTCAGCGGTCGGGTAACATCTCACGTCGCGACGAGATGCCCCAAAATATGTTTTTAGAATGCGAAGTTTTCGATTTATGGGGCATAGATTTTGTTGGCCCCCTACCTCCTTCTTATAAAAATATGTATATTTTAGTGGCGGTCGACTACGTATCACGGTGGGCAGAAGCGCAGGCTCTCCCCACCAACGATGCGCGAGTCATCGTTACATTTCTAAAAAAATTATTTTCTCGCTTCCGCACGCCTCGCGCTATTGTTAGTGATAGGGGAACGCATTTCTGTAACGCTCTAATGGCTAAGACGTTAGCTAAATACGGAGTCACGCACAAGCTTGCCACCCCCTACCACCCGCAAACAAGTGGCCAAGTTGAGGTAGTAAATCGAGAGATAAAACGCATATTAGAAAAAACCGTTTCACTTAATAGGAAAGATTGGTCCGCTAAGCTCGACGACGCGTTATGGGCGTATCGTACGGCGTACAAAACCGCTACCGGTTGTACCCCGTTTCGATTAGTCTATGGTAAAGCGTGCCATTTACCCGTAGAACTGGAGCACCGCGCACTTTGGGCATTAAAACTCTTAAACCTCGACTCTAACTTAGCCGCTCAGAATAGAAAACTGCAACTAAATGAGCTCGATGAGTGTCGTGCGAATGCTTACGAGAGCAATAAGTTCTATAAGGAGCATTCTAAGTTTTATCACGATCGAAAAATTAAAACCCCCAAAATTTTTTCTCCGGGCAATCTAGTCCTTCTTTATAATTCACGTCTTAGGCTTTTCCCGGGTAAGCTAAAATCGCGATGGTTTGGCCCCTTCAAGGTTGAAGAGGTTTGGCCATATGGGACCGTACTCGTCTCCCACCCCGAAAAAGGCACTTTTAAGGTGAACGGTAATCGGTTAAAGTCTTATATAGCGGGCGACCCTGTGATCAGTAGGAGCGAAACCATAACCCTTCTCCATATATAAACCGCCACTATAGTCAAGCTACGTGACAATAAACAAAGCGCTCCTGGGAGGCACCCCACGTCTATCTTTCTACGTCTTTATTTATTATGTTTTCTATTTTTCTAATAAATGCAGGGTTTCTAATGGGCTTCCCCGAGCGCGGATCAGGGACGTCTTCTGCCCCCCTCTCTTTTCTTTTTTATACATATACCTGCTGTCTTGTTCCTCATGCTTAGCATACAACATTGGGGACAATGTTGGATCTAAGTATGGGGGTGTTTTCATATTTTCGTACTTTCTTTTTCACTTACAAAAAAAAAACAAAAAAAACAAAAACAAAACAAAACAAAACAAAACAAAAAATTTTAAAAACAAAACAACAAAAAATATATATATAACACAAAAAAATCAAAAAAATTTCAATTAAAAATTTTTGAAGTTTCATTTTTGAAACTTTGACTTATTTTTAACTCGGTCCGCGAGATCCGGCTCATCGAGCCATCCACATAACGAGTCATCTCGCGGCTACCTAGTTTGTATTTCTGTAAATATTCTTGTAAATATTTTTGTAAATAATTTTTGTAAATAATTTTTGTAAATATTCTTTCTCTTTCCCCTCTCCCTTTTTCCCTCTCATCCTTGTAAATATTTTTTCTTTTTCCCAAATTTTTGTAAATAGAATGAAAATTTCATTAAAAATACAAAAAAAAAATTCACAAAATTTAAAAATACAAAAAAATTCACAAAACTTAAAAATCTAAAAAATTTTCATTTTCGCTTTTTTTCTTTCTTTTTATTATGTATATATTAAAGAAATAAATACAAAAATACAAAAAAAAGAGCATAACTTCAAAAAATAACAAAAAAATTTTGTTATGTAAGTTTTGAAACAAATAAATCAAACATTTCATTCTTAAGTTTCTTGTTATCCAAAACTTTCGTTTTGAGTTTATTTATATGCGAATTTGATCAATTCTTTGTTCACTATTCGTTTGTTAATTATAGATTGAAAAATCTAAATAGCCGGGGTTAAGTTTTAAAGAATTTATTATACTTTGTTAAAAATAGGGGACTCGCTTTAGGCACTACTTCTAATTTTTCATAGATAGGAGCATGTGTACCATGTTAGAAAATAACGACTATAGAATTCAATTATGCTTGCTTTTAGCTTTCTGAAAAATTGGAACGTACAATTTATAAAGATTGCTCTCAATTATTTTTCAATTAAAAATTTAGTTCTCTTTTCTCCCCTTACCTATCCTATCATAACCTACTTGGTATGATAAAAATTTATTTCCCCAAAAAGAAAAAGATCTTATGTCAATGAGAATAAGATTTCATTCCGTAAACATAGGCACCCAATAAATTAAAAGATTATACGTTACGGAGTAAGAGGATAAAATTCATTACTCCAACACATATACATTGGGTTATTTATGAAGAAGAAAAAATTTTTATGTTAAGGAAAATAAGATTTCGTTTTCCTTTAACATCCAAATCAAAAAAAAATTGGAGGTTCGAGAAAAAAATAACCTCGCATCAAAATCCAAGCATCTTCATAAACCAACATCAACCCCCCTTAGCCAATTTCATGACTCTAGAATTAATTCAAAAATCTTTTTGAGAGCATAATTCGTATATTGCATTATTTCCGATAACACTCCTATAAGCTAAAGTTCGTATAAATCCAAACTATTTTCTGTTATTCTAACAAATACAATTATTGCTTTCTATTTGATTATATCAAGAAGTCTTTTGGCCAAAACTTTTGCCCTGTTTAAATCATCTAAATAATTTTAGGACTTAACTCTTATACCCCGTATATTTTTATTTGATCTCTCTTATAATTAATTTAGCGGTAGCAGAACTTAGGGTTTTTTATTATTCCTTATAGTTCACCTCAAACTTTTGCTCTGGAATAGCAAAAGCTTAAGTATGGGGGTGTTTGATGAGTTGTAAATATACCTATATTTTCGTATTTTATTTAAGTCAGTTTCGTTTATTTTTTGTCTTTTTATTAGTTTTATTCAATAAATTGCTTGTTTTTGTAAATATTATTTCTAACTTAGCTTTATTTTTATTCCAGAAAAATTCCAGAAAAAATTCCAGAAAAGTCAAATAAATTGACTGACACGCCCGTGTCAATTGACCGACACGCCCGTGTCACGCCCCACCCCCCCCCCCCCGACGATCGCCGACCACAGGTTCCCAGCTCGACGATCGGCGATCATCAAACCGAGCCCGACACGCCCAACGTCACGCCCGTGTCAATGCTTGTCACGCCCGTGTCGAGGCCGACCCGCAAGCTTAGTCAAACTGTCAACGCTGCCGACATCGAACTGCCAGCTCCCCCGGTCACGCCCCCCTGTCACGCCCGTGACAATTCGTCACGCCCGTGACCTGGGGCGTGACAGCCACGTTTTCTCCCCGAAGTCAAAGCTCCAGTCAAGTCAACCGATCAGCTCATGAATAGTAGTGACACGCCCCCCTGTCACGCCCGTGACCTAGGGTGTGACCAACCCGAAAATTTGCCTATAAATAAGAGCTTCCAGGAAGCTTATTTTGTCCACTTTTTTGACCACTTTGCTTAGGGGAGGTGCTGCCCAATTGGATTCCATACTTATGTAAGGAGAATTTCGCCCCCCTCTCTCTCTCTTAGTTTGTATTAGGGTTTTTACTTTAATAAAATATGAATTTTTCTCTCTTAATTTGTATGAATAATCCATTTGAATGCGCCTACTTAAGCAATTGTTCGTTCATCTTTTTTATATTTCTTTTATGTTTTCATCTTTTTAGCTTTCATAACTTAGTTAGATTTAGGATTTATCGGCATTTCTAGCCGTTGTGTCGTCCGTCTAGTTTTCATTTTCCGCACTTTTTAACTTTAGCTTTTTCTTCTTTATCATTTTCATTCATATAGGTTTTATAAAAACTCCCCTAAAAGTGTTCGTTTTTATTTTCTTTAACTTAGGCTCTTAGGAATGTAAAATTTCTCGTTCCTTTTTAGTTTTATTCTCACTTTTTGGAGGTTTTATAAAAACTTATGAATAAAAATGTAGTCGTTATAATTTTTCGCTCACTTCATTTTAGCTTTTTAATTTCAAAACTTTTAGTCCGGTTAATTTTTATTTCATCTTTTTATGCATTTCTACCGCATTCTAGCGGTAGAAATGCAGTTGTTTTAATTTTTCGAGTACTTCCATTTTGCGTTTATTTGCAAAACTTTTCGCTCCGGTTAATTTTTATTTTCACTTTTTATGCATTTCTACCGCATTCTAGCGGTAGAAATGCAGTCGTTTTAATTTTTCAGCAACTTTGTTTTTCTTATTTTTGCAAGCGTGTGTGCGTGTATGAGTTAGGTTTTACTGCTTTATTTCATTTCTGTAGAGTGCGTGTGTGCGTATGCATTTATTTCCGCCTACTCGTTAAGAGTTAAATGGCGCTTTGCTTTAATTTCCCGCCCACTCGTTTGAGTGGGACTTGTCTTTTTACCGCTTTCATTTTCTTCCTACTCACTTGAGTAGGGAAACTTTGTGTGGGTGCGTGTGTTTTCATTTCTGTAGAGTGTGTGTGTGTGTTTTACTTTCAAGTAGAGTGCGTGCGTGTATGAGATAAATTTACTCCCGCCCACTCATTTGAGCCGAGACTTGCAATTTTATCGCTTTCTCAATTATGTAGAGTGCGTGCGTGTAGGAGATAATTTTACCGCTTTATTTATCGCTTTCTTCAATTAAGAAGAGTGTGTGCGTGTGTGCATTTATTTCCGCCTACTCATTTGAGTAGGGCTTGCTTTATTTACTCTTCTTTATGGTTTTGAAGTGTGCGTGAGTGCCTGCATCAATTAGCCTTCAATTTATCTAACTGTCCTATTTTTCGTGTTTTCTCTTATAATTGTTCAGTGCTTAATTTAACACTCACGCTTCACCTAAAAACATAAAGCCATCCCCATACCGATGAGTGGCTAATCTCTTTTAGCCTTCGGCATCGAAGAGCATTGGGACATAAAAAATGATTTGAAATAATTAAAAAACTTTATTTTTGTTTTAATTTAAGGACTTAAGGTTTACCCCGGGTTAACGATGCATAGGACCACATAATCGATGTGTGGGCTCTATTTCCGTTATCCATACGCGACGCCGAGAGGCTGCACGTATGGACCGAACCCCCTTGGGTAAAGAGAATTGCGTACGCCCCCTCGAAAGAGGAGAAACGTAGTTCTGCCGGATTGGGTCCCCCACCCAATAGCGGGGTTCTTAGCGTAATGCGGGCGTTAAGGGGAATCCTTCGTCGGACTAACGTTCGGTCGAATAGCCTTAGCGCCCAGGTGAGCGATATCCCTTGACCAAGGTGAGCTCATGTTCTTGGAACCTCCACGGCCAAGTGCCTTTTATTAAATTAAAAACAAAGTTTAATAATTGTTAAGAATTATTTTAGTCTTAATCTGATTCGATGCCGAGCGTTAACCCGTCATCGAACTAACTTAGCAAAATTCTGCTTTCTTTCTTTCCGTTTTAATTAAACTAAAAAAATCCCACCTTACTGTTAGTAAGATAATACTGTTCCTGGAAGAGTAGATATAATCAACACGTCCCCGAGAATAATACGACCTCGGTATTTTCCCGAATACCGAGTACTACTTGCGATAGGTGTGCTTGCCTCCTCTCGTTAGAAACTCGATCTTCTAACCGGCCCGCGGAATCTGACCATTTCGAACCAACCACAGTAGGTCTCTGTTCCGCGGCCATCAGCGTGCCGAGACTACTGCCGAGAACCCTCCAGCCGCCGACAGGGCGGGAGGAGAGGGAGTCGTCGCCGAGACCTCCGCCCGGACCCCGCCCAGGGAAGTGCCAAAAGGGCACAGGAATTATGGCCTCGGCGTGAAGCATGTTGACGTGGAAGGGAAGCCTCTGCTTCAATGGGATCCCGAAAACAACAGGGTTGCAGTTTCAATTCTCCTCCCTAGCTGGTCGGAGCGAGATGAGGTTACCGGTGAGGCCTTCTCGCTGGGCTACGGACTCTATAGCCGAGAGGGCGTTAGTGTCTTCGACCAGACGCCTACCCGGCTCCTGGCCTTCGATGCTACCCGGGCCCTGCTTCGCGGGTTCGAGCTTGCGCATATGTGCGCGCTTCGAAGCATCAACATCGACAAGAACTTCGCCGATATGTACAAGACGAGGGAAGAGGCGGTGGCCAGAGCACGCGCCTCGGAGACAGAGCTTGCGATTGCTCACCAGGAGTTGGCGAAAGCTCAAGAGGCGTTGTCTCTACGCCCCGCCGTCGAGGTAAGCGAGATCTTCCTGGCCCCCTGCTCTCGCTTCTCGAAGTCACGTTTGCGCAATATTTACTGAGCTGATTTCTTCTCCACAGGATTCCGCCCAAGCCACGGCGCTTCGCGCGGAGTTGGCTGACGTTCGTTACGCGAACGTCCTGCTGAGGAATCAACTCCAGCATGCGGAAGCGGCGAAAGGTCCGCCTCCGACACTTGACGAAAGACTACAGAGCCGCCAGTTCTCGGTGTACGACATCGACAAGCTGCTGCAGGCGAATGCTCAGGCCACCATCAAGTTGATCGTCGAGACGTTGCGGGACGCGAAGCTGCTTCGGGAGGATGGCGCAACCATCAACGCTCGCCAACTCCTCCCCTGGCTGTTCGACCCAGTGCCGAAGCCCCCGGGCGCGCCGGACTCTCCTCCCTCAGATGTCCCGAAGTCTTCCACCGAGGCCGGCGAGACGTCTGAAGCGAGCTCCGGCGAGGACTCTGGCGAGAGCACCAGCGGGGACTACAGCGCATCCCCTTGAAGCGCCTTTTTACTTTTGATATTCTTTTGTAACGAGCGAGAAGCTCCTCACCCTGTAATTATTAAACATAATGCAATATTTCATTCTCCACTGCTGTGCTTGCTTGAATGAATAGGTTAGACGGCCAAGTAGCTTCCACGCAAGACCCCTAGCCTCCTTAGGATCACCTTAGAGATTCGTTAGGCGAGAGCCTTGTGCCATTGATTAAGTCGTCTTGCCCAGGTCTGTCGGGAGCCTTTTTTCAACGAGATCCCCCCAGCCGAGACCATACGGCCGAGACCCCTACTTGCCGAGGTCCTAACCGGCCGAGACCTTTTCGGGGGCTCTGTCCCTGATCTTGGCCAGGGTCATGACAAGATGCCTTCCCATAAACTGGATCTATGCCCCACCGGTGAGCCTTCGGACCTGCCAGCTAGATGGGAGCCTGCGCAGCGGGTCTACCGGGGGCCGAGCTGAGCTCAGGGTGTCGACGAAGGTCAAACCAAACCCCTCCCCCACAGGCGAGCCTTCGGACCTGCCAGCTAGATGGGAGCCTGCGCAGCGAGTCTACCTGGGGCCGAGCCGAGCTCGGGGTGTTGATGAAGATCAAACAAAACCTCTCCCCCACAGGCGAGCCTTCAGACCTGCCAGCTAGATAGGAGCCTGCGCAGCGGGTCTACCTGGGGCTGAGTCGAGCTCGGGGTGTTGATGAAGATCAAACCAAACCTCTCCCCCACAGGCGAGCCTTCGGACCTGCCAGCTAGATGGGAGCCTGCGCAGCGGGTCTACCTGGGGCCGAGCCGAGCTCGGGGTGTTGATGAAGATCAAACCAAACCTCTCCCCTACAGGCGAGCCTTCGGACCTGCCAGCTAGATGGGAGCCTGCGCAGCGGGTCTACCTGGGGCCGAGCCGAGCTCGGGGTGTTGATGAAGATCAAACCAAACCTCTCCCCTACAGGCGAGCCTTCGGACCTGCCAGCTAGATGGGAGCATGCGCAGCGGGTCTACCAGGGGCCGAGCCGAGCTCGGGGTGTTGATGAAGATCAGACCAAACCTCTCCCCCACAGGCGAGCCTTCGGACCTGCCAGCTAGATGGGAACCTGCGCAGCGGGTCTACCTGGGGCCGAGCCGAGCTCGGGGTGTTGATGAAGATCAAACCAAACATCTCCCCCACAGGCGAGCCTTCGGACCTGCCAGCTAGATGGGAGCCTGCGCAGCGGGTCTACCTGGGGTCGAGCCGAGCTCGGGGTGTTGATGAAGATCAAACCAAACCTCTCCCCCACAGGCGAGCCTTCGGACCTGCCAGCTAGATGGGAGCCTGCGTAGCGGGTCTACCTGGGGCCGAGCCGAGCTCGGGGTGTTGATGAAGATCAAACCAAACCTCTCCCCCACAGGCGAGCCTTCGGACCTGCCAGCTAGATGGGAGCCTGCGCAGCGGGTCTACCTGGGGCCGAGCCGAGCTCGGGGTGTTGATGAAGATCAAAACAAACTTCTCCCCCACAGGCGACCCTTCGGACCTGCCAGCTAGATGGGAGCCTGCGCAGCGGGTCTACCTGGGGCCGAGCCGAGCTTGGGGTGTTGATGAAGATCAAACCAAACCTCTCCCCCACAGGCGAGCCTTCGGACCTGTCAGGTAGATGGGAGCCTGCGCAGCGGGTCTACCTAGGGCCGAGCCGAGCTCGGGGTGTTGATGAAGATCAAACCAAACCTCTCCCCCACAGGCGAGCCTTCGGACCTGCCAGCTAGATGGGAGCCTGCACAGTGGGTCTACCTGGGGCCGAGCCGAGCTCGGGGTGTTGATGAAGATCAAACCAAACCTCTCCCCCACAAGAGAGCCTTCGGACCTGCCAGCTAGATGGGAGCCTGCGCAGCGGGTCTACCTAGGGCCGAGCCGAGCTCGGGGTGTTGATGAAGATCAAACCAAACCTCTCCCCCACAGGCGAGCCTTCGGACCTGCCAGCTAGATGGGAGCCTGCGCAGCGGGTCTACCTGGGGTCGAGCCGTGCTCGGGGTGTTGATGAAGATCAAACCAAACCTCTCCCCCACAGGCGAGCCTTCGGACCTGCCAGCTAGATGGGAGCCTGCGCAGCGGGTCTACCTAGGGCCGAGCCGAGCTCGGGGTGTTGATGAAGATCAAACCAAACCTCTCCCCCACAGGCGAGCCTTCGGACCTGCCAGCTAGATGGGAGCCTGCGCAGCGGGTCTACCTGGGGCCGAGCCGAGCTCGGGGTGTTGATGAAGATTCCTTTAACCAGACCTATTCTATCGTCAGGACGAGGAGACATAGTTGGTTAAAGCAAAAACATGGTAGAATAGAAAAGATCTATTCCTACGATAGCATTCTTTAGAGAGTCGACATTCTGAATCAACCACTTTGTCATGAATCAACCACTTTGTCATGATAACACCTATTCACCATATTACAATTTTTATCTCCCTTTAAGGGTAGAAGCATTTTAAGTATCACCATTCCAGGTGTGACTCATGGTCCTTCCCTCCGCATCCTGGAGGTAGTAACCCCCATTAGCCAGAGCCTTCTCTACTATGTAAGGCCCTTCCCAGCTGGGGTTGAGCTTGCCCACCGGGGCCGACCTTCCTGCCGCGTCGACCTTTTTTAGCACCAGGTCCCCATCTGTGAATTGCTTGACTCTAATATGCTTATCGAAGTACCGGGCCATTCGCCTTTTTATCTCTTCTTGTCTGATGGCAGCGACATCCCGTAGCTCTTCCACCATATCAAATGAGAGGCGCAATCCTTCCTCGTTCTCCGACCTCCAAGCTTCGCTTCCTTCTCCCGCGATTGCGACCCGTGGAGACCGAACCTCGAACTCTACCGGGAGGATAGCCTCACACCCATGAGAGAGCTTGAAGGGGGTCTCCCCCGTGGCCGTGTTCGGAGTTGTTCGCAAGGCCCACAGGACGGAAGGAAGTTGCTCCACCCAGCTACCCTTCAGGTTCTCCACCTTCTTCTTGAGCAATTTCACGATGATTTTGTTTGCCGCTTCCACCTGGCCGTTGCTCCGGGGGTGATATACAGAGGCAAACCTGAGGTCAATCCCCAATTGGGCGCAGAAGCTGATGAATTCCTCGCTGGCAAATTGAGGACCGTTATCCGTTACTATCGCTTGAGGGAGCCCGTGCCTGCATATGATTTCTCCCCAAACAAAGTTCCTGATGACCTGGGAGGTTACCTTCGCCAGAGCTTTGATCTCCAGCCACTTTGAGAAGTAGTCGATCATGACCAGGAGGAACCTCCTCTGTCCGCTGGCCGGAGGAAAGGGTCCAACTAGATCCATTCCCCAGATGGCGAAGGGCCACGGGGCCGTGATACTTCGAAGCCTTTGCGCGGGCAAGAGCTGGAGGGGGGCGTGTACTTGACATTTTCGACATGTCTTTGCAAACTCGACTGTGTCCTTCTTCAAGGTCTGCCAGAAGTATCCTTGTCTTATCACCCTAGCCTCCAATGTTCTTCCCCCTGAGTGACTGCCGCACTCTCCCGAATGTACATCTTCCAGGATCCTCGGGACCTCCTCCTCAGTCACACATCTCGCAAGGAGCCCCAATAGCATCTTCCTGTGCAAGCCCCCTTTCCACATCAGGTAGTGGGCTGCCTTTCGTTTGAAACTTCTTGCATCCTTAACCCCCTCTGACTGCTCGCCTTTGGTAAGGAAGGTCACCAAAGGGTCCACCCATGAGGATCGTCGGCCTACCTCCATCAACTCCCCCTCTTCAATCGCCGGTCGGAAAAGTTCAGTCAAGGTACCTCCTCCCCGGGGCCCAAACTTTGCCAACCGATCAGCTGCTGCGCTCTCCTTCCTGGGAACATGTTGAATGGAAAAGGAACGGAACTCCCCGATGATGTCCCTTACCTTGGATAGATACTTCACGAGGGTGGGCTCCCGAGCCTCGAACTCCCCTCTGATCTGCGACGCTACCACCATCGAATCATTGAGGGTCTCCACATCCTAGATCTCCAACTCCCTCGCCAATCGAAGGCCGGCTATCACCGCCTCATATTCCGCCTGATTGTTGGTAACAGGGAAGTGGAAAGCCACCGCCGGTTCTATGATAACCCCCTGAGGGCTTACCAACACTACACCCCATCCCAGAGAGTGTCTCCCCGAGGCCCCATCGACCATCATCTTCCATGCCTCCCGGGGCTTTGGCTCCTCATTCTCAGCTTCAGAGACATAGTCTGCCAGAAAGTCCGCCACGGCCTGAGCTTTGATGGAGAGTCTCGGGACAAATGAGATGTCGAACTCGCTTAGTTCGATAGACCACTTTGCCAGCCTTCCCGAGTGCTCTACCCCCTCGAAGATCTTGCGAAGAGGGTGGTCGGTGACCACCCTAATTGAGTGCGCTTGAAAGTATGGACGAAGCTTCCTTACCGAAATGACCAAGGCGTAAGCCAGCTTCTCCAAGATGGGGTAGCGGAGCTCCGCCTTTTTCAGGATTCGGCTTACATAATAAACGGGTAGCTGCTTCTTCCCCTCTTCCCTAACCAAGACGGAGCTCACAGCTTCCACCCCCACTCCGAGATACAAGACCAGGTCTTCCCCCTCTTTGGGACTTTGGAGCAGCGGAGCCTGGGAGAGTTGCCTCTTCAGCCTTTGGAAAGCCTCTACGCATTCGGCCGTCCATTCGAACACCTGATTACTACGGAGCACCTTGAAGAAAGAGGAGCACTTATCCCCGGACCGAGAGAGGAACCTGCTCAGTCCGGCCAACTTTCCCGTCAAGCGCTGGACCTCCTTGGCATTGCGAGGTGATTCCAAGTCCAATATGGCCTTTACCTTGTCCGGGTTAGGCTCCACCTCCACCGGAGTCAAGAGGTGTCCGAGAAACTTCCCACGACCGGCCCCGAAGACACACTTCAAGGGGTTCAACCTCATCTTGAATCTCCGCAGGGTGGCAAACGTCTCCTCCAAGTCCCGCTAATGGGAATCCACGCACTTGCTTTTAACCATCAGGTCATCGACGTAGACCTCTAGATTCTTCCCCCTTTGGTCTCGAAAGACTCGATCCATCATGCGTTGGTATGTTGCCCCTGCGTTTTTTAACCCAAAGGGCATCATCTTATAGCTGAAGCATCCCTCCCTCGTGATGAAGGAGACGTCTTTGATATCAGGAGGGTGCATCCGGATCTGGTGGTAACCTGAAAAAGCATCCAAAAACCTCATAACAGAAAAACCAATGGCTGAGTCAACCAGCGCGTCGATTCGATGCAGGGGGTAGCAATCCTTAGGACATGATTTATTTAACAAGGAAAAATCGATACACATACGCCACTTTCCTCCCCCTTTTTTCACCATCACCACATTGGAGATCCAGCCTGGATACTGGATCTCCGAGACGAAACCCGCCTCCAGAAGCTTCCTAACCTCCTCTCGGATGGGCTCCTCCAGCTTGGTGGCGATGGCCCTCATCTTCTGGCATATGGGGCGAGTCCTCGGGTCCAGATTCAAGCGATGGCAAGCCACGTCTGCGTCAATGCCCGGCATATCTGCTGCGCTCCAAGCGAAGATATCGATGTTGCTCTGGATGCAGGCTAGCATCCGCCCATGGTCCTCGAGGCTTAAGCCTCCGCTGATCCGCACCTTCTGTACTTGCCCCACCCTGGTAAGTATCTCCATCTCCACTACTTCCTCGGCCGGCTCCAGCTTCGGCCGCTCCCATCCTGCCCTCGCCTCCTCCTGCCTAACTTTTTCTTCTTCGACGTCGTCAACCCCCATTGCCTCCACCAGGCCTTCTCCTTGCCTCTGCTCTCCTTCCTTTGCCTCTCCCAGGCCCATCTCTTCTATCTCCGCTGCCTCCCCCACTTCCTTCTCCATGCCCGCTTCCTCACCCTCGACACTCCCTTCTTGGCCAGCCATCTCTTCCTCCAGCTTCTCTGCCTCAGCCATCCACGACACGGTGTTTACCGCCGTCACATAGCACTGCCTCGCCACCTTCGGATCCCCCCTGATCCTAACCTGCGTCGCTCCGTTGTTGAACTTGAGGCATTGATGAAAAGAGGAGGGGACACAGCGAAAGGCGCTGATGAGAGGATGCCCAAAGATGGCATTGTAGCTACTTGAGGCATCCACAATTACGAACCTACAGTTCCGTGAGACCCCCCCAAGCCTCACATGCAGGCCCACTCCCCCTTCTACCTCCTTCCTCTCTCCAGAAAAACCAAAGAGCGGTCCATCAGAAGCCAGGACCCTTTTTCCTTCCACCCCCATCCCGTTGAAGGCTTTCTTGAAGATCACGTTCACGGAGCTCCCGTTATCTACAAGTATTCGGAAAACCGTGAAGTTTTCCACCGCTGTCTGGATCACCAGTGCATCGTAGAACGGGTCTTCGTAATCTGGCATGTCCGCGGATGAGAAGGTGATTTTTTCTTCTGGGGGTGGAGCTAGGGAGGTCGAGGCGACCCCTCTGCGGAACATGGTTTGAAGGCTCCCCTTGCGGGTTGCCTCGATCCCTACTCCCCCATGGATCACCCTGATCCCCCCTCGGGTCCCCACATCGACCCTATCTTCACATCTATCCCCATCCTCTTCATGCTGCACCTCGACGATCCTTGTAGGTAGATCCTCCCACCCAGCTCCCCTGGCTTCCCTCATCTCCAGGAACTCTGGGCATGTGGCTGTTGCGTGACCCCCCTCCTGATGGAAGTCACAATAGGGCAACGCCACCCCGCCCCCTCTTCCTTCTCCTCCCCTTCTCCCTGCTCCCCGGATTCTTCATCCTCTTCCCCTTCCCACCTCCATGGACTCCTGCGGTGGTGGGAAGTGACCCATCGATCCCTGCCTCCATCCTCCCTGCTCGAGTCTTCTCGGCTCCCGGAAGTTTTCTCTTCCTTGAAGACCCCCTTGGCCCTGGGGGAGACCTTCCTGAGGCCTCCAACCCAATCGGTTGTTCAGCTCCCTGGCCCCCCATGCTGCTGCCCCTGCCCTCGGGGTTCCTCTCTCCTCCTATCTTCCCTTGGTTCCCTCTGCCCCCTCACTTCCCTCGGCCTTCCTACTGTCGGCTCCTTTACATCATCCTCTGCCAACCTGGCCAGTTTCCTCGCAAACGCAGGGTTTGCCCTCTCGAAGTCTATCTCCTTGGCCGCCCTCTCCATGAGCTCCTCAAAAGAGAGAGGGGGCACTCTTTTCAACTCCATGATAAAAAACCCCGGCCTCAGTCCCAGGGTGAAGGCAAGCATCAGGGCGTACCCCGGGACCTCCTGGACCAAGAGAATCTCCTCTTGGAACCGATCAACGTAATGGCCTAACGTCTCCTCCGGCTTCTGCCTCACTGCAAACAGACTCTCGCCCTCCTTCTTCCGCTTCTTCGAGGTCGAGAACCTCAGCAGAAAACCCCTACGCAGGTCCTCAAAACTGTAGATCGAGCTCGCCGGCAATTGGTGGAACCAGTCCCTGGCTTTCTCTTTCAGAGTAATGGCAAAGAGCCTACACTTGAAGGCATCTGACATCTGCCTTATCGACACCACATCCTCAAACCACTGCACATGCTGGACTGGGTCGTCCTTCCCGGTGTAGTAGGTCATATCTGGCTCTCGGAACCCCTCCGACACTGGAGCCGAGACGATGAGCTCGCTAAATGGGGTCTCGCCTCTCGCCTAGCGAGAGGGCACGTCTCATGACCTCGGCTGGCTGGACCGATCCGCGAGACCATGCCCGGGAAGAGTTCCCGCACTATCACCTCCTTCTCGCCCAGATCCGCCGGAACCTCCTTCCCGGGACGCCGGCCTGGGAAAAGCTCCCGTGCGGCCACATCCCTCTCACCTGCCTCCACCGGGACTTCCTTCCCGGGGCGCTGCCCTGGAGCATTCTCTCCTAATAGCGGAACCACCTCCACAGGAACCTGCGACATTTCCCACTCGCTTCTTGCCGAGAAGGCCAAGCTGATCGTCTGCATGACTTCTCGCCTGAAATCCTCTAACATCTTCCTTGTCGCCTCTTCTCCCTGGGTGGGTGATCCTCCTGCACCAGATCCTTCACCTTCATCTCCTGCCATGGGACTCGACTCAAGATTTTCTTGCACCGATTGCTTCCACGCTTACCGCACCAGAACTGTTGGAGCCAAAATGGACCCCAACGAATGTTCACAAACCAAAGTGCAGCCGATGCTTACTTCTCTCGAATCTCGACCCCTGACTAGCTGCAATGGTCCTAAGACCAACCCAAAATACCCAGCTGGGAGGTCCCACCTCACACCCGGAAGATCTCTGAGAGCTTCCCCTCCAAAACCAAAAGCTGGACTGGGAGCTCCTCAGAAAGCACTGGAGTTGGAGAATAGTGACAGCCTTGCCTTCCAAAGAGCCCCTCTGGATCTTTTTATAGTCTCCTCCTGACCTGAGAATACTGAAATACCCCTGATGGGTCTGCCGATAGACAAATCCCGTTATTATCCTGGGGGTAAACAGGTAATCTTACCCGGGGATAATAAAACAATCTTTTCCTGGGCGCCGGGCCCCACCACATGGACCTGCTTGGCGAGAACCCCGGGCAAGAAGGCTCTCGCCGAGCCCCAACTTGGCTCATCTTGGCGGGACCTTCCGCCGAGAGGGTTCTCGCTCTCGCCCGCCCACAGGGGGAGTCCCTTCTGGGCGGGAGCTCTACTATCCCGACGTCTAAGGCCGGCCTGAAGGCCTGAGTCCTAGCGCGAACGATCTCGCCTATGGGTTGGCGAGAGCTCCCTAAGGGCGAGAACTCTACTAGTCCGCCCTTGGGCTAACCCTGGACTAGCCCAACCCCGACCTCTGAAGTCTTAGTCTCTGGGCCCTACCCAGCGAATATGGGGTTGTACATCAGCTAGTTTGGCCACTTCTCTAATGGCACAAATCTTGGTATCCCAATCCTTTGTCAAGGATCTTAGGAATTTTTCATTCAGCTCATAAGTATTGAAGACCCTTCCATAGGACTTAAGTTCATTCACTATCATGTAGAATTTCTTGTAGCATTCAGATATGCTATCAGGCTTCCCTTATCTGAAACTCTCATATTCTTGATTGAGTATATACTTTCTGTCTTGTCTAACTTCTTCAGAACCCTCCATATAGACAATCAAAGTGTCCCACATTTCCTTGGAGGTTTTGCAGTGAATCATATTTTTGAAAGTAGAATCATCTATGACACTCACTATGATATTCTGAGCTCTCTTATCCATAGTTGCCAATATTATCTCATCCTTGGTCATTTAAGAAAAATCTTTAGGGGTTCTTTGATTTGCATCTAAAGCAGACACATTCATTGGTATATATGGACCTTCTTTTACTGTGATATATATCCTTGGGTCAGAGGCCTCCATAAACAATCTAACCCTTTCTTTCAAGATTCCAAAAATCTCTTTCCTGCAGATGGGTAATTTCATTGACCCTAATTCCTTGTGATTCTCTCCAGAACCCATTTTCTTGATTCTTGATTCTGCCTTAGGGATCTAACTCAGACTGTTAAGTCTTTCTTTGAGTAACCTCCCTCTGATACCACTTAATAGTTTTACTTTCAAGACTTACCTAAACACCTAGAGGGGGTGAATAGGTACTTTCCTTGATTTAACTTAAGGAAAAATATAACTACAGTTCTTTGAAAAAATCAGATATTTCTAAGCTAACATAGCACAATAATCACAAACAAACACACATCACAGATGTGACACAGATTTATAGTGGTTCCCCAAGGTCTGGGTACATCCACTTTCCCCTTCACCTATCTAGCAGTATGCTTGAGTCGCCCTAACTTCTTCCTTTAACTCAGATCCTCAGATCCTACAGCTCAGAATCTAGAAGGATTCCTACAACTCAAGCTAACAAGCCCTACCTAAACCTTTCAACAAGGCCTACAACTCAGAGAATACCTTCTCCTACAACTCAGGCTAACAAGCCCTACCTCAGCCTTACCACAAGGCCTACAGCTCAGAGAATACCTTCTCCTACAACTCAGGCATAAACAGCCCTACCACTCAGAGAATAAATCTCCTACACTCAGCCTTTATAAAATAGGCTTACAACTCAGATCTATGAATAGATCCTACAGAATTTGATAAGGAATTTTTGTAATCTCTTACCCCTATTGAGAGAGAAGGGATAAGAACTTTCTTAATCAGCTTCTTGAAGAGGCTGATGGCTGAAATCAACTTGATCTTAGCTTTCTTCAAAGCTTCTTGAATCTGAACTTAGTTGGGTTGATTTCCTTTGAATAAAACTTACTTGCAGCTTCCTTCTTAGACTTCAGAAATATATCTGAATCTTCTTGACAGATTAGTTCAGTATCTTTTTCTTGAGAGACCTGTGAATGTCTCCTCCTTATCTTCAAATAGCTTGATCTCTCTCTATCCAAACCTCTTGAAGATACTTCTAAATTCTTGATTGAATTCCACTTAGATAGAATCTGAATAGTAAACTACTTCAGAATGTCTTCTTAGATATTCTCACGAAGATCTTCTTCTTTGTTACTTGTACTTTCTTGATCAGAGATTAATCTCTAATTTTGTTAGTGGTGACAATACTTCTTCTCTTTTCTATATTGTTTTTTTCATCTGAATCCATTTATTTATAGACTTTATCCTTGGTAACCGGCTGATCCGGTTTATAACTAACTTTTGATAAGTCTGACAGCTTCAGTAAACCTATCATAACCCACAGCTGTCAAGTCTTCAAAAAGTTCTTGAGCCTTTGACTCTGTCAGTAAAGCATCAAGTCTGTCTGTCATAAAGTGTCAAGACCATCTGTCAATATGTGTCGACACAAGTGACTTAAGTGTTGACACAACCTTTAGTGATGTCGACAAAGCTGTCTTGATGTCGACACAGCTTCTTGATACTACATCTTGAGAATGTGTGGACACTGATTATTTGTGTCGACACAAATACTTCACCATTCATCAGCAATCAACTTGGTCTAGACTCAGCTATGTGTCGACACAAGTCCTGTGTGTCGACACAGTTGATGTAGACTCAGAACATAGTGTGTTTCGACACTGCCTCCAGGTGTCGACATAGTTGTTGTCGACTCTGCCTCTGTGTGTTGATGCCTGCCTCCCGGTGTCGACACAGTCGATGTCGACTATAATCTTCTGTGTGTCGACACTACCTCCCGGTGTCGACACATGGACTTAGAATATTTTCCTGTATTCTAGCACATTCTTAACCTGCACATATAAACTCAAAATAACATCAAATACACCTTGATGTATATAATTGAGCTAAGTGAGGCTTCTCAAAATCAGGTACACATTTTCCAATGTACCCAATAGTGGCGTAGTTTAAATTATGATAGTCAATACACATTCGCCATCCCGTCGCCGTCCGTGTCAGGATTAAGTCATTATTCTCATTACTAACTACAGTTATCCTTCCCTTTTTGGGCACTACCTGGACTGGGCTAACCCACTAACTATCTGAAATAGGATAGATAATTCCCGCATCTAAGAGTTTCATAACCTCACCCTTTACGACTTCTTTCATATTTGGATCTATACGGCACTAAGGCTAGATTGAATTACGTGAATTATCTTCCATTAGGATTTTGTGGGTGCAGAAAGATGGGCATATTCCCTTGATATCAGATATCTACAAGGCAATAGCTCAGCGCTGTTTATGTAAAACTAGTAGGAGCTTATCATTTTGCACTTCAGTTAGGTAGGCCAAAACTATTACTGATAGCTTGGAGTCCTTTTCTAAGAAGGTATACCTAAGATGTTCGGGTAGTTCTTTAATTCCAGCATAGGTGGTTCTTCATACGACATTTTGGAAATTCTTTCTCGTTCAAAAAAAATGTCTTCGTAGACTTTTTCTTTATACGGAAAATTGAAAGGGGTGGAGATAGTGGCCATGAAAGCTTCTTGTAGAGATTAAATTGGAAGAGTAGAGGAAGAACAAAAATTAGAAAATTTATTTTCACTTTCAGAAAGGCAGTAGGAAGATTCTCCACCTAAGGCATCTAAGAAAAAACAGGAGTCTTCATTCTCTAGGGTATTGATCATTGAGGGGGTTATAGAGAAGGTCACTTCATCATCTCCTACTCGTAGGAAGATCTTACCATAGATTACGTCAATGATAGCTCGGGGGGTGGAAAGGATGGGTCGACCAAGGATCAAGGGAACCTCGACGTCTTCTTTGATGTCCAATATGACGAAATCCACCAGGAAGATGAATTTGTAGACATTAACTAATACATCCTCCATGATTCCTAATTGGTATTTAACTGATGTATCGACAAGCTAGATACTCATGTGTGCGGGGTTGAGGCTTCCAATTCCTAACTTCTTGAATAACGAGAAGGGAATTAGGTTGATACTCGCACCTAAGTCAGCCAATGCATGCTTGACAAAAAGATCACGAAAGACACACAGTATAGAAAAACTACCCAGATCACTGATCTTCTTTGGTAAACTATTTGTTAACACTATAGAGCACTCGGTATTTAGTGTGACATACGATAAGTTTTCTAAATTGTTTTTATTAGTCAGGAGGTCCTTAAGATACTTAGCGTACTTTGGAATTTGGGAGATTACTTCGTGGAAGGGTAGATTTACATGGATTTGCTTAAATATTTCTAGGAAGCAGGAGTTTTGATCATCCTGACATTGCTTGTTATGTTCAGAAGGATATGGTGGAGTTGGATCATTTTTAAAGAAGGGTGGTGGTGTGAGATCGTTTTCTACAATAGAGAGAGGGGTGATAACTTCTTCCTTAGTAGAGGGTGAAATGATAAAAAATTTCTCGACGTAGGGTTGATTTTTAAAATGGGGGCGGAGCTTGCCTTAGGCTCTTCGCTAACCATACCATAAACTTTCTTCCTACTCCAAAGAGTTATTGCTTTCGCTTGATCTCTCAGGTTAGGATCGATGTTGGCAGGAAGAGACTCGGCGGGCTGCTCAGAAATAATATTTACAGTATAGAAAAATCATTTTGTGGTGGAGGGCGCATTGCGTTCGAGGGATTACTCCATGAAAAGTTAGAGTGGTTTTGTAAAGAGGTATTATAACTTTTCGGAAAAGCGAATCCCGGAGAAGGAAAATGAGCAACAGAAAAATTATGAAAAGTGTTTGTAGGTATATTATTAACATAATATAATTATTCGGGAGCAGGAGTTGCAGATTCCCATACCTGAGGAGCGGAGGCAGAAGTCATCTCCGTTATTTTATTACTTAATACTTCCACTTGCAGAGCTAGCTGGGAGACGTTATGTACTTCAAAGATACCTGCAGGTTTGTTTGGGCAGGACCTAGGCACATTCCACTGATATGTGTTCATGGCCATGTCCTCGAAAAGTTCAAGAGCTGCTTTCGGGGTTTTGTGGTTTATGGTACCACCAGAAGCTGCGTCTATCATTTTCTTTGTGCTTTGATTTAGCCCATTATAAAACGTCTGCACCTGCAACCATACAGGCAACGCGTGATGGGGGAATTGTCTTAAGAGTTTTTCAAATCTTTCCCAGGTTTCATACAAGGTTTTAGAATCAATTTGTCCAAATGCAGAAATATCGTTCCTAAGTTTTGCGGTTTTAGCTGGCAGAAAATAATTCGACTGAGATTTTTTCAGTTTGTTGATCCTAGGTGGTGATGTTGTTTTTTGGTAGAGTGTTCAGTCATTGCTTATCCTTAGTTCTAAGGTAGAAAGGGAAGAGTGTTAGCCTAATAGCATCATTTGTAACACCATTGATCTTAAAGGTGTCACAAATCTCAAGAAAGCTAGCTATATGCGCATTCAGATCTTCATCTTGAAGTCCATCATATTGCACAAACTGCTGCACCATTTGAATTATGCTAAGCTTAAGTTCAAAATTATTATTATCTATAGCAGAGATAACTATGCTTGATTCTGTACCCTCTAGATTCAGTCGTGCATAAAAGCACATAGGCCTATGCAGGGCTTCCTCTACGATGGGCTCTTCAATTCTTGTAGAAGAAATAGACTCAGAATCCTCAATGATAGTTGGAGAGTAGGACATTGAAATTGCGATCTTCTTCGATGTGTACGCTCAATTTCATGGTCCAAGTCCAAAATATCGGACGGATTTCTACGGGTCATGCACTAGCAGAAGAGAAGATGAAGAAAGAGAAAAATAAACTAGAAAAAGAGTTACATTTTTTTTAAATAGATTTTTTAAAATTTTTTAACTCCCAAACTTCCCAAGGGATAGCCGATAAAGGGTTCGCAAGGTACTAGATAAGATAGTGGTATTTAAGCAACATTGCCCTTTTCGAGAGAGTTAGGTGGTGTTGAAAAATTGTGATGTGGGTTTCTATTAAGAGCGTTAATATTTTTTTGATTATTTTTAAATTTTTAAGAAAGAGGGTTATAAAGAGAAGTGATAAAAGTAATAGGTTCATGTTTTCAAATTATCAACAAATGTTGCACCCCGGCAACGGCGCCAAAAACTTGGTGTCTCCTGATTGTGAAGAGAATAAAACTGAACTAGCAATCCAACTAGGCAAGTATACCTATTGAATTGTAGCTAGGGGACACAAGTGTCGTATTTAAATCCGGGAATCGTTGAGTAATCTTACTCACACGATGACTATTATCTTATCGAAGAAACTTTTAGGGTTGCTAACTAAATTAAAAGAAGAGACTACTTGTATAAAGAAAAGCACTTGCAATTAATAAGAGAGAGAACAACTAGTGATTAAAATAAGGGGTTAAACAATGATAAATAAAAGCACTCGATCGAGAATCACATCGGCCTAAGTTGATCAAAAATGTGATAATAAAGTCTAACTTAATAAGGCAAAGGACCTTAACCGTGGAGCGAGGTTCCTAAAGCATGAACACGCTTCTCTCGAAGTCATTCCCACCTGAGTTTAGGAAGGTCCGACCGAACTCTCGTCCAAATCGAAGGCCTAAAGCTTGTTTTACGTTGTGAACCCCGCTATTGGATTTCACTCTAATCCGGGAGATTTATCGTCTGCATCTCTCAAGGGGTGCATGCAAATCTCTTTACTCTTGAGCATTCACTCTAAAAAATGAGCCTCTCAACTAGCTATGAGTGGAAAAAATATGGAAATTATATATCGATGATATAACTCCAAACATGATTTTTCAAGAGTAAATCAAAGGTCTAAACCTTATAAAGAAAAAGCAAACTAGAGCATCATAACTTAATCAACTCGAACCTCAGATCATCAAGATCGAGTACAAGGAGGATTATTTACTCATGGTTAAGTTAAGTAGGATAGATAAGTAGGAGTGCATGGAAACAAAAAGAGATAAGAAAAAGCAACCGGCTTTATATTAATTCAAACAGAGAGCTACAACTTGAAATATAAAAACTTACACTTGCAGGAAATGAAAACTAAGCTAGCACTAAAACTAAAACTGAAACTAAACTAAACTATTAAAGAAGAGTAATACTGAAACTAAAACTAAAAAATATAGAAATGAGAAAGGGAGAGAGGAAGAAAAAAAAGGAAGAACTAAAAATGGCAGCACTTCCACTCTCCCAAAATTCTATATATTTTTATAAACTGGGAGGGGTTCTATTTATAGATTCTTCAAGGAGCAGGAAATGCCCATGCAGTCAGCCATGCTTGGAAGTTGACCTTGGTATGAATTCTGGCGGGAAATGATGATTGCCTCGGTATGGGTGACATGTATTTATGGTGGCAGCAGGCTTTTGTGAAAAAGAGGGACTGGTCCTTTTGCAGCAGGTAAGCTCGACGAAAGAAGGAGAGAGGGCTCGACGAAATTAGAGGAGAAGGAGGGAGAGCTCGACGAATGTCAAATGCAGAAAGTGGAAGGGAGGTCGACGAATTTGAACTGAAGGAGAGGTTGATGAAATCATAGGAGAGTGAAGGAGAGCTTGACGAACAGAGAAAAGAGAAGGTGGATGGGAGGTCGACGAACGTTGAGATCGACGAACGTTTAGGAGTTCGTCTAATGAAGAATGAAGGCGAGGTTAACGAACTTGGCCTAGTTCGTTGAACGCAGAATGAAGACGGAGCTCAACGAAATTGGCTGAAGGCGAGGTCGACGAAATTGGCTGACGGCAAGGTCAACGAACGTCGAACACAGAATGTGGACGGGAGGTTGACAAACGCTAAGGTAGATGGATTCTTTCGAGCTCGACGAACTGGGGCTTAAGGAACCGTTCGTCGAACGCAGAAGATGAGTTCGACGAATGCTGGCAAGCTCGACAAACTGGCTGAGTTCGACAAATGCGGGTGAGCTCAATGAACTGGATGAGGTCGACGAATGCTGGCGAGCTCGACGAACTGGCTGAGGTTGACGAATTATAGAGAGCTCGATGAACTGGATGAGCTCGACGAAATAGGCTGAGCTCGATGAACTTGGCTGAGCTCGATGAAATTGCTGAAAAACTGCAAACCTGTAAAAGAAAGAATACAATCATTAGTGTTATTAATATATACAATAGGAGGTCAAAAAAAAGCTTTAAAAGATATGCTTTTTATAATAAAAACTTGTAATTACCCTAGTAGTTTAAACTACAAATTGTATTATCACAATTCCACTGCCCTTGGATTTCATTGCAGGTTTGTCTTCTTATCCATCTATCTTATTTCCCTTCTTGTCTGCTTCATCAGCTTCCTTTGCCTTAGTTGCTTTTTCCCTTTTAGCTTCAACTTTCTTGTCTCTCTGTCTCTTAAAGTAGCTGCATGGCTTTCGAAAGTACTCTGAGGGCTCAACATCATCAAAAGACAGTAGGTTTGCATTTTTGTTTTTCCAGTACATCCTCCTTAAGGTTTCCCTCTTGTCCATCTTGTCCCATTCCACAGTGTTATATAGTTTGTGTCTATCTGTCTTCTTGGACTTTACTTGATCCCAGGCAATTAGAATGATTGACCGGGATTTTATCAGGTCTCTTCTCCATTTCCACTCTGTATCTTTTCTTCCTAAGCCTCATCTCTTCTTCAGTTTCAGTAGTTGTAGTCATTTCTTTGTTTAGCAATTTTTGGTCCACAGTGGGGCGGAAGGAATGAATCAGAGCAATAGTAGATTGTTCTCCCCACTAGGCACCATCACTATCTCCTTATTTAATGTATTGTACATACTCTTGATTATCTTGTACCTGATCAGCAGCAGACATTCTGTGTAGAGGACCTTTTACATGAGCAGGCATCATTGGGATGTTATCATACTGAATTTGTTCCATTCCCAATTACCCTCTTACCACATTGGTTGCTCAGACCATGTTCTCAGTATTTGTTCTTATTGCCTCACTCTCCCCCTTTTTGACTTCTTCACCTATTTTAATGGTCTGGGAGGTGCAGGCCTTGATTCTTTAAGTTTCTAGATAATTAACTCCTGTAGTAACCGGATTCTTTAATTCCAACATGTGATCATCAAGTTGCTTTGTACAGGCATCTACCTTGGTAATGATTTTTTTCTTTAATGTATTCCTTAGAATATTATCAGCAATATGTATGGCCTGCATGTTCTGATTCTAAATATTTTGATTTTCTATGATGGTGAAAATATTTTGGCTTGCTACATCCAGCTTGTCCATTGTGTAATCCACTGCTATAACATCCCTTTTGAAGAACATGCCAGATTCAGCTTTTAGTAAGTTTACTTCAAACCTTATAGATTTTATTTTAGTTGCTAGAACATTTCTGATTTCCATTAATGCACCATCTACAATTGTTTCTAAGGTTCTCCTTTTTTCATCTAGAAGTCCCTTCAATAGAGCTAGGAATATTTGTGGCAGCTGATCTATTCTAGTAGATGTGCCTTCATCTTAATTTTCCTGTATTGGCCTGTTTCCTGTTTCTTGTCCATAGTTAATCTTGGATAGGTCATTCTTTGTATGTGCAGAGGAGTGTGTTTTCTCATGATTAGATTCCTCTTTCTCAGATTTAGAGGAGACTAGATCATGAACTTCATGAGCAGGGAGTTTAGAAGGAATCTCCACCTCAATCTCTGTCATGCCTTTATTTGCATGTAGGTTAGCAGCAGCTACAACTGTATAATCCTGAATTATCTTTTAAGTGTTCTCGAGCTGAATACCTTCAGGAGGTACCTGAAGTTGCTCCACCAACACTAATGCTTCCTGCTTTATCTCTTGTGTCAAGTTGCTCCCCCTCACTCTAAGGCTTGGGATAACCACCATCATCAGACATAGGAAGATGCCCATCTGTATCTTCAAGTCTTGAAGCATCTTCCTCCATCCTTGCAAAGATCTTCTCAATAGCTTCCTCTTCCACTACTTCAACCATCTCAGCAGTCGGCACAACATCCCCAAGGATAGTATCTGTCTCAGATTTTCTTACAAGGCTTTGTGGGGTGGTTTCTAAAGAGGCTGATACCTGAGTGTCCATACCTTCCTGGACTTTTCAGTAGAGGATGAAAATTCTAGATCATGTGGTTCTTCCTCATTAGAAGAACTGCTAGTGGAGCAGGGCTCTTGAATAGCTATATTCTTTCCTTTCTTTTCTACAACTGATGGTCCATGGGGTTGAAGTACCCTGTCCCACTTTTCCAGCATCTTGGAGTCAATTCTTTTCATGTGATGTATTCTTGATCCCAATTTCAGGTTCAGAATCTCTGGTATAATTTGTCGCAGATATAGGGACAAAATTCTCCCTAAATTTGATACATCCATGCACTCAGTAATCCTTTCAAAGAGAATTATTCCCTAGTTCGTTTTCCTATTCAATTTGACCATGCACATCAGCTCAATCATCTTTTTCAAGATCTTGTCGTGGGAGCCTGTTTTACATAATAGAGCCTTCCCGATGACATCGGCCAAATTCCAGGTTTAATTCCTTCCTTAGAATTGATTTGGAGAAGTGCTTGGACAACCCACACCATTTAAGGGCAGTTTTTACATCATCTTGCCACAGTTCATCTTCTTCATCAGTTGCGGAGAACATTGTCAGCTTTAGGGCTTTCCTTAGCCATCTTGATGTTATCTTGACTTTTGTTCTATTCACAAACGTCTTTATTTTTCTAGCCATCACATCTTCCTTGATATTGGAGAATAGCTCTATTACCTCCTGTTTCCAAATCAAACAAGGTTCCGACAGGATGAATTCTAGGTTAGATGTTCAGAGAATATGAAGAAGATACTGTACCTCTTCAGGATCATCTCTAAATCAATTTCTCACCAATTCTAAACCCTCAAACAGGAAATCTTGTCCCTTGGGTGCCATTGAGCTTGATAATTTTGCAGCCTAGCGAGAACGACATTCCATCGATTTTGTGAATATGGGCGGGAGAGGGCAAGGAACAGTGCTTTTGCTTTATGCACAAGCTCTTCTATTTATAATTATATCTTAAGAGAAGGTGGAAAGTCACATACCCGTTTGAGATCAAAGATATGATCAACAGTTGGGGTTAACTTCCGCTACTTAGTCGCAGACCAACTAATCGATAGATATTATTAAGTAAGCTTATTCTCCTTAATCTTTTACTTCTTGGTCTTAATTGATTGACCTTTTCTTTAGCAATTGAATTGCCTTTGACTTCTTTAGTAAAACTAAATTTTCCTAATCAGCAGGGATTTAGGTTACCTATAATGCACATTTTACCGTGTCCTAGTGGGGTGCAATTAGACAAGTATTTAGATAATTGTCTTACATCTTCTCAGATTTTAAGTTCAATTATCATACCTCTACTATGCATTGCTCTTGCAATTATGAGAACATTTAGTGGAGTCATAAACTGGATGAATTCTACTTATCTCTGTCTAGTGGACCAAGAGATGATGCTGGATTCACATCCTCTAAGCACACCAGCTTCCTTGCTCCTGAACTTTAGCCATTCATATGCATCTAGATTTCTTTTGCAAGCTCCCCCTTAATGATTGCACATGTGTTAAGCATCTTGTGTATGCTAGTCCATTCATCCAATCCTTGTACCAAGACTTAGGTCTAGTATAACACTATCCAAGGACCATATATGGGCATGGCCACTTGGACTATCCTGCAAAACAAAAATGAACTTACCTTAGGAACCTAATATGGATTGGGTACTAGGTTCCTGTTAGCGTAAGAATGCATATGTCTACCTACAGGAGTCCTGTCAGGAATGCACTGCCATACCTTTGGCACACAGGGGTTGTGCCAATAATCTATGGCAAAGTGACCCACTTTGTCACAACACCAACATTCATGGAAGTTATATCTCCTTTTCTAAACACACCGTGAAGTGTGCAAGTAACTTCTGGCTGCCTGTTAAGTGGGGAGAACTGTGGCCATCTTCTTGTTTCTTTCAGCAAGAGCTTGACCAAAAGTGTGTTTGCTAGTAGAGGAACTTGGCTTACTCTAAATATCATTAGAACCAGCCTTCTTTGCAGACGGCATGTTCTTCATAGATTCAGGGACATCCAAGGTAGCCTCACTGACTGGCTTACCTTTGGATAGAGTTCTTGCTGAGAGAACTTTAGAATAAGCCATAGCCATATCCTTGAATGAGGGGGCTAGTGCACCAAATACAAAAGGTCTAGGTTTGGCCTTTTGGACTTCTACATGTGGAGACTTCTGTGCACTCAATCCCATAACCTCTCTTCTTCAATTATAAGGTACATTGGTAATCTTACAAGAAAGATTCCTACACCTCCAGTGACCACACTTACAGTCTTGGTCATACCTGTTGGATGGGAGAATTGCCTTGTGAGAGGTTGATTGAGGCCTGACAGGAGCTTGGCCTCTCCTCTGAGATTTGATGAATTTAGAAATCCACTTAGATTCAGATTTTCTCTTGATAGCAGCAATCTTAGAGAAATTGGCCACAACCCTCTTCTCCCTTTCAAGTTTCTCATCGAGATCCTTGATGATAGAGTCCTTATATTTTATGGACTCAACATGTATATCTACCACATTCTTTAGATTAGCTACTTCCCTCTCTTTTAGATATAGCAAGAATGAAATCGCATCTTGCTGGGAAGCAACCAGCTATATTGAGGAAATTTCCTCTGCCTTTTTCTTAACAAGCATCTTGCTTTTACTGAAAGTTTTCAGAAGTGCAGCATGATTTTATATCAATTGATTGATATCATCTTTCGGATAGAGGACTCTCATCATCACTTGATGAGGATGCATCAAAGTCTGAGCAGGATTCTTATCCAGACTCTGAGGATGAGCTAGATAAGGAATATACCTCATTTTGTCCAGGCTGATCCTGGCAGAATTTCTTTTCTGGTGTAGCTGTTAGCTCATAGCGTCTACATTCTCCTTCCTCAGCTTCATCCACCTCAGAGTCTCTATTTGAATGTGTCAGAGGGGCCCTAATCTTTGCTCTAGTATCTGGATGTACTTTGCCTTCTGCAAGAGCTGTCAATAGTCTAGTGTTGTTCATGTCTTTTCTGCATACTTGGAGCTCCATTGATCTTTACACCTTATGGGTCACTTTTGAACACATAAGTTTAAACCTTTTTAGCTATACTTTGAGGTTTACTCAAACTATTAGGTCCTTTTTTAGTAACCTCCCTCTGATACCACTTGAAAGTCTTTGTTTTCAAGGATAGCCAAATAACCTAGAGGGGGTGGGTGAATAGATTTCTTAGTCCTTAGCGGCTATCTTATATTTTCCTTGTGTTGGATACTTTATTAGTTGATTAAATTCTGCTTTCAAGACATGCAACCGACACAAAGAAAACAACACAGAAAAGCACACACAAATTTATAGTGGTTCCCTAACAAGGGTATATCCACTTTCCCTCCCACCTATCCAACTATCTTGTATGACTAGGCACTTCTCCAAAATTCTGCTACAAAGATCTTACACCTGGGATCACTCAGGATCTCTCAGTCTCCTCCAAGACTTATAACTCAGCCACAAGGGCCTACAACTCAGTGATCAGAAGATCACTTATCTCATGCCAAAGGCCCTACACTCTGGATGGAAGGATAACCCTACCTCAGATCCACTAAGGAACCTATCTCAGAGCAAACATGCTCCTACCACTCAGATCCAAGAGGATCCTACTACTCAGAGAGCTTTACTCTCCTACAACTCAGGCAATATTACCCTACCTCAGGCCAGTGGCCTTACAGCTCAGATCCAATTGGATCCTACAAAACAAAAGTGAGTTGGTGCGTCTTGATTGGACATAAGATAAATTTCTTTGTGCCAATCTACCTGGACTGAGATAGACTCAACCCAACTTTGACTCAAGGAATATTTTTCCTGAGTCTACCTTTACTTGAACTGAGATATACTCAGTACCAACTTCTTCATCACAGCACAAGGGATTTTTACTGCTTGAATTGTGAAGTGACTATAGCAAAACATGCTGCTAAATGAGCTGAAGTTTTCTCAGCTCAACTACTTCACACCAACAAGGATACAGATCTTCCTTTGACTTGTGCAGGAAGTAACTTGCAGAATAACTATTCTGCTTCTTGTCTCTTTCCTGGGCTGAAGTTGTTCAGCCCCAACCTCTTCTCCACAGTCTCTAGTAGATGTTCTTCAGAGTTGAATAATTGGATCTGTGAAGATCTTGTTGGTGCAGAAAGAAACTGGCACCAGCTAACTTTCTTTTTCTTCTTCAAAGATCTTCTCTGATCTTGCTATAGTCGATGATGAAGACACACAGCTAACTTTCTTTGCTTTTAGTCCTCCTGACTTGAGCTTCCTGTACTTCAGTCACACCAACAATGGCGGTGAGGAAGAACGACTGTAACAACTCTAGAAAGTATTTCTTTTTATCAATTATGTCCCAACTACACTTTGAGTAGTGGGCCCCATGCTTTTAATCCCAGCTGCAACCTTCCTTTAATGCCAACTGTAGCACAATAGCTCAGCGGTGCCTTTTTTCTTGTACTATAGCTTTCCTGCTATCAATTTGAATAATGTTGACTTGTTGACTTGCTGACATCACCATCTGTGGACTTAGCAAAAAATCAACCATCAACAAAAAGGCATTGAGTGAGCAAGCCTCACTCTGTGCCAAAACACTTAGATAGAATTCTGTCTATCTAGGCGTTGACAGCGTTTAGTGAGCACACCTCACTCAACGCTAAAACACGTAGCCAATCTTTCTGTCGTTAGGCGTTGATAGTATTGAGTGATCAAGCCTAACTCAACGCTATTTTCCTTAGCTCATTCTTTAGCTTTTTCTGCATGCTTGGCGTTGAGAGCGTTGAATGACCACACCTAACTCAATGCCTTTTGCCTTTGCCAATTTTCTATCTCTACAGTAACTTAAGCGTTGAGAGGGTTGAGTGAGCATGCCTCACTCAACGCTTTTTGCCTCGGCCAGATTTCTTGCTTCTTATCGTTTAGTGAGTAAGATCCACTCAACGCCAAATTACTTAACACACATTTCTGTTATCTGGCATTGATTGAGTGAGCTACACTCAACACATTTGGACTTAGCCAAATTTCTGTGTCTAAAAAGAACACTCCATTTGAGAATTAGTCAACACAATATCACATGGTGTTGAGTGAACTTGCCTCACTCAACGCCTGTGGACTTGGTAAATATTCATAGTTTTCCTGTGGCGTTGACTGACTTAGCTATACTCAACGATTATGAAGCAATGACATTGAGTGAGTGAGCTACACTCAACACCTGTGAACTTAGCCACTTTTCTGCTCAATTCTACTTAGGCTATTATTGCATTAGCCTGTCTTATAGCTTTTGCTGCATGGCGTTGAGTGAGTTGACTTCAGTCAATGCCTGTGGACTTATCCACTTTTGCAGCCTGCCATTACTTTGGCTTTGACTTTATAGGCTCCACTCAGAGCTATTAGTCATCTGTCGTTGAGTGAGTAGCCTTCACACAACGTCTGTGGACTTAGATAGATTTCTATCTATCCACACCCTAAGTAAGAGTTTACCGGACTTAGAAACTTAGGCTATCTGTCCCATTAATGTTATCGAACAACCTGCAATCACTAAAATTGAGCATAAGTTATATCACCACAGTGTATACATTGTATGTTAGGCCTTCTTCAAATCCAAGACATTGGGATCAATGGACCGAGCACAAACCATGAAGGAGGAGTTCCCCGAGTTGTTTATTTAAGGTACACACTCTTTAAGTGGGGGAGGTTTGTAACGCCCATATTTCCCAAAGAAGTAAAATGTTTTCTGGGAGATACCTCCTAGCGGTAGGGTTACCGCACGACGGTTGCACTGTGAGTTTGGTAGCAGGACCCTCGATAAGATACCACCCGGTGGTAGAAATACTGATGGCGGTAGCTTGGTCGATTTAATCGAAAAAGCTCTCGGGTTGCTACCGCGCGGCGGTAGTAGTTGTCACGCGCCTATAGAAGCTGTCGCATGGCGGTAGTGGTAGTGGTCGTGTCATAACTGGCGTAGTTACCGCGTGGCAGAAGAATCAAATAGTGCGGCGATTGTAGTTCGGTAATAGCATGGTCATGTGTCGTCCTGTGATTAGGGGGCATAAGCGGTGACACACGAACCGAGGCATTGATTAATGGTATCGGGCAGTGGTAGCTATTTACTGCAAGGCATTAGCTCGGTTTATAGTGTTTGAAGAGTCATTTTATCTTCATTTCTTTTGGAGTTTTAGGGTTGAGTGGCTTGAGAAGGAAGGAGGAGCTTCGTTTGAAAGAGATCTTGCTTCCATTGGAGTTTCAGAGCATGGATTTGCGAGACGAGTTTGGATCTACGAAGGCAAAGCCGAATCGGTCATTTTCTTCTGCCTAAAATCTTGCCCATGGCACCAAAATGGACTTCTAGGGTAACGATCCTGTTCCTTGGACATGTGAAGTCCTTCATTTTGGAATTTGAGGGTTGATGCTCCACGAACAAGTGAAGTTGTTCTCCCGACAGGTATATTTTTGTATCGCCGTTAGTATTGCATTTAGATCTGGAATCGAAGTACGGAATAGGAAGGATGTGTGAAGCCCATCCGAACAGGTTGGTATGGATTGTTGATGTTTGTATTTTTGGTATCCTGAAGAAGAATTCGTGGTAATCGCATAGATTTTGAAGTCACGGGGTGTACATATGGCTGTAGTGTGAGTACTGGAGGTGGTCTCCAGGAAAACACCCAAAAAGGGGGAAGAATCGATAGTCTGTCCCCAACCGCACGGTGGTAGCGCTACCATCGGCAATAGCTCCCAGTGAGCTTTGTTTGGTTGTTGAAGCCTGTCCTTGGGAGCCCTGAGGGCTATTGATTGTGAAGGCCTATCTATCAAAGACCTGGGGGCAAATGTATGTAGCTGAGAGCCTTTGTGGCCTAGCTAAAGCATCCGTGAGTGCTAGCCTAGGATCATAACAAGATTATGATTTGTACGGATGGGAAAGGGGATGCTGACCCGCATCGTGGCTTGTTGTGCCTGACGATTTAAGCACCGAGAAAGAAATGAACTGTACCCAACCTTATACCGATCGACCTAAAGTTATTCAAAGTGTAAATCACCATGACTTGGTCATAGCCATAGTAGTGCTGTCTTTGGCTTCGTCCCTGAAAGAGTAGAATGCTCAAACGTTGTTGACCATCATAGATAATGGAGATGCGATCCATTGGGCTCTAGTGCACCGTGAATGTGCCCTGAGAGCACGGGGCATTGGTCTTTTGTGCAAATGTATGTGTTGAATGGTACTTGCTTGCACATTTTGATTGACAAAATTTGTTAATGCTAATTCCTACAGGGAAGGAGCACCGCCACCTCGCGTAAGTGGTGGGGTCGTTATAATTTGGTCAGCTAATGCTGACTGTTTCTATTTTTTGCAACCATTCCAGTGTAATGTTTCATGCAGGAGCGGCCGAGCCAAGCGGTAAATAGCGGGCTGGAGCCATGGAATGCTAAGTTGGCCCTTGAAGGCCAAAGCAAAATTACTCGTTTACAATATCGTTCTTATGTGGTCGACCTACGTACAGATTTATGCAAGACAATTTATTTATGATTGAATATTGTAAGGCCTTAAGACCAAAACAATTTGTGTATTTGCATTATCATTCCTAAATTGTATTAGTGGACATTCAGTTGGTTGGGTTCTAACTATAACCATTAAATTCATTCGCTAGAATGCACTCTGTGTTAGGATGCGTGAAATTGGATTATGGTTTCAATTAGTAACTCCTTTAACTGTCAATAGTATATGATTTCGGGCCCGAGCCGGACCTTCTGTTATATGCTATGTGATGGATGGGGGTGTTACATATACTGTCTCTGAGGTAGGATTATAATAAATCTAAGTTGTAGGAGTGAGGTACACTCTGAGTTGTAAGATCCTGAGTGATCTGAGGTATAATATCAGTTCGATTTGAGTAAAGGAGGACTTAACCAAATCTAGTACACAACAAGATGGGTGAAGGTGGAAAGTGGATGTACCCTAGATAGGGGAACAACTATAAACTTGGTGTGTTTTTTGTGATGTTGAAAGCTAACAAACTAACATCAACACACAACAAGTACATAATTCAAAAAGAGTCAAAACTTATAAAAGAACCTATTCACCCCCTTCTAGGTGTTCATCTACCCTTATAAAGACTTTCAAGTTGTATCAAAGTGAGATTGTTCAAAATGGACTTAACAGTCTGAACTAGATCTACAAGTGTAGGGGAATTATAACATTATGGCTTTTGGTGAGAACCATAAGGTGCTCAGTTCTATGAAGTTACTAATGTGCAAAAAATAAAATTTTAGTATATGGACGGAGTGGGTGAGGCTGTTAATGGAAGCCTCAGACCCTAGAATATTTACCACAGTGGAGGAGGGACCTTTCATTCCCATAAAGTTCTCAGCTATTGATGCCAATATAAAGGTTCCAAAGAAATACTCAAAGATGACCAAAGATGAGGTGGTACTAACCACTATAGATAAGAGGGCCCGGAATATAATAGTTAGTGTCATAGATGATTCAACTTTTTAGAGTCTAGTCCACTATACGATATCTAAGGATATCTGGGACTCATTAATAGTCTATATGGAGGGGACAGAGGACGTGAGGGATGACAAAAAATCCCGCCTCAACCAGTAATATGAGGCCTTCAAGTAAGGCAAGATGGATTCTATGGCAGACTACTATGAGAATTTTTTCAAGATAGGGAATAGTCTTATCACTTATGGCCGACAGTTCTCTAATTATGAGCTGAATGATAAATTTTTGAGATCACTCAACAAAGAGTGGGACATAAAGATCTGTGTCATAATGGAAGTAGGCAACTTGGCTAACACAGTGCCTCAGAATTTATTTGGCAAGATGTTATCTCATGAACTTTAGCTAAACTTTAGAGAAGCTGAAGAAGATGCTTCCAACAATATCAGCAAAGAGAAGTATGTGGCCTTTAAAGTTGATGCCTCGAGAAGGAGTAGTGAGAAGACACCTTCTCCAACAAGAAAGGTTGCTGAGTAAGACAGTTCTGCACCCAACACTTCTGGAGAAGAAATATCTGACAGAGAACTGACATTATTCTCCAAGCAGTTCAAGAGATGCTGAGCAGAAGATGGCAATAGAATAATAAAGGCTCTTCCAGCTCTAACTAAAGGAAGCCACAAGCCAACCTGGAAAAGTCCAAAAAGACCCCTTTGGGGATAGGTATGATTCCAAATAGGATAAATATTTTAAAACTAATATGGTTTGTTACTTCTTTAATAGGTTAGGACATGTAATAGTTGTTTGTTCTGTTAAAAGGAAAGAAAGAAGAAGGTTTAATGATATGGCTCATCATAAAGACAAAAAGTTGGACAAGGGATTCTTGTCTAAGAAGAAATAAAGCTTGTTAGATAGTGATTCTGAAACATCAGAATCAGAAGATGAAGAGGCCTACATTGGTCTAATATCCATTGAAGAGGATGTTGATCATCCTATAGCCAAAGTGGGCATAAGGGCACTACTGTCCTCTGAGGACAGTGACTGGGAAGCTGTCAATGATTATAGCATCATTGCTATAATCAATAGATTTAGATTATGAGATTGGCCTAGATTCTGAGGCATCTGCTTCATCCAATGAGGAAGATGGATCAGAACCTGAAGAGGATGTCAATCAATTGATTGACAGTTATGGTGACCTCTTAGAAGCTTTGAAGAAGAGCAAGAAGCTTGTCAAGTGGCAAGCTGAATAGATTGTCTCTCTATAACATGCTAATTCCATGCAAACTGAGTCAACTTCACTACTAACTTAAATGAGCAAAGAAATTAGTTAGTTGAAAATAATCACTATCATCCAAGTGGGCATTATATGCCAGAAGTGCAAGATCATTAAGGATCTTGAAGAAAAGCTCCTCAAAGAGAGGATGCGCTTGTAGAAGTCCTCAAAATCCTAATATAGTGCTACCACTAATAGAGTCGTTCTCTTCTTAAACTGAGAAGAGTCGATTGCAGTTCAGGTGGAATGTTAGACCTCCCCATTCGAAAAGGAAAGACAATGCTCCAACTATGCCTCAAACCACCTTTTAGAAGGTAGTTTTCCCTTCTAACCGCTATGACCATGACAATACGTATGCTCACTAGAAGAATGAAAATTCTTCTTATTAGAGCAATAGTGCTCCTTACAATTGAAGAAGAAAGGGCGTGTGGTATAGTGCCTTGAAGGCTCCCCATAAAGAAATCCAAATGGCCCACCATGTGATGCAGGACCATGGTTTAGAAGAGAGATTTTCTTGAAAACGTCCAACAGTTATATGGGGAGGAGGTGTGGGGGCTCGGATTGTGATGAAGGGAGGAGGCCAGTTTTGCTTGTTGGGTGGAAGGGGTCGGTTTTCTTCGTAGAGGAAGAGGAGGGCTCGGGTAGCTAGAGGAAGAGGAAGATATGAAGGAGGGAGAAGAAAACCAAGAAAAGGGAGAGGGAGGAGAAGGCCGAATATTGCCTAGGGAGAGGAAAGAGAGGAGGTGGCCGAGAGAGATTAAAAAGGGAGAGGATGTGGCGGCTTTGGACTTGGCCGAGCCCTAAGGGGGTGGTGGCGGCCGACGGCTTGGATGGAAAAGGGAGGCCGATATTTTTTTGGGGAGGTAAAAGTGGGCTTGGGTTGGGGTGGTGGAGGTGAGGGAGAATATTGAGGAGGAGGAGGAGAAGGGAGAAAAGAGGTAGCCGAGATTGAGAAGAAAGGGGAGGGGGTGGCCGGCGGCAAGGTAGAGAGAGGGAGAGAGAGGTTGGCCAAAATTTGCCAAAGAGGGGGGGGAGGAAAATTCTCTCAAGAATCTCTAGGTTTTTTTCAAATTTTTATTCTTTCAATACTTAATCAAACAAAACATGGCTATATATAGCCTTACACCACTCAATCTCCTCCATACATATTTAGAACAAAATAAAAACAATTCCAAAATTAAAATGCATGAAAATGGAAGCAAATATATGATGGTTATAAGTATCCATCATAATTACAAGAATAAAAATATAATAATAAGATTGCTTAAATTAAAACATTGCTTAAATAGAAATTGCTATAAATGATAAAAGATAAATAATAAAATATATAATTTTAATTTTAATTTATAATTATATATTTTATTTAAAATGGTGTCGGCAGACGTTGTGCCAAATATGAAGCGGCGTTGGCGAAGGAGCTTCACGGCGTTGGCGAAGAGCGTCGTCATCAATTCTCCCACACTTAAAATCACTCATCTCCGATGAGTGGCCCGTGAGGGGGGAACAGTCACAAGAAAGCAGCAACATTGGGGCAAGTCTGGCCATAAAAGTTGGAGGGTGTCAATTAGAAAATTGACATGAACCTCCCTCGGATACCAAATTGATGCAGGCCCATGGTTTAGAAGTGAGATTTTCTTGAAAACGTCCAACAGTTATATGGGGAGGAGGTGTCGGGGGCTCGGATTGTGATGAAGGGAGGAGGCCGGTTTTGGCTTGTTGGGTGGAAGGGGTCGGTTTTCTTTGTAGAGGAAGAGGAGGGCTCGGGTAGCTAGAGGAAGAGGAAGATATGAAGGAGGAGAAGAAAACCAAGAAAAGGGAGAGGGAGGAGAAGGCCGAATATTGCCTAGGGAGAGGAAAGAGAGGAGGTGCCGAGAGAGATTAAAAAGGGAGAGGAGGTGGAGGCTTTGGACTTGGCCGAGCCCTAAGGGGGTAGTGGCGCCGACGGCTTGGATGGAAAAGGGAGGCCGATATTTTTTTGGGGAAGTAAAAGTGGGCTTGGGTTGGGGTGGTGGAGGTGAGGGAGAATATTGAGGAGGAGGAGGAGGAGAAGGGAGAAAAGAGGTAGCCGAGATTGAGAAGAAAGGGGAGTGGGTGGCCGGCAGCCAAGGTAGAGAGAGGGAGAGAGGGGTTGGCCGAAATTTGCCAAAGAGGGGGGGAGAGAAAATTCTCTCAAGAATCTCTAGGTTTTTTTCAAATTTTCATTCTTTCAATACTTAATTAAACAAAACATGGCTATATATAGCCTTACACCACTCAATCTCCTCCATACATATTTAGAACAAAATAAAAACAATTCCAAAATTAAAATGCATGAAAATGGAAGCAAATATATGATGGTTATAAGTATCCATCATAATTACAAGAATAAAAATATAATAATAAGATTGCTTAAATTAAAACATTGCTTAAATAGAAATTACTATAAATGATAAAAGATAAATAATAAAATATATAATTATAATTTTAATTTATAATTATATATTTTATTTAAAATGGTGCCGGCAGACGTTGTGCCAAATATGAAGTGGCGTTGGCGAAGGAGCATCACGGCGTTGGCAAAGAGCGTCGACATCACCATGGACCATTTGTGTTTTGTGCTCCAGCACCCACTCTCAAGGATAAGGCAGTGGCCTCTACCCAAGTTCATTCATCAAAGAATAAGGTTGTGAGAAAGAATGTATGTAAGCCTCACTTTGCTATTTCTGATGCCATCAATACCTTTTTAGTTGCAAAGCATACACATGTTGCTGTCAGTAAGAATAAACCAAGAGAACCTGCTGGAGTTCTAACCTTCAGCCATATTCTAGCTGAAAGAAATAAAAAAAGGGATGTTGCACTTCCCTCTGAATAAAAAGTCTGATGGTTCACACACATCCAAGGGTGTTCAGAAGAGGGGATACAACATCCATAAGTGTTGGTGTTATGGAAAGGTTGGACACTTTGCTCTTGACTGTTGACACAACCTAGTGTGCCAAGTGCAAAGAGAAGCCATCCTTTCAAGGCTGTAGCTTGGAGAAACATTTATATTTTTGCTAACAAGAACCAAGGATCCAAATCATTTTGGGTACCAAAGGTAAACTAATTTTGTGATTGCAGATTAGTCCAAGTACCCATCAAATGCCTATATGGTACTTTGATAGTGGATGTTCAAGGCACATTACTGGAATAAGGAGCCATCTAAAATATTATACTCCAGTGACAAATAGACTTAAAGTCTTTTTTGGCAGTTCAAAAAGAGGACTAATTAAAGTCTATGGTTTGATCACCAATTGCATAGTCTCCATCACAAAAGTAGCTTATGTGGAAGGGTTGCAATACAATTTGATTAGCATAAGCTACTCTATGATCTAGGCTATGTCAATGTATTTCATAAGGATAAGTGCTTAATCAAGAGGTCAAGTGACTAAGAGATCTTTCTGAGGGGCCTTAGGAGTGGAAATATTTATTGTCTAAATTTTTTATGCTTAGAGGCTAATTCTCCAGTGTGAATGAGAAAGACTCCTACTGTATGCAATGACACAAGAGGCTTGCTCACTTGAACTACAAGGCTATTAGCAAGCTCTTTAGTGAAGGGTTGGTCAGAAATGGATCCAACTTGAAATGCACTAAAGAGGGCATTTCTTTTGCATGCCAAAAGGGCAAGCAGATAAAGGCCTCCTTTAAAAGCATTGGGTCCAATGATTATGAGAGGTGTTTCTACCTCTTGCATATGGATTTATTTGGTGCTATGTTAATTCATAGTCTAGATAGAAAAGTCTACGCACTTGTGATAGTTGATAACTATTCCAGATTTTCCTGGGTGTTATTCCTTAAGAAAAAGTCTGATACCTTAGAAAACTTTGTAACTTTTGTCAAGTAGATTCAGAATGAAAAGGGTTAAACTGTGGTAAAAATTTGAAGTGACCATGGTTTTGAGTTTCAGTCTGAAAGCATGAATAAATTCTACAAAGAATAAGGTATCTTTCAAGAATTTTCTTCTCCAAGAACACCTTAGTAAAATGGCTTTGTGGAGAGGAAGAATAAGACTCTCATAAAGGCTGGGAGGACTTTACTTAGTGATACTTCTCTCCCAGAATATTTCTGGGCTGAGGTAGTGAACACAACATGTCATGTCTAGAATAGATCCTCTATCAACAAGTATCACAACAAGACTCCCTATGAGCTTATGAATGGTAGAAAACAAAATCTAGCCTATTTCAAGATCTTTGAAAGCAAGTGCTTTGTGCTAAAAAAATGGGAAGTCCTACATGACAAAGTTTACTAAAAAATCATATGAGGATATTTTTGTTGGGTATAGGAACCAGACCAAAGCATATAGGATCTACAACTTCAAAAATTAGGTTATAGAAGAGACTATTAAGGTTGTGTTTTATGAAACTACCATGATTCATAATGAGCTACCTAGCTCTTCTGGTGCTGTAGGTGTAGAGTTAGGGCTTGAAAAACTGTGTATTGATGACACCACTATGACTGAATAAGAAAAGGATAAAGGTGTGCTCATCTAAGAAGATGGTCCAGGTGAAATGGAAAGTGCAGATGATCTTCGGGCCACTGAGGAGGAAGTTCAAGATTCTAAGAAGAGGATCCCAACAACCTTCAAACACTTGTGAGATCATTCCAAATTTCTGATCATTGGGGATGCAATTCAGGGTGTAACCATAAGGTATAGAAATCAGAACATTGTAATGTATTTAAGTTTTCTTACTCAGATAGAACCCAAGAAGTTTCAAGAAGCCAACAAAGACCCATTCTGGATAGTGGCTCCGCAAGAAGAGTTGAACAAGTTCAAGAGATGCAATGTCTTGAATTTGGTTCCTGGACCGCAAGGACATAACATCAATGAAACCAAATGGATATACAGGAACAAACTTGATGAGAATGGTTTTATAATCAAGAATAAAGCTAGACTGGTTGCTAAATGATACATGCAAGAGGAAGGTATTGACTTTGATCAAAATTTTGCACCAATACTAGACTTGAAGCCATAAGATTATTCCTTGCATATGACTCCTACAAGGGATTTAAGGTCTACCAGATAGATATTAAGTCAGCTTTCCTAAATGATGACCTAAAATAGGAGGTCAATGTTTAACAGCCATAAGGTTTAATCAATCCTTCTTTCCATCATCATCTATTTTATTTAAAAAAGGCTTTTTATGGGTTGAAATAGGCCTAAAGGGCTTGGTATGAATCCTGTTTAGCTTTCTCATTGAGAACAAATTCTCAAGGGGAACGATAGACAAGACATTATTCCTAAGGGAAGTCAATAGTAAGATTATCCTAATCTATATTTATGTTGATGATATAATTTTTGGTCACTCTGGTGACTTGAGATGGTAGTTAGAACCGGCCAAGAGTGAATTCGTCTAGAAGATTTGCGAAATCGTTGAGAAGACTAGTGAATTCGTCGAAAGGACTCGACGAATTCATTGAGTGAACTCGAGATGATTCAACATATACGTCGAGTAGACTTGTGAAATCCGTTGAGAAGATCATCGAAAGGACTCGTGAATTCATCAAGAGGACTTGATAAATTCATCAAGTGAACTCGAGTGGAGTTGTGTAATCCATCGAAAGGTTCGTTGGAAGGACTCATGTATTCGTCGAAATGGTTCGACGAAATTCACTAAGAGATTTGTCAAGTGGACTCGTGAATTCATCGAGATGACTCGTATAACAGACTTAATGCACTCGATGATTCATCGAGTTATTTCGATGATTCGTCGAGTATTCACGACGAATGGACTTAGTGTTTTCTGTACGCGTTGTCTTTATTACTCACGATCTGGGAGAAGATTACAGGTTGAATCGATATTTCTGGACTTGTACAGGACGGTGCTTTAACATCTTGTCTTTTCGGAAAAATTATTTTATGTTATAGTAAGTGCGGTCTATTGGGAGAGTGATACATGGCAAGGTAATCTTCAACCCTAAATCACCAGCCGCTTCTTTATAAGGATAACCCAAACCCTAAAAGGTTTCTTCATCGGCCGACTTTTCCCCTCTTCCTGAAGAATGACGAACTGAACAAATACCGTTGGAAGCCTAACAATATGCCGCCAAGAAGGAGAACACAATCCATGGTTTTAAATCAAGTGGGTTTCCTACCCTCTCCCTTGGTGCTAGATCTTTAGATCCTAAGTGTACGAGAGACACCGACTCAAGAGAGCTTGATTTGTGAGTTTAATGGAGATTTCCTAGGAAGGAACCACGCTAGAACTTTCGTTCTAGGGCGCTAATTGTCACGTGAATAACTTCAAAAATCTCCTGTCTTCATTACTAAGATGACGGAATTGATATAATGTAGATCCATGGTCTAGTGAGGGAGAAAGGGAAAAGAGAAGTTGGATGTGCTATGTGTGATGGCTGGAGGAAGGAGATAAATCGATGTCATTCGTCCATCTTTATGATGCATGTAAAAGTGTTGTACAAAAATCTATTTTGTTGTGGGAAATAGAATTTAAGACCTGTTTTAGGTATGGTCCAGTCTGATTCAGGTCTGGAGCTCAACATAAAAGTTGTATCCCTCGAAAAGACATTTCCAACAGAAGTTTACACGTTTCCTGAAGTGTTTTTTAGGTCCCTAAAAATGCGACCGGAGTTGCTGTATTGAAATGATATAGTACAGATTTTATAATTTGCAAGTTCTCTTATAATAATATTTGTTTGGTGCCGATGAATTTTGGGTGACATACACTTGATGATATTTTGCTAAACCCGTTGAATTTTATAAGATTTGGAGAAAAATGAGTTGAGATATGGTTAATCACAGCTTATAAATTTATTGTGCCATGAATAAATTTATTGGAACCTTATTAGGGCTAAAGGTTTGTGGATATGATTAATATTATGATTGTGGTAATAAATAATAATTTGTGATTTTATTGATGATCAATGTTGTTTCGTCATGCTGAATCTAATGCTGATAATGGAAGATATAAATGTTGGGGTATTCTATGTTAAGGTAAAAATGTAATCGGAGTGGAACCCTTGCGTGCTTATGGGAACAGGATAAGAGGTAATAAGAAGGGACTCATGTTGGAGCACTTGCATTCTTAGGGGCATGGGTAAGATGTTATATGAAGGGACTCGAATTGGAGACCTTGCGTGCTTAAGGGCATAGGTAAGATGTACTATGAAGGGACTCAGTTGGAGATCTTGAATTCTTGGGAGCATGGAAATGTGTGGGCCTTGTGTGTGTGCATGTGTGTGTGTGTTTGTGTGTATGTGTGTGTGTGTGTGTGTGTGTGTGTGTGTGTGTGTGTGTGTGTGTGTGTGTTGACACATGGTGTGTAATCCTGTGTTGAGGATTTATATGGCAGGTCAATGGCCGCCAGTCGTCACACCAATGGAAGCCGGTAGTTGGATCAAGGATGGATGGGCTAGGCTCTTTGGTTCTTACTTCCCAAAGACCCCTTCCGTGCTTGTTTAGCCAGTTGGGCATGGAACTTTGGTGCTTATTTCTTGAAGACCCCTTTCATGATGTTAGGCCAATTGGGCTGGGCTTTTGGTGCACATCTACCAAAGACTTTTATATGCTTTGTACGTAGGAGCTCCTCTAGTTAGAGGACAATAGCATTGAGGAAATGGAGGCCTAGGCCTAGTAGAGTGGATACTCACCTAATAGTGGAGATGCCCACTCTACTATCCCCGTTGGGCCACAACGGGTGATGCTAATGGAGATTGCAACCTCTCGAAACGTGGTAACTAAGTTTTATGTTGACATAGCAAAATGTGTGTGTGTGTGTGTAAGCATAGATGATTCATTATATTGCATTCATTTCATTGAATTGCATTGCACCGCATGAGATCCTCATCATATAAATTTGTAAGGGAACTTTTATATTATGAGTTACTTTGATGTACCCGATCCTTAACTTATAAATTTATATGTGCATTTTTATAAGTTAAGTTAAATTCTGTACTTATGATTGATATACTAAAAGTATAGATGTGCCTCTTCATATGTTGATGTTTACTGCTATTATTTGCTTATTATGGATGTGCTGATATATACATGAACTGCTAGATTAGTAATGCTCTACTTTCACCTATTAAATAGTATATTATTATTATATTGTGCTCCACCCTCTTTTCCTCCTCTCGGTGGCTAAGAGTCACCGGGGTAAGCTGATGTGAAGCCACTTAGTCATTATGACTAACGATTGCTACATCTACCATTTTAGGAGGATACCCCACAGATGGAGATGTAGTAGTGCCTTGTGTAGGAGGATAGTCAGGCTACGGGGATAGTGCCTGATAAAAAGATACCCTCACTTCCTTCTGTAACTAATGTGACTTTTGAGCATTATGATATAGCATTCAGGCAGTTTTGTGTACTCTGATATTTTAGGAGTTGATGTAGCTTCATATATTGATGTACTATTTTGGATATTTACCTTTTTGTGGATCATGACTTCTGTGTTCTTTTATTTATTGGGTTGGCTTTTGTGATATCAGAAATAAGCCAGCAGAATAGGCGACTTGGGGTATAGATTAGCCCGTGTGCTGATGTTACCACAAGGCAGCAGTTTCTGGGCATAAAACTCCCCTCAACTGTACCTTGTTTTTTAGGAGGGGGGATTTATAGAGTGCCTCCACAATGAAAACTCCTATAACCTCAAGTATGTCTATAGATAAGGATGAGAGTGGGAAACTAGTTGATGAAACCTTATATAGAAGCATATTTTGCTCCCTTCTATATTTGATTGCTAGTAGGCCAGACATTATGTTTGCTACATGTGTTTGGGCTAGGTACCAGGCTTTCCCTAAAAAATTTCACTATACCACTATAAAGAGACTTCTGAGATATCTTAAGGGCACACCTAATCTTGGTCTTTGGTACCATAGGAATAGTGATTTTGAACTAATAGGTTGTTCGGATGTAAATTTTGCAGGTTGTAAAGAAGATAGGAAAAGAACTTCTAGTACCTATCAATTCCTAGGGAGAAGACGGGTATCCTAGAGCAGTAAGAAGCAAACCATTGTTGTTATTTAAATAATATAATCTTAATATATTAAAGGAGGGAGCTGCTGTGCACAGATCATGTGGATACAACATCAACTTCAGGACTACAACTTAAAACTAAGTAAAACTCCAATGTATTGTGATTCTTCTAGTGCAATTTCAATAGCTAAGAATCTCGTGTCACACAGCAGGACTAAGCATATTTAAATTATATGTAACTTCATAAGAGAGCATGTTGATAAGGAAGATATCAACCTTGAGTTTGTCCCCATTAACAAATAAGTTGTTGACATCTTTACTAAGTCTCTTGATGAAGCCAAGTTCAACACCTTAAAATTTGAATTAGGAATGTTAAACTTGGAGTAGCTTTATTATTATAAAGCATTTCTGGAATATATATATATATATGTGCATTTGGAGGCTAACCTTTTGCAGGAGAACATTAGTTAGAAAAAGATCAACTCTAGGTGTTGAGAGCATTGAGTTAACTTAAGGCGTCGAGTGAATCGAGTGCTTCGAGCATAAAGCAAGGCATCGAATGCATCGAGTTCTTTGAGTTAACTCGATGCATATACTCTGACTGGCTGAACAAGCTTCAAATCTATGTTATTGGATCACAACCATCCATCAATAGTGGAAATCAAGATAAGGTACACATCATTCCACCTTCTCAAATAGGGTAAACTATAAATAGAAAAGTGCGCCTAGAATAATATATATCATTACTTAGCCCTTTTCGATTTTCTGATTCCCTTCCCTTGATTTCTTGTGCCGTCCTCCTCTTCTCTTAAACGGTCTTCTGATTCAATAACTCCCAAAGCGTTGATTTCATGTTTGAGGGATCAGAACTAGTAAGAAATAAATCTAAATATGGACGAGAAGAGGTTCTGTTTGTTGATTTAACTTCTGGCTACTGTCGAACTAGAATACATACTTTCAAAGCCCTATACAATTTGGAAAAGGGAAGTACTGGAACTGTACTCAAATGCTAAGGCATACTTCTCCAATAAGATCAAAACCTCCATTAGTGGAAATAAGATCAGAATAACAGTAATGAGGATAAGAAAATCCTTGAGGATGACCAAGTTTAGCCCTGGGAGTAGGAAGATAAGATGCTTGTTGAGGATGCTAGATCTTCTTTGAAGTGGTGTGGGTTGTCAAAGCACATAAGTGGCTCAATTATCAAGAAAGATATGAACATGAAGGTCAAGTTCCTGGCAGATATAATTAGCAAAGCCCTAATCTGAAAACATGGATCATATGAAAAATTATATAGAAAGATGTTTGAATTAATGACTAGAGTTATCCTCACTGTTGAAACTGAAATTTGGTCTCTGTGGAGTTCGGAGTCCCAAAATAGGTGTGACCGCGCACCTACTACACTCAAGTGAATGATCTAGGCACAAGATTAGGAACTCAAAGGACAGACCCAATGACTCAGCGTGGAGGTCAAACTGCATACCCGGAAGACTAACAAATTCTTTCCCTCCCAAGCCAAAGACTGAGCTAAAGACACTTTTAGAGGGCTCTCTTGGCCGACTGAAATATCTAAGGAGAAACTCAAGACCAACTCTCTCCTATCCAGAGGTGCCTCCTCGAGTTTATGTAAAATGCACTTCATTCGCCCTACAAATGGCATAATCTCGCCAAACAGTTCTACTTTACGCAGCCCTAATTGGGTCGCCAACAACATAACTCTGCTGTTCTGAAAGGCTATTAAAAGACCATCAAGGGCTTCCCGGTAACTTTACCTCGAGGTCCCCACGGGGCGAGCGGTTCACGAGAATTTCGCTCGCCTAATACGTAAAAAGATAAATACCATACACAAGGCATCACAGACGTTTTAATTTATAGGAATATAAATTCCATACTTCGGCACGCAGGCCGGCAACATAAGCAAATTAGGCCCTCCAGGGCCGGCCCAAACTCAGGATTAAGCCTGTTACTTCCCGCTTAATACTGCAACACCTGTACGCCAACGTCTCGACATGCGGCGACAAGCTAAACATTAGCCGACTAAAAGCAAACCAATTATATTGCACCCACCACTTTTTCGATGCTATGGTGCTTATTCCAGGAAAATAGATAATATACAACTTCCTCAGAGTCTCCTCCGGGAATCCTAGAACATCACCAATCCGACTTACATGCCCGAATGGGCTTCACACAGCATGCCTAAATCCGTATTCACGCTTCCGGATTCTAAATGCAATTTATGGCGGGGATGTACACATCAACCCGTCGGATATCACCCTTCACCCACCTACTAGTGGTGAGGGGCTTCCATGCAAATATGTTAATTGAGGGCTTCACCTGTCCAAGAATAAACATTGTTACCCTTGACGCGTGTTTTGACGGAGTCGCAACCACATATCTTGCATTAGGCTCGATGTCTAGTGACTGTAGCAATTGTCGATGCACGGATCCGGTCTCCGCCTGAGGGTTGGAGGCTCCAGGATGTTTTTCCAATGGTCGAGCTTCTCCCTAGCCAATCGTGTTCTATACGATGCCGAGAATGAGACTCTCGGCTGTTCTTGCTGAAGGCGGTGCCGGGAGAGGAGCTCTTGGCCGACCAAGCTCTGGGCGGCGACGAGAGAGTAAATACCGGCCGGCCTTACTTTAGGCAGTGACGAGAGAGAGCTAGGGCTCGACTTCTTATGGCAGTGATAGGAGCATAAATCCTCAGCTTCTCTCACTCCAGACGGCGACGGGAGAGAGCTTGGGGTCGACTGTTACTTGATCCAGGCGGCTGTGACGGGAGATGACCTGGGATCACGATCGGGAGCTGGTTCGCGTGTCGCCTCTGCTGAAGAACCCCGATTGGGTTTTTAGGGTTGCCCCCTCCTCTGTCCTGGACCCGATCCCCCCTTCCCCTCTTTCTCATACTTCAACATATATATATATATATATATATATATATATATATATATAATAAATATATATATTATAATATTAAACATACATATGTATATATAATAAATATATATTTATATATATATTTAGACCTAATCAACTTAAAGCCTTTAGATATAAAATCTCCACACGCATGTAAGAGTGCTCGCACATCCTCGAACAGGGTTGTACCAAACCATCGCCCATAGCATACCCCGAGCCCGTTATCTAGGGAGGGTCCCACTCGACTGGGTACGGGGTTGTATAGAATCCCCGCTCTTTTCGAGCAAGTTCCATGCTCGAAAAGAAATGTTTAAGCCCAAGTATCAAGTGAGTGGGAGCCGACCCAAAAAAAATTGAGAGAATTCCTCACATGGAGATAAAGGGGGATCTAGACCATGGGCTTACCTTTCACAGTCCTATTAGATATTTCAACATGATTATCACTAGCCAGTGTTTTTCCTCCTAGGCACATCATCAACAACATACGAAATATTTAATACACTGCAACATAACTAATAATCAATTTTTTATAGAGGGGGAAAAGCATGCCTGTGCCTAAAATTAAAGACCCACGAAATATCCACACATAGAAAATGACTACAATCCTAAAATTCATACACAAAATCACAATTTGTCCACGTCTTTATGAGAGGCCCTTATTAGTATCATTGAAACATTTAATATTTACATCTCCAAATCTTGAAAACTTACAAGTTTTTAAAACAAAGTTGTTTTCTTCTTAAAAAAAAATTAAGCAAGTACTCTTGGTCGGGACAAAACCATGTGACTCTCAACGCTAAGGAGACATGGACATCTCTTTCAAGAAGAAATTATCCATCATTCATGTGACATGTTTTTAACTCCCCAATATTTTTAGCACGATTACTTAATTATTCAAAACTACAATATGCATGAGATACACGGTCAGTATAAAACAAATATTTGAGAGCAAGGACACTTTCAAAGAAAAAATACGAGAGTAGAAGCAAATTATTTAATTTTTTGTCTGTGTGTAGTGAACATGGGAATCCAAGGGCCGATGAAATATACCACTCAAAATAACCTTAAACCCCAAACAACTTCCAACCACCGAGTGAGCCTATAGCCCTGCTAGCTAGGTGTGAGCCCGGTCAGCGGGTCTGCTCGGGGTCTCCTCTCCAATCAACCTCCAACCACCGAGTGAGCCTACAGCCCTTCCAGCTAGGTGAGAGCCTAGCCGGTAGGTTTTCTCGGGGTCTCCCCTTCAAACAACCTCCAACCATTGAATAAACCTACAGTCCTGCCAGCTAGATGAGAGCCAGGTCAGCGGGTCTGCTCGGGGTCTTTCAAATTTCCATCTCCCTTTCCTTTTCCCCCAGGCGAGCCTACACACCTGCCAGCTAGTGAGAGCCTGGACAGTTGGTCTACCCAGGGCCGAGTGCGTCTTCCATCCCTGCCAGTTAATTAGAGCCTGAGAAGCGGGATCCTCTCAGGGTCTTCCCTTAACACCCAGATGAGCCTATAGACCTGCCAGCTAGTGAGAGACTTGATAGTGAGTCTACCAGGGATCGTCTCGGGGTCTTGCAAATTTCCATCTCCCTTTTCTTTCCCCCAAGGCGAGCCTACGGACCTGCCAGCTAGTGAGAGCCTGGATAGTGGGTCTACTCGGGGCCAAGTGTGCCTTCTAGCCCTGCCAGCTAATGAGAGTCTGAGCAACGGGATCCTCTCGGGGTCTTCCCTTACCCCAAGATAAGCCTACGGACCTGCCAGCTAGTGAGTTCCTGGACAACAGGTCTACCAGGTCTGAGTGCACCTTGTAGCCCTGCCAACTAATGAGAGCCTGAGAAGTGGGATCCTCTCAGTGGCTTGCAAATTTATATCTCTCATTCCTTTCCCCCCAAGCGAGCCTACGACCCTGCCAACTAGTGAGAGCCTGGCAGCGGGTCTACTCAGGGCCGAGTGCGCCTTCCAGTCTTGCCATATAATGGGAGCCTGAGTAGTGGTATCCTCTCATTGTATTCCCTTACCCCCCATGTTAGCCTACAGACCTGCTAGCTAGTGAGATCCTCTACAGCGGGTCTATCTAGGGCCGTGTGCGCCTTCCAGCCCTGCCAGCTAATGGGAGCCTGAGCAGCAGGATCCTCTCGGGGTCTCCTCTCCAAACCACATCCAACCTTAGTGGGGCCATCTATATAAACAGCCTTTGTTCCAAGCCATACAACCACCTTATACCAAAAGTTGTCGAACTTATTTCAAAGAAGAAAGTAAACAAACCTTTCTCTTTTATAAATTTATTTTGTTAATGAAGAATACCCTTGAAATGTATAAAAATGATAACCAACACTTTGAATATGTTATGCAGAATAATGAACTTACACTATCCGAAGTATTCCAAATCTGATCCTAAAGCCCTCTAATTTTATCCCAAAGCATTGGAAGTTTGATGTCGTACATCAGGAAAAGAAAATCCATTGTCAACTAATTTCTTAAATAAGGAATCTGCTACTTCTATATTTCCTTGTTCTATTGCTTTATGTAACGCTGAAAGATCGATATTTATATTAATAATGGTTATTGGTCTTACATTTTTAGGATCATTTGTTACAGTTATTAATTGACTTACTTTGGGGATTGGATTAACTTCATTCTTTGCTAAAGATTCTTTTAATTGTTCGAGAGTAATTTTTTCCTCTAACAACTGCTTCATCTGCTCAAAATTACATTTAACTAAATCTTCACCACTAATATTCCATACTTATCTAGTAATACAAAAAATACTTTGATTGGAAAATATCTTTTTAGTAATTACGCTTTTGAAGGATTATTAATATTATCATTATCCTATTAAATATGATTTGGCTTTAATTCCCCATATCGGTTTGAGATATGTTTTGTCTCGCAGTAATATGCATAATAAGCAGAGCTTAATAAATAATTCTGTATCTTCTAATATGCTTACTGGTATCATAGGAGCTAAGCTAGCTTTACCATTCAAGAAAATTTTAAATTTAGCTACAGTCAGATTACATTTACATAGTTCAATGGAGCATAACTTTAACCCAAAAGTTCATCATATAACTAAAGTTATCAATGTAGAAAAGCATAATTTAACCCAAAATAATATGTCCTTCTCCTGGTTTTTCTATTAATAGGGCTACTATAAATATTCCAGGATAAGGTACATAGTACTGACGGTTAAATAAAAACCATGGGTTTAGTACTTACAAAATTCCATAAAATAGCGGGGAGACAAATATGATCATACAGAGACTACGTTCCTAATTTCATAATTATATCCATCATAGTTTAAGAATCATTCAATTTATTCAAACATCATAAGTTAAGTGTGACATAATTAGGCCATTATTTCATTCATCAAAAATAATATAAATCCTTCAATAAAATCCCTAAAAGTACATCTTTAACAGAATACTAACAACATAAATCTATATTATAAACTTGGTTTAAAGATGATTCATGGTTAGAGAAATATTCATCACATGCAAAAGATCTCGAGCTAAGGCGTGGCATAATTAGATGAATAGTTCATTTCGTCAAACTGGTGCAAATTCTACTCCTGATGCTATGGGATTCCAACAACTATAGGATGGGATATTAAATAAATATATAGAATTATGCATCAAGAAGATTCATGATTTGGGTAATATTTATCGAATGCAAACTCAAAATTCTAAGTGTACATGACAAAATTGAATCAACATTTGAATAAATCAAACCCATAGCTTTAGATATCTAAATGAGAGTTAATTTTTTCCAAGAAGGGGTTATCTAATTCATATACTCACCCCAAAATTTTGTGTCGGGATTTTAATGGTAATATCCCTTTATTTCATAAAAATGGAACCTTAATAATGTGTAAATCACCATCGAAGCCTTAATATAGATTGTCCAAAAATAATAAAATTCAAGGATGAGACGACTCCAAGTATGAGGACCTTACATAAAAAGTGTCAGTGTATGACCCTGGTCATCACTTTGTTCCTATTCTATAGCCATGACGTTCGCCTGAGTTCTTTCGTTTTGGCCACTCTCAACGCTCACCGCACCATAAATGTTGAAACCAAAATTCGGTCTCTATTGAGTATGGGGTCCAAAAAATAGGTGTGACCGGGCACCTACTACACTCAATTAAATGATCTAGTCACAAGATTACGAACTCAAAGGATAGACCCTAGGTCTCAGCGTGGAGGTCCCACCGCATACCCAGAATACTAATAATTTCTTCCCCTCTTAAGCCAAAGACTGAGCTAAGGCACCTTCGGAGGGCTCTCTTGGCTGACCGAAACATCAAAGGAGAAACTCAAGACCAACCCTATCCTATCCAGAGGTGCCTCCTCGGGTGTATATAAAACGCTCTTTATCCGCCCTACCAATGGCGTAATCTCGCTGAACAGTTCTACTTTATGCAGCCCCAATTTGTTAGCCAACAACGTAACTCCACTGTTCTGAAAGGCTATTAACAGACCCTCAAGGGCTTCCCGGTGTAATGTCTCGATTCGCGCTAGGCCTCTCGTGCGTGCTTTTGAGTCAGGAGAGCTGACTTGGGCCCAGGGAGTGTAGGCAACTAGGCTTACACTCGTGTGGAAAAGAGAATCTGAGTCCAGAATTGGACATGGGTAGAGAAACAGGCGTGTCCCTACCCGTGTGGGTCGAGTAGAACTCGAGAGGTGTCGAGTGGAACTCGACAAGGCCTATCCCGAGCAGGACATGAGTAGAGACACGGTCGTGTCCCTACCCATGTGCGTTGAGTGAATATCAAGGAATGTGTCCCGAGCAGGACACGGGTTGAGACACGGGCGTGTCCCTACCCGTGTGCATATCCCCAGCAAGCCGGTCGTGTTCCACGAGCAGGACACGGGTAAGAACATGGCCATGCATATGGCCATGTCCCGTGACACGGGTAGTGGACACGGGCGTGTCCCTACCCATGTCTGTGTCCATACGACTCTATAACCGTCGACGACGCTTCACCTAGCGGGACATGGGTAGGAACACGGGCGTGTTCCTACCCGTGTTGGTCCTATTTATATAGGATTTGGCCATTTTTCATCCTCTTCCCAGGCCTTCTTTTCTATGGAGGAACTGCTGGAGGTGGGAAGGAGTTGCTGGAATCAACTATACTCCGGAAGAACCGCCGCTGCCAAGGAGAAGTGGATGCTGCCGCAAAGAGTCAAGCGATCTATGGCCGAAAATAACGGAAATGCCGGAAATGATGTGAGTTTCCTCCCCTCTCCCTTGGTGCTAGATCTGTAGTTAATTCTAGGCGAGATATTGACTCAAAAGAGTCATGATGTGTGAGATGGATACTCCTAGGAGGAGGCCATACTAGGACTTGTGTTCTAGGGTTTAATAATCTTCAACCTCTCCTTCCTTCAATGTGATGGTGGGAATGGTCTCGTGAAGAAGAATGGCCTGATGAGGGTGAATAAGGGAAGAGGATTTCTAGGTGTGATTTGGGAAGATCTGCTAGAGGAGGAGGATGAACCGAAGCCATTAATTCCGCCTCAAAAATGCGTGCAGAAATCTATGTTCTGCACGCAGCGATCTTCATGGCCATTTTCATGTATGTCATGGCCAGATCCGGGCTTTCGACTAAACACGAAAGTCATAGGCCTTGGAGAAATCTTTCCAGCGAGTGGTTACATATATTTAGGCGGCCTCTGAAGCCATGGGAAAGCCTGATCGAAATTGATGGCTGATAATGTAAATGTGTTGAAACTGTAATTTGAATGTAGAAGTCTTAGAAGCCTCTTTCGAGTATGATATAACAAAATTTGGGCTTCTGACTAAACACGAAAGGCGTGGACCTTGGAAATACCTTTCTAACGATGGGTTACACATTTTTGCGGGACTCCTGTTGCATCAGGAATCCCCGTTTGAAGCTCTACTCTCTATACAATTCATGCATGCTTGGTTCTTTGTTAATATAAACCTAATTTAGTATTATTAGAGAAATTGTGAACAGTTATCATAAAGTTCGTGGTGAGCTGTTGGTTGATCCTTTATAATCAGATGATGAAGTAAACCTACTTGAACGAAATGGTTGGATGGTAGATCCCTAGGTGAACTAGTCAGTAGACAAGTTGGATTGTATAAACAACTAGATATGTGAATCGGTAATGTAATTTGTGAGCTCAAAATATTAGAAGAGGATTGAATAAGTTTAGTGCATGGATATGTGGAAGGGTTGATAGTGCGTGAACGTTTGCCACAATTGATCATTTGTGTTGATAAGGGATTTGGTAAGGGAACCCTTTTGAGCTGTTGAGCTCGAGACATGAAGTAGCATGCGATATGAGTCGACGTGTGGTGTCGTAATCCTGAGTTAAGGATAGTGTCTCATATCTACGGGCTTGCCAGTCATCACACCGATGGGAGTTGATAGTTAGACCTTGAGCGGTTGGGCTTGGTCCTCGGTGCTCATTCCCGGGGCTCCTTCCGTGCCAAGTGAACGGTTTGGCTTGGTCCTCATTCTTTTTCCGAGGCTCCTTCCGGGTCACAACTTAGGCCAGTTCGGGGCTTGGTTCTCGGTGCACATCTACCCGAGATTCCCGCTGAGCTGTAGTATGCTTGTGAACTCCGCTGATGTATTCTTTGCGTTGAGGCGTACAGAGGCCTAGGCTAGGTGGTTTGGATGCCAGCCTTAGTAGTGGATATGCCCGCTCTACTGTCACTGTCTGGCCACGACGGTTGGTTCCTGAGAGGTTAGCTACCTGCTCGAAAAGTTGGAACTTCAGAGTTCTGTGTCGACACAGCAATTTGCTTGTGCGTGTGCATGTTGAGTCATAGAATAAGCATTCATTGCATCACATTACATTGCATTAAACAAGATCCCTCATCGTATAAGTTTGTATGGGCACTCTTATACAATGAGTTACCTTTCTGTTGAGCCGATCCTCAACTTATATGTCTGTATGGGAATACATATAAGTTGAGTTACTTTCAGGTATAGCTTACATTCTCATACTCAGCTATAGATATAGAACTGCTAGCTTATAATGCTGATGATACTGTTATAGTTTAATTTACTGCTACTTATGTCATATATATTACTCCACCTATTTGTACTACTGCTTCATTAAATATATTGTACCCTGATCCTTTCTCCTCCCGGTGCTGAGGTGTTGTTGGGGGAGCGGATGTGAAACAACTTAGTTTTTATGACTAATGGTTGCTACGTCTTCCTTTTTAGGAGGAAACCCCGCAGGCAGAGCAGTAACAGGTAATACAGCAGGAAAGTCAGTCCAGGACGACAGGGTCTTAAGGGACGGTGCCATCGCTACCGTCAATGATAGATATGAGTCATAGAGTGAACTCTTGTTGTAGCCCTTTTGGGCAAGACAACTCGTACTCTGGTAGTTTAGAAGCTAGATGTAGCTTCTATATTTGTTATATTTGGACTTATATGCTTATGTGTGTATTTGAATTCTGTTTTTATTACTCTAGTTGGGTTGGCATGATTGATATTGGTAAAGGCCGGCAGAATAGGCTTCTTTTAGTACAGGCTAGCCCAAGTGCTAGTGCTACCGCAAGGCGGCTGTTCTGGGCATAAGAATCCCCTCGTGTCGTGTTTTGTTTTCTGGGAGGGGGGGTCTTACAAATTTTATTAGCTTGCTACAATCCTGAATTAGAGAAGTAATTCAACAATGGTGCCACCCCCGTTCGATTAGTCAGTTTGGGGACAAACTCTCTTAGCGGAAGCAGTGGTGTGCCCATATGTAATTCACACTAAGTATGTCCAACTTTAACCTTAAGATTTGCCAACCTGACCTTAGGTTTGTATTCTACGTGTAGATCCCAGTGAATGTTGAGCCAGTGGGGGGAACCCCAACCCCGTCCGTACCCACACAATTTAAACAATCAAAACTAGGGCAGACACTCACAGCTATCCTAGATGCCTTCTGATCCCAACAAGCCCCCGTAAAACAACAAGGTCCGAGCTCCAATTGGGTGAGCACCTTCCGATCTCTCTCCCCTCCTACTTATCTTGGGACAGAGTCGATAGAGCGTACGAAGGAATGGCTCGACACCATGTAAGAACTGCTGGCAGGAATTAGATGCCCAGATAATATGGCTGTGACCCTAGTAGTAACACTCCTAGAACAACACACCAAGAGTTGGTGGAAGTCCCTCATGGGCTCCACCTTTCAAGTGTGAGTGTATACGGAGATCAGTTAGAACGAGTTCTCGGGAGCCTTCCTATAGCACTTTATCCCTTCGTCAACCTAAGATGAACTTGAGGAGAGGTTTCTGCAGCTGAAGCAGGGATCCAAGTCAGTGATGGAGTACCAGCGGGAGTTTCAGGATTTGGCTAGATTTGCTGACTCTTATGAGTTGGATGAGAGAGGATATGCTAAAAGATTTTTCAAAGTCTTGCGAGACCCCCTGAGGCAAGCCCTTTTGTTTATAGCGGACTCTAGCCTAGCGGAAATAATTGACATGGCAAAGAGACTAAAACCAAACCACTTGGGAAGTGATAAGAGACATGTTGAAGGGGTGATGGAAGCTGGTTCGATCAATAGAAGGAGACACGATTACGGAAGAGGAAGGGGATATCAGAGAGGTGGCAGGCACTTCCACTGGAATTATAGAGTGGAGCACCCGGTTCTACAGCCGCCGGCAGTGCCTCTACCAGCACAGCCTCAACAGTTTCAGTAACCCGGTGGGCGGCAGGAGCGAGTGTGCTTCGAAAGCAACCAACCGGGCCACATTCGACGCTACTGCCCATAACTGTTTGGAAATGTACTTCTTGCTCTCCCTCCGACAGCTCCTTGAGGGCGGGGGAACATGCGTGGTCGAGGACGAGGACCACGAGGAGGAAACCCTAGACCTGCTTGGAATCAGGTGTTCGCGCTGGACATGACACAGGAGCGGAACCCTCAGGAGGTGATTGCAGGTATGATTACATGTAGTCATCTTATTTTCATTGTTAATCTTAAGTTTCTTAAGATATACTAGAAATCTAGCTTTGAGTATTGCTATTGGTACTTAAGCACTGTGGTGGTCAGCGTGGAACAAGCATATATGTTATTCGATACCGGTGGCTCACACTTATTTGTGTCTGCGGACTTCATTAAAGACCTGGAAGGAGTGCAATCCTTCACTAGTATTGCTCGAAGATTACGCCTTCCAAACGGCTCTAAGATGACCGCAACCGGCAAGTGCGAATTGGAGATACTCATTGGGGTAAAGATCATTGATACCCTTGCCACAGTTTTGAGAATGCCGGAATTCGACCTCATTCTAGGCATGGTGTGGTTTGATTGGCACTACGCAAGAATTGACTGCACGGAGAAGCGAATCTACTTGAGGCATGGGGATACGGATATAATCTTCCAAGGTATAGAATTCGCACCACGTTTATTATTATCTTCGATTAAGACCTTTAAAGCTCACATGAGGGGGGATGAAGTCTACGTGATATGTTTCGAACTAAAGGAGATAAAAATAGATATGAAGGATGTGCGGGCAGTGCGGGATTTTCCTGATGTATTTCCTGAGAAATTGCTACGTTTACCCTCGCATAGAGAAGATGATTTTCAAATAAAGCTAATACTAGGAGCCAAGCCCGTCTCCAGGACCCCTTACCGGATGGCCCCTAAGGAATTCGCAGAGTTTAGAGTTAAGTTGCAAGAGTTGGTAGAATCAGGGTTTGTTCACCCCAGCTCATCACCTTGGGGAGGACCTGTTCTGTTCGTTAAGAAGAAGGATGGAACCTTGCGATTATGTATAGACTATCGGGAGCTCAACCGACTGACGGTACGGAACACCAATCCGCTACCTCGGATCGATGAGTTGTTCGACCAATTGGTAGGAGCGCATTGGTTTTCTTAGTTGGATTTGCGTTCGGGGTATTATCAGTTAAGAATATAGGAGCAGGACATTCAAGAAAATGGCCTTTAGCTCAAGGTACGGCTTGTACGAGTTCACTGTGATGCCGTTTGGGCTCACAAATGCCCCTTCAGCCTTCATGAGCTTGGTGAACAAAGTGTTCGAACCTTATTTAGATTTCTTCGTCATCGTTTTCATCGATGACATTTTGGTCTTCTCTAAGACGGAGGACGAGCATGTCGAACATCTGACCTTAGTACTGAAGAAGCTAAAAGAGCACGTCTTGTCTGCAAAGTTCAGCAAGTGCGAAAATTTTGGCTCCAAGAGGTTGCCTTCTTGGGCCATGTGATTAGTGGGGCTGGGTTAGCTGTGAATTCGGCAAAAGTGCGTGCCGTGAAGGTGTGGTCGCCCTTAAATTTAGCGGTCGATGTGCGGAGCTTCCTTCGACTTGTCGGGTATTATCGCATGTTTGTAAAAGGGTTCTCAAAGATTGTCATTCCTCTTACTATGCTGACAAAGAATGGTTTGTCGTATGAGTGGACACCATAGTGTGAAGCTGCGTTTCAGGAACTTAAGGACCGACTTACGTCTGCACCCATCCTAGCCCTTTTGTCCGGGAAGGAAGGATTTCAAGTTTACACTAATGCATCATATCAAGGGATGGGAGCAGTATTGATGCAGCATGGGCATGTTATCGCATATGCTTCGAGACTGCTGAAGAAGCATGAAGTCAATTATTCAGTACATGATCTTGAATTAGGAGCGGTGGTGTTTTCCCTGAAGATTTGGAGACACTATTTATACGGCGTCCACTGCGAAATCTTTTCAGATCATAAGAATCGGAAGTACGTCAATACCTAGAAGGAACTGAATTCGAGATAGTGGCGATGGTTAGAGTTTTTGTGCGATTATGAATTCACCCTGAACTACCACCTCAGAAAAGTAAATTTCGTAGTCGATGCTTTGAGCAGGAAGGTACCAAAATCAAGCCCCGAGTCCCGGTTGATGCGTATGGAGTTAGCTCGGATGCTTGAGGAGATGGAGATTACTCTAGTGTATAAGGACCAACCGGAAGGGTATTCGGAGTACTTAGCCGCGATGAGCATAGTTTGTGACATTCGAGACCGAATCCGGGCAGAGCAATGAAAGGATGCGGCTCTGGTCCCGGAAATAAGGTCGATTGAAGATTAGATTACTGACGAATATTCCCTGCAAGACGGCCTCGTCTACTTCAGTGGTCGGCTCTACATTCTCATGGGCGATAATATTCGGGAAGATATCTTGAGAGAGGCACATTGCTCTCAATATTCTGTGCATCCTAGGATTGCCAAGATGTACGCCGACTTTCGAAAGACCATGTGTTGGCCAGGAATGAAGAAAGACATCAGACATTTTGTTACGCATTGCGAGGCCTGTCAAAGGGTGAAGGCAGAGTGCAGGTGTTCCGACGGATTATTACAACCATTACCCATCCCTGAGTGGAAGTTCGAGGATGTCTCCATGGAATTCGTCCACGGTTTGCCCTGCTCACGCTTAGGGAATGATTCAGTAAGGGTGATCGTTGACCGCCTATAGAAGGTAGCCCGGTTCATTACTATGAAGAAAGAAGCTCATGTGGACGTTTTGATACGCCTCTTTGTGGAGCAGTTCGTACGGTATCATGGTGTGCCAAAGATGATTGTTTCTGACAGATATGGTCGATTTACCTCTAAAGAATGGAAGGCAGTATAGGCGTATTTGGATCACGTCTCACCTTTAGTACGACATTTCATCCTCAGACAGACGGGCAGTCTGAAAGGACTATCAGGACATTGGAGGATCTACTGAGGTTGTATGTGTTGGATAGTGGAGAGTCGTGGGAAAGGCTCTTACTCCTGGTAGAGTTCTCGTACAATAACAACCATCAAGCTAGCATCGGATGGCACCCTATGAATCCCTTTACAGAAGAAGCTGTAGAACACCCTTATCTTGGGTGCAGTATGAGGACCCGAAGACTTTGGGAAATGAATACATTGATGATACTGATGCGGTTGTGAGACTAATATAAGACCACATGCTTGAGGCTCAAAGTCGGCTGGCAAAATATTATAATAAAAACCACCGAATGGTGGAATTTCAAGTGGGCGGCAATGTGTTTCTAAAGATCAGTTCGACGCATGGAGTATCACGGGTGTGTGGTGTGAAGAAGCTCAGCCCAAGGTATGATGGGCCCTACATAATATTGGAAAGGATTGGCCTGGTTGCCTATCGGTTTGAGTTACCGCCAGAGCTAGAGAATCTTCATGATGTATTCCATGTGTCGTCACTTCGAAAGGCATTGTTGCGGCTCGATCAATACGTTCGCACCACTGACGGAGCAGTTGCGACTGATAGGTCAGTGTGACAAGAGCCTGTGCGGATAGTAGACAACGAGACAAGGATTTTGCGCCGCAAAAGTGCTCCTCTGGTTAAGGTGTTGTGGTCTAATCATTGGAAGTAGGAGTATACGTGGGAGCCGGTGTACTTGATGCAAAAGCGCTACCCGGAGCTGTTTCATCTAGGTAATCTTTATAAGCATATTTTATTTCATTTTATGCTTAACTTTCCCCCATAGCCGTAGCCAGATTTCTGGGACGAAATATTTCATTTTGTTTATAGGATTTGTAAAGTCCCGATTTGCGCTAAGGCCCCTCGTGCATGATTCTGAGTCAGGAGAGATGACTTGGGCCAAGGGACTGCAGGCGACTTGGCTTACACTCGTGTGGAAAAAAGAAACTGGTCGAGAAATTGACACGGGTAGAGACACAGGCGTGTCCCTACCCGTGTGCATCGAATAGAACTCGAGAGGTGTCGAGTGGAACTCATCAAGGCCTATCCCTAGGAGGATATGGGCAGAGACACTCGCGTGTCCCTACCGTGTGCGTTGAGTGAAGATCAACGAATGTGTCCCGAGCAGGACATGGGTAGAGGCACGGGCATGTCCCTACCCATGTGCATATCTCCAGCAATCAAGTTGTGTACCCTGAGCAGGACACGGGAAAGAACATGGCCATGCACACGGCCATGTCCCGTTACACGGGTAGTGGACACGGGCGTGTCCCTACCTGTGTCTATGTCCATACGATGCTATAACCGTCAACGACGCTTCACCGAGCGGGACACGGGTAAGAATACGGGCGTGTTCCTACCCGTGTTGGTCCTATTTATATAGGATTTGGCCTTTTTTTCATCCTCTTCCCAAGACTTATTTTCTGTGGAGAAACTACTGGAGGAGGGAAGGAGTTGCTTGAATCAACTATACTCCGTGAAGAACCACCGCCGCCAAGGAGAAGTGGATGTCGCCGTGAAGAGTTACGCGATCTATGGCCGGAAATAACGGAAACACTGGAAATGATGTGAGTTTCCTCCCCACTCCCTTGGTGCTAGATCTGTAGTTAACTATAAGCGAGATATCGACTCAAAAGAGTCTTGATGTGTGAGATGGAGACTTCTAGGAGGAGGCCATACTATGACTTGTGTTCTAAAGTTTAGTAATCTTCAACCTCTCCTTCCTTCAATGTGATGGTGGGAATGATTTCGTGAAGAGGAATGGCCTGATGAGGGTGAATAAAGGAGGAGGATTTCTAGGTGTGATTTGGGAAGATCCGCTAGAGGAGGAAGATGAACCGATGTCGTTCATTCCGCCTCAAAAATGCTTGTAGAAATCTGTATTCTACACGCAGTGATCTTCATGGCCATTTTCTTGTATGTCATGGCCAGATCCAGGATTTTGACTAAACACAAAGATCGTAAGACTTGGAGAGATCTTTCCAATGAGTGGTTAAGGCCATTCCGCCCTGGCAAATATGCTAAAACTGTAATATGTATCATAGAAGCCACTGTGATTCTGGGCTTCTGACTAAACACGAAAGTCACGCAATGATGGGTTACACAATTCTGTTCATGGCTGCATTTTCTTGTGAACAGTTATAAAGTTCATGGCCAGATCCAGGATTTTGACTAAACACAATCGGTAAAGAGCTCTTGTGCAGAGACTCATTCCAACGAGGTGGTTACATATCTTAAGGCCTGTCTGAAGCGGTAACGAGGAAGAGCCTGGTCAAAGATTGATGGCTGATAATGTAAATATGCTAAATACTGTAATTCTGAATGTAGCATTCACTTAGAAGTTCCACTATCGTCGAGTATGATACTTCCAGCGATACCACTACTTACGATACTCTGCTTCAGCACTGGACTTGGAAACAACAGACTACTTCTTGCTCTTCCAGCTTACCAGATTTCCCCCAACAAAGGTGCAGAAACCAGAGGTAGACTTGCGATCCCCTTTGTCATCAGCGTAACTCGCATCTGAGTATGCTTCAACCTTCAAATGACCATTCTTCTGAAATAGTTATCCTTTCCCAGGGGCTGCTTTGACATACTCCAAGATCCGCAAGGTGGACTGTAGATGGCACTCCCTGGGTGCTTGCATGAATAGACTTACCTTGCCCACAGCATAGGAAATGTCAGTCCTTGTCACTGTGAGATATATGAGCTTACCAACTAGACGCCTGTACCGCGTAGTATCTTAAAAAAGAGGCGAATCATCTGTCCAGGTTTTGTCTTCTCCAATAGCAATAGGGCATCAGGCATGTTTGGCTCCAGTCAATCCTGCTTGTTTTAGAAGATCAAGGGTATACTTACGCTGGGAGAAGACTAAGGAGTTGGGCTTCCGAGAGATTTCGATCCCCAAAGAGTACTTCAGAGAGCCCATATCTTTCATGACCAGATGTTGACGAAGATGCCGCTTTGTCAGGGATACCCCTTCCTGGTCATTGCCAGTGAGAAGAATATCATCAACATAACCAGCAAGAACCAACAGTCCCCAGGGGGTTTTGCGAATAAATAGAGAGTGATCGACAGAGTTGCGCGTAAAACCAACGGCCGCCACTATGCCGCTGAACTTGTCAAACCAAGCTTGAGGGCTCTGCTTGAGGCCATAGATTGCCTTCTTCAATCGGCATACTCGTGTCTCCCCCTGAGCAACATACCCAGGAGGTTGCTCCATGTAGACGGCCTCCTGAAGATCACCATAAAGGAAGGCATTCTTTACATCCAGCTGAGAAATTGGCAAATCTTTATTGACTGCCACAGAGAGAAGGACCCATATAGTGCTAAGACGAGCCATGGGAGAAAAGGTGTCAAATTAATCAACCCTATTGGTCTGAGTAAACCCTTAGCAACAAGACGAGCCTTATAACGGTCCACAGTGTCATTCGGGCAATATTTGACCACAAAGTCCCAGCGACAGCCAACAACATCAGTACCGAAGGGAGGAGGAACAAGAGTCCAAGTACCCCGCTTTGTTAGGTTCGCCATTTCCTCATCCATGGCCATCTTCCAGTGAGGAATAGCAAGGGCCTCCTGGTAGGAACGAGGTGTGGCAGTGGCAGAGATAGCCAGTATAAAGGCTCTGCGAGAAGAGGTAAGACGATCATATGAAACAACAACAGCAAGGGGGTGTAGGGTACACGTCCGCACCCCTTTGCGAAGAGCTACAGGAAGATCCAGTTCGGCGGGTTCCTCGGCATCCAGAGCATCTATGGTAGACAGAGCTGGCCTGGGAGGAGAGAGCGATGGCAGCGGAGATGAGGGAGATGGAGGCGGAGAGAGAGGAGTGGACAGAGACAGAGTAGGGGTGGATATTGCAGTAGGAGGCAAGGGAACGAAGGGAATAACAGGAGAATCCGAGGCTGGGGGAAGAGAAGAGGAAGCTTGGGGAAGAGAAGAGGAGTCATCCGAGAAGTAGGAGGCATTCTCGAAAAAGGTAACGTCAACAGAGACGAACTGTTTACAAAGAAAAGGGTCAAAGCAACAGTAGCCTTTTGAGTGATGGAGTACCCCAGAAAGACACATTTGGTGGAGTGAGGAGTTAGCTTATCACGGGTGGCAGATGGGGCATGCATAAATACCGTGCATCCAAAGATTCAGAGAGGGAGAGGAAAAGGGTCCTTGCCCGGATAGAGAATGGAGAATGGGGTTTGACCATGGAGAATGGTGGATGGAATGCGATTGATGAGGAAACAGGAGATGAGAACGGCATAGCCCCAATAGGCATGAGGAACCTGCATCTGTGTCATCAGAGTGCGAGTGACATCAAGGAGGTGACAGTTTTTGCGCTCCGCCACACCATTTTGATGTGAAGTATAGACACAGCTAGTTTGATGAATAATCCCATGTTGTATACAGAAGGACAAAAAAGTATGACTGAGATATTCTTGGGCGTTATCAGATCGAAAAACTTTAATAGAAACATCAAACTGAGTTTTGATCATGAGATAGAAAGGCGTCCATATAGAGAATAATTCAAAGCGATCTTTTAAAAGATACACCCACGTACAACGAGAGAAATCATAAATAAACGTGACAAAATATGAACTTCCCCGACCAACGGTAAGGGTAGGAGAAGGACCCCAAACATCAGAGTGGATGAGATCAAACGGTCGGGAAGATCCACGAACTTGCTTTGGTGGGAAGGAGGAGCGTTGATGCTTGCAAAGCTGACAAGCCTCACAATTGAGGGGAGGACTTTGTGGAGGAAGGTGGGGTAGAAGCTGACGAAGAAGGCGTGGAGGAGCATGACCAAGGCGAAGATGCCATTAGAGAAGATCTGTGGAGGTGGAGGAGAAGGCAGATAGAGCGGAAACATTGTCGAGGAAGAATAGGCCGCCACTCTTAGTCCCAATAGCAATCGTCTGCTGGGAGTCCAGATCCTGAAAAGAACAAGAAGTAGAGGTATATGTGACGGAACACCGTAATTGCTTGCACTGAGAGGTAACATATATTAAGTTGCACGGGAATTTGGGCACATAGAGAGTATTTGTCAATTGAAGAGATTGAGTGACTTGAACCACTCCCGTCCCATGGACCGGGGATCGAGAGCCATCAGCGAGAATAACCGGGGGCAACCGATCATGTGTTTCTAGGAGATAAAAACACAGGGGAGAGCCGGTCATATGATTGGTAGCACCTGAGTCGATTAGCCATTTTCCTTGAGTAACGAAGTGGGCACTACCAGAAGACGTGACCACCGAGGCAAAAGGCTTTGAAGAAGAGGAGAAAGTAGAGATATCGAGGAGAGCCATAGGAGCAGAAAAGGTCGCGCGAACAGAGAGACAGGTCGCGCGAACTAAAAAAGGAAGAGCGAGAGAACCAAGAAATAGGCCGCGCGAACAGAGAAACAGGTCGCGCGAATAGACAATCAGCGAACACAACACGAACACAAGGAATGTTGTGAGAACCAGAAGACCACAATGGACAAAAAAGGAAACCGCAAAGGACACAACCAAGAAGCAGACCAAAGCAGGGAGAAGGCCGTGCGGTTAGAGAGAAGGCCACACGAACAGAGGAGGAGCCGCGCGAATCAAAGGAGATCGCGGGAAAAACAGAGGAAGAGAAACTGCGAAAATAAGTCGCGGATAGGACTAGAGAAAGAAGAGAGGCCGCGCGGTTAGGAAACAAGCCGCGTGGATAGGAAGAGGAAGATCTGCAGCGGTCACGATGTCAGACACCAGCGACCAGAGAAGCCACAACCAAGCCACAGAATCAAGCAGAGGGATAGAAGTCGAGCGGCTAGAAAACAGTCCGCTCGAACAAAAGCAACAGGCAAAACAAGGCACAGGGCAACAGGTCGCGGCGAATAGGGAAACTAGTCGCGGTGAATAGAACGCAAGCAAAAGAAACAGGCCGCGCGAACAGGGCGCAAGCAAACAAACAGGCCGAAGAAAAAAGCCGCGAAAATAGGTCGCGAGAATAAGAAGCAAGCTGCGCGGACAGGTCGCGCGGTCAGAGAGGGCGAACAGAATCAGGAGGAGAAAATCGAGTCCTCTGATACCATATTAGAAACGAACTAAAACAAACTGGAAAGCGGTTTAACTGAAACTTTATTATCCGAAAAAGGTATCTATTACAATGGTATTGCCTCCCATATATAGAATGGAGGAGAGAAGAGAGAATACAAATAAGAGATGTGGGACTAAAAAATTACATGACACAAGCGGACTATACAGACACAAACCGCACAAGCCGTGTGGTTAGACAGAGGGGCTAACTGCTCGGCAACTTCCAGAGTGAGAGAGAGAGACCCCATGTGAGACCGCCAGACCGCCCGGTCATCAACCCGCCAAGCCAGATCGCCAGACCGCCCGGTCACCACTTCAACACATGGATATGTGGAAGGGTTGATAGTGCGTGAACATTTGCAGCACTTGATCGTTTGTGTTGATAAGGGATTTGGTAAGGGAACCCTTGTGAGCTGTTGAGCTCGAGACATGAAGTAGCATGCGGTGTGAGTCGACATGTGGTGTCGTAATCCTTAGTTAAGGATAGTGTGGCAGGTCTAAGGGCTCGCTAGTCGTCACACTGATGGGAGTTGACAGTTAGACCTTGGGCAGTTGGGCTTTGTCCTCGGTGCTCATTCCCCGGGCTCCTTCTGTGCTAAGTGAATAGTTGGGCTTGGTCCTCGTGCTTTTTCTGAGGCTCCTTCCGGGTCACAACTTAGGCCAGTTCGGGGCTTGGTTCTCGGTTCACATTTACCCGAGACTCCCGCTGAGCCGTAGTACACTTGTGAACAACGCTGATGTATTCTTAGCATTGAGGCATACGGAGGCCTAGGCTAGGTAGTGTGGATGTCGGCCTAATAGTGGAGATGCCTGCTCTACTGTCACCGTCTGTCCACGACGGTTGGTGCATGAGAGGTTAGCTACCTGCTCGAAAAGTTGGAACTTCAGAGTCTGTGTCAACACAATAATTTGCTTGTACATGTGCATGTTGAGTCATAGCATATCATTCATTGCATCACATTACATTGCATAAACAAGATCCTCATCGTATAAGTTTGTATGGGCATTCTTATACGATGAGTTACCTTTTTGTTGAGCCGATCCTCAACTTTTATGTCTGTATGGGCATTCATATAAGTTGAGTTACTTTCAGTTATAGCTTACATTCTCATACTCTGCTGTAGATGTAGAACTGCTAGCTTAGAATGCTGATGATACCGTTATAGTTTACTTTACTGCTACTTATATCATATATATTACTCCACCTGTTTGTACTACTGCATCATTAAATATATTGTACCCTAATCCTTTCTCCGCTCGGTACCGAGGAGTCGCTGGGGAGCGGATATAAAACCACTTAGTTTTTATGACTAACAGTTGCTACGTCTTCCTTTTTAGGAGGAAACCCCGCAGGCGGAGCAGCAACAGGTAATGCAGCAGGATAGTCAGGCAAGGACGACAGGGCCTGAAGGGACGGTGTTGTCGCTACTGTCAGTAAGAGATGTGAGTCATAGAGTGACTCTTATTGTAGCCCTTTTGGGCAAGCCTACTCGTACTCTGATAGTTTAAAAGCTAGATGTAGCTTCTATATTTATTTTATTAGGACTTATATTCTTATGTGTGTATGCGACTTCTATTTTTATTACTCTAGTTGGGTTGGCATGATTGATATTTTTAAAAGTGTTGGAACACCCTATTACTAATTTAGACAAGGATCACTATGTTTGTCTTAGGAATCCAGTTTGACCTAGATGTATAGTTAAAAAGGTCAACATTAGAATGAGTCTAGGGCTTAGAATTTAGGTTTGAAGCTGCCCCCAGGACCATTCAAGGAATCAGATTTAAAGCTGAGGCAAAGACAGCTTATTCGAACTCCGTTCGTCGACTTTGCTTCGAGGTCGACGAAAGCTCGATCGACGATCTGTCTTCAGTTCGACGCTCCTCGACGATCTTCGAGCTCAGGTCGACACTGTCTGCTAGAAAAATGATCGGTCGGGGAAAAAGCTCCGTGTCGACTGAATCGTCTACTATTAGCCACGGTTTGCCTGAACCGTGGCTCAATCGTCCCACACAAAAAAAAATGAGTTTTTTGGGTTTATAAGGATTAGCCTGTCTTCAGCTTATTCTTCAGGTCGCTGAGCTCGTGGCGTCCAGTCGACGCCATCTTCGAGCGTCAGGTCGACACTTTCTGTCTGATCTTCATCCCTATCTCTGAGCTCAGGTCGACGATCGTAGAGCTCAGATCGACGTTTTTCCTAAGAGATCGACGTTTTTAATGATTCAAATTCAGTCAGACTTTGGAATGTTTTTCAAATTCTCTCAGCATTTATGTCAAGAGATCTGCCAGCCGTTTTCATTTATTCTGGAGCAAATTTCAAGGAATTCTTTTTGAGAATGTTTTATTGGACTTTTCTCTAGAAGACAAAATTTTATGGAAGGCATTTAATGTCTGTTAACGGCTATCCTGGACATAGAATCTTCAGAGAATAAAAGCTGCTTCTCTTCTTTTCTCTAACACACAGATTTAGATACACAGATAAGAAAGAAAAAGAACAAGTGATTCTCAGGACAGTCTGATCAACACAAGAAAACTCAAGTAATCAACCCTGGAGAATCAGTTGAACATTTTGGCATACTGAAAAAGTGATCTTAGCTTCATCTCAAGGACTCCAGACTACTCATCTTTCAGCATCTGCTGAAACCATCTTCTGCTGGAGATCTGAAGCTTCTGAAGACCTATCACCCTGAAGCAAAGCTTCCACTCCTGATCTAATCAACATCTCAGGGGGAGCTTTGACAACACAAATCCACTTGTGCTTCTCTCTTTGATTGAGACAGAGAAGACAACTTCACTCTTTCTTTTTCTTTTCCTTTCCCTCTGTAAAAGGGTTTTCAAAACTCCCTTCAAAAGCTTTGATTCTGGTTCTGAGAACCATATCAAAACTCAGTGGTGGCAAGACACCTGATCAAAAAATCTAGTTTGGTTTTTGAGCACCTTATCAAAAGCTCATTGGTGCCAGGACACCTGATCAACCCTTCCTGCAGTGGATTCCTACCAAGGGTTGTAGAAGAGTGGATGTACCCAGGTTTTTGGGGAACCACTATAGCTCCTTGTGTTTTCTGGTTTGCTTGTGTGTTTTCTTTGCTGTGTGCTATGCTCTTCTTTTTACTGTCTTGTTAATTCTATAGCAGGCACCTTACACCTATATATAAGTTAAATCTTAAAAGTTTTGTTAGTTTAAAATTGTGAATTTACTTTAAATAAACTCTATTCACCCCCTCTAGAGTTGAGATAGATCTTGTTCCCACTTTCAATTGGTATCAGAGGGAGGTTGGTTGTTCATACAGGCTAACACCTGAACCAAAAGATCCTTGATAAGATCAATCTTTTAAGAGGGTTATTTTCATTATATTTAATTTTATATAAAGACATGGCACAGAACAAAGATTATGCAAGCACCAGGCCTCCAGTGTGCAATCTATCCAAGTTTGCACTTTGGAAAGCAAGGATTAGACTTTACATGAACTCTATTGATAAAGACATATTTAATTCTGTTTTGACAGTGTGCCCAAGTCCACCAGCAAGCTCAAGTACAAATGCTGTTCCACCTCCTTAAGGAACAGATGCTGAAATAAAGAAGTGGAAGACTACAGATGCCAAGGCCATGAACATCTTAGCTCAGACAATGTCTGATGAGATATTTCAGAAGGTAGCTGACTACAACTCAGCCAAAGGAATTTGGGACAAGCTCTCTGAAATTGTCTCAGGATCTGCTGATGAAAGGAAAGACAGGAGATCCTATCTGATAAGCCAATATGAGAATTTCAAAAAGGGAGAAGCTGAATCAGTGGCTGACATGTACAATAGACTAAGTCTGATTGTCAATGAGTTAAAGACTCTGGATAAAGAAATCTCATTAACTGAGCTGAATGACAAAATCTTAATGTGCTTCCCCAACACTTGGGATTCAAGAATCTGGCTAATCAAAGATGTCAGAAGTCTAAATGAGATTACCACTGAAGCTCTCCTGGGCAAGCTCAAATCTTATAAGCTGCTCATTAAAAATAGAGAAGAAGAACAAAAGATTACTTCTCCAGTCACAAGGAAAGAGAAGACCATAGCCTTCAAAGCTGCAGAAGAGGAGCCTGAAGATAAAGCTACAGGAAATGATGAGCTCCTAAGTCTACTGGCCAAAAGATTCTACAAGATGGCCAGAAAAGACTTCAGAAAGAGATCATACAAGGGTCATGATAAACCAAGGTATGATAAATCAAATAACAATAAAGAAATTATATGTTTTGGGTGCAGGAAACCAGGCCATATTGTGCCTGACTGTCCAGAAAACAAGAACAAGGACAAGAAAGATAGAAGAGAAAGTAGAAAGGAGAAAGACTTCAGAAAGAACAGCTCAGACAAACCCTCCTCCAGCAAGAACAAACATACAAGGAAGGGATTTGTTGCTGAGACATGGAGTGAAACTGAAGAGGACTCTGAAGCCTCATCCAGCTCCAGTGATGATGAGGATGATGCTGATGAAAAGGAATTCTGCATGATGGCTATCAATGCCTCTCAAACAGATTCAGAAGCAGAAGAGTCAGAATCAGATTCAGAAGCTCAACTAGAAGAAGATCAGGTAATCAATTCATTTGATTTCAGTTCTGAGGATTTTAAACATGAGTTTAAAGTACTATGCCTAGATCTGTTGGAGTCTGAGAAGGAAATCACTTCCCTCAGAAAACAACTATCTGAGTATAACACTGTAAAATCAGAGAACCTCAAACTCTCTGAAGAGTTAGAATGCTATAGAGAGGAGATAGCTTCACTAAAAAGTGAACTATCCAAGGCCAAGCAATTTGAAGAATCCCTTAATGGGAGAAGTATCAAATTAATGGACATCACAAGCACAGTGAACTCAAGATTAAATAGTACACTGGGCTTGGGTGCTTCATCTAGCCAACCCATAGTATTAACCACCCCAATCAAATTTATTTCTGATAAAAGGAAGGGTGTTGTAGAGGTAGCTAGGAAGAATTCAGATCTACCTAAGAAAAGCAAAGTTCAACAGAAAACGTCGAGCAGAGGTCGACGATCGTCGAACAGAGATCGACGATCTCAGGCTGAAATGTCGAACTCAGCTCAACGATTCCTGAACTCTGAACTCTCTCACAGTCGATCTTCGAACGGAGCTCGACGATTTTACCCAAGATCGTCGAACTCAGATCGACGATAGTCAAACGGAGTTCAGAGCTTTGAACCTTCTTTCAGAGGCAAATCTCAATTCAATCCTAGAAGTGCTTCATCCTAATGCTTTAATCCTTATACTGAATGGATAATACCTCCTAGGAGATACCATCCTGAAGGTTATAAGAATCAACCTGGGATGTCTTTTATTTCTGAATTTAAGGGATATCAACCTCGGCCCAAGGTTAACTGGGTCAAAAACATATAAGCTGTTTATGTTCAGGTGAAGACCTATCCAACATCAACCCAGCTATGGTATCTGGATAGTGGGTGCTCAAAGCACATGACAGGAAATAAGGACAACTTCACATCCTTTAAAGCCAAGCTTGGACCCAAAGTAATTTTTGGTGATTCAAACTTTGGAACTACAAAAGGATATGGTGCAGTCCAAATTGGGACAGTCACCTTCAAGAAAGTAGCCTATGTTGAAGGACTCAAGCACAACCTGATAAGCATTAGTCAGCTGTGTGATGAAGGATATCAAGTGACTTTCAACAAAGAAATATGCAAGATCAAGTTAGAAGACAACACAACTGTGTTGACAGGTAACAGGAAAGGTAATATTTACTTAGTAGACTTTCATTCATCTAAGGTAGATATTTGCCTGTTTAATTCCATATCTAGACTTAATATTCTATGGCATAAGAGACTAGGACATGTTAACCTTAGAACCATTGCTAGGCTATCCAAGGACAACCTTGTCAGAGGACTGCCTTCTGGCCCCTACAAGAAGGAAGGACTCTGCAAGGCTTGTCAATTAGGCAAGCAAACTAAAAATAGCTTTAAATCAATTAACAAGAGTGATTCACCTAGGATTTTGTATCTGTTACACATGGATCTCTTTGGACCCATTACAGTACAAAGCTTAGGAGGGAAATCCTATACTTTAGTGATTGTAGATGACTTTTCAAGATTCACATGGGTATTCTTTCTGAGGAAGAAGTCTGATAACTTTAAGTGTTTGACAGAGTTTCTCAAATGCATTCAGATTGAGTTCAACACTCACATTGCCCTGATCAGAAGTGATCATGGGACAGAGTTTGATTCTCTTCTCATGCAAGAGTTCTGTCAAAGTGAAGGGATCAGGCATACTTTCTCAGCTCCTAGAACTCCTCAACAAAATGGGGTAGCTGAAAGGAAAAATAGAACCCTTATTGAATCTGCAACTACATTATTGACAGATGCTCACCTACCTCTATCCTTTTGGGCTGAGGCAGTGAACACCTCCAATTATGTGTTGAATAGAAGTCTAATACATAAACTGAAGGGCAAGACTCCCTATGAATTGCTCAAAGGGAAGAAACCTAAAGTAGACTATTTTAAAGTTTTTGGTTGCACTTGTTATATTCACAATAATGACAAGAAATATTTAGCAAAATTTCAAGCAAAAGCTGATGAAGGAGTGTTTCTGGGATACTCCATGATCTGTAAAGCTTTTAGGGTTTATAATAAAACTACTCTAAAAATAGAAGAATCTGTCAACATTTCCTTTGATGAACTAATATGTCTTTCAAGGAGAAAAATACTTCTACCATAGAACATTTGCAGGTGCATTCTCTAGCTGAAGAATTGGACAGATTACAAGTCACTCAAAAGGATGAAAGTAGTGAAGATGAAGAAGCTGCTCCACATCTGGAAGAAAATCTTCTTGAAGAGCCAGTTGTTGTCCCACAAGAGGAAACAACAACACAGGTTGGTGAACAATCAACACCCCCTGTTGATCTAGTAACACCAGGAGATCATCCAATCTCCCAAGTGATTGGAGACATCTCAGCTGGTGTGCAAACCAGAAATCAGGTCAATCAAAACCTGATGCACACTTGCTTTCTCTCTCAAATTGAACCTCAAACCATTCAAGATGCAGAGCAAGATCCACACTGGATCATTGCAATGCAAGAGGAGTTGCATCAATTTGAAAGAAACAAAGTTTGGGAACTAGTGCCTAAGCCAAAGGATCATTCAATTGTTGGAACAAAATGGGTGTTCAGAAATAAGTTGGATGATCAAGGAATTATAGTAAGGAACAAGGCAAGGCTAGTTGCTCAAGGATATTTTCAAGAAGAGGGGATAGACTATGACCAGACCTTTGCACCTGTTGCAAGGTTAGAAGCCATAAGAATCTTCCTGGCTTATGCTGCTCACAAGGGATTCAAAGTCTATCAAATGGATGTGAAGTGTGCTTTTCTCAATGGGGAGATCAAAGAAGAAGTCTATGTCAGACAACCTCCAGGTTTTATCTCTCTAACCCATCCTGATTATGTTTCTAAACTTCACAAAGCATTATATGGTCTCAAGCAAGCTACTAGAGCATGGTATGAGACTCTAGCATGCTTTCTGCTGAAAAATGATTTTGTTAGGGGGAGAGTAGACCAAACTCTTTTTATTAGAACCCATAAGTCCCATACCCTACTAGTATAAATTTATGTAGATGATATTATATTTGGGTCTACTGATTCAAATTTGTGCAGAAAGTTTTCCAAGCTTATGCACTCTAAATTTGAAATGAGTAGCATGGGTGAGCTATCCTTCTTCTTAGGATTGCAAGTCAAACAACATGCTAAAGGCATGTTTATTTCTCAAACCAAGTATGCAAAAGAATTGGTTAAGAAATTTGGATGTCTGATGCATCATGTATGAAAACACCCATGCCTACCAATGCTGTATTGGATGCTGATGAACATGGGAAACCAGTTGATCAGACAACATATAGAGAAATGATTGGCTCTTTATTATACCTTACAGCCAGTAGGCCTGACATAATGTTTGCTACATGTATATGTGCTAGGTTCCAAGTCAGCCCTAGAGATTCACACTTAACTTTAGTAAAGAGGATTCTTAGGTATATTAAAAGCTGTCCAAATCTAGGACTCTGGTATCCAAAAGATTCAGCATTTGACTTAACTGGATTTTTAGATGCTGATTATGCTGGATGCAGAATAGACAGGAAAAGCACTAGTGGAACTTGTCAGTTTCTTGGTGATAGACTTGTCTCATGGTATTGTAAGAAACAAACTCTGTGTCAACCTCAACTGCTGAAGCTGAATACATGGCTGCAGGCAGTTGTTGTTCACAAATATTGTGGATACAAAACCAACTCCTAGACTATGGTTACAACTTAGAGAAGTCTAAAATATTTTGTGATAACACCAGTGCTATTTCCATTGCACAAAATCCAGTCCTCCATAGTAGGACAAAACACATAGAAATTAGGCATCATTTTCTAAGGGACAATGTTGAGAAAAACAAAATTGAACTTGAATACATCCCAACTGATTTGCAAAGGGAGATATTTTCATCAAGCCCTTGGATGAAAAGAAACACAACTTCTTCCTCAATCAGTTAGGCATGTTAGATGGAGGAAGCCTAAAATAAATTACAAGATTTTCAAAAGCTAAAAATAGACCAAGATTAGGCTAAAAACTCACCTTTTTTTGTGTCTGTAGGATAGTTTTCTGACTCTGAACTATGCTCGACGTTTTCCCCAGAAAGCGTCGAACGGAGATCGACGTCTTCCCCAGGAAACGTCGAACGGAGATCGACGTTTTCTCAAAACGTCGACCTGAGTTCAGAGCGTGTCAGATAGTTGTATACTATCTCTTTCAGGCCTTCGATCGTCGACCTGAGCTCGAAGTTCTCCCTAGATCGTCGAACTGAGATCTACGATATTGAAGCCCTTTCAGCTTCCATCAGGAGTCCTGATCGTCGAACGGAGATCGACGATCCTTCCTTTTTCGTGTCGAACCCTAATATAAAATCATTTTTCGGCCGCCGCTCGTCGTTTACGCTTTCATACTCTCTACAACTTTCTCTTTTTCCCTCCAAACCTTCTACACTTGGTCGTGTTTGTTTCATCTTTGCTGGTACAGATGGCTGTGTCAAGTGCTGCTATTTCAAAGATGAAATTTGATACAGGTTTCGACATTGATATGAATTCTTTCGATGGAAGTGATCAAAGATTCAAGGATATTCTCAACCTTTTTCGAGAACAGCAACTGTTTCAGATCATGTCCACCCGAATGAAGATTGCAGCAGAAGAGATAAGGAATGGTGTTTTACCGCCACGAATGAGAATGAGAATTCTGTAATCGGCTCAATCAAAGGGACTCAGGTACCTTTGTCCGCCGCCCTTCTAACAGAGGTTTTCCTTCTTAGTACTGGAGATGACTCCATAGATTTGTCTGGAGAAGAGTATGATTCTATGCTGGATAGAATGGGTCACACTGCTGTGAACCCTAACAAACTGCTGAAAAAGAACCTTTCCATTGAATTCCAATTTCTGGTTGATGTGGTAGGTAAAGTGCTTCTGGCAAACACTCAGCCCATGATACAATATCAAGATACCAATTCTGTTTAATGGGAGCTTTGGTTGACAAGAAACATTTAGATTGGGGATCCATCTTTTTCAATCTGATCAAGAAGAAGCTGAACAAAAGCTGTGTAAGCTATGGGAGGATATTAGGGGTTTACCTGCACTCCAGGTGCCCTGAGTTGCTGACCTCTAGTGGGATGTACATCAATGCATCCAAGAGGTTAGTCTGTGCCCTCTTTATCAGATGGGACAAGAAGATCATCAACCCCAGCAGGGCTGCTGCTGCACCACTTGTTTCAGGCACCAGGACTGTTACAGTCACTCCTCAGATCTCTGCCCCAGAAGAAGGATTGCCTGCTTCTTCCTCTCCTCCTCCAGCTATTTCTATCCCAGTCACCACCTCAACTTCTTCACCAATCTCAATCTCTATCATATCATCCCCCATTACAATCTCTTCACCAATTTCACCTCCTCCAGCCTCTACCTCAGAATAGTTCTACACTTTGTTCTCTTATCCATCTTTCACCACTCCATTATTTTCTCTTATAGATGACTCCTTCATGGATGATTGTCCTCCAACTCCTCCTGAGCTTCCCTCTACATCCTCTTACCAACAACTTCTTCAAGACATCCTTTCTCAACCATCCTTCACCCCATCCTTTGTCTCTTCCATCTCATCCATCTCCTCCTCAGTAACATCTATCTCCACTATTCATCCTTCAGAGCCATCCATCCCAACACATCCTATCTCCACACTCTCCACTACATCAGCTCCAGCCACACTCATCCCAGTCTCTTCAACTCCTACCTCTGCTCAAGCCAATCTTGAGCATGTAGAACTTTTAGCCTTGGCAGACAAGCTCTATGTGTTGCTAGCCCCCAAGCTAACCTCACTGTTGGAGACCTCCTTGTCTCCACTCCTGAAACATGTTCAGGAGTTGTCTACCAAGTTCTCTTCCTTCCTCTCCTCCCAGGCAATCCCTTCATCTGGGTGCCTTGATTCAGTCTTCACTGAACCCAGGCAGGGGGAGATGCCTTATAAAGCATTGGATGTGCCTGAGGCTGCTGAAGGTTCAAGTACTGCTCCTATTTTTGTAGTGGACCTTCAGAGTCTGCTTTCTATATTTGATTCTGTTTATTTCAGTTCTCTGCCAGTGCATCAAGCTGAAGACCTCACTAAGGCCATTGTGCCTATCTCTGTATGTGATCCCAGCCTAATTGCCTCATATGTCAATTCTTTCAAGGCCGTGGATGTTGTTGCTTCCATCTCTGCTGCTGCTGCTGCTATTTCTACAATTGTATCAAAAGATATTGACATGATTTCTATTGTTGAGGATACTGCTGCTAAGAACTTGCCACATATTTGGAATAATCTGCTTCTACTGCTGCTCCAACTTCTGTTTCTACTGTTGCTCAAATTTCTGTTGTTGCTGCTGCTCCTGCTCTGACCCCTGATCAAGTTAAACAACAAGAAAAGTATATAAAGAGTATTGATGACTTATATGATAGACCTCAAAGTTTAGACAGTGATCAGTTTCAAACTGAATCTGATGATTCTTCTAATACTATTGCCAAGAAAAGGAAGGCCAAAAGCAAGGCCATGATGAAGGTTCCTCCTGCTCAAGCTAAAGATTCAAATGACATTCCATACTATATTCTGCATAACTGTCCTATCTCTGAGCCCTGGATGCAGTATTCCAAAAATCAAGTGAAAGCTATGAAGAAAAGAAGGAAATTGGATAAATATGAAAAATGATCTTCTAGGTTTCAGCCTCCTCCTCCTCCTCCTCCAGATTCAGGATCAGGTGGAGGCTCAGCTTCTCAAACCCCAGCTTCTAAGCAAAGTTCCTCCCAGTCCTCTCAAAGATACCATCCTAGGGGGCAATACCAAAGGGGTTATCAGCCCAAAGGGGGACAGTATAGAGGAAGTCAAAGAGGACATAGATTTCATGCAAGGGAAGGACAAAGACTCATGGACTCTGCTCAAGGTCCTTTCCCTTATAAACTCAGAGAAAAAGTTGAGACTAGAACTCCTATTGCATCAGAAACTGTCAATAGATATGAGCCTGCAGTGCCTTTTGAAGATCCAGAGAACAATCCAGTGTCATGGACTGCAAGGACGAAAGAATTGGCAGCCTTAGATCAGTTGAAGAAAGCCAGAGAATAAGGGAAAGACACCTCCAATATTACTACTCTATCAGATCAAAGGAAAGCTGAACTGGAAAGGTATTCTTCAAGAAAATTCTTTGACCCAGTGGACTACATGAAGCTGCATCCAGAGGCTGTGGTTCTCAGGCCAAGAGCTCAAACCTCCTTAGGTGCAGATGATGATAGAAGGTCAAAGAAGGAAGCCCTTAATCCTAACAGAGAAATTATATTTAAGAAAGGAAGTGAAAAGAAGTAATTTCTATAAGCAGACAACACAATCTCTCTGAACATTTGCTGAAATTCCATTTGATTTCTGCTACGATTTCTTGCTCTGTTATTTTGTTTTAGTTTATTACTCTTCAGTATGATGGTGTTTTTATTTCTGAGATTTGTAAATAGTAATCCTAACCCAAATAGGGGAGATTGTTGGAACACCCTATTATTAATTTGGGCAAGGATCACTATGTTTGTCTTAGGAATCCAGTTTGACCTAGATGTATAGTTAAAAAGGTCAACAATAGAATGAGTTTAGGGCTTAGAATTTAGGTTTTAAGCTGCCCCCAAGACCATTCAAGGAATCAGATTTAAAGCTGAGGCAAAGACAATTATCGTCGAGCTTAGGTCGACGAAACGTCGAACTCCGTTCGACGCTCTTTGAGCTCAACTTTATTGAATCGTCGAGCTCCGGTCGACGATCGTCTAGCTCAGATCGACGATCTGTCTTCAGCTTATTCTTCAGGTCGCTGAGCTCCGGTCGACGATCTTCGAGCTCAGGCCGACGCTTTCTGTCTGATCTTCATCCCTATCTCTGACCTCAGGTCGACGATTGTAGAGCTCAGATTGATGTTTTTCCTGAGAGATCGACGTTTTTAAGGATTCAAATTCAGTCAGACTTTGGAATATTTTTCAAATTCTCTCAGCATTTATGTCAAGAGATCTGCCAGCTGTTTTCATTTATTCTGGAGCAATTTTCAAGGAATTCTTTTTGAGAATGTTTTATTGGACTTTCCTCTAGAAGACAAAATTTTATGGAAGGCATTTAATGTCTGTTAACGGCTATCCTGGACATAGAATCTTCAGAGAAAAAAAGCTGCTTCTCTTCTTTTCTCTAACACACAGATTTAGATACACAGATAAGAAAGAAAAAGAACAAATGATTCTCAGGACAGTCTAATCAACACAAGAAAACTCAAGTAATCAACCCTGGAGAATCAGTTGAACATTTTGGCATACTGAAAAAGTGATCTTAGCTTCATCTCAAGGACTCCAGACTACTCATCTTTCAGCATCTGCTGAAACCATCTTCTGCTGGAGATCTGAAGCTTCTGAAGACCTATCACCCTGAAGCAAAGCTTCCACTCCTGATCTAATCAACATCTCAGGGGGAGCTTTGACAACACAAATCCACTTGTGCTTCTCTCTTTGATTGAGACAGAGAAGACAACTTCACTCTTTCTTTTTCTTTTCCTTTCCCTCTATAAAAGGGTTTTCAAAACTCCCTTCAAAAGCATTGATTCTGGTTCTGAGAACCTTGTCAAAACTTAGTGGTGGCAAGACACCTGATCAAAAAATCTAGTTTGGTTTTTGAGCACCTTATCAAAAGCTCATTGGTGCCAGGACACCTGATCAACCCTTCCTGCAGTGGATTCCTACCAAGGGTGGTAGAAGAGTGGATGTACCCAGGTTTTTGGGGAACCACTATAACTCCTTGTGTTTTCTGGTTTGCTTGTGTGTTTTCTTTGCTGTGTGTTGTGCTCTTCTTTTTACTGTCTTGTTAATTCTATAGCAGGCACCTTACACATATATATAAGTTAAATCATAAAAGTTTTGCTAGTTTAAAATTGTGAATTTACTTTAAATAAACTCTATTCACCCCCCTCTAGAGTTGAGATAGCTCTTGTTCCCACTTTCAAAAAGCCAGCAGAATAGGCATCTTGTAGTACAGGCTAGATCGAGTGCTAGTGCTACCACAAGGCGGCTGTTCTGGGCATAAGCCTCCCCTCGTGCCATGTTCTGTTTTCTGGGAGGGGGGTCTTACACCCGGTAACTTTACCTCGAGGTCCCCGCGGGGCGAGCAGTTCATGAGAATGCCACTCGCCTAATACGAAAAAAGATAAATAGCATACACTAGGCATCACAGACGTTTTAAATTACAGGAATATAAATTCCATAATTTGGCACGCAGGCCGGCAACATAAGCAAATTAGGCCCTCCAGGGCCGGCATAAACTCGGTATTAAGCCTGCTACTTCCCGCTTGATACTGCAACACCTGTACGCCAACATCTCAACAAGCGGTGGCAAGCTAAAAATTAGCCGACTAAAAGCGAACCAATTATATTGCACCCACCCCTTTTTCGAGGCTATGGTTATTATTCCCTGCAAATATATAATATACAACTTCCTCGGAATCTCCTCCGGGAACCCCAGAATATCACCAATCCGACTTACATGCCCGGATGGGCTTCACACCACGTGCCTAAATCCATATTAAAGCTTCAAGATTCTAAATTCAATTAACGGCAGGGATGTACACATCAACCCGTCGTATATCACCCTTCACCCACCCGCTGGTGGAGAGGGGCTTCCATGTAAATATGTTAATTCAGAGCTTCACCTGGCCAAGAAGAAACTTTGTTACCCTTGACACATGTTTTGACGGAGCCAAAACAACATATCTTGCATGAGGCTCGATGTCTAGTGACTGTCCATGCACGGATCCGGTCTCCGCCTGAGGGTTGGAGGCTCCAGGATGTTTTTTCCCATGGTCGAGCTTCTCCATAGCCAATCGTGTTCTGTATGATGCCGAGAATGAGACTCCGGGCTGTTCTTGCTGGAGGCGGTGCCGGGAGAGGAGCTCTTGGCCTACCTATGTCTATGCGGTGACGAGAGAGTAAATCCCGGCCTGTCTTACTGCAGGCAGCGACAGGAGAGAGCCAGGGCTCGGCTTCTTTTGGCAGTGATAGGAGAATAACTCCTCGGCTTCTCTCACTCCAGAATGCGACGGGAGAGAGCCTGGGGTCGGCCGCGACTTTATACAGGCGGCTGCGATGGGAGATGACCGGGGATTACGATACGGAGCTTGTTCGTGCGCCGCCTTTGCTGAAGAACCCCAATCATGTTTTTAGGGTTGCAACCTCTTCTGTCCTGGACCCAACCCCACCCTTCCCCTCTTTTTATACTTCAACATATATATATATAATATATATATATATATTATAAAATTAAACATATATATTTATATATAATAAATACTTATTTATATATATATTTAGACCTAATCAACTTAAAGCCTTTAGATATAAAATCTCTACACGCATGTAAGAGTGCTCGCACTTCCTCGAACGAGGTTGTACCAAACCATCGCCCATAGCATACACCGAGCCCGTTATCTAGGGAGGGTCCCACTAGGCCGGGTACGGGATTGTACAGAATCCCCACTCTTCTCGAGCGAGTTCCACGCTCAGAAAGAAATGTCCAATCCCAAGTATCCGGCGAGTGGGAGCCGACCCAAAAAAAATTGAGAGAATTCCTCACATGGAGATAAAGGGGGATCTAGACCAGGGGCTTACCTTTCACAGTCCTGTTAGATATTTCAACATGAGTATCACTAGCCTATGTTTTTCCTCTTAGGCTCATCATCAACAACATACGCAATATTTAATACACTGCAACATAACTAATAAACAACTTTTTTGATAGAGAAGGAAAAAGCATGACTGTGCCTAAAATTAAAGACCGATGAAATATCCATACATAGAAAATGACTACAATCCTAAAATTCATTGACAAAATAACAATTTGTCCACGTCTTTATGAGAGGCCCTTATAAGTATCATTGAAACATTTAATATTTATTTCTCCAAATCTCGAAAACTGACAAGTTTTTAGAACAAAGTTGTTTTCTTCTTAAAAAAATAAAGCAAGTACTCTTAGTCAGGAAAAAACCATGTGACTCTCAATGCTAAGGAGACATGGCCAACTCTTTCAAGAAGAAATTGTACGTCATTCATGTGACATGTTTTTAACTCCCCATTATTTTTATGACGATTACCTAATTGTTAAAAACTACAATATGTATGAGATACACGGTCAGTATAAAACAAATATTTGAGAGTAAGACTCTTTCAATTAAAAAATTCAAGAGAAGAAGCAAATTATTTAATTTTTTGTTTGTGTTTGCAGTGAACATGGGAATCAAAGGGCTGATGAAATATACCACTCAAAATAACCTTAAACCCCAAACAACTTCCAACCACCGAGTGAGCCTACAGCCCTGCTAGCTTGGTGTGAGCCTGGTCAGCGAGTCTGCTCAGGGTCTCCTATCCAAACTGTAACACCCCAAAAACCCTAAGACCAAAAATGGGTTCAGGCTGAGTGACACGGCCTGGGACACTGGCGTGTCCCAGGGCGTGTCCAGTGCACACGGCCTGGGACACGGGCATATCCCACTACGTGTTCTGTTTTTGTAGGCGTCAACTCGAGCTCTCGAGAACTGATCATCGAGAGGAAACACGGCCTGGGACACGGGCGTGTCCCAGGGCGTGTCCTGCTCGGGTGAATTCCGGAGTGGCGTTGAGTGGCGTTGAGTGGAGTGGCGTTGAGTGGCGTTGAGTGTGGTACACGACCTATGATACAGGTGTGTCACAGGTGCGTGTTGAGCACACGGCCGAGGACATGGGCGTGTGCCTTAGCAGTGTCCTTCTCGGGTGTTTCAGCCTTGTGTTGATGAGGTGGCACGGCCATCTACACGGCCATGTAATGGTAGACATGGGCGTGTCAGGGAGTGATACGGGCGTGTCGTGGCTAGTGTTCTGTTCCATATTGAGTCGGTTCCTGAACCTCTCAAGGGACACGACTTGTGACAAGGGTGTTTCACAAGCCGTGTCAGCTCTAGTTAGATGCTTTTCCAAGCAATCGAGGCCGTTAGTTCCCCTCCATTTGGATCCTGTAGTCCCAGATCATCCCTGCTCTTATAAGGCCGAGAATAGAGATGGATATATCATTCTCATCTTATCCTTTCTCTTTCTAAGTGAAGAGAGAGAGGAGATCAAGAAAGGAAGAAGTAGAAGCTTTCTGACTGCCGGTGGAGCTTCAGCGGTCCGTTTCGAGAGCCGAGTGCAGTGTTGTGGAGGCAAGGATGCCACGGTGGTTTCCATCCAGCTAGATTTCCTTGGCGCCAAAGCGATCGTCAAGCGTAACAGTCTTTCTTCCTTGGGTAGGTGAAGCCCTTTATTTATGCGTGTATATCTGCGGAACACTCCATCAAAAGTTTGAAGAGCGTGAGTGATTCTAGTGGTTGAGTCTGCATCTAGATCCGGAACTGTGTAGTACGGCATATGCATACTATGTGAAGCCCATCTAGATGGATGTCTAGATTGGTGATGCTGCGAACCGGAGAAGACTCCGTGTTTACATTGGTTACCTTACGGAGATGGTGAGGACGATTGTGATGAGCTTAGTCTAGCTCCTTTGATTGTATGCTCGGTGTGAGCTGTATTGATGGAAAGGACAGCGACACGATGTGCCGGTGTTTAGGAGGAATGTGAGAACCTCTGAGTGGGTAGGACACCCACCAAGTTCACTGATCGGATTGGTCGTAAGCGAACACCTCTGAGTTGATGGGTACGAGAGGTCATCAACTGGGGTTTGGCTGTTGATGCTCATAGCCAACAAGTTAAGAACCTCTTAGTGGGTGGGCCACCCAACAAGTTCCATGGTAGGATCGGGTGAGCGGTCGATTGGTAGCAATGCAGCGGGGTGATTTCCCTAGGCTTGTTACACTACGTGGGTAGGTCGGCTGATAGTGCTCAAAATTTGTTAAGAGGTGCATGCCTCTGAGTGGACGGGTGCGGGAGGTCTTCAACAGGGGTTTGGAGGCTTAGGCCCGGCCAACAAGTACATACCTCAAATTGGTGGTGGAACCATGAGGAGCTTGGTACACCGTAAGCGTGCCCTAAGTGCACGGAACGTCTAGCACTAAGGCCGGCATTTGTGATGATATTGTGTATTGTATATATGTGTTGAGATTACATGTAGGGAAGGAATCAATGCCCCGGGTAAGGGGTAGGGTCGTTATAATTGGTAAACTGAATGGAGACCGTTGCTTTATTTGTCACCCCTGGGGTGGATTTCTATATGCATGTGCTGCTCTTGTAGCTGCAGAAATGGATTGAGTGGCCCTTGCTGTTGTGTTAGGCCCTCGAAGGCTGTGCGAAGCATTGGATTTCATGTGTGGCCGGCCTGCGTGCCGATGTATGAAGTCGTATGTTTGTAAAGAGAAACTTATAAGGCCTTAAGGTCGTGAGCAGTGTGCTTGTTAACATTCTTGGTCATGTATATAAATGAGTTATTTATATAGTAGTGGACATTCATTGATTGTGTTCGTATAACTTGTAAGCTTTCGCTAGAATGCTCTGAGTTTGGTGCGTAGTATTTGGTATTAACCTGTGACCTCGCCGTCTGTTTGTGGCATATAATGTGGGGCCCCGACCAGACCTTCTATTATATGTTATTAAATGGGTCAGGTTGTTACACAAACAACCTCCAACCACCGAGTGAGCCTACAACCCTGCTAGCTAGGTTAGAGCCATGTCCGCAGGTCTGCTCGGGATCTAACCTCCAAACAACCTCCAACCACTGAGTGAACCAACAGTCTTACCAGCTAGATGAGATCCTTGTCATAGGGTCTGCTCGGGGTCTTGCAAATTTCCATCTCCCTTTCCTTTTTCCCCAAGCGAGCCTACGTACCTGCCAGCTAGTGAGAGCTCGGAAAGCGGGTCTACCCGGGGTCGAGTGTGCCTTCCACAATCCTGTTAGATATTTCACAATTTGACCACGTCTTCATGAGTGGCCCTTATTAGTATCATTGAAACATTTAATATTTACTTCTCCAAATCTTGAAAACTGACCAGTTTTTAAAACAAAGTTGTTTTCTTTTTTAAAAAAAAACAAGTACTCATGGTCAGGACTAAACCACGGGACTCTCAATGCTAAGGAGACATGGACAACTCTTTCAAGAAGAAATAGTCCGTCATTCATGTGACATGTTCTTAACTCCCAATTTTTTTTTTCACGATTACTTAATTGTTCAAAACTAGAATATTTATGAGATACACGGTCGGTATAAAATAAATATTTGAGAGCAAGGCTCTTTCAAAGGAAAAATACGAGAGTAGAAGCATTTTATTTTTGTGTAGTGAACATGGGAATCAAAGGGACGATGAAATATACAACTCAAAATAACCTTAAACCCCAAACAACCTCCAACCACTGAGTGAGCCTACAACCCTGCAAGCTAGGTGAGAGCCTGGTCAGGGGGTCTGCTCGGGGTCTCCTCTCCAAACAACCTCCCACCACCGAGTGAGCCTATAGCCCTGCCAGCTAGGTGAGAGCCTGGTCAGCGGGTCTGCTTGGGGTCTCCACTCCAAACAACATCCAACCAACGAGTGAGCCTACAACCCTACTAGCTAGGTGAGAGCCTGGTCAGCGGGTATACTCGGGGTCTTGCAAATTTCCATCTCTCTTTACTTTCCCCCCAAGCGAGCCTATAGACATGCCAGCTAGTGAGAGCATGGACTGCGGGTCTACCCGGGGCCGAGTATGTAAGACACCATTTTTTTGCAACAACCACCGGGTCTTAGGCCCAGAACCGCCGTTTTGGGGTGACACCATGCTCCAGAATGGTCGACAACACAAAACGCCGATCCTGCCGGCCATCTCAATAACCTGCGAAAGAATGTATAATGAGTGGAAAGGCTAAAACATTCAAGTCCACAATATTAGAAAGAGGAAATCACATGACAAATAAAGAGTCCACATCATGGAAGAGTCTAACTACCAAAATAGGAAAGGAAATACGGGCTTATGCCAGGTACATAAAGACCTCAATACAAGCCACTCATAAAAGTAAAACTACTATTACTCGGCTCCACTCACGGATCCGGAAGCCTGTCCACCCGAACTACAGTGGCCTGTCTCCATCTGCACCGTACTCTGCTGGTACTGCATCTCCATTGGCTGCTCACTATCTCCCATCCGGAGCACCTAAAATGTGGTGGTCAAACGATCGTCAGTCAAACTAGACTAAGTCAATAGTGCCCCACCCCTCTACCCGTGGCTCCTAGGTACCGGGCAGAAAGAAGTGAAAAGGAGGACCAAATAGCAGGGCGTAATCAAGCAGATGACAACTATCCTAACAGGAGTGTTATAATAATAAAAGTGTAGCAGGAGTTAATCGATAAATAGTAATGTAGAGTAGTAAGGTAAGTATGAAGAACTGAAAGTAAGAACTGTACAAATAGTAATTAAGTAACCATTGATTTATAGGGATTACCCCTATAGACCGAGGGGTCGTTCTGCAGGGCTTATCGTATAAACTGTCCCATACTAATTTATTCGATAGGTGTCAGGGGTTAAATGCAATATCTATACTATGACACCAAGTATGCTAGGGTATGAACATGAAAGTGCAACACACACGCACAACTCTATACGCACAGACCTTTAGTTCCCCAGTTTGGAGTTAGCTAAACTCTCAGGAGCCTCTCGTCATGGCCAACGAAGACAGTGGGTTGGGCCTCTCCACTCCTAGGCTGGTAATCACACTTCCCAGCCTAGCCCCTCTCGTACGTTTCTGTATGCTTCCTAGCAAACTAGCTAGTCTCCCCGAGTCAACGTACCGAAGACGGTGTGATCGATCGTCCAACACCGACGACCCACCACTGTTATGCACATGCAAGCTTGTATATTATACCTCACTTAAATCTCCGAGCCTCTAGCTCACCAAACCATCAAGTCTAAAACTATTCCTCGAGCATACAACTCCCCGGACTATAAAATCAATTCCAAGTCCCTTTAACTCTACCAGTAAGCCCATCGACCATGAGTCTATGCTATCCATTCATTACCAATTTGTCTCACTACGTGTATAAGTGTGAGTTTAAAGTGAAGCTATTATTGAGGTTACTCTTATCCATATTTTCCCTAAGGTTTATGGTTAACCTTGGACTTCCCGAGGTCTACCCGGTGAAGGGCTCGCAGCGATACTAGGAGCTATGATGGGATGAAGGCAAAAGTTCCCTTTCTAAGGCACTTAATGTTATTGATTTCTACCCATGACCATTCCTCTCTTTTATTTCAGTGTGACTCCCCTAAGTCTGTTTAAGCTCTCCGAGCTAGCCTATCTCAGTCCTATGTACTATATGCAGACCGTGTTAAGTTACATGGTGCTCCCACTAGGGGGTACTCCATTTACTCATCCAACAGAACCATAACAATTAATAGGAGTCTATCATGACCTATTTAGACTAACTCCAGAGTTTCATAATTTTCCTAATTATTTGGGCATTTAATTCAATTAACCTAAGACTCCGAATGCCCTACTTTAAACATGAAATGCACATTTAAATCATAAACAAATCACCACAAAATTATGATAAATACTAGATAACATTTATACTACAAATCCAAGGTCTAAGAATTTTCAGAATTGTTTAGGCCCCAAATCCACAATTTAGAACATAAAGTCAATATTACCATTTTTAGAAGCAAAGGCCAGCAATATTGTTCTAAAAATTATAATAAAAATCCAGTATGACCATCATGGCCTAAAACACTCTAGAAGTATTCTCCCAATTTTCCAGTGAATAGTAACCCCTAATTTAATTTTAAATCAATAATCTCATAGTCATTGTTTATTGAAGCAAGTACTATAAAAATTCATCTAATAATTATGAAAAAATTACAGGAGATAGATAATTATCTAAAACTAACCCTAAGCAAGGTTTACAAATTTCTAATACAAGAGGGGCTCTGAATCTAATTAAAAGTAATCTTCCAAATTTATAACTTTGTGAAACAAGTACTATTTTTATTCACTTAAAAATTATGGGAAAATTCCAGAGCCAACATAATGACATAAAAAACTCACTGACCAAGTTTCATAATTTTCATAGCAATATTGGTCTCTATATCTATTTTTATCAGAAAATCCACAATTCATAATTTATGAAACAAGTACCTAAAATAATCATCTAAAAATTTCAATAAAAAATACAGAGGGGACTAACATGATTTAAAACTTCAAAATACTAAATTTCACAACTTTTTAGTGGACAAAAATATCATAATCAGCAAAATAACTTAAGGACACAACTATGGTTATAAAGGAAGTACTGATTTTATTAGTCCAAAAATTCCATGAAAAATTATTTTAGGACTCTTTTTATTAGAGAAATACCCTGCCCAAGTTTCAAGTTATTGCGAGGTGTTTTGATTTCCTAAACCCAAATATTGGGCTTTGTGCCCTAAAATAAGGTTAGGGATTCGAGGGGGTTAAAGGATTTCAAATTCAATAAACTTCAACCAAAGGACCATAGCCACCCTTGATCCCTTCCACCAAGTCTCAAGTCATTCCAAGGTAATTTGACCCCATGACCTTCAAAAGCTAAAAATCTCCATAAAGGGCCTACCCTACCCCAAACAACCCCAAATCCCATTGGAGTGTGGTACATACCATCTAAAATCAGTGGCCAAAATATCAGCCTCTATTGAGGTGATTTGACCACTCAAACACCAAAAAGAGCACTTTGACCTAAATAACCCTATAAGGGTAAACCTAGGGTTGGATAATACCTAACTAAAACATCTCCAAATGAAATGAGATTTTTACCAGAGACCTAACATGCCCTCTAAGACAATCCACCCAAATTTGGGGGAGGTTTGAGATGTTTAGTACACCTAATTAATTTATTCATGGACTATTAAATTTTTCTAAAAACTATAGAAAAATGTTCTCCAAAAATTCTGATTTTTGGATATGTCCTTTATATAGATAATAATATCCCATACCTCCAATTTCAAGTCATTTGGAGGTCTGGTTTGGAGTGGGCATCCAATTCATTCTTTGGTCAGCCCTATGGATAGACCCCACCAAAATGAGTGTTGAGATGTAACAAGGGATCCAAATTGGATCAAAATAATTTTAAATTAAACTAGCGACCTAGAGCTTCAACTTTGATGTTGAACACATTTCTAGCAGGTGCCTCTATGTAGTTTTAAAAAATTTATCAAGCCACTGTTATTTCCCACTCAAAAAATACCTAATAATAACCTAAGTAAAGATCTAGCACAGATCTTAAAGCAAGATCTATGGTATAGGAGTCGACTTCCACCTTGAGCCTACGGCTCAGATTAGCCACGCCTGGAGGGCTTCCAAGCCAAAATCTCAGCCATCCGGCCACCTCCCTGGTCGGCCACTGCCACCACCACCTCCGTCAAGATGGTGGCTATCGCCTGGCGGCGGCACGACCGCCGGAGGGGCCTATTCCGGCGAACCCAATAGAGCCAATTCCATTGAATTTTGGTGAGAAATTTCTCAGCGATCGGACCCAATTAGGCGTGTTCTCTCTAGCTAATGGATTATAGATCTAGCACAGATATAGAAGGAGGGGATTGGTCCTCATTTGGAGCGTTTCCCGGCTCCATTCGCCAGCCGCCATTGCTCCTCCTCATAGCTTTGGATGCAATGGATTTTCCTCCTCCGAGAGCTCTAAGTGTTCGGGAAAGAGGGGGATTCTACTCCTCAGAGATCTCTAAAGAGGATCGAGGGGTTGATTGGGGGTGTGGGGGCTTTAATTCCCTTGGCCATGATTGACCTCTTCACCTCCCCTCCCATGGCCGACCCTATGCATCCCCCTACCCTTTATTGGCTCTGTAAACTGCTGGAATCCCCTCTAATTCACTTGGGAAGATGAATGAGAGCATAATGGAGGGATACCAAGGGGTGTATCACCTTAATGGCCATGAATGACAACTTTCTCTCTCCTCCAAATTGGGGAAAACCCCCATTTCTCTCTCCTAATCACTATGGACGAAATTCCACTCTCTCCCCTTGTTTAATATCAGTCAATTAGGCGGGTTGGCCTCTCAATTTGGGCCTAGCCCAAAGAGTTGAGCTAGGTTTAAGTGATTTGACCTAATTTGGCCAAGTTTGACTTTTGATCAAATTGGGCCCTAAGGTTGACCAAACCCAGGAATTTTTGTGCCATTGGGTCCCTTATGAGGTTGTGACCCTAGGAGTGTGGTCAACTTGAAGTTGTGGTGGTCAATAGGGGTGTTTAATGGAAAATCACCATTTTGACCAAATAGGGGTATTTTTGTCATTTTGCCATGTGGTGACCCTAGGATGGGGCTTTTTGGTCTAATTGGTCTCTTATGATGTGTTAGACCTAAAAGTGAAGTTACTTCCACATGGTGATGATCAATTGGGCCATTTGATGGGGAATTGACCATTTTGCCCTAATTAGGGTATGGGTTGAATTTGGTCAACTTGGTCTGTTTGACTGGCCCCAATGGGTCCTTAATGTCCCCCTGGGCTCCTAGATGGCCTAGAGATGTTGTGGTGCGGTCACTGAGTGAAGTTAAGGCCCTTAAATCAAACCCTAGGTTAGATATTTGGATATTACTATTTGCAGACCAAGGTGCTTAAACCCCGAGTTTTGTCTAAGTCCAAGGGGTTCCTAATCTACCAAGGCCTTGTCATGACCTAGTCATTAAAATTTAACTTGGGGGGGGGGGTCTAGTTGTCTGGAGGATGTTACAAATCCCAACACATAATAAAAAAATTTCGTCCCCGAAATTCAGGTTAGCCATGCGGTGTTCTACCAGAGTATTAATTGTAACATCCCATCGTTTAAGTTAAATTTTACCTGAGGCGAAGAGCTTTGGGTAACTCTACTACATCAAGTCCTGTGGCTCCCAGGTGTGCTCCTCCTGGCCATGATTTCTCCATAAAACCTTGACTAGTGGGACCTTCTTGTGATGCTAGACCCGCATACCCGTGTCGTCAATCCGGATCGGCTCCATGTGTACTGAACGATCAGATGTTACTGGCACATCCCTTGTGTCTATCTACTGCTCTGGCCATAATAGGGCCCTCCTTAGGGAGGAGACATGAAAAACATCGTGCAGACCTTCCAGCTCTGGAGGTAGCTCCAGTCCTAATGCCAAGGGGCCGATCCGCTCCAAGATCCTGTAGGACCCATGTATCTCGGGCTGAGATTCTTCCTCCATACGAGAACTCGAGAGACTTTGTACATCAGCCGTATATTCATGAACACTCTATCTCCTACTTGAAACTCCACTTGACAATTCCGCGCATCGTAGTATTTTTTTCCTGTCTACTCTGCACCCCAAACATCCGGTCCCGTATCAGTCTCACTTGGGCCTCAGTGTCCTCCACAAATTCCGAGCTCAGGACCTTTGGGTCTTCATCCTGTATCCATGACAACGGAGTCCTACACCTCCGTCCATACAAAGCCTCGTAGGGAGACATGCCTATACTTGACTGATGGCTATTGTTGTATGAGAACTCTACCAGTGGCAGAATCTTTTCCCATGGCTCTCCTCGGTCTAGAATGCACAGTCATAGCAGATCTTCCAATGTCTGATTTGTGCGCTTTGTTTGCCCGTCCGTCTGAGGATGGAAGGTTGTGCTGAAAGTCATGCGGGTGCCCAAATATGCCTGAACTGACTGCCACTCCCTGGATGTAAACCGCCCATCACGATCTGACACTATCGTCTTGGGCATGTCATGATAGTGAACGAACTGCTCCATAAAATTCCGCACCAGCACTCCTACTGAGTCGTCCTTCCTGATCGATATGAATTGAGCCACCTTCATCAGCCGATCGACGATCACCCAGATCGATTCATTCCCCATCCAAGACCGGGGAAGCCCATGTATGAAATAAATGGCTATGTCGTCGAACTTCCACTCTGGCATCGGGAGTGGCTGCAATAATCCTGCTCGGTTCCTGCATTCTGCCTTCGCTAGCGACATGTCTCACAATGGGTCATGAAGTAGGTGATATCCTTCTTCATGCCCGACCAATACATCATCTTCTTCAAATCCGCCGCCATCTTCGTGATTCCCGGGTGCACTAAATATCGACTACAGTGCACCTCCGTCATAATCTCCTCCCGAATTTGGTCCCTCTAGTATATAAACCCATCCTCTGAAACAAACCAGACCATCCCACAGTGTGTAGTCTCCTGCAGTGCCTGCCTTCAAGGCCTGGAAGATGGGCTCTAGTTTGGCATCATGCCTCTATCCTTCTCTAACTCGGTCTCTAATGTCATTGTTGACGTCCATCGCGGCCAAGTACTCCTCATAGAGCTCGGGGTCGTCAGACGACACCAGAGTATTGTGGATGTCCTCCAGTCTCTATAGTAGCTATATATACATCAACTGTGGCTCTGCTCCCACTGTGGCGGCTCTCCTGCTCAATGCATCTGCTACCACATTCGCCTTCCCCGGGTGGTAGTGCATCTCGTACTTATAGTCCGATAAAAACTCCACCCACCTCCTCTTCCTGATATTCAATTCCTTCTACGTGTCCACGTATTTAAGGTTCTTATGATCTGAGTATATATCACAGTGGACTCCGTAGAGGTAGTGTCGCCCTATCTTCAGTGCGAACACGACTGCTCCCATCTCCAGGTCATGTACTGGATAGTTATTCTCTTGGGTCTTCAGCTGGTGGGAGGCATACACTATGACATGCCCGTTCTGCATCAGCACCACACCCATCCATTGATATGATGCGTCGGTGTACACCTGGAATCCTTCCTTCCCAGATGGAAGGGCCAGGATAGGGGCTGAGATAAGTCGGTCCTTCAGCTCCTGGAAGACTGCCTCATACTGTGGTGTCCATACAAAGGGCACATCCTTCTTTGTCAAAGAAGTGAGTGGTAGGGCGATCCGAGAAAACCCCTCCATAAATTTATGGAAATAACCGGCAAGCCCCAGGAAACTCCACACGTCCGTGGACGTCTTTAGTGGTGGCCAATCCCTGATTGCCTCAATATTTGCCGGGTCCACTACTAACCTGGCTCCGCTGATAATGTGGCCCAGGAAAGCCACCTCCTTCAACCAGAACTGACACTTACTGAACTTCGAATAGAGGCATGCTCCCACAATCTCTCCAAAGTCAGTGCCAGATGTCGTGTGTGCTCCTCCTCCGTCCTAGAGTAGATAAGGATATTGTCTATGAATATTATGACAAACACATCCAAATAAGTCTCGAAGACCTGGTTCATGAGGCTCATAAACGCCAACGGAGCATTCGTGAGCCTGAAGGGAATCATGATGAACTCATACATGCCATATCTGTTATTGAAGGCCGCATTCGGGATGTCCTCCTCCTGGATCCGCAGCTGGTAGTAGCCTGACCTCAAGTCTAGCTTCGAGAAAAAATGGGCTCCCTCCAGCTAATCGAATAACTCATCTATCCTTGGGAGCGGATAGGTATTCCGGATGGTCAGCCTGTTCAGTGCTCGATAGTCGATGCACAGCCAAAGTGTCCCATCCTTCTTCTTCAAGAATAGGATCAGAGCTCCCCATAGTGAGGAACTCAGTCTGATGAATCCTTCTTCCACCAGCTCTTGCAACTGTGTCCGAAATTCAGCCAACTCCCTTGGGGCCATCCGATAAGGGGCCTTAGATTTCGGCTTAGCCCCAGGTACCAGCTGAATCTGAAAGTCCTTCTCGCTATTTGGAGGCAGTCCTGGCAGCTTATTCGGAAATACATCGGCGTAGTAACGAACCACCGGAATGCTAGCAATCAGGTCCTTCTCCGCAGTCATCTTGAACAGCACCTGATATACCTCTTCTCCCTGCAGATGGGCCTTAATGGCCTGAATAGATGAAAGGAGGCGGCGGGAGACCAGAGTAATACCTTCGAATGTCGCATAAGTATCGATGTATCTCAGCATGACCCTCCTCGCCGGGCAGTCAATTTGGGCATGGTTCCAGACAAGCCATGTCATGCCCAAGACAAGGTCGAAGAACGGCATTCTTAGGATCATCGCCGGGGCCTCGATTGTCAACCCGTCTATGGTAACCTTCAGGAGGCACTTCTCTGTGGGATGGATCTTCATCACATTGGGGAGATGCACCCTCTTAGCGACTCCTGTATAATATCGAATCTGGTCCAGATCCCTGAAGAAATACTCCGACACAAAGTTGTGTGATGCCCCCGTGTCGAACAGGGTAAGGGTAGGTTTTCCACACACCATCAATATTCCTATAATAAGCCTATTTGGGCTCCTGGGCTTCGCTAAGTACAGAGCATAGATCTGCTCCCCATCCTACCTGCGTTCATCGCCCTGAAAGCTGCGTTCGCGTCCTTGTCCACGACCTCCCATCTGGTGAGCCGGTGGGCCACCCTGATGACTAGTTTTAGTCATCCCTTTTTGGGGTAGTTTAGTATTCATAATTCTTAGGTTTTATTATTGTTTTATGTATTATTATGCTTGTAATATTGTTATTTATTTTAATGTTTTGTTTTGTTATTATAATAAAAATTCATAGTTTTATTTATATGTTTTATGTATTTTCACTTTTATTATTTTATGTTCTATGTATTATGTTTATTTATGTTATGTTATTTTTTTTTACTAATGTTTGTTTTGATTTATTTGTAGGTTCAATCCCAAGCTCAAGTCCATCCTCCATTTGATGCAACAATTCAAGCCTACATGAAGACCAACCCGATCCTTCCATTTGGAGCAGCCCACCATGCAACCTGAGCCCATGATGCTGCAGCCCTTCTCCATGGAGCAGCCCCTACATGCTACCCGAGCCCATGGAGCAGCCCCTACATGATGCAGCCCGACCTCCCACATGCAGCCCACCTAACCTACCCGAGCCCTTCTCTAAGCTCACAAAAAATAGCCCATTTATCCAATGCATGGCTGGCCACCTTATGCTCTCCACCTCACTTAATTCCATGCATGCACCTTCCCATTCATGCATTTTCCCCCTTACATGGCCGACCTCCTCCCTCTCTCCTTTATTATTTTCTCCCCACTTTATTCCTCATTCATCTCCCCCTCTCCATTTTTATATTCTCTATTTTATTCGCCTTTAATACAATACATTGAACCTTCCATTTTCTCTCTCCCTCATTTAATGGCATGCATGAACCCTCTCCACATGCATGGCCGGCCACCCCCCCCCCATAATCCCCTCCTCTTCATTTCATTCTAGAACCTTCCCCCTCACCTATAAAAGAAACCCATGTCTCATGCTTTGGAAGGTTGGATTGGAGAGAGAACAAGAGAGTTCAAGTGCAATTTTCTTCTTTGCTAAAGTGGATTTCTTTATCATTATTGTAATAGTTCTTTTTTAGTGTAATCTTGTCTTATTTACTATTCTGTACTCTTCCCTTTTTATAAATCAATGAAAATGAATTTTCTTCATCTTATTGTGGTTTTCCTTTCAATCATGCGTAGTTAATTTTTGTTTTAGCATTCGACCATGAGGAGCCATGAAGTGAGATGAGGGTTATTTTTATTTCTTAGTTTTAATTTTGTCTAAATTATTATCGGTCCTTCTTTAATTCTTCTTGCTTCGACTCCGTATTTTCGGTATACGGTAGTAGGCATTTGATCTCATTTCATAAAAGTCGAGAGACTCATTGATTTGAAAGATCACTCAAAGAAGGAAGGAGTTGAACGCAACCCTAGAGATAGGATGATGTAAATCCTCCGGATTGGAGTCAAATACAATAGTGCGGGTCAATTCGGTAATGCAACTTTAGGCCATTTTGACTTGTAAAGAGATTTCGGTCAAAACGTCTATAATTTTGGGGATTTAATGCTCTAGCGAGATTACTTCCTAATATCGGATCCGTCACGGCAGAGTTTAATTTGCAAATTTAAATCTATATTTTTTATCCATCTCGTCTCATTTCATGGTGAATCAATGATCGAATGCTTTTTTTTTATCATAAGTTTTCATCTTAATTATCCTTAGTTTTAATTTAAAAATTCTCAAAACCCAACAATCTTTCGGTAGGATAATAGTAGAAGCGTGAGTAGCAGTACTTGACAGCTCCGAGTTTAAATACGACTTTGGTACTACAATTCAATAGGTACACTTGCCTTTTCGGGTTGATAGCAATTTTCAACACCAAGTTTTTGGCGCCGTTGCCGGGGAACTTCTTCGTCAATATTTTGAAAACGCTTTCGCTATTACTTCTGCAAAAAAACAAAAAAATTTATTTCATTATCTTTCTTGTATTCAAGTTTTTATTTCCAATCTTTTCTTCCCTCCATTCTCCTTCAATTTCGTTTTTTTAGTGCATGACCCGCACGAATCCTTCGCTACTTGTTGATTTGGACCTAGAAATCAAATGCTTCTTTTAGAGACAACTACGATTAGGGGCTTCCTCTTTTCAAACAGTAATTGAGGATTCCGACGGTGATTGTAATCTTAATTCTAAAATGGGAGATCCCAACCTAGGAATGGCTCAGCAAAGGACCATGTCCGATTATGCTCGACCCAACCTGGAGGGGAGAGAAACCAGTATTGTTTGACCTGCGATTGCGAACAATAATTTTGAGCTAAAGCCTAGCATCATACAATTGGTGCAGCAATATGTATAGTTCGACGGATTACAAGATGAAGATCCGAACTTACATATCGTGAGTTTTCTCGAGATCTGTGACACCTTTATAATTAATGGTGTCTCAGACGACGCTATTAGGCAAAGACTCTTCCCCTTCTCCTTAAGTACAAAAGCCAAAAAGTTGTTGAGTTCTCATCCAAGAGGATCAATCACTACTTGGAACATTTTAGTTGATAAATTTCTTGCTAGATATTTTCCTCCTGCAAAAACTGCTAAATTAAGAAATGATATAACTTTGTATTCTCAAATTGCTTCTGAGACCCCTTATGACACTTGGTATAGGTTCAAAGAACAATTGAGAAGATGCCCTCATCATGCTCTGCCTGTATGGTTATAGGTTCAGACATTTTATAATGGGCTAAATCAAGAGACTAAGAAAATGATAGATGCCGCTTCCGCTGGTTCTTTGGACCGCAAAACTCTAGAAGCCTCTCTTGAGCTTATAGAGGACATGGCAATGAACACTTATTAGTGGAACTCGTCTAGGACTAGCCCAAATAAACCTGCAGGTCTCTATGAAGTGGATTTTGTCTCCCAACTAGTGCTGCAAGTGGAGATACTGAACAAGAAGATTTCGGAGATGACTGCTTCCTCCGCCCCTCAGGTATATGAAATTACGAATGCTGCTGCTGCCGAGCAGGTTGATTATCTGGGGAACATACCCAAGCCTACTCAAAACAATTCTGCGAAATTTTCTAATTTTTCTGCTACGAATTCTTATCACCCTAGATGGCATAACCAACCTAATTTTTCTTGGAGTAATAATGCTAATGTCGTACGTCCACAATACTATTTTACACCACCACCACCACAACAAAACCAAAATCTTCAAAAAACTCTCTCTTTGGAAGAAATTTTATCTAGATATATAAGCTCGAATGATGCTACTATTAGAAACTTAACAGGGTCGATGAAAAATTTAGAAAATACGGTCAGCCAAATCGCCAAAGTTATCTCTGAGAGGCCAACTGGCTCTCTTCCCTCAAATACTGAACCCAACCCAAGGGACCACGCGAATGCGATCGCCCTTTGGAGCGGTAAAGTTATTCACGAGCCCATCACAAGGGAAGAGCTAGAGGTGATTGCCTCTCCTACTACTGAAAAAATTATAATTACGGAAATGAATGATGAAATTCTTGAAAAGGAAAAGTTGTTTTTGAAAAAGATAAATCTGTTTTTGAAAATGATAATGTTCAAAATGATGCTACAACAATTATAAAAGAATTTCTGCCACCTCCTTATCCCGCTAAGATTAGAAAGGAAAAACTAGATGATCAATATCAACGCTTTCTTGAAATGTTTAAACAAATTCATATTAATTTGCCATTTCATGAAGCGATTAGCAAAATGCCTAAGTACGCCAAATATCTTAAAGATTTGTTAACGAACAAAAAGAAATTGGAAAATCTTTCTCAAGTAATATTAAATGAAGAGTTCTCGACGGTCATTAAAAACTCAAATCTTCCAAAAAAAATAAATGATCCGGGTAGTTTTTCAATTCCTTGTGTTTTTGGCGACCTTTTTGTAAAACTTGCATTAGTGGACCTAGGTGCGAGCATCAACATGATGCCTTTTTCATTATTTAAGAAACTAGGATTGGGCACTCTCGGCCCTACGCGCATGAGTATCCAATTAGCTGATCGATCAATTAAGTATTTGTTTGGTGTTGTTGAGGACGTGCTAGTGAAGGTTGACAAATTCATCTTCCCGGTGGATTTTGTCATTCTTGATATTGAAGAGAACATCGATGTCCCTCTTATCCTTGGTCGTCCCTTCCTAGCTACCACTCGAGCAGTCATTGATGTGAGTAACAGAAAACTAGTTCTTCGTGTGGGAGATGTTGAGGTTATTTTTTCTAGCAATCAATCTTTAAAAACGCTTTAAAAAATGATGATTCTTGTTTTTTTCTAGATGTGTTAAATGAAGATTCCTCTCTTTCTCTTTTAAACGTCTCTTCAAATGCTTTTTCTTCTTCTTTTTCTGAAATTTCCACAAATGTTTTTGAAAACACGGCTATGTCCATGCAAGTAAATTTTGAGAATGAATCTATTTTTAGTAGAAAAAATTATGAAAATCTTATTTTTGAAAAAGAAAAAAATCTGAAAAACTCTTACGATGAACCACCCTACCTTGAATTAAAGCCACTCCCTGAACATCTAAAATATGCATTTCTTTAAAATAATTCTAAATTTCCCGTTATAATCTCGGCCTATCTTTCTCAATCCGAAAATGATCAATTGGTCGAAGTACTACAAAAGCATCGTCGAGCAATATCGTGGAAAATTTCCGATATTTTTGGCATAAGCCCTTTTTTTTGTACGCATAAAATATTTTTCAAAATAATTCTAAGGGTGTAGTACAACCTCAACGTCGTCTTAATCTAAATATGAAAGAGGTTGTGAAGGGAGAGGTGCTTAAATTATTAGATACGGGGATAATTTATCCGATTTCCGATAGTAAGTGGGTGAGTCCGATCCAGGTTGTACCTAAGAAGGGTGGGATCACGGTAGTGACGAATGAAAATAACGATTTAATTCCAACGAGAATTGTAATGGGATGGAGGATGTGCATCGATTACCGTAAGCTAAATGATGCCACCCGTAAAGATCACTTCCCCCTCCCCTATATCGATCAGATTTTAGAACGTTTATCCGGGCATAGTTTTTATTGTTTTCTCGACAGTCTCTCAGGTTATTTCCAAATCCCTATCGCACCCGAGGACAAAGAGAAGACAACATTCACTTGCCCCTTCGGAACTTTTTCCTATTGTAGGATGCCTTTCGGGTTATGTAACGCACCTGCTACCTTTCAACGTTGTATGCTCGCTATTTTCGATAAATACGAAGAAAATATTATTGAAGTATTTTTGGATGACTTTTCCATTTTTTGCGACTCTTTTGATTTATGTTTAAAAAATTTGGAAAAAGTTTTATAACGTTGCGAAGAAACAAATTTAGTTTTAAATAGGGAAAAGTGCCATTTTATGTTGCGTGAAGGCTTAGTCCTTGGCCATAAGGTTTTCGCTAAGGGAATTGAAGTGGATAAGACAAAAATTAAAGTAATTGAAAAGCTACTGCTGCATACAAATATCAAAGTGATTAGAAGTTTTCTAGGGCACGCGGGTTTTTACCGAAGATTTACTAAAGACTTTTAAAAAATTACTAAGCCTCTCACCCACCTTCTCGAAAAAGAAACTCCTTTTGTTTTTGACGACTCTTGTCTTGCTGCGTTTGAATTAATCAATCTAAACTTATAAATGCTCCAATTATGATTTACCCTGTTAGGGATTTACCCTTTGAAATAATGTGTGATGCGAGTAATTTTGCGGTAGGTGTGGTTCTAGGACAACGAATTGCTAAGAACTTTAATCTAATTTACTATGCAAGTAAAACTCTAACATCGGCTAAAGAAAACTACACCACAACTAAAAAAGAACTTTTAGCTGTTATTTTTGTATTCAATAAATTCCGACCATATATTACTCTCTCTAAGGTTATCATTTTCACGGATCATTCCGCTTTAAAGTACCTTCTTTCTAAACTGGATGCCAAGGCGTGTCTTATTCCTTAGATTCTCCTACTTCAAGAATTTGACTTGGAGATTCGGGATAAGAAAGGAGCGGAAAACCTTGCTGCTGATCATCTTTCTCGTCTTGAAAATCCCTAACTCGATTTTTTAAATGAAAATTTTATTAATGACTCTTTTCCAGATGAAAGAATTTTAAAAGTTTGTTCTTCTACCCCTGGTTTGCTGATCTGGCCAATTATCTCGTGGCCCGGGTCCTTCCAAAAGAGTACTCTTCTCACCGAAAGAAGAAATTCTTTTCTGAGTTGAAGTATTACTTTTGGGAGGACCCCTTTCTATTTCACATTTGTGCGGACCGGGTGGTTAGAAGATGTGTTTCCTGGGAAGAAGGTCAACAGATTTTAAAGCATGTTCATGAAGGTCCGACTGGCGGGCATTTTCAAGCGAACCGCACCGCCAACAAAATGCTTAGTGCTGGCTTTTATTGGCCAAGCATATTTAAAGATGCACAAATCTTTGTGGGTGGGTGTTATTGGTGTCAGCGGACTGGAAACATATCTAATAAAAATGAAATGGAACAAAATTATTTTCTTGAATGCGAAGGTTTTGATCTGTGGGGCATCGACTTTGTAGGCTCGTTTCCCTCAAGCTTAGGAAATAAGTATATTCTAGTCGCCATAGATTATGTTTCTAGATGTGCGGAGGCCCAAGCTTTACCAAGTAATGATGCTCGCATCGGAGTTTCTTTTCTTAAAAAATTATTTTCCCGTTTTGGTTTTCCTCGGGAGATCGTAAGTGATAGGGAAACTAATTTTTTCAATGCTAAACTCGCTAAAGCCTTAACGAAATATGGTGTTACGCATAAACTATCCACCGCTTATCACCCCGAAACGAACGGTCAGGTCGAGGTAGTCAATTGAGAACTTAAAAGAATTTTGGAAAAAACCGTTTCTACTTCTCGTAAGGATTGGTCTTTAAAATTAGACGATGCTCTTTGGGCCTAAGGGACGGCATACAAAACCACTATTGGTTGTACTCCTTTTCGATTAGTCTACGGAAAATCGTGTCATCTCCCGGTTGAGGTAGAGCACCGTGCGTATTGGGCACTAAAGTTTTTTAATTTCGATCCGCACTCGGTCGGCGAGCATAGAGAAAACCAACTTAGTGAACTTGACTAATGGTGAGCGTATGCTTATGAAAATAATAAAATTTAAAAAAAACGCACGAAGCTTTATCACAAAAAGAACTTTTGTCATCCTAAAATGTTTAAACTTGGTGATCAAGTTCTTCTTTTCAATTCTCGCCTACGTCTTTTTCCTGGCAAGCTTAAATCTAGATGGTCTGGACCGTTTACGGTCAAGCAAGTCTTTTCTTTCCGAACTGTGTTACTCTCGCACCCGGATAAGGGTGATTTTAAAGTAATTGGTCATAGACTGAAACTATATTTTTCTAATGATTCTGTGTCTCCTGCAAAGGAGGATCTTATTTATGACGCTTCAATGTTTCTTTTCATGTGGAACCTTTATTTATTTTTGGACTTCTTATTATTATAAAACTCTATTATTATTATTATTATTATTCGGACAATTTATTGTGTAAAATAAAGAACATTCTTGGGAGCCTGCCCAAGTATTTTCTGCTTTTATTTTTATTTTGCTCTACCTCCCGGTGGCCCAACAAGTACAAGTTTGTGATCGCCGCTCCAACATTGCTGATATACAATGGATCAAGTCAAACCTACTGATGATCAAGTGTGTTAAAAAGCAAGCATGGGGGAGCGACATCTGCCTTCATCTCACAAACCCGGGGAAGTCCTGTTCTTTTTATTTAATTTACTTCACTCCATTTTTCTCTCCTTCTCTGTCTCCTTCTCTTTCTCATTTTTTTGTTTCTTTCATTGAGGATAATGAAGAATCTAAGCATGGGGGGGGGTTTAATTATTTTCTCTCTTGTTTCCTTTAAAAAAATGCTTTAAAACAAAATCACAAAAAAATTAGTATAGTTATATTAAGCCTTTTAGGAGTATTATTTTTATTTACTATATAAAAAATCCAAAAAAACTAGAAAAATCAAAATCCAAAAAAAATTGCTAAAATCTATTTGAAAATAAAAATTAAAAATTATTTTATATCTTTATTTTTATGTTCCTTCTAGGGATGTGTAGGCCCTTACGGTTTTGTAGTTCTATGTAGATTTCTTTGAAACTGTTTTCTAAATTTATAATTTTAACATAGCTTAGTTTTACTAATTTCTTGTTCTTAAATATAGGCATCTGTCTTTTACGTTGTAAGTTAGCAATTTGTAGTTTTTTCTTCTTATTTGATTAGTTGCATACGAATGGTAGCTAGGTATTGTTATCTCTTTTTCATTTGTGGGGTAATACTTTCTTGGTGTCTAGAACTTGTCCCTAGCTACTCTCGAAACATTTGCATCGTTTTAACGTACTTTAGAAATGATTTAGGCCACCCTTTGACCCGTTTGAGCATTTTTGCCCACCAAACAATTTCACCGTTGCAAAAACAATTTTGGGCCTTTTTCCATGTTTCTTTGTTTTAGCTCAACCTTTCATTTCATTATTTCACCAAAGCCAAAATGCCCTTCCTAATTTCACACTAGACTATGAGCTTAAAATATTATTGTGTTGGGTTATCTTTTAAAATGAAAAGAAATATTTTAAGTTTGCATTTGGAGCTCTCTTTTATGAAAAAAAAAGTTATTATTAAATGTAATAAAAAAAACAAAAAAAAAGAGAAAAAGTTTATTTGTGGCCAATTTTTGAAATAAAAAAAATTTCATGGCCTTGTTTTGTAGTTTGAATTGGAGAAATGACATACTTGCCATTTCTAATTTTTTTTATCATGTTTATGTTTATTTTGAGCTCACCCTTGGTTTACTGTGTTTTATCCATCTTGTTTATCTTTGATTTTCAACTCCTAATCATTTACTTAAGCCAAGTCTTAACGCCTATTTTAAGTCCTTTTGATCTTTAGACGTAAATTCGCGTAGTGGAGAGAGTGTGAACGGACAAGCCTATGGCCACCATCATTGATGGATTTCTTTGGAGGTTATCTTGAGGTGATTTAGGGTTAATCGTTATTATAGCAACCTAGTAGTTCGTCAATGCGCTGTTTATTTAGAACCTTTACTTTTGTTTTTCTTATTTTCATTTATTTTGGATACCTTGTTTTAGGAATTTAGAAATGTGTAATTGTTCTTTATGTTCTAATGAATTTTATGTTTCCATTTTCAAGTTTTCTATTGTGAACTTCTCACCCCACTAGTTGTTAGCATAGAAGTCGTGTGACTCATTGATTTGAAAGATCACTCAAAGAAGGAAGGAGTTGAACGCAACCCTAGAGATAGGATAACGTAAATCCTCCGGATTGGAGTCCAATCCAATAGTGTGGGTCACTTCGGTAATGCGACTTTAGGCCATTTTGGCTTGTAAAGAGATTTCTGTCAAAACGCCTTTAAGTTAGGGGATTTAATGCTCTAGCGAGATTACTTCCTAATATCAGATCCGTCACGGCCGAGTTTAATATGAAAATTTAAATCTATATTTTTTTTATCCCTCTCGTCTCATTTCATGGTGAATCATTGATCGAATGCTAGTTTTTTTATCATAAGTTTTCTTCTTAATTATCCTTAGTTTTAAATTAAAAATTCTAAAAACCCAACAATCTTTTGGTAGGATAATAGTAGAAGTGTGAGTAACAGTACTTGCCTTTTCGATAGGTACACTTGCCTTTTCGGGTTGATACGACCTTGGTACTACAATTTGATAGGTACACTTGCCTTTTCGGGTTGATAGAAATTTTCAACACCACACCCTGTGCAGCAGGTGTGGGCCCATTTATCATAGGGCAATTAATCCGAATGTGCCCTGGCTGATGGCAGTGATAACACAGCTGTGGGGGGAGGTGGTCCCTGCCCAATCCTGGGCACCTCCCTCATCTGTAGCGGATATAGAGCCAGCACTTCCTGCTCCCTTGGCTCCTGCCTTTCCTCCTAACGGGGTTGATCCCCGTTCCTTCTCTCTCTCATGACCCAGCCTCTCTGCGGGTCCCTTCTCCCTCCTAGCACTACATCGTCCCCATATCACTTCCTGCCCCAGACTGCAAGCTGGTCCGCCTCCAGCTTCTTGGCCATCTCCAAGATCCTGATCATGGTACCATCAGACACGAACAAGAGGGCTTGCCTCAGGTCATCACAGAGGCCCTTGTATAACCTCTTGGTGTAACCCACGTCTTTCAGCTTGTAAGAATTCGCAAATCGGGCCGAATGAGTAAACTCCCGGTAATATTCCAGCACTGTCCTGTTCCCTTGCTTCAGCTTCAAGAATATATCCTCCAATTCGTCCCTTGTGGACTACAGCACAAAATGCACCAGTAGTGATGTCCTAAACTCCTCCCAAGTAATGTCCGCAATCTCCACTCCCGCATATGTGGTGTCCATCACCGACTTCTACCACCTCTTCACATGCGAGTCCAGACAAGAAACCACCAAAGATACTGCCAGGTCCACCGAACAATGTATTCCCACCAACATCTCGTACATAATATCTAGAAACTCCTCTATGCGTACTGTCGTCTCCATCCCCAAGTACGATGCTGGGGTAAGTCCTCGGAATAGACTCAACCAGTTCACTCCGGGGTTCGGCTGAGGAGTCAGAGCCTGCTGTGCCCTAAAGGCCTCCAAGATGGCCGTCAAAGTTTGTGCCAGCTCCGTCTGTTGTAACAGGGTCGGAGCTGGCGGGGGTGGAATCACATTCGAGGCTGGAGGTGTCCCCTACATCAGGGAAGGATTCGTTGCACCCTATAGAAGATTTTCTTAAGTTAAGTAAATTGACATAAAACTCTTTGTTATTGGTGAGCATTGCACGTAATTCCTCCCATGGGCACACCATTGCTTCTTCGGCTAGGTTGTCCACAAACTAAGACCGCGCAGGGTGTCCCATGTTTTGTGGACTACATATTGTCGGATCGAGGTCCCCTTTTATACCAGTTGTAAGACCCCATTTTTTTGCATCAACCACCGGGTCTTAGGCCAAAAACCGCCGTTTTGGGGAGACACCATCCACTGGGATGGTCGACACCACAAAACGTCGATCCTGCCGGCCATCTCGATCACCTGTGATAGAATGTATAATGATTGGAAAGGATAAAACATTCAAGTCAACAATATTAGAAAGAGGAAATCACATGACAAATAAAGATTCCACATCATGGAAGAGTCTAAGTACCAAAACAGGAAAGGAAATACGGGCTTATGCCCGGTACATAAAGACCTCACTACAAGCCACTCATAAAAGTAAAACTACTATTACTTGAATCCACTCACGGATCCGGATGCCTGTCCACCCGAACTACACTGGCCTGTCTCCATCTGCATCGTACTCCGCTAGTACTATGTCTCCTGCGGATGCTCCCAGTCTCCCATCCAGAGCACTAAAATATGGTGGTCAAATGACCGTCAGTCAAACTAGACTCAGTCAACAGTCCCCCACCCCTTTATCCGTGGCTCCTAGGCACCGGGCGAAAAGAAGTGAAAAAGAGGACAAAATAGCAGGGCGTATTCAAGCAGATGACAACTATCCTAACAGGAGTGTTATAACAATAAAAGTGTAGCAGGAGTTAATCAATAAATAGTAATGCAGAGTAGTAAGGTAAGTATGAAGAACTGAAAGTAAGAACTGTACAAATAGTAATTAAGTAACCATTGATTTATAGGGATTACCCTTATAGACCATGGGGTCGTTCTGCAGGGCCTATCGTATAAACTGTCCCATATTAATTTATGCGATAGGTGTCAGGGGTTAAATGCAATGACTATGCTATGACACTCAAGTATTCTAGGGTATGAACATGCAAGTGCAACACACACACAAAACTCTATGCGCACAGACCTTTAGTTCCTCAGTTTGGAGTTAGCTAAACTCTCAGGAGCCTCTCGTCGTGTCCAACGGAGACAGTGGGTAGTGCCTCTCCACTCCTAGACTGGTAATCATACTGCCCAGCCTAGCCCCTCTCGTACGTTTCCGTACTCTTTCTAGCAAACCAGCTAGTCTCCCCGAGTCAACGTACCGACGATGGTGTGATCGATCATCCAACACCGAGGACCCACCACTGTTATGCACATGCAAGCTTGTATATTGTACCTCACTTAAATATCCGAGCCTCCAGCACACCAAACCATCAAGTCTAAAACAAGTCCTCGAGTATACAGCTCCCCAAACTACCAAATCAATTCCATGTCACTTTAACTCTACCAGTAAGCCCATCGACCATGGGTCTATGCTATCCATTCATTACCAATTTATCTCACTACGTGTATAAGTGTGAGTGTAAAGTGAAGCTATTATTGAGGTTACTCTTATTCATATTATCTCTAAGGTTTATGGTTAACCTTGGACTTCCCTAGGTATACCCGGTGAAGGGCTCGCAGCGGTACTAGGAACTATGATGGGATGAAGCGCAAAATTCCCTTTCCCAGGCACTTAATGTTATTGATTTCTACCCATGACCAATCCTCTCTTTTATTTCAGTGTGACTCCCCTAAGTGTGTTTAAGCTCTCCGAGCTAGCCTATCTCAGTCCTATGTACTATATGCAGACCGTGCTAAGCTACATGAAGCTCCCACTAGGGGGTACTCCATTTACTCATCCAATAGAACCATAACAATTACTGGGAGTCTACCATAACCTATTTAGACTAACTCCAGAGTTTCATAATTTTCCTAATTATTTGGGCATTTAATTTAATTAACCTAATACTCTGATTGCCCAACTTTGAACTTGAAATGCACATTTAAATCAGAAACAAATCACTAAAAAAATATGATAAATACTAGATAACATTTCTACAGCAAATCTAAGGTCTAAGAATTTTCAAAATTGTTTAGGCCCCAAATTTACAATTTAGAATATAAAGTCAATATTACCATTTTAAGAAGCAAAGGCCAGCAATAATGTTCTAAAAATTATAATAAAAATCCAGTAAGACCATCATGGCCTAAAACACTCTAGAAATATTCTCCCAATTTTTCCAGTGAACAGTAACCCCTAATTTAATTTTAAATCAATAATCTTATAGCCATTGGTTATTGAAGCAAGTACTGTACAAATTCATCTAATAATTATGCAAAAATTCCAGGAGATAGATAATGATCTAAAACAAACGCTAACCAAGTTTTACAAATTTCTAATACATGAGGGGATCTGAATCTAATTAAAAAAATCTTCCACATTTATAACTTTGTGAAACAAGTACTGTAATTAATCACCTAAAAATTATGGGAAATTTCCAGAGCCAACATAATGGCATAAAACACTTACTGACCAAGTTTCATAATTTTCATAGCAATATTGGGCTCGATATCTATTTTTGATCAAAAAATACACAATTCATAATTTATGAAACAAGTATTTAAAATAATCATCTAAAAATTTCAATAAAAATACAGAGTGGACAAACATGATGTGAAACTTCCAAATACTAAATTTCACAACTTTTCTGTGGACATAAATATCAAAATCAGCAAAAGAACTTAAAGACACAACTAGGAAAATAAAGGAAGTACTGATTTTATTAGTCCAAAAATTCCACCAAAAATTATTTTAGGACTCTTTTTATCAGATAAATACCCTGCCCAAGTTTCATGTTATTGCGAGGTGTTTTGATTGCCTAAACCCAAATATTGGGCTTTGTGCCCTAAAATAGGGTTAGGGATTTGAGGGGGTTAAAGGATTCAAAATTCAATAAAGTTCAACCAGAGGACCATAGCCACCCTATGATCCCTTCCACCAAGTCTCAAGTCATTCCAAGGTCAGTTGACCCCATGACCTTCAAACCCTAAAAATCTCCATAAAGGGGCCTACCCTAGGGTTCTAGGGCTACCCAACCCCAAACTCCCCAAAATCCCGTTGGAGTGTGTTACATACCATATAAAATCAGTGGCCAAAATATCAGCCTCTATTGGGGTGATTTGACCACTCAAACACCAAAAAGAGCACTTTGACCTAAATAACCCTATAAGGGTAAACCTAGGGTTGGATCAATACCTAACCAAAACATCTCCAAATGAAATGCCATTTTTACCAGAGCCCTAACATGCGCTCTAAGACCACCCACCCAAATTTGGGGGAGTTTTGAGATGTTTAGGACACCTAATTAATTTATTCATGGATTATTAATTTTTTCTAAAAAGTATAGAAATATTTTCTCCAAAAATGCTGATTTTTGGATATGTCCTAGATATAGAAAATAATAGCCCATACCGTAAATTTCAAGTCATTTGGAGTTCTGATTTGGAGTGAGCCTCCAATTCATTCTCTGGTCAGCCCTATGAATAGAGCCAACAAAAATGAGTGATGAGGTCTAACCTGGGCTCCAAATAGGATGGAACAAATTTTAAATTAAACTAAAGACCTAGAGCCACAACTTTTATGTTGAACACATTTCTAGAAGGAGCCTCTAAGTATTTTTAAAAATTTAATGAATCCACTGCTATTTCCCACTCAGAAAATACCTAATAATAACCTAAATAAAGATCTAACACAGATCTTAAAGCAAGATCTGTGGTATAGGAGTCGTCTTCCACCTTGAGCCTACGACTAAGATTAGCAGCACCTAGAGGGCTTTCCAAGCCGAAATCCTAGCCATCCGGCCACCTCCCTGGCCGGCCACCGCCACCACCACCTCAATCGAGGTAGTGGCTATCGCCTGACGGCAGCACGGCTGTCGGAGGGGACTATTCTGGCGAACCAGATAGGGCCATTTCCATGGAATTTCGGTTAGAAATTTCTCACCGATCATGCTCAATTGAGCCCGATCTCTCTAGCTAATGGATCCTAGATCTAGCACAGATAGAGAAGGAGGGGATTGGACCTCATTTGCAGTGTTTCCTTGATCCATTCGCCGACCGCCATTTCTCCTCCTCAAATCTTTGGGTGCGCTGGCTTTTCCTCCTCCGAGATCTCTAAGTGTTTGGGAAAGAGGGGGATTCTACTCCTCAGAGGTCTCTAAAGAGGATCGAGGGGTCGATTGGGGGTGTGGGGGCTTTAATTCCCTTGGCCATGATTGACCTCTTCACCTACCGTCCCATGGCTGACCCTATACATCCCCCTACCCTTAATTGGCTCTGTAAACTGCTGGAATCCCCTATAATTCACCAGGGAAGATGAATGGGAGCATAATGGAGGGATACCAAGGGGTGTATCACCTTAATGGCCATGAATGGCCACTTTCTCTCTCCTCCAAATTGGGGAAAACCCCCCATTTCTCTCTCCTAATCACTATGGCTGAAATTCCACTCCCACCCCTTGTTTAATATCAGTCAATTAGGCTGGTTGACCTCTCAATTTGGGCCTAGCCCAAAGGGTTGGGCTAGGTTTAAGTGATTTGACCTAATTTGGCCAAGTTGGACTTTTGGTCAAATTGGGCCCTAGGGTTGACCAAACCATGGAATTTTTGTGTCATTGGGTCCCTTATGAGGTTGTGACCTCAGGAGTGTGGTCAACTTGAAGTTGTGGTGGTCAATAGGGGTATTTAATGGAAAATCACCATTTTGACCTAATAGGGGTATTTTGGTGATTTTGCCATGTGGTGACCCTAGGATTGCGCTTTTTGGTCTAATTGGTCTCTAATGATGGTTTAGACCTAAAAGTGAAGTTACTTCCACATGATGATGATCAATTGGGCCATTTGATGGGGAATTGACCATTTTGCCCTAATTAGGGTTAGTGTTGACTTTGGTCAACTTGGCCTGTTTGACTGGCCCCAATGGGTCCTAAATGTCCCCCTTGGATCCTAGATGGCCTAGGGATGTTTTTGTGGTGTCACGAAGTCAAGTTAAGGCCCTTAGGTCAAACCTTAGGTTAGGTATTTGGAAATTACTATTTGTATACCAAGGTGCTTAAACCCCTAGTTTTGTCTAAGTCCAAGGGGTTCCTAAGCTACCAAGGCCTTGTCATGACCTAGTCATGACAAATTCACTTGAGGGGTCTAGTTGTCTTTAGGATGTTACAGGCACCTTCCAGCCCTGCATGCTAATGAGAGCCTGAGCAGCGGGATCCTCTCGGGGTCTTCCCTTACCCCCAGGCGAGTCTATGGACCTGCCAGCTAGTGAGAGCTTGGACAGCCGGTCTACCTGGGGCCGAGTACGGATTCTAGCCCTGCCAGCTAATTAGAGCCTGAGCAGCAGGATCCTCTTAGGGTCTTATAAATTTCCATCTCCCTTTCCTTTCACCCCAAGCGAGCCTACAGACCTGCCAGTTAGTGAGAGCCTGGACAGTGGGTCTACCCGGGGCCGAGTGCACCTTCCAGCCCTGCAAGATAATTAGAGCCTGAGCAGCGGGATCCTCTTGGGGTCTTGCAAATTTATATCTCCCTTTCCTTTCTCCACAAGCGAGCCTACGACCATGCCAGCTATTTAGATCCTGACAGTGGGTCTACTCGGGGCCGAGTGCAGCTTCCAGCCCTGCCAGCTAATGGGAGCCTGAGCAGCGGGATCCTCTCTAGGTATTCCCTTACCCCCCAGGTGAGCATATGGACCTGCCAGTAAGTGAGAGCCTGGATAGCGGGTCTACCCGAGGTTGAGTGCGTCTTCCAGCCCTGCCAGCTAATGGGAGCCTGAGCAGCGGGATCCTCACGGGGTCTCCTCTCCAAACCACCTCCAACCTTAGTGGGGCCATCTATATAAATAGCCTTTGTTCCTGCGATACGACCGCCTTGTTCAAAAAGTTGTCAAACTTATTTCCAAGAAGAAAGAAAATAAACCTTTCTCTTTTATAAATTTATTTTATTAATGAAGAATACCCTTGGAATGTATAAAAATGATTACCAACACATTAAATACGTTATGCAGAATAATGAACTTACACTATCCAAAGTATTCCAAGTCTGATCCTAAAGCCCTCCAATTTGATCCCAAAGCATTGCAAGTTTGATGTCGTACATCAGGAAAAGAAACTTCGTCTGCTAATTTCTTAAACAAGGAATCTTCTACTTCTATATTTCCTCGTTCTATTGCTTTATGTAACGTCGGAAGATTGATATTTATATTAATAATGGTTATTGGTCTTACATTTTTAGGATCATCTATTACATTTATTAATTGACTTTCTTCTGGGATTGGATTAACTTCATTCTTTGCTAAAGATTCTTTTAATTATTCGGGAGTAATTTGTTCCTCTAACAACTGCTTCATCTGCTCAAAATTATATTTAACTAAATCTTCTCCACTAATATTCCGTACATATCTAGTAATACTAAACATACTTTGATTGGAAAATATCGTATTAGTAATTACACTTTTGAAGGATTATTAAATTATCATTATCCTATTAAATATGATTTGGCTTTAATTCCCCATATCGGTTTAAGATATGGTTTATCTCGCAGTAATAAGCATAATAAGTGGAGCTTAATAAATAATTTTGTATCTTTTTATATGCTTATTGGTATTATAGGAGCTAAGCAAGATTTATGATGCAGGCTCACACGTTTGACAACAAATAGATCTATGGACTAGCACGAATACCTCTCCACTCTCCAAATCCTATATTTGCACAATTGCTCTACTCCGCACCACGTTAATTAATTCTATCAATTATATACTAGCGTACAGGTAGCCAAACCGATTAGGATCGAATAGAGGCGATAGGCCAATATTCTTTCCGGCTAAAAGGACCTACCCAGTCCGAACGAGCGGTGTTGTACCAAAAGAGATCTACCAAATAAAATACGATTCAGAAAAGGTAGATCTCTCCCAACAAAAGAAAATGAAGGTTTGCCAAGCCTTTCTCCAAATTAAAGGAAATTAAGAGGGACAATAAAAGAAATTGAAAGATCACCATGATATAATTTTTATTGCAATAAAAAAATTCAACGCTAAGAATCTACCACCATAGGAATTAATCTAGGAAGAGAAACACACAATCGATAGAAAAGATTCGTTACCCTATCAGAATGGATGATTCTGATTTCTCTACTTGGATCGTTCTTCAATGGCTCCGCCGGAGTCACGCCAGTTGGAGAGAAACTTGTCCGCCTTCGTTGCGTTACGCCGGAGTTGGAATCCACAAAGGAAATCTTTGCCTTGGCCGATTTCTTCAAGGAGGTGGGTTGAATGGTTGCTTTGTTGGAGGTCGGTTTTGACGGGAGAAAAGGAGTAGGAGAGGGTTGTTAAGGTGAGAGAAGAGGAGGGAAAGAGGGGAGGAATCTTGAGGCTAAATTCCACAAGGAGGAGAGGGAAGAGGGTGGCCGAAATTGCCAAGGAAGAGGGGGAAGGAGGGATGGCAAAATTTTACAAAGGGGGAGGAGGATCTCAAATGATCTTTAGGGGGATTATTTTCTTATTCTACTTCTCTCTAATCAATCCTTCATAACATGGCTATATATAACCTACACAACTCAATCTCCCTCCATTCAAAATTCAAATTGAAAATATGATGGTTATATGCACCCATCATAGCACATGAAATGAAATAATTAAAACAACACATGATGGTTATAAGCACCCATCATTACACATTAAATGAAAATTAAAACAAACATAAAAATGACTTAATAATTATTAATAAATTAGTTTGCGCCCCGGGCGGATATTATGGCGACGCTCCACATGGTCGTCATGATGCTGCAAATCTTTATTTGAAGGCGGAGAAAGTTCTTCTGTAAGCGCGACATCACCGTCTTCAATATGTTGAGGGTCGCCGTCTCCATCAATACTACCCCGCTCAAAAGTACTCATCACCGATGAGTTGGTCTGAACGTACTAGTGCAGGAGAGCATCATCCCAAATAAACATGTAGCGGCAAACAACACCACTTGGAGAAGAGAGCACTTCAACCTAGAGTATCCTGTCATGAAAAAGGTGGTCCTAAATAACCTCGAAAAAGCATTAGGCAATATAGGATAACAAATTTCTACATCAACAACCAACATACCTCCAGTGAAGATCAATGAAGAGTGCGATCCAGGAACAAACTCACTACCCAAACCATAAGAAAACAAAGTGGACCCAAACGGACAGAAAGATAGTTCAAGTGGTGGAGAAACATATAGCGTTAAATTAGAAACATTAAAATTAGGGGTAATACCCCAATCAGTGGATAACTTCAAATGATATTCGTATTCTCCTAATTTCATTAATATCCGAAAAAGGTCAAGTTTGCCGTCTCGCAAACTTTCTATAGTGCCCGAAGGCAACCGTTTAGGGATGAGATGCACCATAACTAAATCGCAAATCATATAGTGAGATGCTCTTTATGTAAGCTAGCATGAATTTGTTAAGATATAATTTGTATGGCTTACATGTTTAATATATTCGATGGACGTAACGGAACTAAATAAGGGTGCACCAATGGAACTAAATAAGGTGGCACCAGGGGAACTACATCAGGTGGCACCAATAGTACGAGATCAGGTGGCACAATAGATGGCCACTTCACTAAGGTATAATAAAAGATTTGGTTATTCTTAGAAAGTCGAGAGGATACACAACTATCAAAAATGATATCGTGACAATACACAAATTCCGTCAACGCACTAAAACTTGTACGACGAGACATGTCCAAAGAACGGCCCCGCAGGGTTTGCAAAATAAAATGACTCTGATCAAACATACCAAACTCGTGCCCTAAAGGGTCCACTAAACGAGTCAACGAACCAGGTGGGAGAGGCGGGAAAAATAAAACAAACTTAAAAATGACTTAATAATTATTAATAAATTGGTTTGCGCCCCGGTCGGATATTATGGCGATGCTCCACATGGTCATCACAGTGCCCCAAATCTTTATTTGAAGGCAAAGAAAGTTCTTCTGTAAGCGCACTGTCACCGTCTTCAGTATGTTGTCGGCCGTCGTCTCCATCAATTTACCATTCAAGAAAATTTTTGATGTAGCTACAGTCGGATTATATTTACATATTTCAATGGAGTATTACTTTAACCCGAAAGTTCATCATATAACTAAAGTTATCAATGTAAAAAGCATAATTTAACCAAAAATTATATGTCCTTCTCCTGGTTTTGTTGTTAATAGGGCAACTATAGATATTCCAGGATAAGGTACATAGTACTGATGTTTAAGTAAAAACAATGAGTTTAGTACTTACAAATTTTCATAAAATAGCAGGGAGACCAATATGATCATACAGAGACTATGTTACAAATTTCATAATTATATCCATCATACTTTAAGAATCATTCAATTTATTCAAACATAATAAGTTAAGTGTGACATAATTAGGCCAATATTTCATTTATCAAAAATAACATAAATCCTTCAACAAAATCCCTAAAAGTACAACTTTAACAGAATACTAACAACATAAATATGTATGGTAAACTTGGTTTCAAGATGATTCATGGTTTGAGAAATATTCATCACATGCAAAAGATCTCAAGCTAAGGCGCGACATAATTAGATGAACAGTTCATTTCCTCAATCAGGTGCAAATTCTACTCCAGATGTTATGGGATTCCAACAACAACTATAGGATGGGATATTAAACAAAAATATAGAATTATGCTTCAAGGAGATTAGTGATTTGGGTAATATTTATCGAACGCAAACTCAAAATACAAAGTGTACATGACAAAATTGAATCAACATTTGAATAAATCAAACCCATAGCTTTAGATATCTAAATGAGAGTTAATTTTGTCCATGAAGGGGTTATCTAATTCTTATACTCACCCAAATAATTTGTGTCGGGATTTTTATGGTAACATCCCTTTTTTCATAAAATTGGCACCTTAATAATGTGTAAATCACCATCGATGCCTTAATATAGATTGTCCAAAAATCATAAATTTCAAGGATGAGATGACTCCAAGTATGAGGACCTTACATACAAAGTTCCAGCGCATGACCCTAGTCGTCACTTGTTCCCTCTTCTATATCCAAGACATTTGTCTGAGTTCTTCCGTGCTGGCCACTCTCTACACTTACATCACCATAAATGTTGAAACCGAAATTCGATCTCTGTGGTGCTCGGGGTCCCAAAATAGCGGTGACCATGCTCCTACTACACTCAAGTGAACGATATAGTCACAAGATTAGGAACTCAAAATACAGACTGAAGGTCTCAGCGTAGAGGTCCGACCGCATACCCAGAAGACTATCAAATTCTTCCTCTCCCAAGCCAAAGAATGAGCTAAGGCACCTTCGGAGGGCTCTCTTGGCTGACTGAAACATCTAAGGAGAAACTCAAGACCAACTCTCACCTATCCAGAGGTGCCTTCTTGGGTCTATGTAAAATGCTCTTCATCCGCCCTACCCATGGCGTAATCTCACCGAACAGTTCTACTTTAAGCAGCCCCAATTGGGTCGCCAACAATGTAACTCCGATATTCTAAAAGGTTATTAACAGAACCTCAAGAGCTTCCTAGTAACTTTACCTCGAGGTCCCCGCGGAGCGAGCGGTTCACGAGAAAACCGCTCGTCTAAGACAAAAAAAAGATAAATATCATACACATGGCATCACAAACTTTTAAATTTATAGGAATTTAAATTCCATACTTTGGCACGCATGCCGACAACATAAGCAAATTAGGCCTTCCAGGGCCGGCAAAAACTTGGGCTAAAGCCTGCTACTTCCCACTTGATACTGCAACACCTGTACGCCAACATCTCGACAAGCGGCGGCAGGCTAAACATCAGTCGACTAAAAGCGAACCAATTATATTGTACCCACCCCTTTTTCGGGACTATGGTGCTTATTCCCTTCAAATAGATAATATATAACTTCCTCAAAGTCTCCTCTGGGAACCCCAGAACATCTCCAATCTGATTTGCACGTCTGGATGGGCTTCACACATCATGCCTAAATCCGTACTCACGCTTCCGGATTCTAAATGCAATTAATTGTAGGGATGTACACATAAACCCGTCGGATATCACACTTCACCCACCCACTGGTATAGAGGAGCTTCTATGCAAATATGTTAATTGAGTGCTTCACTAGCCCAAGAAGAAACTTCATTACCCTTGACGCATGTTTTTACAGAGCCGCAACCGCATATCTTGCATGAGGCTTATTGCCTAGTGACTGTAGCAATTATCCATGCACGGATCCGGTCTCCGCCTGAGGGTTGGAGGCTCCAGGATGTTGTTTCCCATGGTTGAGCTTCTCCCTAGCCATTCGTGTTCTGGACGATGCCGAGAATGAGACTCCTGGCTATTCTTGCTGAAGGCGGTGCCGGGAGAGGAGCTCCTGGCCGACCTAGCTCTGGGCGGTGACGGGAGAGAAAATCCCGGCCAGCCTTACTACAGGCGATGACGGGACAGAGCCAGGGCTAGGCTTATATATGCAGCGATAGGAGAACAACTCCTCGCCTTCTCTCACTCCATGTGGCGACGGGAGAGAGCCGGGGGTCGGCCACTACTTGATCCAGGCGGCTGCGATGGGAGATGACTAGGGATCACGATCGGGAGTTTGTTCGCGCGCCGCATATGCTAACGAACCCCGATCGGGTTTTTAGGGTTGCACCCTCCTCTGTCCTGGACCCAATCCCCCCTTCCCCTCTTTCTTTGCACTTCAATATATATATATAATAAATATATATATTATAATATTAAACATACATATATATATATATAATAAATATATATTTATATATATTTTTCAACCTAATTAACTTAAAGCCTTTACATATAAAATCTCCACACGCATGTACGAGTGCTCGCACGTCCTTGAACGGGGATGTACAAAACCATCGCCCATAGCAAACCCGAAGCCTATTATTTGGGGAGGGTCCCACTCAGTCGGGTATGGGGTTGTACACTTACTAAGAAAAAAACTAGTAGAAGGATATTTTTGAAAGGATAATTGAATGTCTTCCTTAACCCAATCTGGGAAGAATATTGTCCTTGTTTCTTCTTAACACTGCTCTAGGGATGATGAACTTGAGGCTAGGAGAAAAGATCCATAATATAAGGAAGATGGACATCAGGATGTTTGAAAGATGGAATAGGGTACTGATTCATCACACTCAGCCATCTGAGAAGCAAAAGAAGAAGGCAGTTGTTCTAGATTCTGATGAAAGCTCAAGCAGCATTTCTTCTCACAGTAAGAACACGGAACCTCATGTTCCTAATCTGACTAAATCAACTAATGAGGCAAGAAGGGATGTTATTGTACAAGTATCTATCTCCTCTATGCTTGCTGCCATGGTTGTTATAACTATTGGGCCTCCAACTAATCATGAAGGTGTCATAATTATGGTGAATGCTGAAGATGTTAAGACAACTCTTGTGAAAAGAATCTGTGATGCTGTTTAGTGGGAGACCCATAAAAAAGTTACTCCCATTGAGAGAGAGCATGGGTTACCAACTGATGGTCTACAGGACAAGATTGACTCCTTTCTAGAAAATATATAATTGAGGATAGAGCAAGTCCCATCTGATTCTCAAGGATTGGATGACATTGCTCCTGTCCAGGGATTGAGTTAGCTAAATGCATTCAAACATTTGTCTCCGACAATGTACCACAGGTCCAAGAATGCAGTGAAGTCAGAGGAGTTGCTAAAGACCATTCAAGAGATGTTAGTAGGCATCAGCTGCACGGTCAGTAAGGCAGTTTCCTAAGCAACATCCGCACTAGACGTTCATGCAAAGAGATGGTGGAAGTCTCTGCTAGACTCCACGTATATTGATCGGGAGCTATCATACAACACTATAGAGGAGTTCAGTGAGGTCTTCTTAGAGCACTTCGTGTCTGTTATGGATAGAGATGAGTTAGAGGAGAGGTTTTTTAACCTCAGGCAGGGGAGCAAATTAGTGACAGAGTACCAGAGGGAGTTCTCCCATCTTGCTAGGTTCATGGGAATTCATGATTTGGATGATAAGAGGTATGTAAAGAGATTCTACCGGGGACTTGGAGACTCTTTGAGGCAGTCTCTACTGCTCATTTCTCAAGGCACTTCAGCTCAGATTATCGAGATGGCAAAGAAGCTGGAGGCAGACTAGTTGATGGTACATAGTAGGGGGAAGATATCGCTGGATTGGTCGTCCTTCTGGGAGAATAGTAAGGGCTAACAAAGAGGCAGAGAGATGATCCATAAGAGGGGTGGTGGACTTTATCATCCTAATTTTAGGCAGGAGCAGAGGTCTCCCGCATTACTAGCTCCTCCACCACTACAAACACATGACCCAATGAGACAGGATGATCGTGGACACTGACCAAGGATTTGCTATAGGTGCTAACAGTCAGGGCACGTTAGGGCTGACTGCCCTAAGCAGTTTAATCCTCCTCCTCCTCCTCCAATTCCAGCAGCCCCTCCAGCATAGTAGGGTCGAGGACGAGGTCGAGGACGTTATAGTAGAGGTCAAGGACAGGAGCAGATGTATGCTTTGGACCTCGTCATGCCGAGGAACCCGGAGGAGGTTATTACAGGTACTTAAATTTTAATTGCAATTCGATTTTCATTTACAGTACTTTACAAACCTTAGTAGAACAACAAACATGTAATAACCTAAACAAAAACCTCAGGTATAGTCTTTATTAGCGGCAAGCCCGCCCATACCTTATTCGATATGGGTGCTTCGTACTCATTTGTATCTAAATACTTCCTGGAGGGACTTGCAGGTGTGGACTAATTCACCGATGTTACTAGGAGGGTACGTCTACCAGATGGATCAGAGCTCCTATCTTCTTCCAAGTGCAACATTGATGCAGAGATTGGAGGAAAGGTATTTGAAGCACTGGCGATGATTTTGAGAATGTTGAACTTCGATTTGATCTTGGGCATGACTTTGTTGCATTGGGATCACGCCCAGATCGATTTCCCATCAAGGAGGATCACCTTACGTCATCGGAATACTGACATCATCATCGAAGGTATTAGACCAATTTACGTACTTTATTATCATCAGTGTAGGTAGGGAGATGAGGTGTACATGATCTTTTTTTAGATGGTGGAGACGGATGCCTCCGTTGAAGATATTCCTGTAGTTAGGGATTTCTCCGACATATTCCTAGAGGAATTACTCGGATTTCCTCCGACTAGACACATGGATTTCCAGATCCAGTTGGTGCCAGAAGTGAGGCCTGTGTCTCTGGCACCTTACCGAATAGCACACAAGGAGCTAGCAAAGTTCCGGACTCAAATACAGGAGTTGGTGGAGTCGGGTTTTGTCTGGCCAAGTTCATCACCATGGGGAGCACCGGTGTTGTTTGTGAAGAAGAAGGATGGGTCTTTGTGGCTCTACATTGACTACCAAGAGCTGAACCGGTTAATAATACAGAATATGTATCTGCTGCCCAAGATTGACGAGCTATTTGAATAGCTACATGGAGCCTTCTAGTTTTCCATGCTCGACTTGAGGTCAGGATACTACCAATTATGCATTCAGGAGGAGGATATACCGAAGACTGCCTTCAGTTCTTGGTACAGACTATACGAGTTCACGACAATGTTTTTTGGGCTCACGAATGCACCTTCCGCATTCATGAGTATGATGAACCGTGTGTTCAAACCATACTTTGATATATTTATCATAGACTTCATTGATGATATATTGATCTATTCCCGGTTGAAGAAAGAGCACACCCAGCATCTAGCTCTGTTGTTGGGCAAACTGAGAGACCATTAGATGTAAGCGAAGTTCTAAAATTGCCAATTCTGGCTACAAGAGGTAGCATTTCTGGGGCATACTATCAGTGGAGTTGGGTTGGCTGTGGACCCAGCCAAGGTGCAGGCAGTTAGAGATTGGGTACGGACCAAGTAAACTTCAGACATCCGTAGTTTCTTGGGGCTAGCGGGATACTATCGCATGTTTGTAGAGGTGTTCTCGAGGATAGCAGTCCCCCTAAAATCCTCGACAAAAAAGGATACAACTTTTACTTGGACCGAGAAGTGTGAGGCAGCAATTCAGGAGTTAAAGTACAGGCTCACCTCCACCCCCATCCTCGCAATTCAATCTGGTAAGGAAGGATTTCACATTTATACCGACGCATCATATCAGGGGATGTGTGCAGTCCTGATGCAGCATGTATACGTCAACGCATATGGTTTGAGACAGCTGAAGAAGCACAAGCAAACCTACCCCGTACATGATTTGGAGCTTGGGGTAGTGGTATTTGCGTTAAAGATTTGGAGGCATTACTTGTATGGGGTACATTGTGAGATCTTCTCAGATCACAAGAACCTCAAGTATACTGATACGCAGAAGGATCTAAATTTGTACGATTATGACTACACGATGCATTGTCACCCAGGGAAATAAAACACTGTGGCAGATGACTTGAGAAGGAGAGTCGGTACTACTAGACTGGAACCTCGTGGCTATGGAGATAGTACGGATGATGGAGCATATGCACATTACCATGGTTTCAAGAGCAGAGCCGGATGTTTATCGGGAGTACTTGGCCTCCCTGAGCATTGTTTGCGACATACGAGATCGTACCCAGGAACAGTAGAGATAGGATAAAACTTTGGATCCCGTATTTAGAGCCTTGAAAGGGGGGTAAGTTACAGGATTATTCACTGCGCGATGACCTTGTTCATTTCCGTGGACATATTTATATACTTGCAGGAGGTGGTATCTGGGAGGACATACTCTAGGAGGCACATTGACTCGGTAATCAGTGCACCCCGAGATCACTAAGATGACAGCGGACCTGCGGAGGGACATGTACTTGCCGGGGATGGAGAGGGAGATCATAGATTATGTGACACATTGCGAGACTTACCAGCAAGTGAAGGCGAAATGCAAAAGCCCAGGTGGGATACTACAGCCGTTGTCAGTGCCAAATTGGAAGTTTCAGGATATAGCTATGGACTTCATACACAGATTGCCTCGCTCTCACTCTAGTAATGATTCTATATGGGTCATTGTTGATATATTGACCAACGAGGCCCGATTTATACCGATCAGAAAGGACAACCCATTTGTAGTTTTGGTGAGGTTGCTTGTAGAGCAATTCGTTAGGTACCATAGCATCCCAAGACGATTATCCCAGACTGTGACAGTCGGTTCACTTGTAGGGAGTGGAGAGCAGTGCAGGCATACTTGGGTTCACAGCTTGCTTTCAGCACTTCTTTCCTTCCACAGACCGACAATTAGACAGAGTGGACAAACCAGACTATGGAGGGTCTGCTACGCTTATGTATACTGGATACGGGGAAGCCCTGGGAGAGATTGTTGTCACTAATAGAGATCTCCTACAACAATAATTACCAGGCGAGCATTGGGATGGCGCCATATGAGGCCCTATATGGTAGTAAGTGTCGGTCACCATTATCTTTGGTCCAGGATGAGGATCTGCAAGCTCTTGGATCGGATTATATTGAGGATACTGATGCTCACATACAGGTGATATGGGATCGGATGCTGGCGGCACAGAGCAGACAAGCGAAGTATAACAATGTGTGGCATGAGAAGGTGGAGTTTCATGTGGGAGACAAGGTATTCTTGAAGATACGTCCTGTACATGGTGTTTCCCGGGTACGGAGGCACAAGTAGCTCAGCCCTCGATTTATGAGACCATACTTGATCCTGGAGTGGATCAGTCCTTTGGCTTACCAGCTTGAGCTACTGCCAAAGTTAGGGAACCTATACGGTGTATTCCACATCTACTCGCTTCGGAGAGCTCTAGTTCGGCCAGAGCAGCATATCACCACTACAGTAGGCCCAGTGGCACCTGATAGTTCAGATTGTTTGGAGCCTGTCTAGATCGATAACACGACAATCAGAGTACTGTAGAAGAATAAGGTTCCCTCGTTCAAAGTGTTGCGGTCCAACCATGGATGGGAGTAGCACACCTGGGAACCGATGGATATGATGCGGGAATGATATCCGGAACTCTTCGCCTCAGGTATATCATAAGTATTTTTGAAAAGTTCTTAAATTCTTGTGCATAGAAACCCCATAGACCCGAACTTGAATTTCAGGGACAAAATTATTTTTTTTGTTTATTGGGATTTATAATATCTCATTTCCTTCAAGACCCCTTAACTTAGATTAAGGTAGAACATACGGGGAGTGAATGGGTTAGGCTAGGTTTGACCCAAGGAGATAGGATGGATTCACATAGGGCCCACTATAGGGTTCAAGTCAACATTAACATAAAAAAATTATTCTGGATCTATAGGCGTTGAGTGCGTTGAGTGAACTCGACGTCATTCGACAAAGCATCGAGTGTGTTGAGTGGACTGAACGCCATACTCTTTAACTTAGAAAATTTGTTTCGGAATCACTAGGCGTCGAGTACGTTGAGTGAACACGGCGCTATTCGACGAAGCGTCAAGTGCGTTGAGTGGCCTCAATGCCAAGCTCTTTAACTTAGAAAAATTGTTCTGGATCAATAGGCGTCGAGTTCATTGAATGAACTCGATGTCATTCGACGAAGTGTCGAGTGTGCATCGAGTGGAGTCAACGTCATACTATTTAACTTAGAAAAATTGTTCTGGATAAATAGACGTCGAGTGAACTCGACACTATTTGACGAAGCGTTGAGTGCATTGAGTGGACTCAATGCCATGCTCGTTAAGTTTGAAAAATTGTTCTGGATCAGTTGGCATCAAGTGAACTCGATGCCATTCGACAAAGCATCGAGTGCGTTGAGTGGACTCAACACCATGCTCTTTGACTTAGAAAGTTGTTCTAAAATCACAAGGCGTCGAGTGCGTTGATTGAACTCGACGCTATTCGATGAAGCGTCGAGTGCATTGAGTGAACTTGACGCCACTCGACGAAGCATCGAGTAACACTAAATGCTTTTGGACTTGGAGTATTTTCGGTTTAAGCCGTGTTTTCTGGTATGGCCTGAACCGGGTTTTTTTGGATAAGCACTGATGGATAATTTAAACTCGATCACTTCAACAAACCTATTTAATACATTGATCTTCTCAAGAAGACCTATTTAATGCAATGATTGGCGATCCAATACTTAGGTGACACATGGGAAAGCAACTTAAACTAATTGGCGGTCCAACATTTGGGTGACACGTGACAAGCAACTTAAACCTTATTTCTTCTTATAAAAAAGAAGAGACAAGAAACCCTAGCTGTCACTCCCACTTCTTACTAAGGCTGCCATCATCTTCATTGAGCCCTGAGGAGTGTGAAATGACTAGAAAAATAAGGGATCAAGCTATTTCACCGGAGCAGTCGTCGACCATGGCTCACCACTACCGTACCCGCCGCCAAGCTCGCATCCAGTCCTTTTCTCCTCCCCTTCCTTGGTGCTAGTCTTCTAGATCCACTTGGAGAGATATCGGGCTAAAATTAGCCTAATTACTTGAGAGGAAGAGGGAGAAATACCGAGCTTTTCTTCTTTCTCGGGTTCGTCGGAGGAGCCGCCTCCGACAGCCATGTCGCTGGGAAACACTAGCCACCACCTCAACAGAAGTGGTGGCGATAATCGTCGGCGGTGACAGCGGCCCGGGTAGCCAGAAACAAGGAATTAATATGCTACAGGTTGGATCAATCATAGTTATTGGCTATCGGGGAAGATGACCCGATGCCGTTCATTTTTGCATTAATTAAACTATAGTATTTATGATATTTATGTGTATTTCTATCACATATTAATCAGTCATTTGTATGCTGATTTTAGGCCTTGTAGAGACATATTTAGAGGAAACTTTCAGCATAGAATATATATCCCTAGGTATTACCTTTATTTTTACACCCTAAACTTGCAATCTGGAGCACTGTTATTCCTTGTAGGGTCATTCTCCTAGGACTGCTCCTATACAAGGGCAGAACTTCAAATGGATGCCTAGGCTAAACTCTAAGTCCAAATGCAGTGAAATTTAGGTCAAGCTTGTGTTTATACCATACTTAGACTATGTTTAAAAATGAAAATTTTTGGAGGATAGTTTTCTATAGTTTTAGTCAAAATTTTATCTATTAAATATGTGTGATTTAGGGAGTTTTACAACTCCAAATACCCCCAAATTTGGGTGGCATGGCTCAAAGGTCATCCTATGGGCTTGCTAAAAATTTGGAGCCATTTGGATCTCTGCATGTTAAATGATCCAACAAGTATGGTGAAGGAGGAATTGTGAATGGTGTGCAAATAGTAAAAAGGGGAAAATGGGAATTTAGCCCTTTTGGCCGAATGTATGTCCATGAAATTTTGGACAGAGATTTATGGAGGTAAAATACTCCTTTCATGAGAAAATTGGGATTTTTGGAATCAAAAATTCCATAAGTTGGATTTATTTCAAAAATAGCACATTTAGGTGTTAAAATGAAAAATAGGGCTACTTGATTTAGAAAATTCCAAATTGTTGATCCAAGCCCTAATAGGTCATTTCACATCTCTGAAAAAATTTAAGAGCATTTTTGATAATTTTTCCATGTATAAATAGTGTAATTACATTTGCACCCTTATATGACTTTGATCAAAAACATGAGTAGTGATTCATGAAAAATTATGAGAAAATCTCTAGGCCCTTTTTTATGATGAATACTGTTGGAACCCCTTGGTGATTTGGGCTAGGTTCTCTTCTTAGGATGTGACCCATGTTGTATAGAAGGGTCAAGTTTTATGCCTTTCTCGTCTTAGGTCAGTCCTATAGATGGAAGATCAAGGACATGCCTGAAGACAGCTCAAAATCAGCCCTAGAAGAAAATTCTCTAAGTCTGTTGTCAGGTCTACGAACTCTAAGTGAAAGAGAAGAGTTCTAAGGTCGATGATTTGGTCTTAGAAGAAAAATTCTGTGGTCTGCGAAGTGTGTGTTTCACTCAACGCTCTCAACGCCAAAGATCACTCAACTCCATAACTATCTCAACGCCATAGTACACTCAAAGCCTAAGTTTAATCAGAGCCAAAGATCATTCAATGCTCTCAACGCTATCAATGACTCAACGCTCTCAACGACTCAACGCCAGATGTGTTATTATCTCAACACCTTCAGTTTGACCATGTTCTGAGGTCGACTAATTTAAGATTCTCAGGTCGACGAACATAGAGCACAGAATCCGTCAGTTTGTGCAGTGCAGTTGTTCGCAGAGCTCAGGTTGATGAACAGTTCTGAGGTCAATGATCTCTGATCTCAGGTCGACGAAAGTTGTTCTCTGGTCGACGAAAACTGTAATTCATATTGTTATTTATTCTTTCCTTTTCTGTCTCCTGATTTTATATCTATTATAGGCCGTTAATTCCCTGGATAATCAATGCACTTATATCCTTTAAATCGAGCCATTACTGGCAGCATTGATTGTAAATATTTTCCATAGAATTAATTTCTTATATCTCGGGATGGACATAGAATAGAATATATGACATCATACTTGCTGGTTTTCATTTCCTAGATTTTGGTTGAGCATTTATTGCAGGTTTTTGAATTCAAACTTGAGGCAGCTATCATCCTAATCATCTGTCTGCCAGATACAAGCAGGATCACACTCTTGAAACTAACATAGAAGAAAATATGAGAAATAGAGTTAGAACAAAAAAAATAGGAGTGCATACAGTTCTCAAATAATAACATACTAAGCTACAACAAAAGTTTTCTAGTTTTCTCTAATACATTTCTCTGCAGGAAAATAACTGCTCTCTAAAGAAGAAGAAGAAGAAAGAACATCAATCATAATCAAGACTCTTTCTTCCCCTCCTTCTTTGTTTCTAGGATCTCAAGTGACAAGAATATTCAATCAGTCAAAGGATCCCTGGAGAGTTGATCTTATAGCAAAATACCTTCACCCTAGCAAAGTTTCCCTTCCTGAACAACTGTTTATCTCAGGGGGAGTTTTGACAATATCTAAAGAATTCTCAAGACTTCTCTCATTTGCTTGAGAAAAGAGTAGTCCAAGTCAACCTCTCTTCCCCACCTCTGTACAGGGTTTTAATTCCCTTCAAAATTATTCTAGTTGCAAGTCTCCTTCCAAAAGACTTGGGTTGGTTTTTGAGTACCTGATCAAAAGCTCATTGGTCGCAGTCACCTGATCAAAACCTGTAGTGGATTCCTACCTAGGGTTGTAGAAGAGTGGATGTACCCAAGTTTTGGGAACCACTATAAACTTATTGTGTTATCTGTGTGGCTGTGATTTTCCTGTGTGCTTGTGCTGTGATATATTTTACTGAGTAGCTTAGTTATCTTCTCTCTAGTTCATTTGCTACACTTATACACTCATACACTTGTATCATAGTAATATATTTTACTAAAGACTTTTTAATTCCGCAAAAATCAAAAAGACTTTAATAACTCAATTCACTCCCCCCCCCGCTAGTGTTTATCAGAGTTTACCCTATCTTTCAATTAGTATTAGAGGTTATCTCTATCCATTTCTTTCAATTAGTATCAGAGGCAGGTTAATCATATCATAAAGGATTACACCTAGATTAACCAAGATCCTCAGGTTAAACTCTGAATAAGTCTTATTAGTTTCTTTGATTAGATTTGATTTTCTGATATCATGGCGCAAAACAAGGATTATGCCAGCATCAGACCTCAAGTTTGCACCTTGCAAAAGTTTGGGATTTGGAAGGAAAGAATAAAGCTTTATATGAACTCTATTGATGAGGACATCTTTAATTCCATCTTGAGAGGACCACCAGCTCTAGTGGCCTCTACTTCAACTCCAGTAAATCTCAGTGCAGTGCCTCCTCTAGATCAAACTGATGCACATAAGAATGCCAAGATTGCTGATGCCAGAGCTATGAATATACTGGCCCAAACTATGTCAGATAATATATTTCAGAAAGTTTCTGAATGTACATATGCCAAAGCCATTTGGGATTCCCTCAACCAAATGGTAGCAGGCTCTGTTTATGAGAGGAAGGATAGAAGATCTAACCTCATATCTCAATATGAGAATTTCAAGAAAGATGAAACAGAATCTGTGGAAGGAATGTACAATAGGCTGAGCTCCATCATCAGTGAGCTCAGAACATTGGACAAGGAAATTACTCTTACTGAGGTAAATGACAAGATCAAAACTTGTAGTGGATTCCTACCTAGGGTGGTAGAAGAGTGGATGTACCCAAGTTTGGGGATTCACTATAAATTTCTTGTGTTGTCTGTGTGGCTATAATTTTCCTGTGTGCTTGTGCTGTGATATATTTTGCTAAGTATCTTAGTTTTCTTCTCTCTAGTTCATTTGCTGCACTTATACACTCATACACTTATATCATAGTAATATATTTTACTAAAGACTTTTTATTTCCGCAAAAAATCAAAAAAAATTTAGTAACTCGATTCACCCCCCCCCCCCCCCCCCCCCCCCCCCGTCTAGAGTTTATCAGAGTTTACCCTATCTTTCAATTGGTATTAGAGGTTATCTCTATCCATTTCTTTCAAATACTACATGATGGAGCTGACTCCCCGTGATATGTCGCCAAGGAGCATCCTCCCTCTGATGATGATGGTGACCCGATTAATGGAGCCGACTCCCACGATATGTCGCCAAGGAGCGTCCTCCCTCTGATGATGATGGTGACCCGATTGATGGAGACGACGGCCCACAACATTTTAAAGACGGTGATGGCGTGCTTATGGATGTTCATGTGGAGCATCGTCATAATACCCGTCCTGAACGCAAGCCAACATATTAATAATAATTAATAATTATTATTAATAAATAATTATTAATTATTAATTAATTTTTATGCTTTGTTTTATTTTTTCAATGCTATTTAATTTCATGTTTTTAATTTCCATTTCATGTGTAATGATGGGTGCGTATAACCATCATGTAGTATTTTAATTATTTCATTTCATGAACTATGATGGGTGTATATAACCATCATATGTTCAATTTGAATTTTGAATTTTGAAGTTTGTTTGGAGGGAGATTGAGTGGTGTAGCCTATATATAGGCATGTATCCTTCATGTTTTAATTAGTGAATGAAAGAAAAGAAAATCAATTTCAAAAATTGACATCCCCCTCCTCTCCAAGGCAAGTTTCGGCCCTCCTCCTTCTTCTTCCTCTTTGGCCACCGGCCACCTCTCCTCCCCTCTCAATCTCGGCCTCCCTCCTTCTTCCTTTCCTCTACTCCCTTGCAAACCCGGCCCCTCCTCCAACCTCCAAGCCTCCACCTCCTCTCTCACAAAACCGGCCACCACCAAACTCCAATAAGCCCGACCCCTTCCTCATCCCCGTCCTAAATCCAAATATCACTTTCCAAATTAAGCTCTTAGCCTACCATAATAGAAATATTTCATTCCTTAAATATTTCTCAATCCACCACCTTTTCTCTCTCCTGCCTTATTTGGAGATATTTGTTTCCATATTTAGAAGATTCCGCCGGGACTTTCCAAATACAGCGTGACACGAAGAAGGCGACGAATTTCTCTCCCTCCAGCGTATCTCTGGTGGTGCCGTTGAGGAACGATTCTAGTTGAGCGTAACCGGATTCATCCAATCCGGTTGGGTAACGAAAATCTCTACTTAACGTGTTTCTCTTCCTTAGATAAATCTTGTGGCTTTGGCAAATTGCGCATTTTGTGTAACGCTTGATTTTTTCGTGGTTTATTTTATTTTAGTTATTGTCTTGTTTATCATATTTTCGTTTAAGTTCGTGAGGCGTGGCGGCCCTCATTTGTATTTTATTGGGAGAGAACCACCCTTGCCCGAATCTTTTGTTTTCGGTGGTTTCTCTTTTGGTACAACACGCTCGATCGAACCGTGTAGGTTCTTTTCGCTTGAGAGGACCTTGGCCTATCGCCTTGGTACTAGCTTGAAGGGCTTTGCGAACCCTCCATAATTGTTGTTTAGTAATTATATTAATTAAACCGCTGCGATGTTAAATGCTAGACTGTAACGTGGGAATTATTCGAGAGCGTCGCGTTAATTTGTCGGCCACCAAAACGCTCGAAAGAGCGGGCCTACATCAATTTGGTATCAGAGGGAGGTTCTCGTCAATTTCCTAATTGGCAATCCACCCCTCTCAAAATTCAAAATTCAAATTTCAGATTTAAAATTTCGAATTTCAAATTTCAAATTTCAAAATTTCAAATTTCAAATTTCAAATTTCAAATTTCAAAATTTTAAATTTCAAATTTCAAAATTCAAAATTTAAAATTCAAATTCAAAATATCAAATTTCAAATTTCAAAATTCAAAATTCAAAATTCAAAATTTCAAATTTCAAATTTCCAATTTCCAATTCCAAATTCAAAATTTAAAATTTTTCTCAAAATCTAAAAAATAAAATTCTGGAAATTCTCTATCATATTTTTAATAAGAAATCAAAAAAATTTATTTTTCATTAAGTCATTATTTTTATTAAGTTATTTTAAAATTTAATAGTTGGTCTGCAAATAGCGACCTTAAGAAAATTTTAATTTTCTTAAAATTTAAAATTTAAAATTTCTGGAATTTATCCATCTAATTATTAGTATGAAAATCAAAAAAATTTTATTTTTCATTAAGTATTTATTTTTATTAATAAATTTGAAATTTAGTATTTGGTGTGCCAATAACAGCCTAGATTTTTATTTTCTCAGTAAAAAAAATCCAACAAAATTTTTAATGATCCTCATATTTTTCCAGCAAAAACACTATTTTATCATATTTAAGACCCTAGTGGTTAAGCGGGAACAATTCCATCTTCGTTAGAGTTAAGTTGTCCTGGTACCCTTTTCCTTGCACATGCACTAAGTCCGGGTGAATTTTCTCCCCGGTTCGCGCTAAGATGGCTCATGACGTACATGCTACTCATTCCCACACTTATCCTCCCACGTTTAGTATGACCCCCACGTATGATAGTTTAGGGTGTCCTAAAATTTTTAGGGATTGGCTTAAGGGTATAGAATTTTATTTTAATTGTCACTTTTGGGATGACTACGAGAAGGTTAACTTTGCCCGAGAGCGATTAGTTGGTCGAGCCCGATTATTTTGGTTAAACGAAGAGCGTCGTGTTTGTAGCTATCGTTATGCTTGGCCGCACATGCGTAGCCTCCTCTCGGATCAATTTGATCCCGCCTACCTGCGCACTAATAGCACCACACCCGTTAGTACGAATAGTTACGGCACTAGACCCATATCTGCTTATAGGAGTGACCCTACGCCTCAGGATAGATCATATCCCCAGAGAGGTAGTAATACCCAAAGTGTGTCTTGTCCCACCTATAGGGAACATAAGCCATTTGGACCCCAAAATTTGAACTCGAAAGAGGTTACTATTAGGGTGTTTGCTTCGTTAGCCTCAACATTTAAGCCCTCTGATATAGTGACTGATACCTCTGAGGATTCCTATGTGGATATAGAATCTCTGGATGATGAAGTTAATCAGTTAGTGAGAGTCTTCCTTCACTTACGATAGTGTCTGACTCTCCTGTTGAACCTGAGGATGTGATTAGGACTGAGCCTGTCACTGAGGACGAGGCAAGTTTCACTAACGCTTTTAGTGACGATGAGAATACTGGATATCCCAGTGATTTGGATGAGGATTTCTCCCCTGAGGAATCATCTCCAATCCCCTTCGACGATATTTTAGTCATGGAGTCTTCTGATGACCCTGATTCAGAAGACGTTCCAGTAGTGTCGGTAGAGTCATCCGAAGCTGAGAGCGTACCTGTTACTGAATTAGGTGATGAATTTCTAGGACCCGACATTATTAAGGTTGACCCAGGCTTATTAGATATTTCTACGGTATTGGAAGAGTCACCTTGGGATGGATGTTCAGTTTGGGATAAGCTTAGTGTTATACATCCGGGAGTTAGTCCTTTGACGTTATCATCGCTGCTTGGGATTCGAGCTAATTTTTATACTCTGAAAGTGAGGGGATAAGTTGTAAACTACTCTAGAGGGGGGGTGAATAGAGTATTCAAAATTTTATGAACACTTAGTCAGCTCCCTTGGAGTTTATTTGCGGAATAAAAAATCTGATACTTGAACCCTAAGAGCCTAACACAGTGAAGTGCACAAGTGAAGAAGTTGACTGAAATTTCAGTTAACTACAAGCCTATCACAGCAACTAGCAACCCTAGGTAGTTCTAACACAGCCACAGAATAAACAAATCAGCAAGAACCAGAGAGACACAGGATATATAGTGGTTCCCTTTAAATAGGTACATCCACTCTTCTACCACCCTGGTAGGAATCCACTACAGGTTTTTGCTAAGGTGCCCTGCCACCAATGATCTGATTCAGGTAGATCAAACAGACCCTTTGAGCTTTTGATAAGGATGCTCAACCACAGGTTGTTGATAAGGTGCCCTGTCACCAATGTTCACTTTTGAAGAGGTGTGAACAAACTCTTTTACAAAAGGGGTTGAGAGGGTTAGATTATCTTCTCTGTTGTGAATACAGATTAGAGAAGACTTGTGGATTCTCTAAAGAATCAAAGTCTCCCCCTGGCTCAGTGAAAGTCCAGGGAAAGCCTTTGCTTCAGGATGAAGGAGTTTCAGATAAACTGAAACTAAATCCTCAGAGATCTGAAGACTGATTTTTATCAGGTCTTAAGATTCTGGAGCACTTGAAGCAGAACTGGAGCTCCTTTCTGAAGTCTTGAAAACTCTAAGCAGATGCTCAGGAGACTTGAGAATGAAAGATGAATGCTCTGGGCTTTTGCTTCAGGAAAACTTTTCTTCTTCTTGTTGTGAGATTGTGAAGAGCTGCTCTGATGATGCTTGAGCGAATGAATAATATTTCTCTGTGTCTGTAACTTCTTCTTTTCTGAGAGAAGAATCTCTCTTAAATATGTCTTCACGTTTTTCCTTTGGAACGGCTCTATTGATTTGAATTCTCGAGCCCTGCAACAGATTATCTCAAAATAGAATATAGCAATAGGAATAGAATGGCCTATTAACTTTCTGTCAGTCCCAATAAGGAATAAAATAAGCGGGAAAAAATATCTCAGCATAAAGACGTACCATTCTTGGAAATAGTACATAGTACCAACGGCTAGAAAACAGGCTGGAAAGATAAAGTCAACGCAATTTGTATAATAGGACAAAATGCTTTATCAAGAATACTGAATCCCGTGATTTATGCTTGACATATTGTGTAAATAATTCATTTGAATTTAAGCCATAAATTTAGCAACAAATAACTTCGGAAAATCTTTCTAACCACAAGCTAACACACTTGGAAATAAACCAAGGAATAGCATAAATACAAAAAAATAAAAGCAGACAGAAATCGTCGAACAGGGGTTCGAAGATCGTCGACCTACTAACAGATCGTCGACTAAAAACAGAAGTCTGTCGAAACAGAAATCGTCGAACGGAAATCGTCGTCCAGCTCAAACTATCGTCGACCAAAGCAAAAGATCTGTCGAGACAGATATCGTCGACCAGAAATCGTCGACCAGGTCTAGATATCGTCGACTGGAGCAGAAAGCTGTCGAGACAGAAAACGTCGACCAGAAATCGTCGACCAGGTCTAGATATCGTCGACTGAAGCAGAAAGCTGTCGAGACAGAAAACGTCGACCAGAAATCGTCGACCAGGTCTAGATATCGTCGACTGAAGCAGAAAGCTGTCGAGACAGAAAACGTCGAACAAGAACAAGATCGTTGAACTGCAGATGGCAGATCGTCGACCAACCTTCAGACCATAAGAGGCTTGCTCTGAGATCGTCGACCATCGGTCGACGATAATTGTCTTGACTCAACGATTCGATAGCCCTGCTATCGTCGATCAATGATCGACGATCGCGAGGCCTCGTTCGACGATAGTCGAACGGAAAAAGCCTTAACCAAAACACATTCTAAAACTACTAGCCTAAACTCTAGGTCAGTCATATACTGCCCTAGGGAGACTAAGCAAAGTCTAAACAGGATCATATATAAATTATATAGATCAAGAGAGGGCTGCAAGGGATCACATAAGCCAAATCACATCTAGGGTACCAACAATCTCCCCTATTTGGGTTATGTTATCCAATCCAGTTTAAAGGCTAAAGCAGACAACAACAAATCTAAAGATTAACCAGAATGTAAAACACAGGCAATACACAGAAAATATAACAAGCATAAATCAGCAGAAATGGAATGTATCAAGCAGATTTATCAGCATGTTTAGCATCAGATGAGTTTTTGGGTATTGCAGCTGGTTTGAAAATAATTTCTCTATTAGGGTTTGCTGCTTGTCTCTTGGATAGCATTAGATCATGTTCACCTATGATTTTCTTTTCAGCATAACTTGTAGAACTGCAGCAGGATGTAGTCTCATGTATTCCTCAGTGTCAAAGGCTTCTGGATTGACTTGAATTCTGCTGAGTTCCTTTTCTCTGAATTCTGACATTGTTGAGTAGGCTGTAGGATCTAGTCCTTGAGATTTGGCTCTCTCCATCATGCTTAGTGCAATAGACTCTTTGAATCTTGCCATAGAGGCAATCCTTTCAGCTTCAGTTTTATCTGATGGAGAGGGAGGTCTATCAGTATCTGTATGAGCTGCAATCTCCATGTTTCTTTGAAGAGCTGTAGCAAGTTTGCTTGAATCAAGAGGAATCTGCACAGCCTTCTTAGGATCAGTTTGAGCATACAGAGATCTTGGAGGTGCAAGCTCAATGAATTTTTTGTGGGATTTTTCTGAAAAGACCACTCTTTTTCCTTTAGATTCAGCTGCAGCAGGTTTCCTTGAAGAGGAGGAGGGACCTTTCCTGGGAGGAGAAGGTTTCCTTTCTGGGACTATCTTCTTAGGAGAAGGAGGAGGAGAGAATGTAGGTTGTTGAAAAATCATCTCCTTTATTTGTTCCACGAGAGCATTGTCATTTCTTTTTCTTCCCTGTCCTGATACATCTTGGCCTCCCTGGCTTTGGTTACTCCTTCTTTGGTAGGTCTGAGAAGTGTTAGAACTGGCTGACCTTGCAGAGGGGGCAGAAGAGAGACTTCCAGAGGCTCCAGCACCAGGAGGTGGAGGAGGACCTCTGGGGGGGAATTTCTGAACAGGAATGTCATATCTTTTTCTTCTCTTATTCTCTCTTGTCTGATTCTTTGAAAGTCTCATCCAAGGCTGAAATTCTTTGCTCTTGGGATCAATTCCCTTCAGAATAAAATAGGGAACATCCTTGTCTGGATTAGCAGCAGGAGGAGCAGATGCCTTTCTTTTCTGAACTACAGCCTTTTTCTTCTTTTGGGAGCTATCAGAATCCTCAGGATCATCATCATCAGAGGAGTGGGATGAGGTTCTGCCAGCATAATCATCAAAATCTTGTTCAGAAAGATCCTTGGCAGCAGGTTCAGCTTTGTCTTTCTTTTCTCTTTCTTCTTTCTCTTTAGCTTCCTCAATGGCATCTTGCCTAAGGAGGGCATCAAGATCCACATTTGGAGACCTCTTCCAGAGTTCTGATTCTGGATACAACTCAGGAACTGTCTTGGGGACCAGTTCTGCAATAGAAGAAATGGATAGAGGATAGGTAAGGATAGGTGGAGAAAAGATGACAATATCTGCAGGGGCAGATGCTTTCTCTAGAGAGATGGCTAGGGAATCCAGATGATAATTGGCCATCTCTTCAATGTACTCAGAGGCAATATTTTCAGCCACAAAGCTATATATTGGTCAATGATTAGAGTACCTGAGCTTGAGTCCATTTCAGTCATCTTTGGAGCATTGTCTGCATTATCTTGCACATCTTCAACTTCTTCAGCAGCAGCATCAGCATGGATGTTGATGTCTTCAGCAGCAGCAGCATTTATGGTTGTGCCTGCATGCAAAGAAAGATAGGTTAACAACCAAGTGGGAATAAAATATTCCCCCCAAGGTGAACAAACAACAGGTAATAGATAGGATTACCTGAAGATCTACACAGGATACTACTTTGCATCTAGGAAGGAGGTTATAATTCCTTCTAGATGTTTAGTGACATCTGGGATAGACACCTCTGCAAGGCACAAGAGGAGTGTCATACTGGAAAAGAAAAGAGTATCCTTGACCAAGGGGTCATCAAGGTACTCAGGTCTATAAGGGACCATTTTCTCTTAAAAAGAGGGAACAAGAGGAGTAGATGTGAGTGAGGACTCACAGTCTAGGTTAAGATAGGATTCCAAGTCTTTATCAGAATCAAAGGACTTAGCAGCATCAACTTGCAATACTGATGTAAAGTCATCAGCAGCTGTGATGGAAAGGAAGGGATAAGAAAATAACTCTAAGTTGGAGTTTGAATTAATTAGAATCTTAAATAAAGCTATACCATCAGGTTGAGCAGCATCATACTCACAGGTGTCCATGGGGACTTCCTCATTTTCTTTTTCAGGAACTTCTTCCTCAGAAGCTAGATTCACTAGGGAGTGAATGTCTTTGTTAGATACAAATATCAAATTGAAGTCCTGATTATAACCTTTGGAGGAAGAATTTTAAGGTTTACCTTCTGGTTCTTTCTCTGGAATCTCTTGAGGTTCTTCTACAGTTCCTTGAAGGGGAAGAGAAGAATTGTCCTGAAGGGTCAGGGCATCACCTGAGACCACTTCAACAGACATCTCCCCTTGCATGACTTCAGTGGGGACTGGAGTCATGCATCTTACAGAAGGGGGCTCAGTAGAAGATGAGATGGATTTGATGGCTTGAGTAAGGGTATTGATGGATGCAATGAGAGGGGCATTGGCAGCCTCAATCATTTTTTGGATGGAGGGAGTAATGAGCTCAACAATATGTGCAAGCAATTCAGGAGTTATCTGAAATGCTGATGATGTGGAGGTGGATGGAATGGAAGCAGTATGATCTACCACATGATCAAAGGAATCATGTGGAGATGGGTGAACATCAACATGAGTGTGGGATTCATGTTGAGAGAGGTGCGTGAGGATGGTAGCAGTCACCATGTCAACACTGGCTGAAGCTGCCAGATGTTTGTGGTGTTGGTGACTGGGATGGAGATGCAGGTGGGATGAAGGATGCATGTTGTGATGGCACTGCAGGTGTTGTAGAGGAAAGTAATGCAGGAGAAGAGGATGCAGGGATAGAGAGAGAGGATGGAGGGATTACTGAGCCTTCCCCAGTAAGCGGGAGAGCGGCCGAATCAGCCCTTGTGTCTGAAGGAGGGTTAGGATCAACCCTGGCTGACTTCTTGATAATCCTCTGGGATTTCTTGAATAGAGAAGGGTCCAACCTCTTGCTAGCGTTGACTGCGGAGGGTGCAGAAACAAGCAGCAGGGGTGCTTTCACATATAGAAACACACCCAACACCCTGGCAAGGTTTACTTCTTTCTGATTGTTCTTTTTCCTTATTAGTTCAAACAGAACTTTTCCCCAGGCAATCTGTGCCTTATTCACCAAAGCTGACATTAAGGCAAACTGTTGCCTGTTAATGTTGTCGTGAGCAGAGTGTTTTCCCAAAACAACCTTGCCCACCAGGTCTGCCAGAAACTTGTACTCTGGAGACAGATTTATCTTTAGCAGCTTAGCTGGAACACCCTCAGCATGGCCCATCACAGATAGCATGCGGCCATATTCTTCTGCAGTTTGCTCATGATCCTCAGTACCTGTTGGTAGACCAAACAGCTCAGTCAATACTTCAGGAGTCAGAATGACCTCCTCGCCATTTATCTTTCCTGACATGGCGTCGTCGCTGGAAGACGAAGTATATACCCATTCACGAATTTCTGGTATATGAATCTTTGGTGAGAATGACATAAATTTCTTTAGTCCTTGATCTTCACATAGCTTCAGAATGGCTTGGATAGGTTGATCGCATCGGCTGAAAGAATCGAAGTCGACACAGAAGCCAGTGTCGAACTTCATCCCAAAGAGAACAGCAGAAGGAATCGCCATAGGATTTGAGAGAAAATGGCGAATCGAGAAGCAAAGCAGGGGAGAAGAGAATCGCGCGGGATTAGAGTTCGAGAGCGAATTCTAAACCAGAAGATGGAATATGAAGAGACGGAGCGGAAGGACGACGATCTCTAGACCTAAATCGACTATTAGAAACAAATCTGCGATCGTCGAACCCGGAATAAAATCGGTCGTCGAATAAAGATCGACGATAGTCAATGTTTGACTAATCGTTAAATATCGACCGACTACAAGCAATCACCACGATCGTCGATCAATAAATGTTGGTCGACGATTCTCCACCCAGCACAGGAAATCTGTCATCGACCATTGGTCGACGATAGATACCTAAGGAGAGATCGTTGACCAGTTGGTCGACGATTTCTGCCTTACTACAGAGCGAGCTGTCGTCGACGGTTGGTCGACGATAGTTCTGACCTGGTCGAAGATCGTCGAGCAGTCGTTCGACGATTTTAGACAGAAAACAAAATTAACCAAATTTTCACTACTCTGAACCATTAATCATGCCAAGCTGGTTCAGGAAGAACAAATGCTTTTGTTCATCAAGGGGCTTAGTGAAAATATCTCCTCTCTGCAGGTCTGTGGATATAAATTCCATTGCTATCTTGTTTTTTTCCACATTATCTCTCAGAAAGTGATGTCTAATCTCAATGTGCTTGGTCCTGGAATGGTGCACAGGATTTTGAGCAATTGATATTGCACTGGTACTGTCACACATAATTTTTGTTTTTGAGTGTGTATACCCATAATCCACTAGCTGATTTTGAATCCACAGAATCTGTGAACAACAACTAGCTGCTGCAATATATTCAGCCTCAGCAGTTGAAGTAGACACAGATGCCTGTTTCTTACAAAACCAAGAGACAAGTCTCTCTCCCAGGAACTGACAAGTCCCTGAGGTGCTTTTCCTGTCAACTCTACAGCCAGCATAATCAGCATCTGAATATCCAATTAATTCAAATCCTGACTCAGCTGGGTACCACAGTCCTAAGTTAGTGCATCCCTTAAGGTATCTCAAGATTCTCTTGAGAAGAGTTAAGTGAGATTCCTTTGGGTTGACCTGAAACCTAGCACATAGGCATGTAGCAAACATTATGTCAGGCCAACTTGCAGTCAAATACAGCAGGGAACCAACAATGCCTCTATAATTCTTTTGATCAACAGACTTGCCATTTACATCAGAATCAATAACTGCATTTGAGGCCATAGGTGTGCTCATTGATGAAGCATCAGACATTCCAAATCTTTTAACCAGCTCTCTGGCATATTTTGATTGAGAAATGAAAATGCCATCAACACTCTGTTTCACTTGGAGACCAAGGAAATAGGATAACTCACCCATGCTGCTCATCTCAAACTTAGAGTGCATTAGTTCAGAGAACCTCTTGCATAGTTTGGGATCAGTAGAGCCAAATATAATGTCATCTACATAGATTTGAACTAACAGTTGTGAGTCCTTATGATGTCTAATGAATAGGGTTCTATCTACTACACCTCTCACAAACTTGTGTTCTAGAAGAAAATTTGCTAAGGTCTCATACCAAGCTCTAGGAGCTTGCTTAAGTCCATATAGAGCCTTTTGGAGTTTGAACACATGAGTGGGTAAGGTTGATGAAACAAACCCTGGTTGTTGTTCAACAAACACTTCTTCCTTTAAATCTCCATTGAGGAAGGCACTCTTGACATCCATTTGGAAGACCTTAAATCTTTTATAGGCAGCATAGTCTAGGAAAATCCTAATGGCTTCTAGTCTAGCTACAGGGGCAAAAGTCTGATCATAATCTATGCCTTCCTCCTGTCTATAGCCTTGAGCTACTAGCCTAGCCTTATTCCTAACAACTATGCCTTGGGCATCAAGCTTGTTTCTAAACACCCACTTGGTGCCTATGATCCGTTGGCCTCTTGGTCTTGGAACCAAGGTCCAAACTTTACATCTTTCAAACTGGTTAAGCTCCTCTTGCATTGCTATAATCCAGTGGGGATCAAGCTCAGCATCTTTAATGGTTAGGGGCTCAACCTGAGAAAGGAAACAAGCAAACATCACATTTTTGTTGAGTTGATGTCTTGTCTGGACTCCTGCTGAAATGTCTCCAATCACTTGAGATACAGGGTGATCTCTAAGTGTGACAAGATCAGTAGGTTCAACAATGATCTGATCTTCAACAGTTTCAAGATTTAATTCCTCATGTGGAATTTGATCAACTGTTGGAGCAGGTGCTTTAACTTCTAAAAGTTCTACATCAGATTCAGAATCTGAGGAAGCAACCTGAGGAGTTTGTTGGGGATGATTCTCTTGTGTGAGTTTCAAACCTTCCAAATCCTTACTTACTCCTAGGACTTGCACTGTACTATTAGAAGAAGAATCCTTCTCCTTATAATACATGACTGTCTCATCAAAAGAGACATGTGCAGACTCTTCTATCTTAAGAGAGGATATATTAAGGACCCTATAGGCTTTGCTCACTTGAGAGTATCCTAGAAAAACTCCCATTGAAGCTTTTGCCTCAAATTTTCTAAGATATTCTTTATTATTGTTATGAACAAAAACAACACAGCCAAACACTCTAAAATAATCTATTTTAGGTTTACTTGCTTAAGTAACTCATAGGGAGTCTTACCCTTAAGTTTATGTATCAGGCTTCTGTTCAATACATAGTTAGCTGTGCTAACTGCTTCAGCCCAAAAGGACAGAGGCATGTTAGCATCTGCCAACAATGTACTTGCAGCTTCAATTAGTGTTCTGTTTTTCCTTTCAACTACCCCATTTTGTTGAGGAGTTCTAGGAGCAGAGAAGCTATGTTTGATACCTTCCTTCTCACAGAATTCTTGCATAAGAAGAGACTCAAACTCAGTACCATGATCACTTCTGATCAAGGCAATCTGAGTAGAATACTCACTCTGTATACACTTTAGAAAATCTGTAAGAACCTTGAAGTTATCAGCCTTAGTTCTCAAGAAGAATACCCAAGTGAACCTGGAGAAGTCATCTACAATTACTAGAGTGTAAGACTTCCCTCCAAGACTCTGCACAGCAATAGGACCAAATAAGTCCAAATGTAGCAAGTACAGAATCCTGGGAGAATCACTTTTATTAACTGATTTAAAGCTATTTCTTGTTTGCTTTCCTAGTTGACAAGCTTTGCAAAGGCCTTCCTTCTTGTAGGGGCAAGAAGGTAATCCTCTTACAAGATTGTATTTAGCCAACCTAGAAATGTTTTTCAAGTTTACATGACTAAGTCTCTTATGCCAAAGGGTATTATTACTGGTTACTTCATTAAATAAGCATATTTCAGATTTGGAGGAATTAAAATCTACAACATAAACATTTCCAATTCTAATGCCTACTAACACCACAGTATTATTTAAAGCAATATTACAAGCAGTGTTAGTGAACCATACCTTGTATCCAGCATCACATAATTGACTTACAGAGATCAGGTTGTATTTTAGTCCTGAGACATAAGCAACCTTCTTGAATGTCACAGCTCCTATGGTGAAGCTGCCATACCCTTCAGTCTGTCCACAGCTGGAATCCCCAAATACAACTTTTGGTCCCAGCTTGGCTTTGAATCCTGACAGGTTCTTCTTCTTTCCTGTCATATGCTTTGAGCATCCACTATCCAGATACCATTTGTCATGGATGACTGGATAGGTCTTCACCTGCAGAGATAACAGTTATACATTGTGGACCCAGGTTACCTTGGGTCCAGTATTCTTTACAAAAGAAAAACTAGATATAAAAGATTTTGCAGGCTTAGATTTATATCCTAAAGGGTGTGATCTCCTAGGTGGGATAATCCATTCAGTTGAAGGATTAAACAACCTGGGGTGGTGATTAGGATTTGAAGTTCTGGAAGTTTGATTTTTATTTTCCAGCTTAAGTCCGGATCGTCGATCACTGGTCGACGATCGCAAGCCATATCGTCGATCATTTATGGTAGAACGATGTTCTGGATTCCACGATCGTCGATCACTGGTCGACGACTCAAGATGAGATCGTCGACCTCCTGCACCAAAGCTATTATACTCAGTGTAGGTGTTCAGCGATCGTCGATAGTCGTTCGATGATTGGTTTGACGATCGTCGATTAATGTTCGACGATTTTTGTAAAGCTAGAAATTTTTTCTTCCTATTCTCTTTCTTAATCTTATTCTGAATTTTCTTGCATTTTTCAATTTCCTCAGTATTCTTTATTCCTGATTCAGAAACAAATTTTACTGGAGTGCTAAATTTCTCCTTTGTGAGGAGGATGGGTTCACTAGGTGTAGCACCTAAGCCTAGTTTATCATTACCAACCCTAGTGTTTGCTATACAGGTTATTTCAGATAATTTAAGGCTTCTGCCATTTAATTGTTCTTCTAACCTCTTAGATTTAGCTAGTTCTAATTTTAGGAATGTTACTTCTTCTCTTAAGCTTTCTAATTTCTTTTCTAATCTGATTATTTCAGTACCTTCTATGTCTAGTTCCATTATCTTTGACCTAAGTGACTTAATTTCTTTTTCAGATAAAAGTAAATCTAAACATAGAGTTTTAAATTTTAGTTTGAACTCAGGAGATGAGAAGTCAAATGAGTCGATTACCTGGTCCTCCATAAAGGAATCTTCTTCATTGTCTCCTTCTTCTTCAGAATTCTCTGCAGCTGACAGAGAGCTGCAGGCATCAATGGACATGAGGCAGACCTCTTTGGCTTTCTTCTCTTCTTCTTCTTCAGAATCATTGGAGCTAGAGGAGCAGGTATCCTCTTCTGTTTCACTCCAGGTAGCAGCCACAAATCCCTTGTCCTTCTTCTTGTATTTGTGTGATGAGGACTTGGAGTGGTGCTTCCTGTACTCTTTCTCATGTTTCTTTTCCTTGTACTTCTTCTCTGGACAATCTGGGGCAATGTGTTCAGGCTTGCTGCAAACATAACAAATGATTTCTTTAGATGGAGTCTTGTCATACCTTGGCTTGTCCTCATGCTTGGAGAACTTCTTTCTGAGGTCTCTTCTTCCCATGTTGAAGAACCTCTTGGCAATGAGTGCCAGTAACTCCTCATTTGATTGACTTCCTTCAGAAGTCTCAGCCGCCTTAAGAGCTAGAGAGTGCTCTTTCTTTGTAGGTGTAGGAGTTTTTACTTCAATTGCAGCAGCTCTGCTCTTTAGAGTTTGCTCATATGACTTGAGCTTTCCCAACAGAGCTTCTGTGGAGAGTTCCACAGTGTTTCTTCCATCCTTGATGGGCCATATCCTTGAGTCCCAAGAGATGGGAAGGCACATCAGGATCTTGTCATTTACTTCTGACAAAGTTATCTCCTTGTCCAAAGACCTCAGTTCACTTATTATTGAACTGAGTCTTGTGTACATTGTGTCAATGTCTTCAGCATCATCCTTCTTGAAATTTTCATACTGAGAGGTGAGATTGGATCTCTTGTCCTTCCTCTCATCAGCTGAGCCAGCAACTATGTGGTTGAGGGAATCCCGCATAGCTTTGGCTGAGGTACATTCAGCCAGCTTCTGGAATATCTCATCAGACATTGTCTGAGCTAGGATATTCATTGCCTTAGCATCAGCTACTTTTGCCTTCTTATAAGTTTCATTGTAGTCAGGTGGTGGCACAGCACTGAGATCAGCAGAAGTGGAAGCAGCAGCAGGCCTAGCAGGTGGTCCTGTCAAAATAGAAGAAAAAATATCTTCATCAATAGAATTCATGTATAGTCTTATCCTGGCCTTCCATATGCCAAACTTGGACAAGTTGCATACAGGAGGTCTGGTGCTTGAATAATCCTTAGACTGGGCCATGTGTGAAAGTGTTTGTGAATGGTATCAGGAAACAACTTATCACAGGATCTTTTAACTCAGGTGTTAGCCTGTATGAACAGCCAACCTCCCTCTGATACCAATTGAAAGTGAGGGGATAAGTTGTAAACTACTCTAGAGGGGGGGTGAATAGAGTATTCAAAATTTTATGAACACTTAGTCAGCTCCCTTGGAGTTTATTTGCGGAATAAAAAATCTGATACTTGAACCCTAAGAGCCCAACACAATGAAGTGCACAAGTGAAGAAGTTGACTGAAATTTCAGTTAACTACAAGCCTATCACAGCAACTAGCAACCCTAGGTAGTTCTAACACAGCCACAGAATAAACAAATCAGCAAGAACTAGAGAGACACAGGATATATAGTGGTTCCCTTTAAATAGGTACATCCACTCTTCTACCACCCTGGTAGAAATCCACTACAGGTTTTTGCTAAGGTGCCCTGCCACCAATGATCTGATTCAGGTAGATCAAACAGACCCTTTGAGCTTTTGATAAGGATGCTCAACCACAGGTTGTTGATAAGGTGCCCTGTCACCAATGTTCACTTTTGAAGAGGTGTGAACAAACTCTTTTACAAAAGGGGTTGAGAGGGTTAGATTATCTTCTCTGTTGTGAATACAGATTAGAGAAGACTTGTGGATTCTCTAAAGAATCAAAGTCTCCCCCTGGCTCAGTGAAAGTCCAGGGAAAGCCTTTGCTTCAGGATGAAGGAGTTTCAGATAAACTGAAACTAAATCCTCAGAGATCTGAAGACTGATTTTTATCAGGTCTTAAGATTCTGGAGCACTTGAAGCAGAACTGGAGCTCTTTCTGAAGTCTTGAAAAATCTAAGAAGATGCTCAGGAGACTTGAGAATGAAAGATGAATGCTCTGAGCTTTTGCTTCAGGAAAACTTTTCTTCTTCTTGTTGTGAGATTGTGAAGAGCTGCTCTGATGATGCTTGAGCGAATGAATAATATTTCTCTGTGTCTGTAACTTCTTCTTTTCTGAGAGAAGAATCTCTCTTAAATATGTCTTCACGTTTTTCCTTTGGAACGGCTCTATTGATTTGAATTCTCGAGCCCTGCAACAGATTATCTCAAAATAGAATATAGCAATAGGAATAGAATGGCCTATTAACTTTCTGTCAGTCCCAATAAGGAATAAAATAAGCAGGAAAAAAATATCTCAGCATAAAGACGTACCATTCTTGGAAATAGTACATAGTACCAACGGCTAGAAAACAGGCTGGAAAGATAAAGTCAACGCAATTTGTATAATAGGACAAAATGCTTTATCAAGAATACTGAATCCCGTGATTTATGCTTGACATATTGTGTAAATAATTCATTTGAATTTAAGCCATAAATTTAGCAACAAATAACTTCAGAAAATCTTTCTAACCACAAGCTAACACACTTGGAAATAAACCAAGGAATAGCATAAATACAAATAAATAAAAGCAGACAGAAATCGTCGAACAGGGGTTCGAAGATCGTCGACCTACTAACAGATCGTCGACTAAAAACAGAAGTCTGTCGAAACATAAATCGTCGAACGGAAATCGTCGACCAGCTCAAACTATCGTCGACCAAAGCAAAAGATCTGTCGAGACAGATATCGTCGACCAGAAATCGTCGACCAGGTCTAGATATCGTCGACTGGAGCAGAAAGCTGTCGAGACAGAAAACGTCGACCAGAAATCGTCGACCAGGTCTAGATATCGTCGACTGAAGCAGAAAGCTGTCGAGACAGAAAACGTCGACCAGAAATCGTCGACCAGGTCTAGATATCGTCGACTGAAGCAGAAAGCTGTCGAGACAGAAAACGTCGAACAAGAACAAGATCGTTGAACTGCAGATGGCAGATCGTCGACCAACCTTCAGAGCATAAGAGGCTTGCTCTGAGATCGTCGACCATCGGTCGACGATAATTGTCTTGACTCAACGATTCGATAGCCCTGCTATCGTCGATCAATGATCGACGATCGCGAGGCCTCGTTCGACGATAGTCGAACGGAAAAAGCCTTAACCAAAACACATTCTAAAACTACTAGCCTAAACTCTAGGTCAGTCATATACTGCCCTAGGGAGACTAAGCAAAGTCTAAACAGGATCATATATAAATTATATAGATCAAGAGAGGGCTGCAAGGGGATCACATAAGCCAAATCACATCTAGGGTACCAACATACTCCCCTGGATTCAATTTGCCCATCCCCTATTGCTGACTTAGACGATGTCCCCACCTCATGGGAAGAATTGGTCGACATAGAATGTGAAGTTGTAGTAGATTTACCCCGCGAGGAAATATTATCTTTGGATGACAGTAGCTGTAACGCCCCGTTTTTTCAGCGATTATTTTTATTCTCGTCTGGCGTTACGATGACGCGTTTCCGTGGCTTGTGCCATGTGTGGAGTACGGTTTAGCTCCTTAGAACTGAGTGCCCTATTTGGTAGCCTGTTGGCAAGATCTCCCTAGCAAACCGAGTCATTTTGGTGACCCGGTGTGGCCTCTCGGGGGGATGTTTGTGTTTGGCTTGGTTTGGGTGTAACTCGAGTTCTGTTTGTCAAAAGTTAATTTCAACTTCGCCGTTGCGTTCGTAGCGTGGGTATTTAGCTACGGTGCGAATTTCGTCGAATTCCGAGGTAGTTCGGTTTTCGCGTCGATTTGGTGCTTTATGTAATTTTGTAATTAATAATATAATTATATAATTATATATATATATATATATAGAATGAGAGAGCCCTCATCTTCTTCATGATAGAAAACCGCCGGCCCCTTGTACGAGAGAAACGGAGTAACCGCCGAGCCTTCCCTACGGACGCCGATTCCCGGAGCGTTTGTGGACGGAATTCGATTCCGAGAGTGGATTCGGATTGCTCTCGTCGAGACCTTCTTTCCTGTGGTAAGAAATTCGATTTTCGTGGAGTTTTGGAAGGATTGGAATTTTCAGTTTTGGAAGTTTTCCGCCATTAATGGCCGAGTCTTTGTTCTAGGTGTTGCGGCCGTCTTGATCCGTACGAAGAGGAGGAAAGCAGTCCAAAGTTTCGTTGTGAATTGAGGCAAGTGGTATTCTTGCCCTTGCCAAGTGTTTTCTTTGATTTTTTTTGCTGAAATTGAAATCCCGGTTAGCCCAGGTTAGAGGCCTTGTTGTTCTCATTTTCTTGCTAACTATAGGGCTTAGTTCTTCCTACTGAAACCCCCCCTATGTTGTAATGTTTGGAATCCAAATTGTCAGCATGGAGCCGTTGTTTTCCTTTATTTTTGATTGTTGCTCTGGTTCGGGTGTAGCCGAGAGGGAGAGTTAGGAGGGGGGGTGTGGTTGCCAATTTCCTTCGTTACGGTATTATTCGAATGGTTAGGCATAGTTTGAATGGTAGTAGCGTGCGACGTGATAGTTGTCTACTGCTACTGCAGTGGCGTGAGTCGTGTGCGCGTTCCGGTGTCGTTCGGGAAATTCCAAACGGTACAGGTTGACCGCGCACGGTCATCAACCTTTAGGGCGCACGACCACTGGTCGTGTGCCTCTGTTCGTGCGCGTATAAATTTCAGTTTCCAAAGTTCTGTCTCGGGCAATCGCACGAGCGCTGGCAACAGTGCGCACGACCACTGATCGTGTGACATTGATCGTGCGCAGTTGCTAGGTTTTCTGTCAGGTTTTCCAGGTTCGTTTCGCACAATCATCAGCCGATGAGTGCGCACGACCACTGATCGTGCGTCACTGATCGTGCGCTTTGTATATTTTCTTTTGACAGGCGAATTTAGAGGGTTTCGAGTGCGGGAGTTTAGATACTCAAGTGGCAGGCAACTACTCGAGTTCTGGATCTTCTGCCTTGGTCGTTCGACTGTCGTCGAGCTCCGTATTCTTTAGTGGGCTTGTGGGTAGTGGTATAATTTTGGCGGAGAGTGAGGCTAGCTCACTCAACGCCAAAGTTTAGGTAGGCACTGAGTGCGTTTCACTCAACGCCTAGTCGTGTTGGTTTATTTCAACACTCTTCCTTTACCTTGTATTTCATTTCTGAGTGGATTTCCAGTTGTATTTCTGGGTTTTCCTTGTCGGCTGTTTTCTTTATTTTCCTAAAGGCCGAATCATGGGTCGTGGATAGTAGTGGTGGTTGTAGCTCTTTATGGGGGTGGAGTTGTGTGATATAGCCAAGGCCACCCATGGATTTCTTGCTCCAGGTACGGGCTGGGCATGTCGGGTGGAAGGTCCCTTGCGTTTTCACGTGTTGACCCTCGAGCTTTTGACTTGGACATGGTGGATTGGGGGACTGCGTTTGCCTTCGATCCGGTTCCTCGTTGTTGTTTTTGCTACTATCACTTCCCGCAGTTTAGGGTGTTAGAAGTTTCTTCTTTGGTAGTTTGCAGTATTCTGGCTCTTGGTAGCCTAGTAGGCCCTGCAGGATGTTGTTCCTGGGCTGGGTCGTTGCTGTTTCTTTGCACGTTGTGCATTTCTTGTTGTCTTGTTTTGGACAGTTGTGACTCTTTCTACTGCATGTTTCCTGTTATTTGTTTCCTTTTGGTTGACTCTTTCATGCAGTTTTTTCTTTGTTTAGCTTGCTGAGGTATTCTGTTTTCTTTTGGAATACCCCAGGTTCTGAGCTGTAGCCAGTCTGGTGGCTAGTTGGAGGCGGTGTTGTTGGTGGACTTCCGGACCTTGGAGTCTGTTTACCTTGTTTGTGAGGTTGTTTTCAGTACTTTCTTACAGACATATATGTGTGCTGGTGGGTTCGTGTCAGGTTGTTGGCGCCCACTAGTAGTTTTTACCTTGTACTAGATATATACTATTGCTGCTACCATTTATTTTTCTGGAGATAGTCTACTTGCTTTGAGAAGGTTTTATGCTAGGTTGCTAGTTATTTTTAAACTATAATTATTATTATAAATGAAGCTCATGATCAGCATGTTTTGTAAACTTAATCACTATTTTCCAAATCACGTACGAAAACCGTTTTCTTATATATACTATATAAACTAAGTGTAGTGTCTTGCATAGCATGAGTGGTTCTCTTGGGACCCTTATGCGCTCTTTAGGGTGTAAAACCTAATTAAATTATTTTCCGCAGCGTTTAAATATAGTTTTCTTTTGTGGACTAGATGATCCACTGAGCCGAGGGATACGGACTCTAAACATAACTGATTTTCTATTCATTAAGCACATGATTTTCTTGCATAAAGATTGTAGTTGGATTTGCCTGAGCGTCAGCAGTTATCCCCTGCTTGATGTGGAATCATGACGCGTGTTTTCTCTTACTCTGATAATTCATAATTCGGAGAAAATGCGGGTTGTGACAGTAGCACTGAGGGCCCGATAGATTTTTCTTTGATGACAGCTCCTTTGCCTGAGACCCAAGGTAGTTTAGAAGTTTTATCGGATATAAATTTGCCTACCTTAGGGACGATCACTGAAGCTAAATTGAATAAAATATCTAATGCGTTAGAAGACACGTCGGCTGATTTGGTGGATTCATTCTGTGGTGAAAAGTTAACTGAGGATGAGTTTTTAGTGAGGACAAATCCACTATTCGAGTTTACTTTTGATTTTAATGACTTTCAACCAGAGGCGTTCTCCTGGACGCTTAATCCATGTTTTGATGTTGAGTGTGACTTGGTTCCCCCTACGGAGTCAACCCTGTCGACTCTCCCTCCGGTACCCTTAGCTCGAGTAGATGAGTTCGTCATTTTTAGCCCTCTATATTTAGAGAAGTTTATTATTCCCGCCTTCCCATTAGACTTACTTATAAAGATGTGGGTGAACGTAGTTGGTGACGAGCGTTTTCTGAAAGCCTATTATTATGATATTTTTAAATCTAATTTTAATACCAAATTTAAAACGATAACATTAGGCTCCACTGATTTGATTTTTGAACTGAAAGAGCCCGTGCCACCTGACTTAATTCCGTTATTTTCTACTATTAATTCCATTCATGTTGCACATGGGTTCTCCCCTAATGGTTTTAATTTAATTAGGCGCATTTTTCATTTCTTGATCCTTCTAAATGTGTCCATTAAATTACTTGCTATGTTGTATCAAATAATCTTCCACCGCTATATGAAAGATTTGGTTTTGGTTTGTCTCACCCCCGAACGGATGCCCCCGAGCACCTTAGAAATATTAACGAATCGGCTAGTCTACTTTTTACGTATTTTACGGAAATATGGTGACATGACATTTCTAATAAAATTTTCCACTGATTGGGGCATAGCTCCTATTTTCATCGTTACATATTTTACGCTTTATGCTTTAATGCCACTTGAAATGTCTACCTCTCCGTATATATTTTCCACTATGTTTTCTATTGGGTTGGGTGGTGATAGTTTTCTAGGATCGTTCTCCTTCTCGGTTTCCATCGGAGGTATGTTGGTGGATGTTGTTGAAATTCTTTTTCCTTTTTTGGCTAATGCATATTTGAGGTCCTTCCAAGACCACCTTGTGTCATACAGGTTCTTCTTCCCCGCCGATGACCTCCCAGACGAGTACTCGCAGGCATACTCATCAGTGATGAGTCGTTTTAAGAGGGGGAGGATTGATGGAGCTGACTCCCCACGATATGTCGCCAAGGAGCGTCCTCCCTCTGATGATGATGGTGACCCGATTGATGGAGCCGACTCCCCACGATATGTCGCCAAGGAGCATCCTCCCTCTGATGATGATGGTGACCCGATTGATGAAGACGACGGCCCGCAACATTTTAAAGACGGCGATGGCGTGCTTATGGATGTTCATGTGGAGCATCGTCATAATACCCGTCCTGAACGCAAGCCAACATATTAATAATAATTAATAATTATTATTAATAAATAATTATTAATTATTAATTAATTTTTATGCTTTGTTTTATTTTTTCAATGCTATTTAATTTCATGTTTTTAATTTCCATTTCATGTGTAATGATGGGTGCGTATAACCATCATGTAGTATTTTAATTATTTCATTTCATGAACTATGACGGGTGTATATAACCATCATATGTTCAATTTGAATTTTGAATTTTGAAGTTTGTTTGGAGGGAGATTGAGTGGTGTAGCCTATATATAGGCATGTATCCTTCATGTTTTAATTAGTGAATGAATGAAAAGAAAATCAATTTCAAAAATTGACATCCCCCTCCTCTCCAAGGCAAGTTTCGGCCCTCCTCCTTCTTCTTCCTCTTTGGCCGCCGGCCACCTCTCCTCCCCTCTCAATCTCGGCCTCCCTCCTTCCTTTCCTCTACTCCCTTGCAAACCCGGCCCCTCCTCCAACCTCCAAGCCGCCACCTCCTCTCTCACAAAACCGGCCACCACCAAACTCCAATAAGCCCGACCCCTTCCTCATCCCCGTCCTAAATCCAAATATCACTTTCCAAATTAAGCTCTTAGCCTACCATAATAGAAATATTTCATTCCTTAAATATTTCTCAATCCACCACCTTTTCTCTCTCCTGCCTTATTTGGAGATATTTGTTTCCATATTTAGAAGATTCCGCCGGGATTTTCCAAATACAGTGTGACACGAAGAAGACGACGAATTTCTCTCCCTCCAGCGTATCTCTGGTGGTGCCGTTGAGGAACGATTCTAGTTGAGCGTAACCGGATTCATCCAATCCGGTTGGGTAACGAAAATCTCTACTTAACGTGTTTCTCTTCCTTAGATAAATCTTGTGGCTTTGGCAAATTGCGCATTTTGTGTAACGCTTGATTTTTTCGTGGTTTATTTTATTTTAGTTATTGTCTTGTTTATCATATTTTCGTTTAAGTTCGTGAGGCGTGGCGGCCCTCGTTTGTATTTTATTGGGAGAGAACCACGCTTGCCCGAATCTTTTGTTTTCGGTGGTTTCTCTTTTGGTACAACACGCTCGATCGAACCGTGTAGATTCTTTTCGCTTGAGAGGACCTTGGCCTATCGCCTTGGTACTATCTTGAAGGGCTTTGCGAACCCTCCATAATTGTTGTTTAGTAATTATATAAATTAAACCGCTGCGATGTTAAATGCTAGACTGTAACGTTAGAATTATTCGAGAGCGTCGCGTTAATTTGTCGGCCACCAAAACGCTCGAAAGAGCGGGCCTACATCACTACAATATTGGCATTTTTGTAATTATCTTAACATGTGAATATCTTAGGTCAAATCATAGGCTAAGAGTATGAAAATCTATTTTTACTATTATATTATTAATACTATTCAGAAGAAATTTTCAATGATTTTTTACATGATGTTTTTAGTACTTTATTTGAAAAAGGGAGATAATGGGATTTAATTGTTGAAACCGAAAACTCGGTCTCTGTGGAGTTCACCCTTAGGTAAGGGGTGAACACACACTTACTTCTCTCTCGCGAGATATACATCTAAGGATAAAGAAAATTGAATAGACCCAAGGGCTCGACGTAGAGGTCCCACCACACACCCAGAAGATCTTAGAGCTTCCCCTCCCTAGCCAAAAGCCGAGCTAAGGGTATCTCAGAAAGCGCAAGAATACCGGGGCACAAGTAAGCATGCCTTCAAAGGTAACCCCTTGGGTCTATTTATAGATTTCTGAAAATGGCCTGCAAATAACAAACCTCCATTGTTCTGAATAGCTATGTGCAACCCAACTGGGTCTGCCAACAACGTAACTCCACAGTTCCAGCAGGCTATAGACAGGCCAGCGGGGGTAAACCGTAAAAGTATATCACAGGAGACTGCGTGAGTGGCTTTATGAAGCCTCCACTCACCTAGGGCGGCGAGTGCTCGATGGAGCTGGCGCTTGCCGCACCTTGCAGCCCTGGGCGAGTGCGGGCTCGACCTGCCCCACTTGCCCACTGTACGACGAACCCCCGGGGTGAGTGCGAGCCAACCCACTCCACTTGCCCACTGCTCGCGGGGCCCCTGGGGAGAGTGTGAGCCGGCTCGCTCCACTCGCCCCTCAAATGATCCACCCCCACTTGGGTGAGTCGGACTGCTAGGCTCTAGCCGATCTTGCTCTTGTCGACCGCTACTCGCTGGATATAGGGTTGTACACAATCCGCGCTCTTTGCGAGGTTGTCCCAAGTTCGGAAAGAAACATCCAACCCTGCAATATGCAGTGAGTGTGACAGGGGCTAGAGAATCTTTTGGTGGGCGACCTTTGTCATTCCCTCTTACTTGAGCCTTGCTGAAATGCCTCTCTCCAAAGAACTCCAAGAGAAACTCAGTCGCGCCCACGAGCTCAACGCTTCTCGCACTGATGCGTTAGTCGGCCTGCCTCCCATCACTACACCATACGAGCCATCGAAATCAAATCCTTCCAATAAGGCCAAGTCCATCCCAAAGGATGCTGAATCCATCTTCCGCGACCTGGAGTCTACCTTTACTCCTGGGCTCGCCTCCTCCAAACCGGGTGCCGAACTAAGGGGAAAGTAGTCGTCAACATTCCCGCCGACCCCGAAGACCATCAATCCAATGCAGAGACCTCCACACTACGAGTCCACACCCCACACGACAACTTGCGGGTAAGACTACCCATGACACTCGCCTGCAAAGTAAATCGCCCACTTTGGGACCATGAGGATGGATTTGCTGAAAGTCAGATCGCCCATTCACATTCCTTCTCAGCAGTCCATAAATACTCATGCACTCACGAGGGAAAGATCGGAGGACATCCCAGTTCCCAGCTTCAATCTAATCTCTCCAAGAGTCCATCCTCCGGGTTGTGGCAAGAACTTGGCCCTGCCTCCTCTACACACCTTTTAAGGGATGCCGAGCTCATCCTGTTATCTCCCCTTTATCTAGAATGTTTCTCCTAGGCCTCTTTGCTGCTTGCGGACAAGGTGGAGCATGGCTCAGTGAGCGAGATGATGTCTCCCACCCTAGTTATGGAGAGAATAGTTGAGAGCCTGCAGACCTTTGGTAGGGACTTGGACCTGGTCCGCGAGTTCCTCAACCCGCGTCGACCTCCGATGATGGGGGTGTGAGGCCGGGGTAGATGTAAATGGCTCCCTAGCTGATCCTACCAGCCCTCACTCCCATCTCCCCAGCTCGCGCGGGTTGGACGAACTTTCCTCTGCTTACAATCAACTTGTTTTTTTGGGGCTGCGAATGTCCCTATCTGTAATAACTTAAACAATCTTTTAGCTCTTAATGCTGCTTGGAATAACATGGTGTTCTATCTAGGTTCAAGTCGCACTAGGATAGGCGAGAATGTCGGGTGTTGAGCTGGAATTGGCGAGGTAGAGCTGGCGAGGTGGAGCTGGCGAGGTGGACCAACCGGTCAGCTCGGCCATAAATCCGGTTTTCTATAAATAGGCCCCCTTACCAACCCCTCTGGCTATCGCCTTATTTGCATTTATACCACCCTTTGCTGCTCCGCTCGCTACCCGCTCTTTCATCCCAACTTTTCATAAACATGGTGAAGATGCGACCTGATGCCGATGGGCGGTTCAAGTTCGCCCGTTAATTCGCAGAATATGTCTTTTTCAACAAAAACACCACCGAGCGCGAGCTCACCGCCTTCAAGACCAAGTACCTGCCCCCCGACTATGAGGCACGATGACCCAGAGAGGGCGAGGCCATCAACACCTTCTATCGGGACGAGCTCGCTTTCTCCATCTCGCACTTTGAGGTGGGTCTGCACCTCCCCCTCTGCCTGGAAATCCGCCAGATCCTCATGTACCTTGGGGTGGTTTCAGCCCAGCTAAACCCGAATGTGATCGCCATGATGGTCGCATTTGCCTTCCACCTCTGTCGAGAGTGGATCGAATTCAACCTCGTCGTCTTCTGCAAACTCTTCACCTACTACGCGACCAGCGATGAGGTCGCCTTCTTGATTGGCTCGCATATCAAGATCCACGAGATAGCAAATAAAAACCACAACTGGGTCTCCAAGGTCATCTTCATCAAGGGAGACCTGGGCAACATTCCCTTCTCCCCCAGCAAAATATCAGGGAGGTATATCGGTCTCCAATGCTATCTGGCAATGACGCCGAGCTGCACAGTTTCTACTTGGGGAAGTACTTTGAGGTCGTATTCCTTCGAAAGGGCCACAACTCACTTCCCCACGTCCTCTGTGGCGAAGGTATACTCTCTTTTTTCCTTCCTACCAACTCGCTTACAATAATAAATTTTCTAACTCAAGTCCTTTATAGGGGAGCGATCAATTCCCGATCATTCGCCCTATGCAGACTCGAGAGTCAGCCCGGGCCCGCTTGCGGGCGAGCGGGCAGCGGCGGCGGCCTGTCGAGGCGACCTAGCGTCTGGCGGACCCTCCTCCAGCCAGAAATGACCTATCCTCGAAGGGTCCAGCTCGCCTCACCGCCCTCCGCCGCCAAAGAAGTTGAAGGTGATGGCGGTCTCCTGGTGGGACTACAATAACATCAATAGGTTCGGGGGAGACCACAACAATAACAACAACAAGTTTACATAAGCTCGTCGGAGACCATACAAGAAGGGTCGCCAAAGAGCTCGCTAGAGAAAGACCTGGAGGGTGGCGAGCCCTCTGCCTCCCCTACTGCAGTGGTGACTGCATCCTGCGAGCCGGGCCTGCTAATGAGACACCCCCTCTTTGGATTTGGTGGAAGTCAAAAGACCCGGCCGGCGAGACGATGGTACGGTGGGATGATCAGACCCACAGGATCTCTATCTCATCACTCCACCCCTCCTGGTTGTTGGGTCATCCCGCCTCCGGGAACGCCTATGTGCTAGGCTTCAGCCTATATGGGCGCAAGGGCGCCGAGGCCTATAAGAGCCTGACCCTTCATCAGCTCGGCTGCGAAGGTCTATATGCCAAGATGTGGGCCCTAGAGGTGCACCACATGGTGGTTCGCCGCGGCTTCAACCTCAACCATCAGCAGCTGAAGGCGGAGCAGGATTACAACCTCACCAAGGACAAAGGCACCAACCTAGCGTGGCGACTAAAGGTCACCAAAAACCTCCTCGCAAAAAACTGTCGGCAAGATGGTAAGCTCCGGCTACCCCCTTCCTTTTTCCCTTAGGATATTTCAAGCATATTAATCTTGTCTTTCCCTTCTTCTCTGGATGTCGAAGCCGTAAACAAGCTGCGAGCTCGTGCTGCCAAGCTGGTAGCTATGCCACTGAGCAGGAGGCTAGTGTTGTTGAGCTAGAGAAGGAGATCAATAGCCTGAGGGAGGAGAACAAAGGGCCCAAGGGAGAGATGATTCGGCAGAAAAAAATCATCCTTCCTTAGTCTGGCGGCAAGCTGAGCATCCCTCCAAAATGGTCAAGGGTCTACAGCGAGGCCGAGGTGACTGAGAGGCTGCAGATTAACTCCATCAGCATCGCCGACTACACCCTCCAGATGATGAAAGATATGGAGGTGTTGGTGGAGGGATGCAAAGAGATAACAGTGAGGGACCTTGTTCCGAACTTGTTCCCGCCGGCCACCCCTCCCAGCAAGAAGGAGGAAAGGTTCGAGTCGTTGTTCAAGGATGTCAAGGTCAATAAGGACGGCCACGCATCACGAGGGTAAGGCGAGGAGGATCACCCATCAAGAGGGGAGGATGAGAGCTGACTCGCATCCCTTTCCCAATTTTGTTTTTCTTCCATTGTAATCCCCCCTTTTGTAACATGTAATATTTATTAAGGAAAAAGTACTTAGCTTTAATTTGTCCCTTCTTTTTCTGAATCCATTATAATGTGCTCGCCTGCGAGCTGAACTCCTCATTGGGCGACCTCGCTAGGATAGAGCTTGCCACTAGAATGTTTTTGAGTTAGGATTCGTGCCGTGGAGAGACCTTGGGAGCTCCCTGACCCTAGATAATTAGGAGGCGGACCATCCGCCAAACTAAGCTCATGAGTACTCAGCTCGCCCGCGAGTTGCCCTTCTCGTTATCATCAAGCTAAAATTGTTAAAAAAAATTCCCAAGTAAAATTTTAAGAGGTTGGAAATGTACTGTCGAGGATCGCCTCGTCTCACCAACCAATGTGGATGTCGAGATCTCTGCTCGCCACACTCTTATCTTGTCATGGGATGATGCTACACCCAGGGTAATAGGCCGAGACGACTTGTCAAGATGGTCTCGCGAGAGGTCTACATGCCGTGGCAGTTCTTCCTCCTTGACGCTGCCCATAGTAACCTCAGCAAGCTCGACCAGGGAGGGTTGGATCCAACCATTAATCATTTTTTTGTCCTTTCTTTGAAGTCCAACTAGCTGGTTCCTGAATTTAGATATAACCATATCCACTGAGAATCTCAGCCTTGTCAGCTAGGTGAGAGCCTGAAAGCAGGTGTGGAGCATCAACCGACCACAACCCTCCAGGGTCATAATGACATCACTCGAGGATCGGGGCACTGCCAGCTAGGTGGAAGCCTGGCAGTAGGAGCATCTCGGGACCTAACCCTAGAGCGAGAAAACTTTCCTCCACTTATCCTCCGGGCGCTACAACCGGCCCAATCAGCTAGGTGGTATCCTGACTGATGGCGACGCTGTCCCGCTACTGGTTCATGATGACGTTGCTGTTGCGGTCGTTGATCCCCGACATAAAGAGTTTGTTGATTGGGACGATCGTTGTCGCAATCTTGAAGATGGGATTCTACCGTGACATCCATCACCAATGCCATGCCAACTCCCGCTAAATGTTATGCACGCCGTCCTCCGTTACCATCATATAAAAATATATTATTATAAATTAAATATTTTTAAGCATTTTATTAATCATTTTATTTCTATGCATTTTATTTTTATTGCATTTTCCTATTGTTATTTCTATTTCATGTATGTGATGGGTTGCCTATAACCATCTAAGTTTTAGATTATTTTTGTATGGTGGAGATTACGTGGTGTATTTTATATATATATATATATATATATATATATATATATATATATATATATATATATATATATATATATATATGTATTGGTAATGAAAAGACAAGTTGAATGATAAGCAAAACCTAATTGAGTTTCCTCCTATTGATCTCTTCCCCCTCTCTTCAAATTTCGACTAAACCCTCTCCCCTCTCTCCAAATTCGACGGCCCCCCTCTTCTCCTCCTTCTTAGCTGCTGGTCCCCTTCTTGCTTCCCTTTCAACTATCCGCCACCCTCCTCCCTCTCCACAAACAAAAACCGACCACCCTCCTCACCATCCCAAAAACCCGAGCAGCCCCTCTCTTTCCTTTTCTCCAAGCCACCAACCTCCCTCCTCTCTGTCCTCTCTTTCCAAACCCCCCTAAGGTTCGGCCAACTCTAAGCTGCCACACCTCTTCTTCACCTTTGAAGATTTCGGCTGCCTACTCCTTGATAATATCAGCCACCACCTTTTCTCTCTCCTCCTTGAAATATTTGGCCAACAAGGTTCTCCCTCTCCTAGGGTTTGTAAAGGAAAATGGCTTGCGACTTCATCGTCCGGTGCGGTTCTGTGGATTTGCGTGGAAATAGGTCCAACTACCATCGGTTTGAGCTTCCTCCACTCATCTTTGTGGACGGATTTCTTGGGATTGGGTAACGAATTCTGAACCCCCTCTTGTGTGATTCTTCTAAATTATTGTTAGATTTGCTGAATTAGAAGGCTAGTGTTTAGTCCGGATTTATATTGAAATTAGTGCGTTAATAAAATCGGAATTGCAAGCATTTTTTTCGGATATTTTTGTATAACTTGGATCGGGTAGATTTTGTGAATGCAAGTAGAGATCAGGTTCATTACCCTAGATTCCTCCTTGAGTTCAATAGATTTGGCCTACCTCGTATTAATTAATTTGAGATTAATTTTTGAATTTATTTAAATCGCTATTTTTCTCTGGATCTTCTCTTATTGGGATTGTGAATGCTTGCGGATATTTTTAATTTGATTAGCTAATTGTCCGGATCGTTTAGGTCCTATTCGCTTGAGTGAACATTGGCATATAACATTGTTTAATCTCTAAAAGGGGTAGCAACCCTTTGCGTTGTGCGTTGTTAAAGTTTGTGCAACTAATTTGTTGAGTTCAACGGTAGCGTATTTAGAGAGATATTGCACACTACGTATCCTATTTAATTGTCTGAACCATAGAAAGCGTAGTATTATCCCGTCGAAACAGTTGGCCTGCATCAATTTGGTATCAAAGGAAGGTTCGTGTCAATTTACTAATTTTCACCCTCCCCCTTTTCCTAGAACGCTGACACGCACTTGCACTATCCGTTGTCCAAAATAATAAAATAAAAATTTTTTTTGGTCTGCAAATAACGACCTAAAATCTTTATTATTTCTGCAAAAAAATCAAATTTTTTTTATAATCTCCTATTTAGTTTCATCAAGAAATCAAAAAATATATATTTATTACCCTAGTTATTAAGCGGGAACAAGTCCATCTATTATAATTTTATTGGGTCAGGATCATTATTCATTTTATGCACACAAGATTTGAGTAGGTTCTTTTGTCCCGTCACTACTAAAAATTGCCAATGACATTTATGATTCTCGATTCGATTATTTGTTGTCTAAAGATATGGCTAACCACAACCCAACATTGCCCCCTTGCCTTAGGAAGCCCAACCGTCCCCTTGCTTTTTCCTCACACTAATATTGAGGCACCCACTTGTGACGGTTATAGGAATTCTCAAATTTTTAGGGACTGGCTTAAGGAATGAAAATTTAGTTTGATTGTCACAAATGGGACAACCACTAAAAGGTTATCGTTGCCCAAGAAAGATTAGAAGGTCAAGCCCAGGTGTTTTGGCTATACGAAGAGCATCATGTAGGTGGTTATTAATATGCTTGGCTGCAATTGCGTAGCCTTCTCACTTATCAATTTGACCCTGTCTACCCCCGTACTAATAGCACCACAGTTGTGAGCGAGTATAGTTATGGTACTAGAACCGTATCTGCTTATAGTAGTGACCATATGCCTCAGGCTAGATCCTTTTCCCACAAAGGTAGGACTACCCAAAGTGTGCCTCAATCAACCTTTAGGGAAAATAAGCTGTATAGGCCCTATATTCTGGACTCGAAATTTTTTACTACTAGGGTTTTGGATCCTTTAGCTTCGACGTCTTAGCCTCCTAAGATTGTGTATGATAACCCTGAGGATTCTAATGTAGATATGGTATCTCTTGATTCTGAGGATGACCTACTACTTGATATTATTCCGTCATGTACGATAGTGCCCGACGATTCTGATTTTTCTGACATTGATGGGATACCTAGTGATTTTGAAGATGATGTATGGGATAGTGGTAGTCTGATGTGTGAGAGTATCTCGGGTCCTATTACAAGCTTTGCTAGTGTTGTGTCTGATCACCCTATTATTGAGTGCCCTCTCCAGGCTACGATCCCCATCATGATAAATCCTACGATTGCACCAGCTGAGATTTTATCTGATTCATCTAAGGAGCCTGAGAGTGAGGATGTCCCTATTATTATTGTGGATGATTTACCGTATGAGGTGAGGTTATTTTTGGATGATTTTAACAGTGAGAACTCGAAAGATATTTCTTTGATGTTATCACCATTGCGTGAAGCTCAATATGAGTTAGAAATTTGGTCGGGTTCAGTTTTGCCCATTTCTTAGACTTACTAATTCGGTTTTGGATGATGTATCCAGTGTGTTGGAAGAATTTCCAAGCGAGGGAGTTGTACTTTTGGACGATTCTCTTATTGTATACCCAGATGAGAGTTCCATGATGATATCACCGTTGGGTGAAAATTATACTGATTTGGATTTTGTCCTGGGATTGATTTTATCGACCCTTCCTCCTATTTATTTGCCAATATTAGGTGACTTTGTAGGATGTGGATCCGGTAGTCCTTGTCTGAGTTTTTGCGCTACATCCACTCTATTAGCTCCTATATTGGCATTGCCTTGGCGTTTAGATATTAATAAGTTGAGCGAACTAGTATTTGGTCTCTTCATCGCCCTTCCTCATTTTGACCACACTTTGTATTTCATGGATCACGTCATGACTTATATGTCAATAGCTAGTGTTTTGTTATTGACTATTTCTGATTCCACGGCGATTGTGCCCCAAAATTTAGTCTTATCTCGACATATTTATTCATCCAATCCAGTAGCACATACTCTCCATCCGCATATTTACGACCACCGCTTACATCTATCTAGGACGTTAGCTAGCCATTTTAATTTATGTCGTGCACTTCCGCTCCATTCTGAGACCATTCTTGGGTCCATTGATCCCAATGTCCTGAATTTGAAGAAGGATTAGCAAAACAATATATACAAAGGTTGTGATCTAACCTGTGTTTAAGGTGAATGATTGCAGTTTGTCCTGATAAGCTATGATGGGATAGGTAGCCTAAGTGGCTAAGTCAGGTAATTTCTTACCTAAGTGTTGGAAAGACAGATAACTGTCCAAGTCCACAGGCTTTGAGTGAAGAATAGTCACTCAACGCTAGATGGCTTATAGCGCTTAGTGAAGCTTATACAGTCAAAGCCAAGGCAGTGGCAAGCTGAGAAAATGGCCTAGTCCACAAGCATTGAGTAAAATCAACTCACTCAACGCCATATAGCAAAAGGATATGAGATAGGCAAAAGCCATAAAAGCTTGAAGTTGGAATGAGTTGAAATGTGGCCAAGTCCACAGGCATTGAGTGAAGTCAACTCACTCAACGTCATGCTACTAAACAGAAAATTGGCTAAGATAAAAAGCATTGAGTGAGGCATATTAACTAAACGCTCTCAACGCTTAATTTGCTGAAGGAGCAAAAATTTGGTTAAGGCAAAAAGCGTTGAGTGGAGGTTACTGACTCAACGCTGTCAATGTCTAGTGAATACATAATTTTGTCTAAGGGATTTGGCGTTGAGGGATGCTTACTCACTCAACGCCAAGCAGTAGAAAGCTGATAAAGCAATTTTGGCATTAAGTGAAGCTGAATCACTCAACGCCTAGTAACAGATTGATATTCTAAGTAGTTTGGCGTTGAGTGAAGGTTACTCACTCAACGTCAAGGGACAGTAAATCTGCCTAAGTGTTTTGGCATTGAGTGAAGCTTACTCACTCAACGCCTATGCTAATGTTGCTTGATTTTTGGCTAAGTCCACATCTGCTGACGTCAGCAAGTCAACAAGTAATCATTTTTCAAATAAGTAGCGGGATGAATACAGTACACGATAAAGGTTGTCGGAGACCTATTATACGACAGATGGCGTTAAAGCAAACTTGCAGCCTGTTGAAACCGAGAAATCGGTCTCTGTGGAGTTCGACCCTTGGGAAGGGGGTGGTCGCGCACCTACTCCGCTCCTGCAATAAAACGACAATAAAGTGAAGAACAAAGGACTAGGCCAAGGTCCCGGTGCGGAGGTCCCACCACAATCCCGGAAGATCTCAGAGCGCTTCCCCTCCTTAGCCAAAAGACAGGATAAGGTACCTCAGAAAGCACAAAAAGTCTGGGAGACAAGTAAGTGTGCTCTGAGGTACCCCTTGGGTCCTATTTATTGAAAACTGAAAATGGCCTGCGGATAGCCTACCTCTGCTGGGCTGAAATTACTTAAGTCCCCTTTGGCTAGCCTGCCAACAGCCAAGCTCCGCTGTTCTGAGAGGCTAGGGGCAGACCACTGGGGGTGGGATGGCCATTGGATCCTCTACTCGGCAAGGGCGGCAAATGCGAGTTCGCCGGGCGAGTACCCCACTTTGGCGAGTGCAGGTTCGGAAATTATTCCTGGCGAGTCAGCGGCCGGGCTCAGCTCCAAGAATCCTGAGCTCGGCCCGACGATCGCCGAGCTCGGCATGACGATTTCCGAGCTTGGCACGACGATTGCCGAGCTCTGGATCGGCAAATTGCCCTGTACGGACCATGAGGCGGTCAGGACCGGCCGGTCTGGCTTTCGCGGACCCACTCGCCGGATACGGGGTTGTACAAAATCCCCGTTCTTTACGACGTTGGGGCAAGCTCGAAAAGATACATCCAACCCTGCAGGATTCGGCGAGTGGGGGGCATTCGTCGGAAAGGAATCTTCTGGTAGGTCCCACGGATAGCTATATATATGTACCCTTGCGCACCTGACTGACCTTTGCCCTTCCTTGAGTTCTGTTAAGATGCCGCTTCCAAGGGAAGTCCTAGAGCCACTCGCACGCTCACGCGAGGAGATCGCAGCTCAAGCTGCGGGCTTGACCAGCCTAGAGGTTCCTGCTCACCGATTTGCTGATTTCGGCTCGGCCAAGCGGGCGAAACCCTTTCCTCCGGGGGCCGAACCTATTCTAGCCGATCTTACGGTGGCCTTGGGGGATGGGGCTGGCTCCTCCAATCAGCCGGCTTACGGTTCCCCTGATAAAAACTTTGTGACGCTCTCCTCCGATCGGGTGGATGGTGGCGAGGCATCCACTACGTAGGCTAAGAGTACTCTGGATAGCTCGCAGAAAAGGGGTTCCGAGGCCAAGGAACCGTACTCGCAGAAGTTATCGTCGCCGAGTCGCCTCCCTTCTCAACAACCATCCCCAGATTCCATAGTCGTGGGGGAAGGCGCCGGGCATATCTCCGTCCCCGGAAATCAACCCATTCATCAGGAATTTCTGCACGGACATGGCAAGGACCTGCGCCACTTCTCTCCTCGCAACAATCTGGAGGAGCCAGTCTCGTGCGGTAGGTCTTCCACTCTATACTCGCTTGTCCTGGGGGTGTCTACTCTTCTAACTTATTTAGTTCTTCATGCAGACCCTCTCGGCCGGACTGAGGACGGCGAGTTCGTGGATCGACCTCCTTACTCGCTTCTCCCTTCTCCAAGCGCCCTAGACGCCTTCCTGGACCCCGAACTGGGCAGCCCTGAGCGTGCAAAATGGGAGCGGAAGGTTCTTTAGAAACTGGTGCGCAAGCTCCACGACCTGCGGAAGGACAACAACAGGCTGCAGTGGGAGTGCTCGCGGCTTGCGGACGGGGCGGGGGTCAGCTTGGCGTTCGAGGAGGCATCTTCCTTAGTGCTGATGGATGAGATTGATAAGAACTTGCGGGTGGGGAATAGGAACATGGGGCAGCTTCGCGAGCTTTACGCGCGGTAACCTGCGATGGCGGGCCGGCAAGACCGGGGAGAATAGAACGACTCTTCTATCAGCCGACCAGTACTCGCCCTCGCCCTCGCAAGATCCTCGCGTCTTCTTTTTTCTTTGGAACGATTTATCTGTCTGTAATAATTTAAACTTATTTTATGCGACCTCGTATATATGTAGATGCATTTTCAATATCCTGGTAAGTGATTTTTCAGATTCCCCTTCTAGGGCCGGGCTAACTCGCGGGATTCGGCGAGCAGGAGGTGGCGAGGCGGCGTGAAGGGACCGGGCTGATCGGCCGGCTCACCCTCCCCCTCGCCCTTCTCTGTCTTTCTTTCTTTTTCTATAAATAGGCCCTTTACCTACCCCCTGGGTACGCTTTTATTGCTTCTGAATCCTTGCCTCCTTTCTGTCATCCCGAGCTCGTGTATTCCTTCCTTTTGCGAGAATGGTTAAGACTAACCCTGACGCGGATGGCCGGTCCAAGTGCGCCCACCACTTCATCGACCACTGCTTCTTCGAGGGGCATATCACCGAGGAGGAGCTCGCCAAATTCACGGCTAAATTCGTACCTCCCGGCTTCTAGGCTCGCAGGCCCGCAGAGCACGAGGCCATTAACTACTTCCCGGAGGGTGAGCTCGCCTTCCCCATCTCGCACTTTGAGGTGGGGCTGCGCCTCCCCCTCTGGCTAGAGATCCACCAAATCCTGAAATACTACGACGCGGTGCCCGTGCAGCTGAATTCTAACGCCATCGCTATGATGGTGCCGTTCGCCTGTTTCCTCCGCCGAGAGCAGATCGAGTTCAACCTTATGGTTTTTCGTAAGTTGTTCTCCTACAAGGCCACCCCTGATGGGGTCGCCTACTTCGGCGGATCCCTCATCAAGGTTTACGAGCTCGCGAATAAGAACCACAACTGGATGACCCGGCTCATCTTTATCAAAAGCGAGCTCAGCAACATCCCCTTCCTTCCCCTACAGAAAAGCGAGGACATATACCGTCCTCCTTCCCTATCAAGTAGCGACGTCGACCTCCATAAATTTTTCCTCCATAAAGACTTCGAGATCGCCTACCTCCGCCGCGGCCTCAACTCGCTCCAACCCGTTCTCCCTGGTGAAGGTATACCTCGCCTTGTTTCCTTGCGAACCTTGTCAAAGTAAACAACATTTCTGATCAAGACTTTTTTCTTCAGGGGAGAGGCTTCTGCCAGAGCACCCGCCGTTTGCCGACCCGGGGATATTTTCAGATCCCCTGGAGCTAGCCCGGGCAGCGGCAGCGGCCCGTCGAGATGAACAAGCGCGAGGTCAACCCCCCGACGGGAAGCGCCTGGAGCTCGGGGGGTCAGCTCGCGCCCTGATCTTCCGCCCCCGAGGAAAAAGGCTAAGGTGGTCTCGCAGGCGCGGCTGCAACACCCTTCATTGCCAGTCCAATTTATGAGATCGCCGGAGGCTTTTTCCGACGAGCCTCCGATGAGCCCGCTGAAAGAAGTGTCCTCCCCCCGCGGGGAGAAGAAGAAGAAAAAAGGGCCTTCCACCTCAGATTCCGTCGAGGAGGTCGCCCTTCGCGAGCCCGGCTTGCCGAAGGATCACCCCCACTTCGGTAAGGGAGGAAGAAGCAAGGACATGGCCGGCGAGCCTATTCTGAAGTGGGATGAGGGGGCCCACCTGAGTCTCCATCTCTACTCGCGCACCCTCCTGGGGAGCTCGCCGGCATCCAACTGGCCATGTCTTTGCCTTCGGCTTTGGCCTCTATTGCCGTGACAGCGCCGAGTCATACAAGAAGCTAACCCCCAGCCAGCTCGTCCATGAGGGGTTGCAGGCCCACCTGCGGGCCTCCGAGCTTCATCACATGATGGTCCGCCGCGGCTTCCAGCTCAGCAACGCCCTGCTGATCGCCGAGCAGGAGCATGACCTGGCGAAGGAGAGCGCAGCTGACGTGGAAAGACGGTTCGGCATTGCCGACGCTCTACTCACCAAAGCTGCCGGCGGCTTGGTAATCACTGGATACCTATGCTCATCTTACTTAGAAGAGATTCTTTTTTCGCTTGCTCTGAACTCTCATTTCGCAGGATGCCGAAGCTGCCAACGCGCTGCGAGGCGAGGTGGCTCAGCTGCAAGATTAGCTCGCCGAGCGGGAAGATCGGCTTATCGAGCAGGAGACGCGCTCTTGCGAAAAAGAGGCTATTGCTGCCCAGCTGAGGGCGGAGGTGGAGGTGTTGAAGGAGAAAAAGAAAGGTCTCCACAGCGAGGTCCTCCGTCAAGCCGAAGCTCTTCTTCCACCGGACGTCAGTGAGCTATCCTTCCCCTTCTGGAGGCCTCGGGTCTTTGGCGAGGCTGATGTCTCGGAGCGGCTGCGAGTCAACTCCATCGAGTATGCCGAGTGCCTCCTAAAGGCCATGAGGGGGACAGGGACTCTGGCGCAAGGCTGCGAAGAAGTCGTCGTCCGGGATCTTCTGCCGACCATGTTCCCACCCAGTTCACTCAGTGAGAAGGAAGACAGCTTCGACTCGCTCTTCGCGGGGGTGAGAGAAAAGGAGGCTCAGCTCGATGGCGTGGAGGATTGTCGCTCAGGGGAGGAAGATGCGAGCTGACCGGGATCCTCCATTTTACTTTACCTCTTTTTTTGTATCTTGCCTAGGCAAGCCTCACCTTGTAACTGTAATAAAAAAGAAACAATTTTTGCATAGTTTTTCCGTCTCCTTTTTACGCTTACTTGTGACGCTGCACCCACACACGTGATATCTCCTTAGGCGGTCCTGCCGAGTCCGACCTCGTCTATAGAATGCCCTTGAGAACTGTTCCCCCCCCCCTTTGGGTCCTAAGCGGGACCATGAATTTTCTCAGTAACGAGCCGAAGTGGGCAGGGTATCCTGAGGTCGCCGTCTTAGCTGGCGAGCTCGCCCCTGGGTGCTTTCTCGGGCCAACTCCCGGGCTCGGCCCAAGGGTCATAGCGATGTCCATCGAAACTCAGCCGTGCCAACTGGGTGGAAGCCTGGTAGGGGAGTGACGAGACCTAACCCCAGAGCGAGAAGACTTAGAAACATTTGCCTTTCCCGGGTGCTACCACCGGCCAATCAGCTAGGTGAGAGCCTTAGGGTGGGTGTTGAACATCCTCCAGGCTTAGCCCTAGGGTCATAGTGATGTCCATTGAAACTCAGCCGTGCCAACTTGGTGGAAGCCTGGCAGGGGAGTGACGAGACCTAACCCATGAGCGAGAAGACTTAGAAACATTTTCTTTTCCCGGGTGCTACCACCGAACCAATCAGCTAGGTGAGAGCCTAAGGGAGGGTGTTAAACATCCTCCGGGCTCAGCCCCAGGGTCATAGCGATGTCCATCGAAACTCAGCCGTGCCAACTTGGTGGAAGCCTGACAGGGGAGTGATGAGACCAAACCCTAGAGCGAGAAGACTTAGAAACCTTTGCCTTTCCCGGGTGCTACCACCGGGCAAATCAGCTAGGTGAGAGCCTGAGGGAGGGTGTTGAACATCCTCCGGGCTCAGCCCCAGGGTCATAGCGATTTCCATCGAAACTCAGTCGTTCCAACTGGGTGGAAGCCTGGCAGGGGAGTGACGAGACCTAACCCCAGAGCGAGATGACTTAGAAACATTTGCCTTTCCCGGGTGCTACCACCGGGCCAATCAACGAGGTGAGATCCTGAGGGTGGGTGTTGAACATCCTCTGGGCTCAGCCCCAGGGTCATAGCGATGTCCATCAAAACTCAGTTGTGCCAACTGGGTGGAAGCCTGGTAGGGGAGTGACGAGACCTAACTCCAGAGCGAGAAGACTTAGAAACATTTGCCTTTCCCGGGTGCTACCACCGAGCCAATCAGCTAGGTAAGAGCCTGAGGGCGGGTGTTGAACATCCTCCGGGCTCAGCCCCAGGTTCATAGCGATGTCCATCGAAACTCAGCCGTGCCAACTGGGTGGAAGCCTGTCAGGGGAGTGACGAGACCTAACCTAGAGCGAGAACACTTAGAAACATTTGACTTTCCATGGTGCTACCACCGGGCCAATCAGCTAGGTGAGAGCCTGAGGGCGGGTGTTGAACATCCTCCGGGCTCCGCCCAAGGGTAATAGCGATGTCCATCGAAACTCAGCTGTGCCAACTGGGTGGAAGCCTGACAGAGGAGTGACGAGACCTAACCCCAGAGCGAGAAGACATAGAAACATTTGCCTTTTCTCGGGTGCTATCACCGGGCCAATTAGCTAGGTGAGAGCCTAAGGGCGGGTGTTGAACATCCTCTGGGCTCAGCCCCTGGGTCATAGCAATGTCCATCGAAAATCAGTCATTCCAACTTGGCTGAAGCCTGCCAGGGGAGTGACGAGACCTAACCCCAGAGAGAGAAGACTTAGAAACATTTGCCTTTCCAGGGTGCTACCACCGGGCCAATCAGCTAGGTGAGAGCCTGAGGGCGGGTGTTGAACATCCTCTGGGCTCAGCCCCAGGGTCATAGCGATGTCCATCGGAACTCAGCCATGCCAACTTTGTGGAAGCCTGGCAGGGGTGTGACGAGACCTAACTCCAGAGCGAGAAGACTTAGAAACATTTGCCTTTCCCGGGTGCTACCATCGGGCCAATCAGCTAGGTAAGAGCCTGAGGGCGGGTGTTGAACATCCTACGGGCTCAGCCCCAGGGTCATAGCGATGTCCATCGAAACTCAGTCGTGCCAACTGGGTGGAAGCCTGGCAGGGGAGTGATGAGACCTAACCCCAGAGCAAGAAGACTTAGAAACATTTGCCTTTCCCGGGTGCTACCACCGGGCCAATCAGCTAGGTGAGAGCTTGAGGGCGTGTGTTGAACATCCTCCGGGCTCAGCCCCAGGGTCATAGCGATGTCCATCGGAACTCAGCCGTGCCAACTGGGTGGAAGCCTGGCAGGGGAGTGACGAGACCTAACCCCAGAGCGAGAAGACTTAGAAATCTTTGAGAGCCCTCCTATCATCACAGTTTTGCAAAAGCATAAAACACGATAATGTGATTCATTTTAATTCATGAAACAAGAGTGCCTACAATATTTTCAAGGATAAAAACATTTCGGATCATCGCCACTCCAAGTGTGGCTGAGGGTGTCCCCTTTTATATCCTGGAGGCGATACCCCCCTGATTTCAAGGCCTCCTGTACAATGTGGGGTCCCTCCCAATTGGGATGGAGTTTTCCCACAGCGGCCGATCTCCTTGCCACATCCACTTTCTTCAGGAAAAGATCCCCCTCCGTGAATTGCTTGACACGGACATGCTTGTCGAAGTACTTGGCCATCCTTCGCTTGGTCTCCTCCTGCCTAACGGTGGACAAGTCACGCAGCTCCTCCACCATATCGAGGGAGAGTCGAAGCTCCTCCTCATTTTCTGATCTCCACTCTTCCCTTCCAGCCTCCGCCTCGGCAACCCGGGGTGTCTGGACCTCGAACTCGACGGGCAGAACGGCTTCGCAACCGTGAGAGAGTTTAAAAGGCATTTCTCCCATGGCCGTATTGGGAGTGGTCCTCAGGGCCCAAAGGACTGAAGGGAGTTGTTCCACCCAACTCCCCCTCAGGTTTTCATCTTTCTTTTTAAGAGGTTCACTATTATTTTGTTGGCCGCCTCCACCTGCCCGTTGCTCCTGGGATGGTGGACCGAGGCGAACCGAAGGTCAATCCCCAGCTGTTCGCAGAAGTGAATGAACTCCGTGCTGGCGAACTGAGGTCTGTTATCCGTGACGATAGACTGTGGTTGCCCGTTCCTGCAGATGATCTCCCCCCAAATAAAATTCCTGATCACCTGGGAGGTCACCTTGGCTAGGGCCTTCACCTCAAGCCACTTAGAAAAATAATCGATCATGACCAACAGAAACCTTCTATGCCCGCTGGCCTGAGGAAAAGGCCCTATGAGGTCTAACCCCCATATGGCGAAGGGCCATCGTGCCATGATGCTTCTTAGTCTCTGAGCCGGCTGTAGCTGGAGCGGGGCATAAAGCTGGCACTTATGACATTTTTTTGTGAACTAGGCTGTATCCTGACCGAGGGTGGGCCAGAAGTACCCCTGCCTAATGATTCTCCCTTCTAGGGTCCGACTCTCCGAATGACTTCCACATTCGCCGGAATGGACCTCCTCCAAAATTCTATGCACCTCTTGTTCGGCCACGCAACGAGCCAGCATCCCCGAGAGGGTCTTGCGGTACAGCTGCCCCTCGCGCAGGAGGTAATATGCTGCCTTGTGTTTGAGCCCTCTTCTGTCCATCCCTTCCGGGTACTCTCCAGTGGAAAGAAAGGTGACGAAGGGGTCCATCCATGAGGGGCGCTGCTCCACTTCCATTAGTTCCCCCTCTTTGATGGAAGGTTGGAAGAGATCTGAGATGGTGCCCCCCACTCGGGGGCCGTGCTTTGCCAACTGGTATACCTGCTCATTTTCCTCTCGAGGCACTTGTTTGATGGAGAAGGCCTGGAAGGTCCCGATAATTCCTTTCACTTTTGTCAGATATAACTGCAGGGTGGGCTCCCTGGCCTCAAACTCCCCAATGATCTTGGAAGCCACTACCATGGACTCAATGAGGACCTCCACGTCATGCACCTCCATCTCCCTTGCCAAGCGCAGACCTGAGATTATAGCTTTGTATTCGGCCTGATTATTAGTGATAGGGAAATATATTATCACGGTTTGCTCGATTATTGTCCCCTGGGGGCTTTCCAAGATGACTCTGATCCCCAAAGAATGTTTCCCCGAGGCACCGTCCACCATGACTTTCCAAGGGATCGGGCGAGTGAGTTTTTTTTCCGCCACCTCGACCACGTAATCTGCTAGGAAATCAGCCATAGCCTGGGCCTTGATCGAGAGGCGGGGAACGAAGGAGATGTCGAACTCACTCAGTTCCACCGACCATTTGGTTAACCTGCCTGAATGCTCTACCCCCTCGAAGATGTTGCGGAGGGGGTGGTAAGTCACCACTCGGATCGAGTGTGCCTGGAAATAAGGTCGGAGTCTCCGAGCCAAGATGATTAGGGCGAAGGCCAGCTTCTCCAAGATGGGATACTAAAGCTCAGCCTTCCTCAGTACCCGGCTCACATAATAAACAGGGAGTTGCTTCTTCCCCTCTTCTCGGACCAAAACCGAGCTCAGGGCCTCTACCCCGACCCCTAGATACAAAAAATAGGTCCTCCCCCCCTTTGGGCCCTTGGAGCAGCGGGGCCTGGGTTAGCTGTTTCTTTAAGGCCTGGAATACCTCCTCGCACTCCGAGGACAATTCAAACTTCCGACCCCCTTTCAAGGTTTTGAAGAATGAGGAGCACCTCTCCCCGGCTCGGGAGAGGAACCTACTCAACCCCGCCAACTTCCCTGTCAACCACTGTACCTCCTTTGCATTTTGCGGTGACCTTAGTTCCACGATCGCCCTTACCTTATCTGGATTAGGTTCTACACTGGCAGGGGTGAGGAAATGCCTCAGGAACTTTCCCCTGCTCGCCCTGAAGATACACTTCAGGGGGTTCAATCTCATCTTGTATTTGCGGAGGGTGGCGAAAGTCTCTTCCAAATCCCGGAGGTGGGAATCGACGTCCAAGCTTTTGATCATGAGGTCGTCCACGTACACCTCCAGATTTCTCCCCTTCTGCTCTCGGAAGACCATGTCCATAATTTATTGGTAGGTCGCCCCCGCATTTTTTAGACCGAAGGGTATCATTTTATAGCATTAGCATTCATCCCCTGTGATGAACGAGACATCTTTGACGTCGGGGGGGGGGGTGCATTCTAATTTGTGATAACCTGAAAAAGCATCCAGAAAACTCAATACAGGGAAACTGACGGCTGAGTCAACCAGCGTGTTGATCCGAGGCAAGGGATATCAATCTTTCGGGCATGATTTATTAAGAAGAGAAAAGTCAGTGCACATCCTCCACCGGTCGTATCCTTTTTTAACCATTACAACGTTGGAGACCCAGCCGGGGTATTGGATTCCGGATACAAAACCAGCCTCGAGGAGCTTGGCGACTTCCTCCCTGATGGGATCAGCGAGCTTGTCCGCGATGGACCTCTTTTTCTGCTGGATGGGGCGAGCCTCTGGGTCTAGGTTGAGGCGATGACAGGCCACGTTGGGGTCGATCCCCGGCATCTCTGCGATGCTCCAGGCAAAGACATCCACATTCTTCTGGATACACTCCAGCATCCTGCCATGAGCCTCCAGGGTCAGTCCTCGGCTGATGCGGACCTTCTCCACCCGGCCTCCGATGGTGAGAACCTCCATCTCCGCCACCTTCTCTGCTGCCTCAAGACGAGACTGCTCACCCAATTCCTCTGCACCCCCCCCCCCTCCAGGGGCGAGGATCTCTTCCTCAGCCTCCTCCACGACCATTGCCTCGGCCGGTTCTCAGGCCTCTTCCGCGACCTCCGCCTTGACGCGACACTCATCCACCATCTCTTCTCCTCCAGCTTCCTGCTCCAGCTCCTCCAACCTCCTATCACTCTCCTCGGCCACCTCCAGCCAAGAGACGGAGTTCACTGCCGAAACATAGCACTCCCTTGCTTCCTTAAGATCTCCTCGGACCCAGATCTGGACCCCCTTGACGTTGAACTTTAGGCACTGGTGGAAGGACGAGGGGATGCAGACGAAGGCATTGATGAGGGGTCTTCCGAAGATGGCGTTGTAGCTGATGGGGGCGTATACGATCACGAACTTGCAGTTACGTGACTGCCCCCTAGAGTGACATTGAGTCCCCTCCTCCCTCGACTTCTTTCCTCTCCCCCAAGAAGCCGAACAGGGGCCCGTCCGAGGCCAACACCCTTCTAGCCTCTACTTTCATCGCATCGAACGCCCTCTTGAAGATGACGTTGACCGAGCTTCCGTTGTCGATGAGGATCTGGGAGACGGTAAAATCCTCGATGGCTGTCTGGATGACCAGTGCATCGCAAAAGGGGTCCTCGTGACCCGGCATATCCTCCCTAAAGAAGGTGATTTTCTCATCCGGGGGCGGGGACTGGGATGTGGAGCCAATGCTCCTTCGGTACATGGTGTGGATGCTTGAATTACAGGAAGCCTCGATCCCAGCCCCCCCCCCATGGATCGCTCCGATCCTTCCTCGGGTGCCCAAATCAACCCGGTCTTTACACCGATCTTCCTCCATCCGAGGCCGGATCTCCTCTATCCGCACTTCCTGTTGGTTTTGTCGTTGTTGCTCCCAGTTTCCTCTCATCTCGAGGAACTTCGGGCACGTGGATTTGAGGTGCCCTTCCTCTTGATGAAAATCACAATAGGGCAGGTCCACCCTGACCTCCCTCCTTCTTCTCCACATTCCTCTCCTCCTCCCCCTCATGGCAATTACAATTTCCTCGTCCTTGTCGGGGAGAGGGGGTCTCTGGCCCTGCCTACCTCCCTGGGGGTTGAACTGCCCCCGGCTACCCTGGCGGTTATCTCCTCCCTGATAACCCCTCCGTGGTGCCTGATCCTACCACTTCGGTCTCCATCCCAAATGATGGGCCTGCTCCGTATGACCCCACCTGAGGTGTGCCTGCTGCTGTGGCTGCTCCCTCTGCCGGGGCTCAGCCCTCCTGTCCTCCTGAGCTCAGCCACCCCTTGGCCTCTCCTCCTCCACGGCCTACCTGGCGAACCTCCACGCAAACTCTGGGTGTGCTGCCTCCATATCAGCCTCCCTGGCGGCCCTCTCCAGGAGTTCCTCAAAAGATACTGGAGGCGAACTCTTGAGTTCCATCGCAAAGAACCCGGACTGGAGACCCAGGGTGAAGGCCACCATCTTGGTGTGCCCTGGCATCTCCTGCACTTGGGACAGTTCCTCCTTGAATCTGTCCAGATAGCTTCCCAGGGTTTACCCCGTCCTCTGCTTGAAGCGGAACAAAGACTCCGCCTCCTTCTTTCTCTTCTTGGAAGTGGTAAATCTCAACATGAACACCCGTCGCAGGTCCTCGAAGCAGTAGACGGACTCTATCGGGAGGTAGTGGAACAACTCTCTTGCCTTCTCCCTGAGGGTGATGGCGAAGAGTCTGCACTTGAAGTCGTCTGAAATCTGTCGGATAGAGACCATGTCTTCAAACCATTTGATGTGGTTGACCGGGTATCGTCTCCCAGAGTAGTAGGACATCCCCGGCTCGCGAAACCCCCCTGGAACTGGGGTGGAGGAAACGAACTCGCTGAAGGGGCTCCCCCCCTCAGTCGGGCGAGGTGGGAACTCCTCCCTTCTGTCTCGCCGAAGTGGTACTCGGCAGCTGAGCTGGGGAATAGGACTCGCCCCTGGAACTCGCGCTCGCCCCTTTCGGCGGGCTCCTTCCCTGGTCGCCTGAGCGGCGCATCGTTGCCGAGCGCAGGAGCGGTGACCACTGAGACTGCTGGTGTCACGCTCTCGGCTCGCATACCGAGTGCTGTCCTGACGAGCCCGAGGATCTCCTCCCTGAGCTCCGTTGGCACACCCGGCGCTGGGGGCGTGGGAGGGGGTGGCGAGTTGCCCCTGCCTGATCTTTGTCCTTCTTCTCCGGTCATCGAACCTGCAGAAGATTTTCTCTGCTGACCACTCTCCACGCTCACCGCACCAAAATGTTGAAACCGAGAAATCGGTCTCTGTGGATTTCGACCCTTGGGAAGGGGGTGGTCGCGCACCTACTCTGCTCCTGCAAGAAAATGACAAGAAAGTGAAGAACAAAGGACTAGGACAAGGGCCCGGCACGGAGGTCCCACCACAATCCCGGAAGATCTCAGAGCGCTTCCCCTCCTTAGCCAAAAGCCGGGCTAAGGTACCTCAGAAAGCACGAAAAGACTGGGAGACAAGTAAGTGTGCTCTGAAGTACCCCTTGGGTCCTATTTATAGAAAACTGAAAACGGCATGCGGATAGCCTACCTCTGCTGGGTTGAAATTACTAAAGACCACTTGGGCTTGCCTTCCAACAGCCAAGCTCCGCTGTTTTGAGAGGCTAGGGGCAGACCACTGGGGGCGGGATGGCCATTGGAGCCTCTGCTCGGCAAGGGAGGCGAATGCGAGTTCGTCGGGCGAGTACCCCACTTTGGCGAGTGTAGGCTCGGAAATTGTCCCTGGCGAGTCAGCGATCGAGCTCAGCTCCAAGAATCCTGAGCTCGGCCCGACGATCGCCGAGCTCGGCACGACGATTACCGAGCTCGACACGACGATTGCCGAGCTCGGGCTTGGCAAAGGGCCCTGTACGGACCATAAGGCGGTCTGGACCGACTGGTCTGGCTTTCACAGACCCACTCGCCGGATACGGGGTTGTACACAGCCAACATTAAAAGTGTGGGACCTATTGCTAAAAGTGTTGTTGGGTCTCAATGAATAAAAGAAGTAACAGACGTTCTTCTTCACTGTCATTGTTGTGGAGCTATAGAACATGAAGCTCAAGATGAGAAAGAAAAAGAGCAAGTCAGCTGTTGGAATCAACATCTTCAACAGCAAGATAGCTGGTGCCATTCTCACCTACACCAGCAAGCTAATTCAGAGTATCTTCTCTGAGCATAAGGGAGCAGCCAAGGGCCGACCCTTACAGTAGGTTCTTCACAGTTCCTGTAACTCAAGCACCTGAAGATCTTTATCTCGAAGCTGCGAAGAGAAGAAATCTTGAAGAGGCAGAGATCTGAAAGAAGGCTCAGGGGACCATTCCTTAGGAGTCAAAGTTAAGGCTGAATCACCTCTGCCCATGAGAGAGAGAAGGGAAGAATAGGGTTCTTCAAGTTACTTCCAGCACAAGGATCATTGTTGTTGTGAAGAAGAGAGGGCTGAGCTTCTGTCTTAGTTCAGTGAGAGGCAGAACATTGCTCCGCAAGTAACTTCCAGCACAAGTAATTACTTATTGCTGTGAAAGTAGTTAGGACTAAATATATCTTAGTTCACTAAAGGTAGACTCAGGAAATAATCTTATATAGTCATTGTTGGGCTGAGTCTATGTCAGTCAAGAAGCTTAACACAGATAAATATTTCTTGTGTCAAGAATATCCATCAACCCCCTTTCATCTTGTAGGATATAGTTTACCTTGATCCGAGCTATAAGTACTTGAAATGGTACTGAGTTATAGGAGTGCTGCAACACTCTGAGAGTAGGTATGTTTTCTTGAAGTTATAGGGTTGTAGAGCCTTAGTTGTTGGCCTTAGAAATAAGGCTGAGGTAGGTAATTAGTGGATCACTGAGCTATAAGAGCTCTGCAGGGCTCTGAGGTGGGAACCCTTGTGGTTTTGAGCTTAGATTCTGTGAAGAATCTATGTGTAAGACTGATGGCCTTAGGTGTAAGCTCCTTGGAGAATTTTGGAGAAGTATCTAGTCTAACAAGATAGATGGATAGGTGGGAGGAAAATTGGATGTACCCAATTGGGGAACCACTATAAATATTTGTTTGCTTTGCTGTGTTGTTTTCTTTGTACAGGGTAAATCATCTTGAAATAAGAAATTAATCAACAACTCAAGCAGCAAACTAAAAGAAAGGAAAAGAATTAATAAAGAGACCAATAACCTATTCACCCCCCTCTAGGTGATTTAGCTATCCTTGAAATTAAAGACTTTCATGTGTTATTAGAGAGAGGTTGCTCAAAAAGGACCTAACAGTCTAAGTTGGCCTCCAAGGATAGATAAAATGTTAAACTTATGTATTCAAGGATGAACCATAAGATGACGAACAAAATGGAGCAGTAAATCTTTAGAGAGGACAAGATCAGCATTGGTCTATTGGCTACTCTTGGTGATGACAAAGTCGTTCTAGATGCAAGAGCAAGAATTAGGGCCCCTCTATCACATTCAAAGAGAGACAAAGAGGTGGATGAAGCTGAAGAAGGGGAATGCAGATGCCATGGAAAAATAGCTACCCCAAAAGTAGAATCTTGCCAGGATAAGCCTGGTAAAAATAAGGTACATTACCCATCTAGCTCATCCTCAGAGTCTGGATATGAATCCTATACAGACTCTAATGTCTCCTCATCAAGTGATGATGGGGGTCCATTGAAAGATGATGATATCAATCAATTGATTGACAATCATGCTGTGATGACTACTTTTTAGTCATCGTTTTTGGTATAATTTAGTAGCCTATTTCCTAAGTATCATTATACGTTTATGCTTTTGTAGGCTTAGATGTTGTTATTTTATGTTATGTTTTTATTATAAACTTATGTTTTATTTTATGTTATGTTCTTATTACAAAACTTATGTTATATGTCATGTTTTGTTTTATTTCAAAAATGTTTGGTTATTTTTATCTTTGTGTTATTATTATATTTATTGTTATTTTTATAACTAATATTATAAATTTATGTTATGTTCTATCTTTATTTTTATAACTAATGTTTTAATGATTAATGTTTTAACTAGTATTATAACTAATGTTTGTTAATGCTATGGTTTATTTTGTAGGAAGCATGCAATCCTAAGCCTCTACTCGAGCCCAGCCACTTGTGGAGCAGCCCACAACCCTTTACCCGAGCCCCTCTCCCATCATAAATCCCACACAAAGCAGCCCATTATGAATCCCTTGCATTGGCCGGCCACATACATGCATGCATGCACCTTGCCACCTTCCTCTCTCTCTCTACATATTTAATATATTTCATTCATGCACCTCCACATTCATGCATCCTCCCTTACATGGCCGAACCCCCCTCTATTTCTCCTCCACATTCATTCTCTCTCCCTTCTACACACTTCCATTCATCCCCCCTTCTTTATTTTATATTTTTATTTTTCATTCCCTAAAATACAATGCATGCATGTAGCCTCCTCTCTCTCCTTCCATTTATTAAAATACATGAATCTTCTTTTTTTCTCTCCCCTCATTTAAACTCATGCATGAACCATTCCCCCCCTACATGGCTGGCCACCCCTTTATCTCCCCTCATCTAGAACATTCCTCCCTCTCCTATAAAAGGAACCCCTCCCCCTTTGTTTGAAGTTAAGTAGTTTTAGTCTAAAATAGTTTAGAGTGAAGTTTTTGTAGAGAGCAAGAGAGAGTTCTTTCCTTGTTGTTGTTGTTTTCTTCCTTTTAGTAGATTAATTGTCTTGTTATAATTTTTGTACCTCTTTTATTTAAGTAATGCAAATGTCATTTCCTTCTCTTATTCTCATTTCCTTTTTCATTATGCTTAGCTAGTTCTTTTTGTGCCCGATCGCGATGATCTTTGCAATGAAATAACATATCTTTATTTTTTATGTTTGCATTTGTTTCTTTCTATTTTTGATCCTTCCTTGATTTATTTTGTGTCGACTCCGTATTCCGGTATACGGTAGTAGGCATCCGATCTCAATTCATAGAAGTCGAGAGACTCATTGATTTGAAAGATCACTCAAGGAAGGAAGGAGTTGAATGCACCCCTAGAGATAGGATGACATAAATCCTCTGGATTGGAGTCAAATCCAATTGTGCGGGTCACTTCGATAATGCGACTTTAGGCCATTTTGACTTGTAAAGAGATTTCGGTCGAAACGTCTATAAGTTAGGGGATTTAATGCTCTAGCGAGATTATTTCCTAATATCGGATCTGTCACGGTCTTAATAGAATTACAAATGCTAAACTAATTTCTTTCGTTATTTTATTTCAAGGTGAATCGTCGATCGAGCACTCTTTTCTCGTAATTGTTTATTTTTTCTTTTTAACTTAGTTTATTTTCATTTTCAAAACTCATTAATCGTTCGGTAGAATAATAGAGTCATTGTGAGTAATAGTACTTGCCTGCCCCGAGTTTTATACAACCTTGATATTTTTCATATCCTATGCTATATTTCGATAGGTACACTTGCCTTAATCGAGTATAGATTAGAGAATACGATTCTCTCTATCATGTTTTTGGCGCCGTTGCCGGGGATTTTTTTGGCAATATTACGAAAGCATCAAATTTATTACTTCTACTAAAAAATATATTATTATTATTATTATTATATAATCCACACACCTCATCTTATTTCTACCCAACCTAAAATCTCTCGAAAAGGGTAAGGGGCTTTAAGCGCCACCATTTTACATAGTACCTTGCGAACCCTTCATCGGGTAGCCCTTGGGAAGTTCGAGAGACAATCCACTAAAAAAAATCTATTTTCAAAAATATATATATAAAAAAAAAAATCAAAAAAATTAGTTTTTCTTTTTCTTTTTGGTAGCAGTTTTTTTTATGGAATCATCATATTTTTTCGCTTTTTGCGGGTCGCCCGACCACTTTTATTCTGAATGTCTTTCGGGAACCCCTCCCTCTTTTGATTTTAATTTTTCTGGGGAAGGTCAAAATGGCCAATTTGACCCTTACTCCAATTTTTATCCAACTTGGGAGATGGGGAACCCGTCTTATTTTTCGTTTGATTTTACGCCGCAAAGCGCCGCGCCGCTAAATTTTTATTTTAATTCTATCGATAATGGGTATCTTGAATTGCAAACTTCTATTAATAATATTAGTTCGCTTTTCAAGACCATTATGGATTATCTTTCTCGTGAGGCCGCATCTTTTTCTTCATCTTCTTCTCCGTCTCCTCCAATTTCTTTATGTAATGAGTCACCGGATATCCCGGCTTGTCTTTTTCCTCTCGAGGAGAATAACTATTCGGATATCCCGGATTGTTTCCTTCCTCCTTTGGAAGACGCCTCTATGGATATTCCGGTGTGCTTCTTACCCGTTGAGGATGACGAGACGTCTCTTATTTCTCCATCTGAAGACGTTGGTGATTCCATTACTCTTTCAAATTCAACTGTTCCAAATTTTTCTCTTTTTAGCGAATCTACTTTTTCTTCTTCTTTTTTAGATAATTCTTCTTTAGTCCTCTCTACTCCTTCTCCCGAAATTTCACAAGTCTCTCCTCCTTCTTGTGAAATTTCCGATGATGAACATTCTTTTTCTATTTTTTTTATTCCTCTTTCTATTTCTTCTTCTTTTATTCTTCCTCTTTTGACGACCCATTCCTTCCCATTATACATACGGTGGAGTTCTTCTATAACTCTGTCCGTTCATCTTTGGGCATCATTCTCTTGAAGATTGCACCGCATGTCGGTGCGACTCTTCAATTTTTCTTTTTTCTAATTTACTCTCCTAAGCGCATACTTAGGGAGTTACCACTTCACCTTAATTTTTATTATCCATTTAGCTAACGAATAACGTCGGGCTCGGCCGACGTTAAACAGAGAGCGCTCTTGGGAGGCACCCATTGCTTATCCTTTTTTTTTTCTTTCTTTTTCTTTTTTGTTTGCTTATTTTGTTTTGCAGGAATAAAACCCACGGCGGTTTGTTTGGCTCCATCAATTCATCTCTTCCTTAGGCCCGAGCTGGTGTCCAGCTCAAGCATGGGGGAGCGACATCTACATTCGGCCCTATGACTTCGGGGAAGTCGTTTTCCTTTTATTTTCTTTATTGCATCCCCCTCCCCTTTCTTCTTCTTTTTTTTCTTCTCTTTTTTTCTTTCATTGAGGACAATGAAATATTTAAGCATGGGGGAGGGTTTTGTTGTTTTCTTTCTTCTTTTTTTTTCTCAAAAATATAATTAGTATAGTTTTATTAAGTTTTTTTTTTGTACTGTTTTTTTTATTTTAGCCTTATCAAAAAAAAACTAGAAAAATCAAAAATTCCAAAAAAGATAATATCTCAAAACCCAAAAAAATGAAAAAATATCAAAAAAATCAAAAATAGTAAATCTCATGCTTAGCTTTTTGTTATTTTTAGAACTTTAGCTTGAGTTTGTTTATAAGCATTTTTATTTGCTAATCTTTATTTCATCATGTTTAGTTAAATTTAACTTTTAGTGATTTTGTTTTGAGAATCATCTTATGGTTTAATTTGCTTAGAGTAATTTATTTAGCACTTTTTCTCTTTTATTTTAAATAGTTTCAATTTTGTAGTAATTTGGCTAAACAATTTTGGATTTTAATTATTCTTACTTCATGCTTTTAGATTTTTAGGAAATCTCAATCTACTAGTAGTTGCTCTCTAGTGTTTTAGTTTATTTTCTAAAATTTTGTTTAAACCCATCATTTTTTCTTTTATTATTAGATCATATGTCATGGGAATAAGAGGATAAAATTCATTATTCCTTGGTACACATATGCAACCCAAAAAATGAAGAGAGGAATTAAAAGTTCATATATGTCGGGGGAAGTGATAGGATTTTAGTCTATCATTTTCTGGTATTACATATATATTATTAAAAAAAACAAAATTGTGTGGGGTGTGAAGAAAAAAAATGATGATCACCTCCAATCAAAGACCTCTTCATGTTAATTTCCTTCCCAAACCCCTTAGCTAATATTATTGTCTTAGTTTTTAAATTAAAATATGTGGAGAGCATAAGTAGTAGGTTGTCTTCTTCCTTAAGTTTCTTTTAAAGTCATGGTTTTTATAATCCAAATCTAACCTTGTTTGCACTTTACTCCATTTTGAATGCTAGTTAATTTATTAGAGAATTTTTAGCTAAATATTTCTCTCTTTTCACTTTAATTTCATAATTTAGGACTTGATTCTTAAATCCCTAAATTTTATTTTTGGCTAGATTTTGGTGTTAATAAATTTTTAGTTTATTTGAAAATTTTATAATGTCTTATAAATATTTCTCTTCCTATTGCTCTGGAATAGCAAAAGTCTAAGCATGGGGGAGTTTGATGACTACTTTTTAGTCATCGTTTTTTGTATAATTTAGTAGCCTATTTCCTAAGTATCATTATAATTTTATGCTTTTGTAGGCTTAGCTGTTGTTATTTTATGTTATGTTTTTATTATAAACTTATGTTTTATTTTATGTTATGTTCTTATTACAAAACTTATGTTATATGTCATGTTTTGTTTTATTTCAAATATGTTTGGTTATTTTTATCTTTGTGTTATTATTATATCTAATGTTATTTTTATAACTAATATTATAAATTTATGTTATGTTCTATCTTTGTTTTTATAACTAATGTTTTAATGATTAATGTTTTAACTAGTATTATAACTAATGTTTGTTAATGCTATGGTTTATTTTGTAGGAAGCATGCAATCCTAAGCCTCTACCCGAGCCCAGCCACTTGTGGAGCAGCCCACAACCCTTTACCCGAGCCCCTCTCCCCTCATAAAGCCCACACAAAGCAGCCCATTATGAATCCCTTGCATTGGCCGACCACATACATGCATGCATGCACCTTGCCACCTTCCTCTCTCTCTCCATATTTAATATATTTCATTCATGCACCTCCACATTCATGCATCCTCCATTACATGGCCGAACCCCCCTCTATTTCTCCTCCACATTCATTCTCTCTCCCTTCTACACACTTACATTCATCCCCCCTTCTTTATTTTATATTTTTATTTTTCATTCCCTAAAATACAATGCATGCATGTAGCCTCCTCTCTCTCCTTCCATTTATTAAAATACATGAATCTTCTCTTTTTCTCTCCCCATTTAAACTCATGCATGAACCATTCCCCCCCAACATGGCCGGCCACCCCTTTATCTCCCCTCATCTAGAACATTCCTCCCTCTCCTATAAAAGGAACCCCTCCCCCTTTGTTTGAAGTTAAGTAGTTTTAGTCTAAAATAGTTTAGAGTGAAGTTTTTGTAGAGAGCAAGAGAGAGTTCTTTCCTTGTTGTTGTTGTTTTCTTCCTTTTAGTAGATTAATTGTCTTGTTATAATTTTTTGTACCTCTTTTATTTAAGTAATGCAAATGTCATTTCCTTCTCTTATTCTCATTTCCTTTTTCATTATGCTTAGCTAGTTCTTTTTGTGCCCGATCGCGATGATCTTTGCAATGAAATAACATATCTTTATTTTTTATGTTTGCATTTGTTTCTTTCTATTTTTGATCCTTCCTTGATTTATTTTGTGTCGACTCCGTATTCCGGTATACGGTAGTAGGCATCCGATCTCAATTCATAGAAGTCGAGAGACTCATTGATTTGAAAGATCACTCAAGGAAGGAAGGAGTTGAATGCACCCCTAGAGATAGGATGACGTAAATCCTTCGGATTGGAGCCAAATCCCATAGTGCGGGTCACTTCGATAATGCGACTTTAGGCCATTTTGACTTGTAAAGAGATTTCGGTCGAAACGTCTATAAGTTAGGGGATTTAATGCTCTAGCGAGATTATTTCCTAATATCGGATCCGTCACGGTCTTAATAGAATTACAAATGCTAAACTAATTTCTTTCGTTATTTTATTTCAAGGTGAATCGTTGATCGAGCACTCTTTTCTCGTAATAGTTTATTTTCTCTTTTTAACTTTGTTTATTTTCATTTTCAAAACTCATTAATCGTTCGGTAGAATAATAGAGTCGTTGTGAGTAATAGTACTTGCCTGCCCCGAGTTTTATACGACCTTGATATTTTTCATATCCTATGCTATATTTCGATAGGTACACTTGCCTTAATCGAGTATAGATTGGAGAATACGATTCTCTCTATCATGCTGCCCTTCTGAAAGCTTTCAAGGAAAGCAAGCTTCTTGTTAAGAAACAAGCAAAGGAAATAGCCTCCCTATAGAAGACTACTTCCCAGCTAGATGAAGCTTCAGCCTTCCTATGTGCAAAAGAGACGGAAGCAGCTCATCTGAAAATCATGGTAGATATCCATGTTGAGTCTTTAAAATATAAGGACTCTATTATCAATAATCTTGAGGAGAAACTTTATAGGGAGAGGAGAATTATGGCTAACTTTTCTAAGATAGATTCTATTAAGATAAGATCTAAATCTGAGTGGATTTCTAAGGTAATCCAATCTCAGAAAAGATGCCAAGTTCCTGTTAGGCCTCAGCCTACTTTTCACAAGGTAATTATACCTTCCAATAGGTATGACCAAGACCCCAGGGATGGTCACTGGAGGTATGGAAATCTTCCTTGTAAGACTACAAATGTCTCTTACAATGGAAGAAGAAAGGACTTGGGTCTGAGTGCTCAGAAGGATCTCCATAAAGAAGTGCAAAAGGCCCATCCTAGACCTTTTGTATTTAATGCACCAGCTATATCTCTCTTGAGTAAGGCAGTGGCCTTTTCTCAAAATCTCCCTGCTCACACTCTAACCAAGGGTAAATCTGCTAGGATGCAAGTCTTGGAATCTTCCAAGGGCACCAACAGCATGTTCTCTGTAAGGAGAACTGCTGCTGATAGACCTTGTGAAAATCTAAGCTCTTCCAAGGAAAACAACAGCATGTCCTCTGTAAGGAGAACTGCTGCTCAAAGGACGAGTTTATATACTAGAGGGAGGCCAGGTCCGGGAGGATATCATGACGGAGGCCCACTACAGCAGATATTCTGTACACCCCGAGTTACGAAGATGACTGCGGGTCTGAAGAAAACCATGTATTGGCCGTGCATGAAGAAGGATATCACCTACTTCGTGACCCGCTGTGAGACATGCCAGCTGGTGAAGTCAGAGTGCAGAAACCCCGCAGGATTGTTGCAGCCACTCCTAGTGCCGGAGTGGAAGTTCGAGGACATCGCGATGGATTTCATACATGGGCTTCCCCGATCACGAACAGGGAATGATTCGATCTGGGTAATCATCGACCGGATTTCGAAGGTAGGCATATTTATCCCGATCAGGAAGGATAACTCAGTTGGTGTGTTGGTTCTAAAATTCGTGGAGCAGTTCATCCATTATCATGGTGTACCTAAGACGATTGTATCGGATCGGGATGAACGGTTTATTTCTAGGGAGTGGAGATCAGTGCAGACTTACTTGGGCACACGGTTGACATTCAGTACAATTTTTCATCCCCAGACCGACGGGCAGACAGAACGCACTAATCAGACTTTGGAAGATCTACTGCGACTATGCATTCTGGACTACGGAGAGCCTTGGGAGAAGCTATTGCCACTGATCGAGTTCTCAAATAATAATAGCTACCAGTCCAGCATAGGGATGGCACCTTATGAGTCCTTATACAGACGAAGGTGTAGGACTCTGCCATTATGGGTACCAGACGAGGATCCGAAGGTTTTGGGCTCGGATTTTGTTGAGGACACCGAGGCTCAGATGAGGCTTATACGGGACAGGATGTTAGAGGCACAGAGCAGACAGGCTAAGTATTATGATGCTCGATATCGTCAGGTGGAGTTTCAGGTAGGGGACTGGGTATTCTTGAAGATCTGACCAATGCATGGAGTTTCACGGGTGCGTGGTCAGAAGAAGAAACTCATCCCAAGGTATGTGAAGTCGTACAGGATCCTGGAGCGGATTGGTCCCTTAGTATACAGGCTGGAGCTGCCACCATAGCTGGCGGGTCTGCACGATATGTTCCACGTATCCTCTCTTAGGAGGGCTCTACTACGCCTGGAGCAGCAGATTACGGCCATAGATGGGATGGTAGCATCTAATCAGTCAGTTCACCTGGAACCGGTCCGGATTGACGACAAGGGGATATGAGTCTTGCGCTGCAAGAAGGTTCCATTGGTCAAGGTCCTTTGGAGGAATCATGGGCGAGAGGAGAATACATTAGAGCCATAGGACTTGATGCGCCAAATATACCCGGAGCTTTTCAGTCAGGTATTACTCATAACCTCTCGGGATGTTACGATTTACCTCCATACTTGAAACCCCGTAGGCCTAACTAGAATTTCGGGGATGTAATTTTTTGTTTATGTATGGGGATTTGTAACATCCCTCAAACAACTAGACCCCCTAAGAGTGGTTTTTGTCATGACTAAGTCATGACAAAACCCTAGAAAGCCCAAGAAGACCAAGTGAACAAGGCTCAAGGTGAAAATCACCTTGGTCTGCAAGTAGTAGAATCCCAATTACTACTTTAGGCATGACCTTAGGGTTTTAAATTGGTTCCATGATCCCATCATGAAACCTCTAACTATAAGGTAGGCCAATATGTTGCTAAGGACCCATTGGGATCAACCAAAAGAGGCCAAGTTGACTCAAGTCCGGGAAGCATCGAGTGAGTCGACAAGACTCGACGATTAGATCAGGTATCTACTTAGATAGGTTTTTGGGCTTGGGCGTTGAGTGCGTGGAGTGCACTCAATGTCATGGGCTGAATGGCGTTGAGTGCGTTGAGTGCACTCAAGGCCATCTTAATTAGAAAGAATTTTGAGCTCGGGCATTGAGTGCGTCGATTCCACTCAATGCCTTGGGCTGAATGGAATTGAGTTTGTTGAGTGCAGTCAACGCAATCTTACTTAGAAAGAATTTTGATCTCAGGCATTGACTGCGTCGAGACAACTCAACGCCACGGGCTGAATGGAGTTGAGTGCGTTGAGTGCACTCAACGCCATTTTTGCTTCGAAGGATTTTTGTGCTTGTGGCGTTGAGTGCGTTGAGTGCACTCAACGTCATGGGCTGAATGGTACTGAGTGCGTTGAGTGCACTCAATGCCAATTAACATGAAAGGACTTTCTGGAATGATGGCGTTGAGTGAGTTGAGCTCACTAAACACCATTGAGTAAATGGCATTGAGTGAGGTTAGCTCACTCAACTCCATACCCTGAATGGCGTTGAGTGAGCTTAGCTAATTGAACGCCATTGTACGTAGAGAATTCTTGGCAATTTTGGCGTTGAGTGTGGAGGCTTGTCTCAATGCTTTTGCCTTAGAGAAATTCTCGGCCCTATTTGCTGGTTCGTATGAAGAGGCCGAACCGGGATCTTCTCGGGAATTACGCAAGATGGATTAATTGGCCCGTTTGTTTCATTAAGACTTATTTAAACAATAATAAACGGTCCAGTAGAAGGGTGCCACGTGGAATACGGTTTAACAAAAATTCCGCTTTAATGGAGGAGAGAGAAAAAGCCCCAAAGCCATGGCTGAAATTTGGCTTTCATGACCATTAATGGCACTTGATTCCTTGGCCTCATTCCCCTACCCATTTAATGGATGGATTCAACTCCTATGTGGAAGAGGAGGAGTTTCCAGCCATTCCGTGGCTGGATTGAGCCCACATTCATCCTCCTCCTCCATGGTCGAAAAGGTCTTAAAGGTGCATTAATGGACACCACCAGCTAGACACCTCCCCTCACCAATTTTATCATTTTAAAAGAGTCACAGGACTTTTAGGATTTGTTTCCACCCATTAACTGAAGGAACCGAAGGACTTCACTGTGTTGTTGCAGAAACCAGCTCCGCCACCACCACCAATGGCTTCCCGGCAATCAGCGCGTCTCCAGGCCACGAGCAAGGTCCTCCTCTACTTCTTCTATGGATAGATCTTAGGAATCTTTTAGGATGAGAATCGTGCTCAAATGAGCCAGATCGAGTGATGATTTTTTCATGGTTTTTCTGAAAAAATGAGTGGTCGGATTCGTCGGAACACGCCCCTCCGGCGGTCTTGCCGCCGCCCAGCGATGGCCACCACCTTGACGGAGTGGGGGTGGCGATGGCCGACCAGGGAGGTGGCCGGATGGCCGACAGTGGTGGCTGGAAGTCGGCCCAGGTTCAGGCAATCCAGGCTATCGGCTGGAGGAGGATGACGTTCCAGCAACCGTTGGATCTGGCATCAAGATCTGTGCTGATCATTTAAATCCTTCTCTTTTTTAAATGAATTTTTTGTATTATGATAATAGTCATATTAGAAAATTAATGAAAAATACCTAGAGGATCTATATGAGGAAATGGTCAACATATAATTTGTAGCCCTATGGGTTTACTTTATTTTAAAATTAATTTGGGACAATTTGGTCAACTGGTTTGACCAGGGCACCCATTTTGGTGGGGTCTATACCTAGGGCAAGGATGAGATTAAAATGTGTGCTCCCACTTCATCTCTTGTCCAAATGACTTTAAATTTGGACAGGGAGTCTCCCTAGTCTATATCTAGGTCTTGTCCAAAAATGAGAATTTTTCGGGATAATCTCAATATAGTTTTTGTAATTATTTAATAAACCATGATTAAACCCTAAGGGACCAAACGACCTCCAAACCCTCCAAATTTTGGTGAGTGGTCCTTGGGGTTATCATAAGGCTCTGGATAAAATTTCATCTCAATTGGAGATGATTTGGATTGAATGTTTGCAAACCCTAGCCTTGCCATAATAAGGGTATTTAGGTCAAAAGTGCACTTGAGGTTTGAGTGGTAAAATCACCTCAATAGAGGATGGGATTTGGGCCAATGGTTTGTCATGACATATAACACCCTCATATGGGATATGGGGTGGTTTGGGAGTGAATTGCCTTAGGACCCAAGTTCAAACCTATGTTTGGGCTTTTGGGGTTTGAGAAGGGCATGTGGTCAAAAGTTCTTGAAATGATTTGAAATTTTGTGGAGAGGACTCTAGGGTAGTTAGAGTCCAATGGTAGAAATCTTATTGGATTTCTAATTTGTTAAACCCCTCAAAAGCCTAACCCTAGTTTTGGGCACAAACCTTGTTGGTAGAATAGCACTACAACAAATTGCACTTATAGAGGACCTAAATCGTTACAATAAGTACCAAAAATCGTTACAAAAACTCTTTGGTAACGAAAAAAACTTTATGTAACGGTCGTCCTCTAAAGCTCGACGCTAATACTTCTTGTAACGAATATATGTGTGTCGTTACAATAAATTAGCTTAGTAAAAAAGATTCCGCCGCCGGCCGGCGGCGGTCGGCCGGCCGTCGCGCAACGGCCGGCCGCCGCCCGCCGCCCGCCGCCCGCCGGCCGGCCGCCGCCGCCGCCGGCGGGCCGCCGCCCGCCGCCGCCGCCCGCCGGCGCCGCCCGCCGCCACCGCCGCCGCCCGCCGCCGCCCGCCGGCGAGCCCGCGAGCCCAGCTCAAAAATTCATTTGTTGATGTTTTAACAGGCCTAAAAATGGTCAAACATATTGTGAGAAAAAATTAATTTGTAACGTAACATTAATGTTGTTACAAATACTTACATTTATAGTAACAATTAATTTTTATTGTAACAAATTATAAAATATTCGTTACACAAAGTACTTTTTGGCACAGAAAAAATTCGTTACTAAATATAGCTTGTACTGTGTTTAGGTAGAGTTTGTTGTAGTGTAGGTTATTAAAACTCATTGAACAGTGATGAAACTTGGGTGGTGTAGTCATAGGGTTATTATGAACCTCTGGAAATTTAATAGGGAACTTTGGAACAATAATCTTTGTACTTCCTTTGTAATGCATGAGTTATCCCTACTTAATTATTTGGATATTGTGAACTCATTGTCCATTGGAAAGTCATAAAAATTTGGGAAGAGGGAGTTTTAGACCATTATGCTCGTGTATGAATTTTATTAGAATTTTTAAATACATATTTACAGTACATACTTCACAAGCTCATCAAAATAGAAACTTGTTCAATAATTTATTCAGAGCTCATTATTTTTTGTAAAATTGTGAAACTTGATCAGTAGTGTTCCTGAATCAATATGCTCTTATGGGGATTTTATTACAATATTTAGATGAATATTTGTTGTACTTAGTTCATAAACCTGTTAACTTGGATTACTATGAGAAAATCAAGTGTAGAGTTCATTATTCACTGATAAATTATTAAACTTGACCTAAAGTGTTTTATGTCATTATGATCATCCTTGAATTTTCTCAGAATTTTTGGAAGTATATTGACAGTACTTGTCTCTTTAAAATGATTAATATAGGTTGCATTTAAAATTAGATTTAGAGGTCTAAACCTTGCTGAAAAATTGGGAGACTCTGATTTAACTATTCAATAGTCATCATGTAATTATCATAAATTTTGTAGAGCATTTTCATGTCTGAAAGGGGAACTTCATGTTCAAACTTGGTTCTTGGGTTACTTAGGAAAAATTATATAAATTTCCAATTCAGTTAGGAAAATTATGAACTTCTGGATTTAGGCTAAACATGTCATGATAGACCCTCAATAATTAATATATAAATATTGGATGACAATTTTGAGTAGCTCCCATTGTATACATTATACAGCTTAGGATGGTCAGCGTTTAGTAAAACTGCAGAAATCATGATATGGTGCAAAATGAACCTAGAGAGTTGGGATGTTTGTGTATTGATTTAGTTAGTTCATAGGGTATACCATTGGATGTTGGGAAGAGTAGGTAGTGGAGTCGTCTAAGCCTAGGTGGTGCTCGGGATCGACAAAACATCGTCTTCCCCGTGGAGAGAGAGAAAGGTCAAAACACACTAGGATTAGATCCAAGGTAATACTAAGGGATCGGGAATCGGGTAATAACCAATAACAATAAGTTCCTTGCGAAAGGTAACTTTGGGCTTCATCCCATCGTAGTTCCAAGTGCCCTTTGAGAGCCCTTCACGGGGTATGCCGGGGGAAGTCCTGGGCTAACCTAAACAGTAGGAATAATAAACTTTAAGATGAACTAGTATAACTACGGTTTCACTTTCACTTACCTCGATTTCTCGGGATGTTAGGTTGGTTCACACGGGCTGTAGGCCCGGGGGATTGTTGGGATGGGCAGGTTGGCCCGACATGCTTTGGATCGGTTATTGATTGTGACGGACGGGATGGTCCAACGAGCTTTGGCTTGGTTGTTGATTATGACGGATGGGATGGTCCGGGAGCTTTAGCTCGGTAGGTGATACATAAGGTTGTATGTGCATAAAGTATAAGGTGGTGGGTCTTCTGTATTGGAGGGTCGATGCACCGACGCAAATAGGTCGACTCGGCAAGTGTGGTTTAGCACATCGCCATAAAAGTTCAGTGCGCTAGCCGGCAAGAGTACGCAAGTGCTTTGCTTAGTGCACTAGCATTGAGGTGTACGATAGTTTTGACTGGTAGTACAATTACCGGTTTAAATGTGGGCGAGGCCCAAACCACCGCTTCCATTTGCCACTACGGAGGTATCATGGGATGTTCGGCTCCAGAAAGGGGGAACTAAATGTCTGTGTACACAGATTCGAGTGGGTGTGTTGCACTTGCATGTTCACATCATGGCATAATTGCATGTCATAGCACAACTATTGCATATAACCCTGATACATATTATATAAAGTGGTATGGGATGCTTTATACAATAGGCCCTGCAAAATGACCCCTTGCTTTATAAGTTTTCGCGAGCGTGCTTATAAGTTAAGGTTTTTATTCAGTAAATATATATGTATGCTTGTTAGAAAACTGACACCCTATCGTATAAATTGGTATGGGACTTTTTATATGATAGGAGCCTTGAAAAAGATTCATTGGCATATGCGCTTTCATATAAGCTAAGGTTACTTATTTCTTGAGCAGCTTTTCTTACCTTTACTATTACTATATTTATACATGCTCATCAAACTTCTAGTCTAGTTCCGTCGTCACCTGTATTTGCTATTCTCCACTATCATGTCATCTCCTTTGTTCCTCCCCGCCCGGTGCTTAGGAGCCATGGGGGAAGGGGCAGGGGATGATAGGACTTGGTCTTTTAGACTAACAGTTTTCGAACCACATCATTTTAGGGGACCGTGGAGCCCAACATAGAGGAGGAGCAGCCTCGGAGGTCGGTATGCTTGCAGATGGGGAAGTCTAGTACCGGAGTTCAGATTACTAGGACTGTGAGTCCAGATCGCTAGAAGTTTAGTAGTTTTTCTTCCGCTATGAGTGATATATGTAGTGAGGATTTGGATGTACCGGGCCTGATCCCTTATTATAGTACTTTTATTATATATGTAGACACTCCCTTCGTGGAGAATATAAATCTTTATATGTGATTTCTGTGGACTTGCCCTTATTATTTTGCTACTATTGTGATCGTGTTTGGCCGGCATAATCGGCATTTTGCAATGGCGACATTCCCGGGCGTTAAGGTGTCACCACAAAGCGGCGTTTCTTGGCCTAAGACCCCGGTGTTTTAAAGAAAAAAAATGGGGTCTTACAAGTGGTATCAGAGGAGACCTCAATCGAAAAAGTAGTAGTCAACAATCCCTGGGTCACCCCCACACGAGTTTAGTTTGGGGACAAACTAAGCAGCGGAAGCAGTGGTGGGCCCATATGGGAGATCACATGTAAATTGTCCACCTTTTAATTAGTTTTTAGTCATTTACTTACGAATGACTTTTGTCACGCAGCTCCCCGCACAGCCTACACTACAGGGCGGAGTCGAGCCGACTCTGAATATTGCACCACCACCCCTGGTCCCCACTCCATTTCTATAATCGGAGATAGAGCAGACTCTGACAGCCATACTAGAGGCTTTCAGGGCTCAGCAGGTTTCGGCTCCGCAGCCAAACCCGGGGGCCAACTAGTTGAGACTTTTCTGAGGACTTTCTCCCCCATCCTACTTGGGGACAAAGTCGGCCGTTCGGACGGAGGTGTGGCTGTACATCATGTATGAGATGCTGACAGGGATACAATGCCCTTGGGAGGAGAGGGTACCTTTGGTGGTCTCTTGCTTGGAATTCCATTCCAAGAGATGGTGTAAGACATCGTTGGACAAGACAATTACTGACAGAGAAGTTGCGGAGATAGCCTGGGAGGAGTTCAGGGCCGCACTATTGGAGCATTTTGTTCCGCAGTCGGCCAGAGATGAGTTGGAAGATAGATTTTTACTGTTGAGATAGGGTAACAAAATGGTGGTGGTGTACCACCGGGGGTTCAATCATCTAGCCCATTTTGCGAATTCTTATCAGTTAGATGAGGCAGGGTATACTAAGAGGTTCTATAAGGGCCTGCGAGAGGATCTGAGGGAGGCTCTACTGTTCGTGTCCAACGGACCTATTCCTCGGATATTGGAGATGACAAAGAGGATCGAGGCAGATTGGCACACTACCCGAGGCCGGAAACGGCCAACTGAAGATCAGGGCCGTGGAGCTAGAAATGATCAGCGGCGGCACTGCATTACTGATGGAAGAGATGGGAGAAGAGCAGAGGACCAGCCTCGTTAGGAGGCGAGGCAGGAGCAGAGGGAACTAGTGGTTATGGACCCTTAGCCTCTTTAGATGTGAGAGAGGCAGAGACCCGGGGGTTTGTCATATCCCCCGCTAGAGTGCTAAAACTGTCATCAAGTGGGGCATATCCGGAGAAACTGCCCCATGAAGGGGGACCACTACCAGCACCACCGGCTGCCCCTCCTGCTCAGTATTTTTGAGGCCGAGGATGCGGTCGAGGACGTGGATACCAGGGAGGAGACCGCAGGCAGGAGAGAGAGTAAGTGTATGCTCTGGATCTGGCTCAACCACGGAACCCGGAGCAATTTATCACAGGTACGCTAGTAAATTTTATGCTTTCTTTCCTAAACTTTAAGATTCAAGGATATAGAATTTACGGACTAGGAAAAAAACCTTAACTAGATTTCTAAGACATTTAACTATCCCAGGCATAGTCTTCATCAGCGGCAAGCCCGCTTATACACTGTTCGATACGGGTGCTTTGCACTCATTCATGTCAGAAGCCTTCGTGGAAGGGTTGGAAGGTGTGGAGCGATTCACCGGATTAATCATGAGGATACGACTATCAGAAGGATCGGAGCTATTCACATCGGCCCACTGCAACATGGAGGCGGAGATCAGTGGAAAGGCATTCGAAGCACCAGCAACGATCCTAAAGATGCCAGTCTTTGATTTGATCTTTGGCATAACATGGTTGAATTGGAACCATGCCTAGATTGACTGCCTGTCAAAGATGATCACCGTGAGGCATGGGGATTCCCACATCATCATCGAAGGTATTAAAACTATTTCCCCTCTCTTCTTATCATCCGTGCAGGCAGTCAAGGCCCATCTGCAAGGAGATGAATTCTATGAAATGCTATTTAAAATGGCTATGACCAAGGATTCCATCCTTGATATCCTTGTGGTGCGAGATTTTGCTGACGTATTCCCCGAGAAACTTCCAGGTCTACCCCCGCACCGGGAGCAAGATTTCCGGATACAACTGGTGATAGGGGCTAAGTCGGCATCTAGAGCCCCTTACCGCATGGACCCGAAGGAATTGACAAAGTTTCGAAGCCAGTTGGATGAGCTAGTGGAATCCGAATTTGTCTGGCCGAGCTCTTCACCATGGGGAGCCCCAATGTTATTCGTCAAGAAGAAGGATGGGACACTTAGATTGTGCATCGACTACCGAGCACTGAACCGACTGACAGTCTGGAATACCTATCCATTGCCAAGGATAGATGAGCTGTTTGATTAGCTGGAGGGGGCGCGTTTCTTTTCAAAACTAGATTTGAGGTCAGGCTACTACTAGCTGCGGATCCAGGAGGAGGACATTCCAAAGACTGCCTTCAGTAGCAGATATGGGTTGTTCGAGTTTACCATGATGTCCTTTGGTCTCACAAATGCACCGTCGGCATTCATGAGCCTCATGAACTTGGTGTTCGAGGCTTATCTGGATGTGTTCGTCATCGTGTTTATTGACGACATCTTCATTTACTCGAGGACACAGGAGGAGCACCCTCGACATCTGATGCTGACTCTAGAGAGACTGCAGGAGCACCGTCTTTATGAGAAGTTCAATAAATGCCAGTTCTTGTTGAAGGAGGTGGCTTTCCTAGGACATATCATCAGTGGAGCTAGGTTGGCAGTGGACCCGGCCAAGATTCAGGCAGTTCGAGATTGACCGCAGCTAAAGACGGCCACAGATGTGCGGAGTTCTCTAGGACTTGTCGGTTATTACCGGAAGTTCGTGGAGGGATTCTCTCGAATTGCCCTCCCACTCACATCCCTGACGAGGAAGGATGCGCCCTTTGTCTGGACCTCGTAGTGCGAGGTGGCTTTCTAGGAGCTGAAGGATCGACACACCTATGCTCCTATACTTGCCCTTCCTTCGGGGAAAGAAGGATTCCAGGTCTATACCGACGCTTCTTGGCAAGGGAGCAGTGTTGATGTAGAAGGGCACATGATTGCTTATGCTTCTTGCCCGTGGAAGAAGCATGAGCAGAAATACCCTTTTCATTTCTTAGAGATAGGAGTGGTCGTGTTTGCTCTGAAATACTGGCAACATTATCTGTACCGTGTCCACTGCGACATATACTCCGATCACAATAATTTGAAGTATGTGTACATGCAGAAAGAGCTGAACATCAGGAAGAGGCGATGTGTGGAATTTCTAGCAGATTATCAGTACGAGATGCATTACCACCCAGGGAAGGCGAATGTGGTAGCCGATGCACTGAGTCGGAGAGCCGTCATCACTACAGCGGAGACCAAGATTATGTCCATGGAGCTGGTATAGAGATTAGAGGATATGTACACAACGCTTGTGTCGTCTGATGACCCCGAGCTTTATGATAAGTATCTAGCAGCAATGAGTGCCACAGATGACATTCGAGACCGAGTCAGAGATGGGTAGAGGAAGGATGCCAAGCTGGAGCAAATATTCCAGGCCTTGGAGGCAGGTACTACTGGGGATTACATATTGAAAGATGACATGGTATGCTTCAGAGGACGGGTTTATATACCAGAGGGAGGCCAGGTCAGGGAGGATATCATGACGGAGGCCCACTGTAGCTGATATTCAGTACACCCGGTGGTAACGAAGATGACTGCGGATCTGAAGAAAACCATGTTCTAGCCTGCAATGAAGAAGGATATCACCTACTTTGTGACCCACTGTGAGACATGATAGCTGGTGAAGGAAGAGTGCAGAAACCCCACAGGATTATTGCAGCCACTCCCAGTGCTGGAGTGTAAATTCGAGGACATCGTGATGGATTTCATACATGGGCTTACCCGATCACTGATAGGGAATGATTTGATCTAGGTAATCGTCGGATGGATAACAATGGTAGCCAGATTTATCCCAATCAGGAAGGATGACTCGGTTGGTGTGCTGGTTCGGAAATTCATGGAGCAGTTCATCAGTTATCATTGAGTACCCAGGACGATTGTATCGGATCGGGATGGACGGTTTACATCTAGGGAGTGGAGATCAGTGCAGACTTTCTTAGGCACTCGGCTGACATTCAGTACAACTTTTAATCCCCATATCGACGGGCAGACAAAACGCACCAATCGGACTTTAGAAGATTTATTGTGACTATGCATTCTGGACTGCGGAGAGCCTTGGGAGAAGTTGTTTACACTGATTGAGTTCTCATATAATAACAGCTACCAGTCCAGCATAGGGATGGAAGCTTATAAGGACCTATACGGACGAAGGTGTAGGACTCCGCTGTCACGGGTACAGGACGAGGATCCAAAGGTTTTGGGCTCGGAGTTTGTTGAGGACATCGAGGCTCAGGTGAGGCAGATACGGGACAGGATGTTAGAGGCATAGAGAAAACAGGCTAAGTCTTATGATGCTCGGCATCATAAGGTGGAGTTTCAGGTAGGGGATTAGGTATTCTTGAAGATCCGACCAATGCATGGTGTTTCACAGGTATGTTGTCAGAAGAAGAAACTCAGCCCAAGGTATATGGGGCCTTACAGGATCTTGGAGCGAATCGGGCCCTAAGCATACAGGCTTGAGCTTCCACCGGATCTAGCGGGTCTGCACTACGTGATCCATGTATCCTCTCTTAGGAGGGCTTTACTACGCCTGGAGCAGCAGATTACGACCACGGATGGGCCGGTAGCATCTGATCGGCAGTTCACTTAGAACCGGTCCGGATTGATGAATAGGGGGTGTCTTGCGCCTCAAGAAGGTTCCATTGGTCAAGGTCATGTGGAGGAATCATGGGTGAGAGGAACACATATGAGATCCATGGGACTTGATGCGACAAAGGTACCCGGAGCTTCTCAGTCATGTATTACTCACAACCTCTCGGGATATTACAATTTACCTCCATACTTAAAACCCCGTAGGCCTAACTAGAATTTCAGGGATGAAATTTTTGTTTATATATTGGGATTTGTAACATCCCACAAACAACTAGACTCCCTAGGAGTGGTTTTTGTCATGACTAAGTCATGACAAAACTCTAGAAAGCCCAAGAAGACCAAGTGAACAAGGATCAAGGTGAAAATCACCTTGGTCTGCAAGTAGTAGAATCCCAATTACTACTTTAGGCATGACCTTAGGGTTTTTACTTCGTTCCATGATCCCATCATGACACCCTTAACAATAAGGGAGGACAATATGTCGCTAAGGACCCATTGGGATCAACCAAAAGAGAACAAGTTGACTCAAGTGTGGGAAGCGTCGAGAGAGTTGACAAGACTCGACGAGTAGATCAGCTATCTACTTAGATAGGTTTTTGGGCTCGGGCAATGTGTGTGTGGAGTGAACTCAATGCCATGGGTTGAATGGAGTTGAGTGCGTTCAGTGCACTCAACCCCATCTTACTTAGAAAGAATTTTGAGCACGGGCGTTGAGTGCGTCGATTCCACTGAACGTCATGGGTTGAATGGCGTTGAGTGAACTGAACGCCATATCTTATTTAGAAAGAATTTTTAGCTCGGGCATTGAGTGCATCAAGTCCACTCCACTCCATGGGCTAAAAGGCGTTGAGTGCCCTACACGCCATTTTTGCTTTGAAGGATTTTTGGGTTCGTGGCGTTGAGTGCATTGAGTGAACTCAATTCCATGGGCTGAATGGCGCTGAGTGCGTAGAGTGCACTCAACGCCAATTAACATGAAAGGACTTTCTTGAATGATTGCGTTGAGTGAGTTAAGATCACTCAATGCCATAGACTGAATGGCATTGAGTGAGTTGAGCTCACTCAACGCCATAGACTGAATGACGTTGAGTGAGTTGAGCTCACTTAACTCCATAGCCTTAATTTCATTGAGTGAGTTGAGCTCACTCAACGCCATTTTACTTAGAAAATTCCTGGCGATTTTGGCGTTGAGTGTGGAGTCTTTTCTCAACGCTTTTGCCTTAGAGAAATTCTCGGCCCTATTTGCTGGTTCGTATGAAGAGGCGTAACCGGGATCTTCTCGGGAATTGCGCAAGATGGATTAATTGGCATGTTTCTTTCATTAAGACTTATTTAAACAATAATGAGCGGTCCAGTAGCAGGATGCCACTTGGCAGATGGTTTAACCTAAATTCCTCTTTCATGGAGGAGAGAGAAAAAGCCCCAAAGCCATGGCTGAAATTTTGCTTTAATGGCAATTGATGCCTTGGCCTCATTCCCCTCCCCATTTTATGGTTGGATTCAACTCTTCTGGGGAAGAGGAGAAGTTTCCAGCCATTTCCTGGTTGGATCAAGCCCACATTCATCCTCCTCCTCCATGGTCGAAAAGCTTTTAAAGGGGAATTAATGGCCACCTCTAGCTAGACCCCTCCCTCCCCCATTTTATCATTTTAAAAGCATCACAGGACTATTAGGATTCGTTTCCACCCATTACCTGAAGGAGCCGAAGGACTTCACTGTGTTGTTGTAAAAATCGAGCACCGCCACCACCACCAATGGCTTCTCAACGATCGGCGCGTCTCCAGGTCATGAGCAAGGTCCTCCTCTACTCCTTCTTCTATGGATAGATCTTAGGAATGTTTTAGGATGAGAATCGGGCTCAAACAAGCCAAATTGGGTGATGATTTTTCCATGGTTTTTCCGAAAAAAATGAGTGGTCAGGTTCACCGGAATCCGCCCCTCCGGCGGCCGTGCCGCCGCCCAGTGATGGCCACCACCTCGATGGAGGTGGTAGTGGCGGTGGCCGAACAGGGAGGTGGTCGGATGTCCGGCAATGGCGGCTGGAATTCGTCCGAGGTTCAGGCAATCCAGGCTGTCGGCTGGAAGAGGAAGACAATCCAGCAAACGTCGGATCTTGCATCAAGATCTGTGCTGATCATTTAAATCCTTTTCTTTTTTTAAATGAATTTTTTGTATTATGATAACAGTCACATTTGAAAATTAATGAAAAATACCTAGAGGCTCTATATGAGGAAATGGTCAACATATAATTTGTAGCCCTATGGGTCTACTTTATTATAAAATTGATTTGGGACAATTTGGTCAAATAGTTTGACCAGGGAACCCATTTTGGTGGGGTCTATACCTAGGGTAAGGCTGAGATTAAAATGTGTGCCCCCACTTTATCTCTTGTCCAAATGACTTGAAATTTGGACAGGGAGTCACCCTACTCTATATTTAGGTCCTGCCCAAAATTGGAAATTTTGGGGATAATCTTCCTATAGGTTTTGTAATTATTTAATAAACCATGATTATACCCTAAGGGACCAAATGACCTCAAAATCCTCCCAAATTTTGGTGAGTTGTCTTTGGGGTAATCATAAGGCTCTGGATAAAATTTCATCTCATTTGAAGATGATTTGGATTGAATTTTTGCAAACTCTATCCTAGCAATAATAAAGGTATTTAGGTCAAAAGTGCACTTGAGGTTTGAGTGGTCAAATCCCCTCAACAATTGTTAAATTTGGCCCACTGGTTTGGCATGACATATAACACTCTCATATGGGATATGGGGTGGTTTGGATTGAATTGCCTTAGGACCCAAGTTCAAACCTATGTTTGGTCTTTGGGGGTTTGAGAAGGGCATGAGGTCAAAAGACCTTGAAATGATTTGAAATTTTGTGGAGGGGACTCTAGGGTAGTTAGTGTCCTCTGGTAGAAATCTTATTGGATTTATATGTTGTTAAACCCCTCAAAACCCTAACCCTAATTTAGGGCACAAACCTTGTTGTTGTAGAATAGGTTATTAAAACTCATTGAACAGTGATGAAACTTAGGCGGTGTAGTAATTGGGTTAGTATGAACCTCTTGAAATTTAATTGGGAACTTTGGAATATTAATCTTAGTACTTCCTTTTTAATGTATGAGTTAGCCCTACTTAATTATTTGGATATTGTGAAATCATTGTCCATTGGAAAGTCATAAAAAATTAGGCAGAGGGAGTTTTAGACCATTATGCTCATGTATGATTTTTATTAGAATTTTTAAACACATATTTACATTACATACTTCACAAGCTCATCAAAATGAAAACTTGTTCAATAATTTATTCAGAGCTCATTATTTTTTGTAAAATTATGAAACTTGATCAGTAGTGTTCCTAGGTCAGTATGCTCATATAGGGATTTTATTATAATATGTAGATGAATAATTGTTTGTTGGGTATTGTATCCACAATTACCTGGATTTGAATAAGACTCCAGTCAAGCTAAGGTGAATCGAAAATGTATTTGACAATTCTATCAAGTTGTGCTTGAATCTATTCCATGCTAAGTACACACCAATATCAGGGTATAATTGGTCAATATACACGGGTCTGCGCAACGTAATCCCTCGTTGCGTAGATCAGTGTGTTGATTCAGGTGTGCTCTCTCTATTGGAGTGTACTTATTTTCAAATACAGGGTCAAGGTAGATCAAGAGCAGAAGAAGGAGCAAAGATGAGTCAAAGACCAAGTCCTCAAAAGAAGGAAGAGAGAAAACTCTTCTAAGTTAAAATTGATGGGAATCGCTAAGTGATTCCCGCCGAATTCGATAGGTTTCGTTAGTGATTCCCGCAGACTTCGACGGGAATCGTTAGTGATTCCCACCGATTCATCAAGAATCAGTTAGCCTCTCCCACCGACTTCTTCTGGCTGACAGTTTTCAAATAGGGATTCTGCCAAGGTAGAATCGACGGGAATCGTGAGTGATTCCCACCGACATCGACCGGAATAACCAACGATTCCCGCCTATTTTGCCTTAGGCAAATTTCCTCCGTTCGCTGGACCGAACCAACTTGCCGTGCGTTGTTTTGGCCGGGGCTAGGGCTTCTCCTTGTGGGTCCCACAACAGTCTTTAGGTTTGGCTCCTGGTATATATATACGCGTATTTTTAACCTCTACACACAGACATTCACGCAAAAAACGAAAGCAGCCGACGCCGTGCCCTAGCCGATCGCGAAAATCACCGATCGCCTGTAGCCGCTCGCAAGCTCGTCGCCGTCGTTGATCTCAGTGCTTCTTTGATCTTCCGACGACAGTACCGAGGCAAGCCGAGCGTCTCACACATCTCTTTTGAGATCTCTTGTCTTCCGATTCTTTTAACGAGACTTGTTCTCCATTCCGAATCGGTTGAGACGATTGATCCGACTGAGATCGTTTGTAGACCTAGCTTGCTTCGTCAAGAAGTTTGGATCTACAAAGTATCGCCGCCGCAATCACTTTCCACCACTGATCTTGAGAAGACCCATTCCAAGAGAGAAATCTGGTTGTGGACTCTTCCTATTTTTTTGTGCAAGCTACAACGAACGAAGAAGGACATCGGAATCTCCAAAAGCTTTGTTTGTATTTTCTTTTACATTCAATTTGGTTTGTTGTAAAGGAATTTTCATTCCTTGTTGTAAGTGTTGGGTGCAACCCGTGGTGGTGGAGTTGTGACTCCTTTGTTGGAAGGGTTCCTTCCGTAGTGTGAGGATTAGATTTCAATCCGTTTGGAGAAGTGACCGAGTCGTCCCTTGGTGGGAGATAGGTCGAAGGGGGAAGTGGACGTACCCAAATCGGGGAACCACTATAATTCTTTGTGTGTTTTCTGTGCTCTATTTGTTAATTTGTGCAGGTAAATTTAATTCTGCAAAAAACTGCACGACACTTATTCCCCCCCCCCCATAGGTGGATTTAGTCGACACTAGAGACTTTCATTGTTGTACTTTGTTCATTAACCTGTTAACTTGGATTACTATGAGAAAATCAAGTGTAGAGTTCATTATTCACTGATAAATTATAAAACTTGACCTGGTGTGTTTATATGTCTTTATGATCATCCTTGAATTTTCTCAGAATTTTTTGAAGTATATTGGCAGTACTTCTCTCTTTAAAACAATTAATGTAGGTTGTATTTAAAATTAGATTTAGAGACCTAAACCTTGCTGAAAAATTGGGAGACTCTGATTTAACTATTCAATAGTCATCATGTAATTATCATAAATTTTGTAGAGCATTTTCATGTCTGAAAGGGGTACTTCATGTTCAAACTTGGGTCTTGGGTTACTTAGGAAAATTAAATAAATTACTAATTCAGTTAGGAAAATTATGAACTTCTGGATTTAGGCTAAACATATCATGATAGACGCTCAATAATTAATATATGAATATTTGATGACAATTTTGAGTACCTCCCATTGTATACATCATACAGCTTAGGATGGTCTGCGTTTAGTAAAACTGCGGAAATAATTATATAATTCAAAATGAACCCAGAGAGTTGGGATGTTTGTGTATTGATTTGGTTAGTTGATAGGGTATACTATTGGATGTTGGGAAGAGTAAGTATTGGAGTCATCAAAGCTTAGGTGGTGCTCGGGATTGACAAAACATCGTCTTCCTTGCGGAGAGAGAAAGGACAAAACACACTAGGATTGGATCGAAGGTAATACTAAGGGATCGGGAATTGGGTAATAACCAATAACAATAAGTGCCTTGCGAAAGGGATCTTTGGGCTTCAGCCCATCGTAGTTCCTAGTTCCCTTTGAGAGCCCTTCACGGGGTATGCCGGGGGAAGTCCTCGGCTAACCTAAATAGTAGGAATAATAAACTTCAAGAGCAACTAGTATAGCTAGGATTTGACTTTCACTCACCTAGATGTCTCGAGATGTTAGGTTGGTTCACACGGGCTGTAGGCCGGGGGGATTTTGGGGATGGGCAGGTTGGCCCGACAAGCTTTGGCTCGGTTGTTGATTGTGAAGGACGGGATTGTCCGGCGAGCTTTGGCTTGGTTGTTGATTGTGACGGATGGGATGGTCCGAGGAGCTTTGGCTCGGTAGGTGATACATAAGGTTGTATGTGCATAAAGTATAAGGTGGTGGGTCTTCGGTATTTGACGGTCGATGCACCGACACAAATGTGTCGCCTCGGCAAGTGTGGTTTAACACATTGCCATAAAAGTCTGGTGTGCCAGCCGGCAAGAGTACGCAGGAGCTTTTCTTAGTGCACCAGCATTGAGGCATACGATAGATCTGACTGGTAGTACAATTACCGGTTTAGAGGTGGGCGAGGCCCAACCCACCGCTTCCGTTTGCCACTACAGAGGTATCATGGGAGGTTCGGCTCCAAAAAGGGGGAACTAAAGGTCTGTGTACACAGATTCGAGTGGGTGTGTTGCACTTGCATGTTCATATCATGGCATAATTGCATGTCATAGCATAACTATTGCATATAACCCTGACATATATTATATAAAGTGGTATGGGACGCTTTATACAATAGGCCCTAAAAACAACCCCTTGGTTTATAAGTTCGCGCGAGCGTGCTTATAAGTTAAGGTTTTTATTCAGTAAATATATATGTATGCTTGTTAGAAAACCGACACCCTATCGTATAAATTGGTATGGGACTTTTTATACGATAGGAGCCTTACAAAAGATCCCTTGGCTTATGTGCTTTCATATAAGCTAAGGTTACTTATTTCTTGAGTAGCTTTTCTTACCTTTGTTATTGCTATATTTATACATGCTCATCAAACTGCTAGTCTAGTTCCGCCGTCACCTGCATTTGCTATTCTTTACTATCATGTCATCTCCTTTGTTCCTCCCCGCTCGGTGCCTAGGAGAAATGGGGGAAGGAGCGGGGGATGATAGGACTTAGTCTTTTAGACTAACGATTTTTGAACCACATTATTTTTGGGGACCATGGAGCCCAGCATGGAGGAGGAGCAGCCCCGGAGGTCGGTATGCTTTGAGATGGGGAAGTCTAGTACCGGAGTTAAGATTACTAGGACTGTGAGTCCAAATCAATAGTAGTTTATTAGTTTTGCTTCCGCTATGAGTGATATATGTAGTGAGGATTTGGATGTACCGGGCATGATCCCTTATTATAGTACTTTTATTATATCTGTTGACACTCCCTTCGTGGAGAATATATATCTTTATATGTGATTTCTGCGGACTTGCTCCTATTATTTTGCTACTATTGTGATCTTGTTTGGCCAGAATAATCGGCGTTTTGCAGTGGCGACATTCCCAGGCGTTAAGGTGTCACCACAAAGCGGCGATTCTTGTCCTAAGACCTCGGTGTTTTAAAGAAAAAAATGGGGTCTTACAAGTGGTATCAGAGGAGACCTCAATCGAAAAAGTAGTACTCAACAATCCCTGGGTCAACCCCGCTCTAGTTTAGTTTGGGGGACAAACTAAGTAGCAGAAGTAGTGGTGGGCCAATATGGGAGATCACATGTAAATTGTCCACCTTTTAATTAGTTTTTAGTCATTTACTTATGAATGACTTTTGTCACGCAGCCCCCCGTACATCCTACACAACAGGGCAGAGTCTAGCCGACTCTGAATGTTGCACCACCACCCCCAGTCCCCACTCTGTTTCTATAATCAGAGATGGGGCAGAATCTGACAGCCATACTAGAGGCTTTCAGGGCTCAAAAGGTTTGGGCTCTGCAGCCAAACCCGAGGGCCAACTGTTTGAGCATTTTCGAAGGACTTTCTCCCCCATCTTACTTGGGGACAGAGTCAACCATTCAGACGGAGGAGTGGTTGGACATCATGTATGAGATGCTGACAGGAATACGGTGCCCTTGGGAGGAGAGGGTAGCTTTGGTGGTCACTTGCTAGGAATCCCATGCCAAGATATGGTGTAAGACGTCGTTGGACACGACAATTGCTGACAGAGAAGTTGCGGAGATAGCCTGGGAGGAGTTCAGGGTCGCACTGTTGGAGCATTTTGTTTCGCAGTCGTCCAGAGATAAGTTGGAAGACAGATTTTTACATTTGATATAGGGTAACAAAACGGTGGTGGAGTACCACCGGTGTTCAATCATCTAGCCTGGTTTGCGGATTCTTATCAGTTGGATGAGGCAGGGTATACTAAGAGGTTCTATAAGGGCCTGCGAGAGGATCTAAGGGAGGCTCTACTGTTCGTGTCTGACGGACCTATTCCTCGGATATAGGAGATGGCGAAGAGGATCGAGGCAGATTGGAACACTACCCGAGGCCGTAAACGGTCAACATAGGATCAGGGCCGGAGAGCAAGAAATGATCAGTGACGGGGTCGCATTACTGATCGGAGAGATGGGAGAAGAGCAGAGGACTAGCCTCGTCAGGAGGTGAGGCAGGAGCAGAGTGAACTAGTAGTTATGGACCCTCAGCCTCTCTAGATGCGAGAGAGGCAGAGACCCGGGGGTTTGGCATATCCCCCACTTGAGTGCTTCAACTATCATCAAGTTAGGACTATCTTGAGAAACTGCCCCATGAAGGGGGCACCACTACCAGCACCACCGGTTGCCCTCCTGCTCAGTATTTTGGAGGCTGAGGACGCTGCCGAGTATGTTGATACCATGGCGGAGACCGTAGACAGGAGAGGGAGAAAGTGTATGCTCTTGATCTGGCTCAACCACGCAACCCGGAATAATTTATCACAGGTATGCCAGAAAATTTTTTGCTTTCTTTTCTAAACTTTTAGATTCAAGGATATAGAATTTACGGACTAGGAAAGAAAACCTTAACTAGATTTCTAAGATATTTAACTACCCCAGGCATAGTCTTCATCAGCGGCAAGACCGCTTATACACTGTTCGATATGGGTGCTTCACACTCGTTCATGTCGGAATCCTTCGTGGAAGGGTTGGAAGGCGTGGAGCGATTCACAGGCTTGATGATGAGGATACGGCTATCAGACGGATCATAGCTATTCACATCGGCCCACTGCAACATGGAGGCAGAGATCGGCGGAAAGGCATTCGAAGCACCAGCAATGATCCTAAAGATGCTAGTCTTTGATTTGATCATGGGCATGGCATGTTTGCATTGGAAGCATGCCCAGATTGACTGCCTGTCAAATAGGATCACTGTGAGGCATGGGGATTCCCACATCATCATCGAAGGTATTAAAACTATTTCCCCTTTCTTCTTATCATCCGTGCAGGTCGTCAAGGCCCATCTGCAAGGAGAGGAATTCTACAAAATGCTGTTTGAAATGGCTGAGGCCAAGGATTCCATCAATGATATCCCAGTGGTGCGGAATTTTGCTAACGTATTCCCTGAGAAGCTTCCAGGGCCTCCCCCCGCACTGGGAGAAAGATTTCTGAATACAACTGGTGTCAGGGGCTAAGCCATCATCTAGAGCCCCTTACCGCATGGACCCGAAGGAATTGACAAAGTTTCGAATCCAGCTGCAGGAGCTTGTGGAAGCCGGATTTGTCCGGTCGAGCTCTTTACCATGGGGAGCCCCAATTTTATTCGTCAAGAAGATGGACGGGAAACTTAGATTGTGAATCGACTACCGAGCACTGAATTGGCTGACAGTCCGGAATACCTATCCATTGCCAAGGATAGATGAGCTGTTTCATTAGCTGAAGGGGGTGCGTTTCTTTTAAAAACTGGATTTGAGGTCGGGCTATTACCAGCTGCGGATCCAGGAGGAGGACATTCTGAAGACTGCCTTCAGGAGCAGATATGGGTTGTTCGAGTTTACCGTGATTCCCTTCGGGCTCACAAATGCACTGTCGGCGTTCATGAGCCTCATGAACTGGGTGTTTGAGGCTTATCTAGATGTGTTCGTCATCGTGTTTATTGACGACATCCACATTTACTCGAGGACAGAGGAGCAGAACACTCGACATCTAACACTGACTCTAGAGAGACTGCGGGAGCACCGTCTTTATGCGAAATTCAGCAAATGCCATTTCTGTTTGAAGGAGGTGGCTTTCCTAGGACATATCATCAGTGGAGCTAGGTTGGCAGTGGACCCGGCCAAGATTAAGGCAGTTCGGGATTGACCGCAGCTAAAGGCGGACACAGATGTGCAGAGTTTTCTAAGACTTGCTGGTTATTATCGGAAGTTCGTGGAGGGATTCTCTCGAATTGACCTCCCACTCACATCCCTGACGAGGAAGGATGTGCCCTTTGTTTGGACCACGCAGTGCGAGGTGGCTTTCTAGGAGCTGAAGCCTCGACTCACCTCGGCTCCTATACTTTCCCTTCCTTCGGGGAAAGAAGGATTCTAGGTCTACACCGACGCTTCTTGGCAAGGGAGCAGTGCTGATGCAGAAAGGGCACGTGATTGCTTATGCTTCTTGCCCGCTGAAGAAGCATGCGCAGAACTACCTTGTTTATGACTTAGAGATGGGAGCAGTCGTGTTTGCTCTGAAAGACTGGCGACATTATCTGTACCGTGTCCACTATGACATATACTCCAATCACAAAAATTTGAAGTATGTGTACATGCAGAAAGAGCTGAACATCAGGCAGAGGCGATGGGTGGAATTTCTAGCAGATTATCAGTATGACATGCATTACCACCCAGGGAAGGTGAATGTTGTAGCCAATGCGCTGAGTTGGTGAGCCTTCATCACTGCAGCGGAGATTAAGATTATGTCCATGGAGCTGGTATAGAGATTAGAGGAAATGTACATCACGCTGGTGTCGTTTGATGACCCCGAGCTTTATGATAAGTATCTAGCGGCAATGAGTGCCACAGATGACATTCGAGACCGAGTCAGAGATGGGCAGAGGTAGGATGCCAAGCAGGAACTGATATTCCAGGCCTTGGAGGCAGGTACTACTGGGGATTACACATTGAGAGATGACCTGGTATGCTTCAGAGGACGGGTTTATATACCAGAGGGAGGCCAGGTCCGGGAGGATATCATGATGGAGGCCCACTACAGCCGATATTCAGTACACCCGGTTGTTACGAAGATGACTGCGGATCTGATGAAAACCATGTTCTGGCCGACAATGAAGAAGGATATCACCTACTTCATGACCCACTGTGAGACATGCATGCTGGTGAAGGCAGAGAGCAGAAAAACCGCAGGATTGTTGCAGCCACTCCCAGTGCCGGAGTGGAAGTTAGAGGACATCGCGATGGATTTCATACATGGGCTTCCCCAATCACGGATAGGGTATGATTTGATTTGGGTAATCGTCGACAAGCTGACGAAGGTAGCCAGATTTATCCAGATCAGGAAGGATGACTCAGTTAGTGTGCTGGTTCGGAAATTCGTGGAGTAGTTCGTCGGTTATCATTGCGTACCGAGGACGATTGTATCGGATCGGGATGGACAGTTTACGTCCAGGGAGTGGAGATCAGTGAAGACTTACTTGGTCACTCGGCTGACATTCAGTACAGCTTTTCATTCCCAGACCAACGGGCAGACGGAATGCACCAATCAGACTTTGGAAGATCTACTGTGACTATGCATTCCGTACTGTGGAAGCCTTGGGAGAAGTTGTTTCCACTGATCGAATTCTCATATAATAACAGCTAACAGTCCAGCATAGGGATGGCACCTTATGAGGCCCTATAAGGACGAAGTTGTAGGACTCTGCTGTCATGGGTACAGGATGGGGATCCGAAGGTTTTGGGCTCGAAGTTTGTTGAGGACATCGAGGCTCAGGTGAGGCTGATACAGGACAGGATGTTAGAGGCACAGAGAAGACAGGCTAAGTATTATGACACTCGGCATCGTCAGGTGATGTTTTAGTTAGTGGATTAGGTATTCTTCAAGATCCGACCAATGCATAGAGTTTCACGGGTACGTGGTCCGAAGAAGAAACTCAGCCCAAGGTATATGGGGCCTTACAGGATCCTGGAGCGGATCGGTCCCTTAGCATATAGGCTGGAGCTTCCACTAGAGCTGGCGGGTCTGCACGATGTGTTCCACGTATCCTCTCTTAGGAGGACTCTACTACGCCCGGAGCAGCAGATTACGGTCATGGATGGGACGGTAGCATCTGATCGGTCAGTTCACCTGGAACCGGTCCGGATTGATGACAAGGGGATACAAGTCTTGTGCCTCAAGAAGGTTCCATTGGTGAAGGTCCTGTGGAGGAATCATGGGCGAGAGGAGCACACATGGGATCCATAGGACTTGATGCGACAAAGGTACCCAGAGCTTTTCAGTCAGGTATTACTCACAACCCCTTGGGATATTACAATTTACCTCCATACTTGAAACCCCGTAGGCCTAACTTGAATTTCGTGGATGAAATTTTGTTTATATATTGGGATTTGTACATCCCTCAAACAACTAGACCCCCTAGGAGTGGTTTTTGTCATGACTAAATCATGACAAAACCCTAGAAAGCCCAAGAAGACCAAGTGAACAAGGCTCAAGGAGAAAATCACCTTGGTCTGCAAGTAGTAGAATCCCAATTACTACTTTAGGCATGACCTTAGGGTTTTAACTTTGTTCCATGATCCCATCATGACACCTCTAACCATAAGGGAGGCCAATATGTCGCTAAGGACCCATTGGGATCAACCAAAAGAGGCCAAGTTGACTCAAGTCTGGGAAGCTTCAAGTGAGTCGACAAGACTCGACGAGTAGATCAGGTATCTACTTAGACAGGTTTTTGGTCTCGGACATTGAGTGCGTGGAGTGCACTCAACGCCATGGGTTGAATGGAGTTAAGTGCGTTGAGTGCACTTAACGCCATCTTACTTACAAAGAATTTTGAGCTCGGGCATTGAGTGCGTCGAGTCCACTCAATGCCATGGACTGAATGGCGTTGAGTGCGTTGAGTTCACTAAACGCCATCTTACTTTAAAGAATTTTGATCTCGGGAGTTGAGTGCATCGAGTCCACTCAACGCCAAGGGCTGAATGGCGTTGAGTGACCTCAATGCCATTTTTGCTTCGAAGGATTTTTTGGTTCATGGCGTTGAGTGCGTTGAGTGCACTCAATGCCATGGGCTGAATGGCGTTGAGGCATAGAGTGCACTCAATTCCAATTAACATGAAAGGACTTTCTGGAATGATGGAGTTGAGTGAGTTGAGCTCACTCAATGCCATAGATTGAATGACGTTGAGTGAGTTAGCTCACTCAACTCCATAGCCTGAATGGCATTGAGTGAGCTGAGCTCACTCAACACCATTGTACTTAGAATATTCCTGGCGATTTTGGTGCTGTGTGTGGAGGCTTGTCTCAACGCTTTTGCCTTAGAGAAATTTTCGGCCCAATTTGCTGGTTCGTTTGAAGAGGCTTAACCGGGATCTTCTCTAGAATTGCGCAAGATGGATTAATTGGCCTATTTCTTTCTTTAAGACTTATTTAAACAATAATAAGCAGTCTAGTAGCAGGATGCCACTTGGCAGCCGGTTAAACCTAAATTCCTCTTTAATGGAGGAGAGAGAAAAAGCCCCAAAGCCATGGATGAAATTTGGCTTTTATGGCCATTAATTGCACTTGATACCTTGGTCTCATTCCCCTCCCCCTTTTATTGTTGGATTCAACTCCTCTGACGAAGAGGAGTTTCCAGCCATTTCCTGGCTGGATTGAGCCCACATTCATCCTCTTCCTCCATGGCTGAAAAGCTCTTAAAGGGGCATAAATGGTCACCACCAGCAAGACACCTTCCCTCCCCGATTTTATCATTTTAAAAGAATCACAGGACTATTTGGATTCGTTTCCACCCATTACATGAGGGAGCCGAAGGACTTCACTGTATTGTTGTAGAAACCGAGCGCCGCCGCCACCACCAATGGCTTCTCGGCGATCGGCGCGTCTCCAGGCCGCGAGCAAGGTCCTCCTCTACTCCTTCTATGGAAAGATCTTAGGAATCTTTTAGGATCAGAATCGGTCTCAAACGAGCCAGATCTGGTGATGATTTTTCCATGGTTTTTTCGAAAAAAATGAGTGGTCGGGTTCATCGGAATCCGCCCCTCCGGAGGACGTGCCGCCGCCCAACGATGGCCACCACCTCGATGGAGGTGGTGGTGGCAGTGGCCGAGCAGGGAGGTGGCTGGATGTCCGGCAATGGCGGGTAGAATTAATCCAAGGTTCAGGAAATTCAGGTTGTCGCCTAGAGGAGGAAGATGATCTAGCAACCGTCAGATCTTGCATCAAGATCTGTGCTGATCATTTAAATCCTTTTCTTTTTTAAAATGAATTTTCTGTATTATGATAATAGTCACATTTGAAATTAATAAAAAATACCTAGAGGCTCTATATGAGGAAATGGTCAACATATAATTTGTAGCCCTACGGGTCTACTTTATTTTAAAATTTATTTGGGACAATTTTGACAACTGGTTTGACCGGGGCACCCATTTTTGTGGGGTCTATACCTAGGGCAAGACAGAGATTAAAATGTGTGCCCCCACTTCATCTCTTGTCCAAATGACTTGAAATTTGGATAGGGAGTCACCCTAGTCTATATCTAGGTCCTGCCCAAAATGAGAAATTTGGGGATAATCTTCCTATAGGTTTTGTAATTATTTAATAAACCATGATTATACCCTAAGGGACCAAATGACCTCAAAACCCTCCCAAATTTTGGTGAGTGGTCCTTGGGGTAATCATAAGGCTCTGGATAAAATTTCATCTCATTTGGAGATGATTTGGATTGAATTTTTGCAAACCCTAGCCTTGTCATAATAAGGGTATTTAGGTCAAAAGTGCACTTGAGGTTTGAGTGGTCAAATCACCTCAACAGATGTTGGGATTTGGGCCACTGGTTTGGCATGACATATAACACCCTCATATGAGATATGGGATGGTTTGGGAATGAATTGCCTTAGGACCCAAGTTCAAACCAATGTTTGGGCTTTGGGGGTTTGAGAAGGGCATGTGGTCAAAAGACCTTGAAATGATTTGAAATTGGGTGGAGGGGACTCTAGGGTAGTTAGAGTCCTCTGGTAGAATTAAAATTGGATTTATAAGTTTTTAAACCCCTCAAAACCCTAACCCTAATTTAGGGAACAAACCTTGTAGTGGTAGAATAGGTTATTAAAACTCATTGAACAGTGATGAAACTTGGGTGGTGTAGTCATAGGGTTAGTATGAAGCTCTGGAAATTTAATTTGGAACTTTGGAACATTAATCTCAATACTTCCTTTTTAATGAATGAGTTAGCCCTTCTTAATTATTTGGATATTGTGAAATCATTGTCCATTGGAAAGTAATAAAAAATTGTGCAGAGGGAGTTTTAGACCATTATGCTCATGTATGAATTTTATTAGAATTTTTAAATACATATTTACAGTACATACTTCAAAAGCTCATCAAAATGGAAACTTATTCAATAATTTATTGAGAGCTCATTATTTGTTGTAAATTTTTGAAACTTTATCATTAGTGTTCCTAAGTCAATATGCTCATATGGGGGTTTTATTACAATTTTTAGATGAATAATTGCTATACTTAGTTCATTAACCTGTTAACTTGGATTACTATAAGAAAATCAAGTTTAGAGTTCATTATTCACTGATAAATTATAAAACTTGACTTGGAGTGTTTATATGTCTTTATGATCATCCTTGAATATTTTTTGAGTTTTTAGAAGTATATTGGCAGTACTTGTCTCTTTAAAATGATTAGTGTAGGTTGTATTTAAAATTGGATTTAGAGGTTTAAACCTTACTAAAAAATTGGGAGACTCTGATTTTACTATTGAATAGACATCATGTAATTATCATAAATTTTATAGAGCATTTGCATGTCTGAAAGGGGTACTTCATGTTCAAACTTATGTGTTGGATTAATTAGGAAATATTAAATAAATTACTAATTCAGTTAGGAAAATTATGAACTTATGGATTTAGGCTAAACATGTCATGATAGACCCTCTATAATTAATATTGGAATATTGGATGATAATTTTGAGTACCTCCCATTGTATACATCACACAGCTTAGGATGGTCCGCGTATTGTAAAACTGCAGAAATCATGATATGGTGCAAAATGAATCCAGAGAGTTGGGATGTTGTGTATAAATTTGGTAAGTTGATAGGGGATACCATTGGAAGTTGGGAAGAGTATGTAGTGGAGTTGTCTAACCCTATGTGGTGCTCGGGATCGACGAAACATCGTCTTCCCTGTAGAGAGAGAGAAAGGTCAAAAAACACTAGGGTTAGATCGAAGGTAATACTAAGGGATCGGGAATCGGGTAATAACCAATAACAATAAGTGCCTTGCGAAAGGGATCTTTCGCCTTTATCCCATCATAGTTCCTAGTGTCCTTTGAGAGCCCTTCACTGGGTATGTCGGGGGCAGTCCTGGGCTAACCTAAATAGTAGGAATAATAAACTTCAAGAGCAACTAGTATAACTAGGGTTTCACTTTCACTCACCTCGATGTCTGGGGATGTTAGGTTGGTTCACACTGGCTGTAGGCCCGGGGTATTTTGGGGATGGGCAGGTTGGCCCGACGAGCTTTGGCTCGGTTGTTGATTGTGACAGACGGGATGGTCTGGCGAGCTTTGGCTCGGTTATTGATTGTGACGGACAATAGGTCAGACGGGTAGTGCAATTACCGGTTTATAGGTGGGTGAGGCCCAACCCACCACTTCCGTTTGCCACTACGGAGGTATCCTGGGAGGTTCGGCTCCAAAAAGGCGGAACTAAAGGTCTGTGTACACAGAGTCGAGTGGGTGTGTTTCACTTGCATATTCACATCATGGAATAATTTCATGTCATAGCATAACCATTTCATATAACCTTGACACCTATTGTATAAAGTGGTATGGGACACTATATATATTAGGCCCTGCAAAACGACCCCTTGGTTTATAATTTTGCGCGAGCATGCTTATAAGTTAAGGTTTTTATTCAGTAAATATATATGTATACTTGCTAGAAAACCAACACCCTATCGTATAAATTGGTATGAGACTTTTTATACGATATGAGCTTTGCAAAAGATCCCTTGGTTTATGTGCTTTCATATAAGCTAAGGTTACTTATTTCTTGAGTAGCTTTTCTTACCATTATTATTGTTATACTTATACATGCTTATAAAACTGCTAGTCTAGTTTCGCCGTCGCCTGCATTTGCTATTCTCCACTATCATGTCCTCTCCTTTCTTCCTCCCCGCTTGGTGCCTAGGAGCCATGGGGGAAGGGCAGGGGATGATAGGACTTAGTATTTTAGACTAACGATTTTCGAACCACATCATTTTAGGGGACCGTGGAGCCCAGCATGGAGGAGGAGCATCCTCGAAGGTCGGTACGCTTGGAGATGGGGCAGTCTAGTACCGGAGTTCAGATTACTTGGACTGTGAGTCCAGATCGCTAGTAGTTTATTAGTTTTGCTTCCTGCTATTAGTGATATACGTAGTGAGGATTTGGATGTACTAGGCATGAGCCCTTATTATAGTACTTTTATTATATCTATGGACAATCCCTTCGTGGAGAATATATATCATTATATGTGATTTCTGTGGACTTGCTCTTATTATTTTGCTACTATTGTGATCGAGTTTGGCTGGCTGAATCGGCATTTTGTAGTGGTGACCTTCCCGGGAGTGAAGGTGTCACCACAAAGCGGTAATTTTGGGCCGAAGACCCCGATGTTTTAAAGAAAAAAAAGGGTTCTTACACACTAAATGTCAATGATAAGTGCAATTATTAAGGAGGGGTTTATAAAGGAAAGCCAGATGAACATCAAAGGCTAAAGCTCAGAAGCAAGGTTGCTGGTACGCTCAGAAACTATGAATCCAGCATGGACTTCAAGTCTACAGAGCAGAGCTAAGTAGTATTCACCTTTCTTTTATTCTACCACTACTCATGCGTAAGAAGGTTAATTGAAACAAATGACTAAGAAGATATAAAAACAACAACTCTTCTTAATACATGTATTAGTGGCTTACATGTTCACCATGCCACCAAATATAACTTGTCTTAACATACCCAAAGACATATTGCATATGAACTACTAAGATAGGTTAGTATCAAAATTTGGTTGAGTCAATTGAGGTTGGGGGCTAATACTCTTCTTAATACATGTATTAGTGGCTTACATGTTCACCATTACACCTTTTAGAATGTGTACTATAGCTTTATATTACCCTTGCAAGTTAGGACAACACAGTTAGGGGCTAATCGAAAATTTAATTACTAAAGAAAAGTGATGTAAAGCTAATTAAGCCCACTTAACAAATACTTGAGAAAAGACAGACTGTGGATGTGTTGGGATTCAATCCCGGCCATTGATCAAGATTAAACAACTAAGATGGATTAGTGACTTTCCATATTCCTTTTAGACATACCTATAAATAAAAGGACTTGTGAAATACACCAAGTCACTATTCCTTACCATCTCCCGCCCGCATTCGCTAAATCGACGGGAAGCCGCTTTCGCTAGCATTCTCAAATTCTCCAAAGAGATGGCACCTAAGGGACCAAATTTCCTCTTCAAAGGAGAAAAAGTTGCGAAATGGATTCATTGATGCTTTGGAAGAAGTTTAGCAGGTGATTAATCTTCTACAGAAATCTGACCTAGCTTTCTTCCTGATGGAACCCTATCTTCTATGGAAGAGGGAAGTACTGGAGTTGTTTGCCAACTCCAAAGCAGATGCTTCAGCTGGTAAAATTAAGACCATAGTAAGCGGAAAGAAGATCAAGATAACTCCCAGAAGGCAAAGCAAGGCTCTACAGCTGCCAAAGATCTCTACAACTGAGAACGAAGAAGAGATATTACTGGACAATGCAAAATTGGCAATGAAATGGTGTTGACTTTCCAAGTACACAACCAGATCAATTCAAAGGAAAGAGCTTAATCTGAAAGGTAATTTTCTAGCTGATGTCATTGGGAAAGCTCTGATATGCAAAACAGGCTCCCATGAAAAAAATCTCAAAATGGATGTTTGAACTAATGGGCAGAGTCATACTGATCAAGAGAACTGATTGGGGAAGAGTGGAGTTTGAAAGAGTTGTGGACTGCATGGCTGAACCCAATTTTGGGGGAATCCTTTCATTATTTCTGCGAGAAACTGCTCCAGAAATTCTGAATATGAAACTTGGTGCAAGAATACACCACATGAGAAGGATAGACATCAGAAGGCTTGAGATATGGGACAGGATCCTTTAGCCCTATGGTCCAGAAGCTATGGAGAGAAAAGGAAAGAGGATTGCTGCTACTGAGCCCAGATCCTCTAGCAGCTCATCTGAGGACGAAGAGCCTCATAAACCTGATCTATCTTCGGCCCTATTTGGCGCGGCATTTGGACCCGCCGTTTGCGGCAAACGCCGCCGCACGGCAGGTAACCAAATGCCGCACGACGGCGTTTGCCGCATCTGGACTCGCCGCGCCAAGGAAAACGGCGAAAACCCTTCCTTTTGGATCCACCGCCTCCCGCCTCCGTTTCCTCCCGCCGGGTCGTCTCCTCCCGCCCCGTCTCCTCCAGCGGAAACAAACAAACCCTTCATCTGCTGGAGTGTCTAGGAAGGACATGAATATCCAGGTATCCGCCTCGTCTTATCTTACCCCTCTTAGTCGTGTAAGTAGACTAGAGTCAGATTCAGTTCCTTAAGTGGTTGAGATTATTGCCGGGTTAGTTGGATCTACTGGAGAGGAAGGAGATGATTTGTGTCCATCCAAGTATACTGGCCAAATAGCAGAGGACACTGTTAACAAAATATCTGCAGAAATGGAGGATGATGCCTCCAGATTGGAAAATAAAGATATAAATATACTTATGTCTGAAGATGTATAACTACAGGATAAAGTCTTGGAAACTCCTAATGCTAAGGGAAGGATTGCTCAAATTGAGGGGGAGCAACTGATGCAAGAAATAATTCATGATGCATTATTTGTAGGGGAGAACCTGGAGGTTCCTCCAATAAAGGATGTTGCTGCTGCTGACCTGCATGCAAACAAAAGCATGATAATGGTTGAGGGGGAGAAACCTTCTGATCTCTCTGGTCATGAGGTACATAATCTAGTGTCATCAGAATCCGAGGAAGACAAAGACAGTGATGAGAAAGCACACTCCTCACCACATCCAGAAATAGAACAGCACAAGAGTGGCACAGCTCAAAGAATAGGGAGCAAGCATGTACAAGGAGAAACGGAAGCCCTGGATATGGGTACATCTAACAGATTTATTCAGCTGCCACCAACCTTCATGGCCCGGCTAAAAGGTTTGCAAGATGAGCAAAGAAGGGCATTGGAAAACTATGTGGATGAAGCCCTCAAAGATATTAAAAATGATCTTACAATTGAGATCAAATCTATAAGGTTTGAATTGAATCTACTGAAAGGAGAAATAGTAAAATTCTTTATAAGTGCTACTCCTACTGTAGATTACACCATGGATAAACTAGATGTGGCAAACCAGAATATTTTTATTATCGTTGAAAATCAAAATATTCAGGATAAGAACTCTTTGACCATTCATGAGAATGATAAAATTCTCAGAAAAGAACAGAATACTGAAATCTTCATAAAGATGGATTCCTGCACCAAGATGCGTGATGACCATATGTTAGAAGTTAAAAATCATGTAACTGCTGGAGTAAACTACCTGGAAGAGAAAAGAAGCAAGGCAATCAGATCCCAGACCACTAAGCTAATTGAAGAAGCCAAAAAGGGGGAGAGAGAAGCCATAAGGGCCAATACTGAAAACATGGTTTGGGCAATAAATGTTGTGAGAGGGTCATTGGGATTAGAGCCAGTGCAATATGACAATATCCCAATGATGCCTACTCAAGTACTAGAAATCTTAAGTAGAGAGCCTACCCAAGATCACCAAGAGTATGTGATGTAGATGGAAGATCATGATAGTGCTGGAAATCAGTGGGAAGTGTGGCCCACTGATGCTAAAATTCCCTCTTTCAGCCCCACTATTGACCAGGTACTTAATAAAAAGGAAATGACTGCTGACACTATTGAAACAGAAGAAGTTGTCAGGATGAGAAAGAGAAATTATAAAGAAGAAATGGAAAAATAACCTGATTTTGAGCAATGGAGCCCAGAGTCCAGGTACATCATCTTGCTTGCTTGGGACCTGGTCAAGAATAAGAAATCAGACAGAGGTAAATGGTACAGTAAGGCTGAATGAGAAAAAATGGATAAGAGAGACACAGAAAGAAGGACTTTCTGGAGGAAAAAAAAGGAAAATCTTCTCACTCCTGATGCTTTGGAACCATCCAAATACTTTATCAAGCCTTTTAGCTATTTTGAGAGACAAAAGGATAAAGCTGAAGCTGGAGCTACTAAGGCTAAGGCTGCTGATGGAGCTGATAAGAAAGGAAAGAAGATAGCTGGAGATAAAGACAAGCCGACAAAGAATTCCAGAGGCAGTGGAATTATGATAAAGGAACCTGAAACTTAAAATGTTTCAGGTTCTGCTTTCAGGACTAGGGATGAAAAACTGTATTTATATTGCTCAAACATTTATTTCCTATATGATTAAATAGAACAACCTTTTGTTATAATCATGATCTGTCTAATTTATCATTTGTTGTGTCTTTGACATATCTGCTACATCATTTGATATGTCTATGATTTATTTGAATTATGTTGTGATGATTATGTCTATGATTTATCTGATTTATGTTGTGATAATATGTTTTAAATATTTATAACATAAGTATGTTTAGTGTATACATTGGCTTAGGTTTTGACTTCTTCAACTAGGGGGAGATTGTTGGGTTCATTGATCCCAATGTCCTAAATTTGAAGGACTAGCAAAACAATGTATACACATTTTTATCTAACCTGTGTTTAAGGTGAATGATTACAGTTTGTCCTGATAAGCTATGATAGGACAGGTACCCTAAGTGTCTAAGTCAGGTATGTTCTTATCTAAGTGGTGGAAATACATATAACTATCCAAGTCCACAGGCATTGAGTGAAAATCATTCACTCAACGCTAGATGTCTTATAGCACTGAGTGAAGCCTATACAGTCAAAGCCAAGGAAGTGGCAAGCTAAGAAAATGGCCAAGTCCATAGGTGTTGTGTGAAGTCAACTCACTCAATGCCATATAGCAAAAGGCTGTTAGATATGCTAAAGCTGTAAAAGCCTGAAGTTAGAATGAGCTGAAATGTGGCCAAGTCCATAAGCATTTTGTGAAGTCAACTCACTCAACGCCATGCTACTAAACAGAAAATTGGCTAAGGCAAAAAGCGTTGATGGAGGCGTATTCACTCAATGCTCTCATCGCTTAATTTGCTGAAGGAGCAGAATGTTTGCTAAGATAAAAAAGCATTGAGTGGAGGTTACTAACTCAACGCTGTCAATGCCTAGTGAAGACAGAATTTTGTCTAAGGGGTTTGGCGTTGAGTGATGCTTACTTACTCAATGCCAAGTAATAGAAAGCTAATAAAGCAAGTTTAGTGTTGAGTGAAGCCAAATCACTCAACGCCTAGTAACAGATGCATATTCAAAGTATTTTGGCATTAAGTGAAGGTTACTCACTCAACGCCAAGAGACAGTAAATCTGCCTAAGTGTTTTGGCATTGAGTGAAGCTTACTCGCTCAACGCCTATGCTAATGTTGCTTGAATTTTGGCTAAGTCCACAACTGGTGATGTCAACAAGTCAACATATTTCAAATAAGTGACGGGATGACTACCGTACGCGACAAAGGTTGCCGCAGACATACTGTATAACAGTTGGCATTAAAGCAAACTTGCAGGCAGCATTAAAAGTGTGGGACTAATTGCTAAAAGAGCCATTGGGTCTCAATAAATAAAAGAAGTAACAGATGTTCTTCTTCTCTGCCATTATTGTGGAGCTATAGAACAGGAAGCTCAAGCTAAGAAAGAAAAAGAGCAAGTCAGCTATTGGAATCAACATCTTTAACAGCAAGATATATGGTGTCATTCTCACATGCACCAGCAAGCTAGTTCAGAGTATCTTCTCTGAAAATAAGGTAACAGCCAAGGGCAGACCCATGCAGTCGGTTCTTCATAGTTCCAGTAACTCAAGAACCTGAAGATCTTTGTCTAGAAGCTGTGAAGAGAAGAAAGCTTGAAGAAGTAGAGATCTGAAAGATGGATTAGGGTACTATTCCTCAGGATTTAAAGTTAGGCTGAATCACCTCAGCCCAGGAAAGAGAGAAGGGCAGAACAGGGTTCTGCAAGTTACTTCCAGCACAAGGATCATTGTTGCTGTGAAGAAGAGAAGGCTGAGCTTCTTTCTCAGTTTAGGGAGAGGCAGAACATTGCTCTACAAGTGACTTCTAGCACAAGTAATTACTTGTTGCTCTGAAGTAGTTAGGACTAAGTATATCTTAGTTCAGTAAAGGTAGACTCGGGATATAATCTCTTATAGTCATTGTTGGGCTGAGACAATCTTAGTCAAGAAGCTTGACACAGAGAAATATCTCGTGTAAAGAATATCCATCAACCCACTTTCATCCTGTAGGATTCAGTTTACCTAGATCTGAGCTGTAGGTACCTAAAAGGGTACTGAGTTTTAGGAGTGATGCAGCACGCTGAGAGTAGGGATGTGTGCCTGAAGCTATAGGGCTATAGAGCCTTAGTTGTAGGCCTTAGAAATAAGGATGAGGTAGGTGATCAGTGGATCACTTAGCTGTAGGAGCTCTGTAGGGCTCTAAGGTAGGAACCCTTGTGGTTCTGAGCTTGGATTCTGTGAAGAATCTGTGTATAAGGCTGAGGGCCTGAGGTGTAAGCTTATTGGAGCATTTTGGAGAACTGTCTAGTCTAATAAGATAGTTGGATAGGTGGGAGGGAAAGTGGATATACCCAGTTGGGGAACTACTTTAAATATCAGTGTGCTTTGCTGTGTTATTTTCTTTGTGCAGGGTAAATTATCTTGAAAGCAGTAATTAATTAACCACTCAAACAGCAAACTAAAAGAAAATAAAAGAATTAATAAAGAGACCAATAACCTATTCACCCCCCTCTAGGTGATTTAGCAATCCATGAAATTAATGACTTTTAACCATCCTATGTTAGAGTTGGTGATATGGGTTTAGTCTGGTTAGTCCCCGAGCGGATGTCTACTTGCTCCATCAATAATTTAATACGTAGGAATGCTGACCCATCCATGGTTATGAAGACCTTCGAATTTGATGCTTTTATTTCGGATTTTTATAATGCACGTAGTATTTCACTTTATTTCAAGTTTCCGACTTTTTACTGTACATCTATTTTCTACCTGAGTGGCTTTCTTCATCTTTTCTCTCTCCCACTAAAAGTTCTCTTGGGTAGGAATGCTTGATACCCTTTCGAGTTTCCTCGAAATTTTTTTGTTCCTATGTTTGACAGGTTCTCATTGCTGTGGGATGATCACACTACTACAACTTTGATTGTGGTGCAGGATTTGCCCCCTGTTGCTACTGCTTTCGACTATTTTCCCCTCACGAGCCACTCATCGATAATGAGTGGTTTTGAGCGGGGGAGGATTGATGGAGACGCTGTCCCGCCACTGGTTCATGATGACGTTGCTGTTGCGGTCGTTGATCCCCGACATAAAGAGTTTGTTGATTGGGAGGATCGTTGTCGCAAGCTTGAAGATAGGATTCTACCGCGAAATCCATCGCCAATTCCGCGCCAACTCCCGCTACATATTATGCACACCGTCCGCAGTTACCATCATATAAAATATATGTTTATAAATTAAATATTTATAATTATATATTTTTAAGCATTTTTATTTTAAGCATTTTATGAAGCATTTTATTTTCATGCATTTTATTTTTATTGCATTTTCCTATTGTTATTTCTATTTCATGTATGTGATGGGTTGCCTGTAACCATCTAAGTTTTAGATTATTTTTGTATGATGGAGATTGAGTAGTGTATTATATATATATATGTTTGTATGGGTAATGAAAAGACAAGTTGAATGATCAGCAAAACCTAATTGAGGTCCCTCCTATTGATCTCTTCCCCCTCTCTTGAAATTTCGGCCAAACCATATCCCCTCTATCAAAAACTATCGGCTCCCTCTTCTCCTCCTTCTTAGTCGCCGACACCCTTCTCCATTCCCTTTCAACTCTCGGCCATACTCCTCCCTCTCCACAAAAGAAAACTGACCACCGTCCTCACCGCCCCAAAAACCCGAGCAGCCCCTCTCCATCCTTTCCTCCTTTCCAACTCAAAAACTCGGCCACCCTCTCTCCCAAAAAACTCGAGTAGCCACTCTCCTTCCCTTTCTCCAAGCCACCGGCCTCCCTCCTCTCTTCCCTCTCTTTCCAAACCCCCTTAAGGTTCGGCCAACTATAAGCCGCACCCCTCTTCATCACCTTAGAAGATTTTAGCCGCCTCCTCCTTTATAATATCGGCCATGAAAGGAGGGGTTAGATCTGGTTTACTCTAGAGGGGGGGGGTGAATAGAGTATTAAAAATTTTGGTTGTTTTAAGCTTTATATATCAGAGTGAAAATAAGTGATACTAAATATAATAGTAGAAGAAAAAATAAGCTAAGATATTCTAACTATCACAGCCACAGCAAGAACAAAAATAGAAAATGAGCAACTAGACAACACAAGAAGATTTTATAGTGGTTCCCCTAAACTTGGGTACATCCACTCTTTTACCACCCTGGTAGAAATCCACTAGTAGGTTTTGATCACGTGTCTGCCACCAAAATATCTATTTGCAGGGAGATATTGCAACCCTTTAGGCTTTTGATCAGGTGCCCAAAAACCAACCCAAGTCTTTTGATCAGGAGACTTGACAACCAAGAGCTAACTTTTGAAGAGAGTTAAAACCCTTTTACAAGAGGTGAGAGAAGGTGATGGTGTGTTATCTTTCTATAATCAATAGAGAAGACTAGTGGATCTTTGATGTTGACAAAGATCCCCATGAGGTTTTGATGGTTAAGGAAGATTGGAGCTTTGCTTCAGGGTGTAGGTCTTCAGCCTTGTCTGAAAGCAGTCCTGGAAATTTTCTCACTGAATAAATCTTTGTAGTCCTGAATTTTCCTGGAAGTGAAGCTTGAGGAAGACTCTTGATTGTGATGATTGTTCTTCTTCTTTCTTCAGAATTGACAAGATGAAACACAGTGAATTTTCTGCACTGTGAGAGAGAGAGTTGTGAAAGATTAGTCGGTCTCAGTGCTATATATTTTGTCTATAAGTTCTTATGGTTCCTTCTCTGTATATATATTTATATGTCAGTCTGAAGGATAAAAAAAATCTCTTTTTATATTCTCAGGCAATAAATTCTCCTTTGAAATTTGAATTACTGCCTTAATTGAAGGCTGATCTGGAGAATACAAATGACTGGAATTTATCATAAATGTGTTTCCAAACTGTCCCTTAATAAAATAAGCAAGTAAATATCCTGATGAATACCATAATTAATGCTCCCAATAACGGCCATATTTAGAGGAATATAAGCATTAATTACTCAGGAATAATAGTGCTATTAATATAGAAATAAAGGAACAGAAGGAAGAGAAACTTCTCATTCTGGAACTAGACAGATATCGTCGACCACTAAACAGAATTTGTCAACCTTAGTTCCAAGATCGTCGACCTAAGAATTCCAGTTCGTCGACCTGAGCTCTGCGAACTACGTACTGAGAATGGATTACCAAAACTGTGCTCGGAGTTCGTCGAGCTGAGAATCTGTCTGAAGAAAACTCATCATCGACCTGAGCTCGAATATCATCAAGCTCAGCTCAGAGAATTAACTCTGAGTTCGTCGATTTGAGATCGACGATCGTCGAGCTGAGTTCGAAGAACTTCGAATTGATCATACTGTTCTCTGAAAAACTTCTAAGTCTCAGTCTCCTGAGGTCCTCTGTTGGCTGGTCCAAGAAGGTTTAACTTAATGACTTAGCCTACACTCTAGGACTACTAGACTTGACCCTTGATATACAAGATGGGTCAGACTCAGACTAAAATAGTGAACCTAGCCCAAATCCAACTAGGGGTCCAACAATCTCCCCCTATTTGGGTAAGGTCACTAAGTACAATGCATAGGAAAAGAAAAATACAAACATACAACATGAAAGAAAATATCTGACAAAATGAAAACCAATTAAGCAGATAGAAAGAATATCCACAGAGAATACAAATAGTTTTAGGGCCTATCTGGAGGAGGAGCAGAAGAAGATTTAGTGAACACTATTGTTCTGAGAGGATCTTCTGCTTCTTGCTTAGACATCTTCAGGTCTTGAGCTGCCAGAAGAGTTATAGTAGAAGCTCTAGGCACAACAGCTTCTGGGTGAACCTGTATATAAGCATTTGTATCAAATAGTTCTTTGTCTACCTCAAAGTTTTCAAGCTCTTTCTATCTGAAAGAAGACATAATTGTAAATTGTGATGGATCAGTTCCTTCGGTCTTTGCATTGTTTATCTGAGATAAGCCTATCAATTCATGGAATCTAGCCATCCTGAAATTTGGATCAAGCTCTGGTTCATATCTTGGATCAGCTGAATCATCCTGAGTAGTCCTTTGAGTCTTTCTGAAAATAACAAAATATTGCTGAAAGTTTGTTGAATGATAGTCCTTTATAGATTTTTCAGCATAATTGGAACTTGGTGGTCTGCATTCACTGTATTTTCTAGCAGGAATGGAAGATTGTCTTTGAGCTAGTCTTGAAGATTGTCTTGAGTAAGAAGGAGTGGGTCTAGAAGATTTTTTTGAATACTAATTATGAGCTGGCTTGGGAGGTTGAGAAGCACTAGAGGTATACTTTACAAGATTGCCTGAAGCTTTTGCAGCAGTATGAGGAGGAGGAGGTGGATCTTTCTTGAATTTCTTCACTGGAGAAGATCCAGACCTTTTCTTCTTCTTCTGTGCTTTCGCCTGGTTCCTGGACAGTCTCATCCAATGAGGAGTTGTTGGAGTAAGAGGAATGTAGTGCAAAATATAATATGGAATATCATTACCTAGATTGAGCTTAGGAACAGCCTTTCCTGGAGCTTTCCTCTTCTTTGATTTGGATCTATTGAAAGTATCAGAATTAGAATCATCTTTTGAATCCTCCTCATCATAAGATAATCTAGGAGGATTATCATATAAATCATCTATTTCTTCTAATGTTTGTTTTGAAATCTGTTTATCTGCTTGAGGAGGAACTGAAGGTAGAACAAATGTAGGAGGAACAATAATCTCTGTCCTCAACTGAGAATCTTCTAAGTCATTATTAGTCTAAAGAAAATCATTAAGCTCAGGATCTTTTTGCAACTGCTCAATCTCTAGTGCAACATCCTTTATAATTAAATAATCTAGACTGGGTATAGAACAATTATCCATTACATTGGTTGTGCAAGCAGGTTCCACAACCATATTAGTAGCAAAACTTGCCTGAATGGCCTGAAGAGTTTCTGTACTAACTGGAGCTGTATAGCAAATAATATCTGTGCAATACTTGGGAGAAATAAATAAAATAATGTTTCTATATAGTAAGTCAAACGAATCTAGAACTGACTTCAGTTCAACTGCTAGAGAAATTGAACAGTATTCAGAAAGAATCACTAAGGATTCAACTGCATCTGCATCTAGTATATCAGTATCAACAAACTCTACTACTACTACTGTTGTTGTTGCTATTGCTATTGTTTCTGCTGCTACTGGAGTTTTTGATGCTACTAGAGTTTCTGCTGCTACTAGAGCCGCTTCTTCATTGAACATCTCCCCCTGCCTGGTTTCAGTAAGCACTGGAACCAGGCCCCTAACTGAAGAAGGAGGGATAGAGGAGGCAGAGAGTTGGGCAGCTAGAGAAGAAATGGATGTAGCAAGAGATAAAACAGCCTCTACTATGAGTTTTTTTAGAAAAGGTGTGATGGATTGCAAAATAGATAAAATGAAGTGGGAATCCAAGTCCATGAATTCAATAGGGGTTTGAGTGTATACACACGGATTGAGGGAGGATGATGATGGATGACAGGGTGAGGAATCTGGCATGGGCTCATCGTGAGGTGATGGAGTATTGACGGGGGATGATAGATTGAATGTTGGTATGGATGATAAGTTGTGAAGTGGGATGTCAGTAAGATGTGAAGGAGGAGGAGACAGAGGAGGATTAATATGCTCTGGTGTAGTAGCATGCAATGGAGATTGAATTGGGGATTTTTGATGTTCAGGGGATAGATGTGGTGAGGGAGAATGGACTGTAGTATGAATTGGTGAAGAAATATGGACTGGGGAAGTAGGAGGTGTTGGTTGATGTTCTGGAGATGTGGAAGTATGCTGGAGGGTTGTTGAGGGAGTTTGAATAAGAGGAGGTGGAGGGGAATGGAAAAATCCTTAGTAGGGTGGGGAGTGGCTGGAGCAGCCCTTGTACCCTCCGAAGTTCTGGAAGAGGAAGCCTTGGATGGCTTAGAGATGTTCCTCTCCCACCTTCCAATAAGGCGCAGGTATGCCTCTTGGAGGCATTAATGAATATGGTAAGAGAGACCAGTGATTCAGCAACCTTGTCCTGCAGGAAGATCCCCAGAATTCTTCCAAAACACACTTCTTTCTTGGTGTTTTTCTTCTTAATCAACTCAAACATGATTTTGGCCCAGTTCACGGCCTTCTTGTTCACTACTGCGCACATCATTAGAAACTATTGTCTAGTAATGTAATCATGAGCAGTGTGCTTGAACAGCAATACTTTTCCTACAATATCTGCCAGAAACTTGTAGTCTGCAGATAGATGTTTCTTTAGCAGTTTTTTAGGGGTGTCTCCAGAATAACCCATTCGAATCAACATCTCATCAAATTCAGCAGAGTCGATTTCTAATTCCTCTTCTCCATTTAGTAAACAAAAAATTTCAGTTAGAACATCAGGGGTAAGTGAAACGGTATTACCCGATATTGTCACAATCATCATATCAGCGTCTGGAGTCGATAGAGTGAAGACCCATTCTCTGATTTCTGTCGCCGCAATCTTCATCCTGGTAGTAATCAGATTCTTCAACTGTAAATCTTCAAACAATTTTAGGATGTCAAAGAATATCTGGTCCGAGTGTTGGAATTACTCGAAATCTATGTCGAAACCCATGTCGAACATCATAGCTGCAAGAGCGCTTGTTGGAATCGCCATGTTCACCTACAATAAAGAAACAGAGATCAAGTGTAAGGGAACTGAAAGTGCCGGATGGAGCTCGAAGAAAACCTAGATATAAGTTTTTTCGGAATATGAAATGACAAACTCCATCCTGTGAAAAAAAAAATTCTTCGATCTGAGGTCGACGAGATATTTTATTGATAAAAGAGTTCGTCGATCTACGTCTGAAGAAGGTAAAACTTTTTGTTGTCCTCAGGTCGACGAAAATTTTTTGCAGCTAGATCGTCGATCTCCGGTCGACGAAAATGACTCACATAGAGAGTTCGTCGATCTCAGGTCGACGAATTGTGGCAAATTCTTCGACCACAGACAGAAAGTTTAATTAAAGCTTCTTCATTAATCATACCAATCTTATTTAGGAAGAACACATGGTTTCTTTCATCCAAGGGTTTGGTGAAGATGTCTGCTCTTTACAAATCAGTGTAGATATAGAGAAGATTAATTTTCTTTTTGTCCACACACTCTCTAATGAAATGATGTCTTATATCTATATGCTTAGTTCTACTACGATAAACTGGATTCTGAGCAATAGAAATTTCACTTGTATTATCACAAAGTAAGGTTGAATTATTTAAGTTGTATCCATAGTCTAAAAGTTAGTTTTGTATCCACAGCATCTGTGAACAACAACTGCCAGCTGCTATGTACTCAACTTCTGTTGTTGATGTAGACACATATATTTGCTTTTTGCAAAACCAGGAGACAAGTCTAGCACCAAGGAACTGGCATGTTCCTGATGTGCTCTTCCTATCCACTCTACATCCAGCAAAGTCAGCATCTGAGTATCCAATCAACTCAAATTCTGACTCAGTTGGATACCAGGGTCCTAGATTTGTGCAACCCTTTATATATCTTAAAATTCTTTTAAGGAAAATAAGATGAGATTCTTTAGGGTTCATTAGGAACCTAGCACAAAGGCATGTAGCAAACATTATGTCTGGCCTACTTGTTGTGAGATACAATAGGGAACCAACAATTCCCCTATATAATTTCTGATCAATAGGCTTTCCATGTTCATCAGAGTCAACCACAGCATTAGTAGCCATGGGTGTTTTATTTGCTGAGGCATCTGACATCCCAAACCTTTTAATTAGCTCCTTAGAAAACTTGGATTGTGATATGAAGATGCCATCAGGCAATTGCTTCACTTGGAGACCAAGGAAGTATGAAAGTTCACCCTTAATACTCATCTCAAACTTTGAATGAAAAAGGTCAGAAAACCTTTTGCATAGTTTGGGATCAGTTGAGCCAAATATAATATCATCTACATAAATTTGTACTAATAATTTTGTATCTTTATAATGCTTAATAAAAATAGTCCTGTCTACCATGCCTCTAGAAAATTTATGCTCTAACAAGAAGCTAGCTAAGGTCTCATACAAGGCTCTTGGATCTTTCTTTAAAACATAGAGAGCTTTATGCAATCTAAAGACATGAGAGGGATTAGTTGGAGAGATAAAACTTGGTGGTTGCTCCACATAAACTTCCTCTTTGAGTTCTCCATTCAGAAATGCACTCTTGACATCCATTTGATAGACTTTTAACTTTTTTAAAGCAACATATGGAAGGAAGATTCTTATAGCCTCAAGCCTTGCAATAGGGGCAAATGTCTAATCATAGTCAATGCCTTCCTCTTGCCTATAGCCTTGAGCTACTAGCCTTGCCTGGTTCCTTATGATAGTTCCTTAGGCATCAAGTTTATTTCTAAGTACCAACTTAGTTCCAATGACTGGGTAGTCTTTGGGTCTTGGAACTAAGTCCTTAACTCTACATCTTTCAAACTGATTGAGCTCCTCATGCATAGCAATTATCTAGTGTGGATCTTACTCAGCATCTTTGATGGATTGGGGCTCAACTTGAGATATGAAGCAGGCATGCATCACATCCTGGTGGAGTTGATGCCTTGTCTGCACACCTACTGATATGTCTCTTATTAGTTGAGATATAGGATGATCTATAGGTAGGACAGAATCAGTTGGTGGAGTTGGTTCAGCAATAACATGGGGAGTTAATTCCTCTGGTGGAATTTAGTTAGCTGTTGTTGGCTCTCCATTAAATTTAGTATCTTCATCATCACTTTCCTCAGCAATATGTGGAGAAGGATGTGTAACACCCTAATTAGTGAGGGCCAACTCATCCAGCTTCTCACACATGTTAAGTACCTGCAAGGTTTCACTGGTAGAAGCTATCTTCTCCTTTTAAAACATGTTAGTCTCATCAAAAGAAATGTGAATAGACACTTCCATTTTCATGGTTGATTTATTATATACCCTATAAGGGTTGCTTACTTGGGAATATCCTAGAAAAATTCCAACTTTAGCTTTGGCTTCAAACTTTCTAAGGTATTTCTTGTTATTGTTATGGATGTAACAGACACAACCAAATACTTTAAAGTAGTCTACTTTAGGTTTCTTCCTTTTGAGTAGTTCATAGGGGATCTTTCCTTAAGTTTGTGTATAAAACTTCTGTTCAGGACATAGTTTGTTGTGCCCACAGCCTCTGCCCAAAAGGATAGGGGCAGGTGAGCATCTGTAATTAATATGCCTACAGCTTCAATGAGTGTTCTGTTTTTCATTTCAGATACCCCATTGTGTTGAGGAGTTCTATGAATAGAGAAATAATGTCTAATACCTTCCTTATCCAGAACTCTTTCATAAGAAGAGACTCAAACTCTGTACCATGATCACTTCTGATCAATGCAACTGGAGTAGAGTACTCAATCTGTATGATCTTGAGAAAATCTGTAAGAACCTCGAAGTTATCTGACTTGTTTCTCAAGAAGAACACCCAAGTGAACCTTAAGAAGTCATCATCAATCACTAAACTATAAGACTTTCCTCCTAGGCTTTGTATAGTAATGGGTCCAAAAAGATCCATGTGGTGCAAATACAAAATCCTAGGTAAATCACTCTTGTTAAGTAACTTGAAAATATTTTTAGTTTGCTTGCCTAACTGACAAGCCCTGCAAAAGCTTTCCTTCTTATAGGGGTAAGAAGGCAATCCTCTAAAAAGGTTGTCTTTAGATAACCTAGCAATGTTTTTCAAGTTAACATGTCCTAATCTCCTATGCCAAAGTTCATTGTAGTTACTGGTTTGGTTAAACAAACAAATTTCTATTTTAGCTAATTTGAAATTGAATATGTAGATATTTCCTACTCTAGAGCCAGTTAAAACAGTTGTATTGTCAGCAGAATAAATAATGCAAGAGGATTTGTCAAATGATACTTGAAACCCTTTATCACAAAGTTGACTAATAGAAATCAGGTTGTGCTTTAATCCACTTACATAAGCTACTTTCTTGAATGTGACAACTCCAATCATTACATTTCCATAGCCTTTAGTCTGGCCATAGTTGGAGTCACCAAAAATAACTTTGGGACCTAGCTTGGACTTATAGTTGAATAGATTATCCTTGCTGCCAATCATATGTTTTGAACAACCACTATCCAGATACCATTGTTCCTCAATGGTAGGTTAATCTTTCACCTGCACAAACATACATTAGAAATTCTTGACCCAGGTTACCTTGGGTCCTTGTTGATTTACATAATTAAAGCTAGAGATGTATGAATACTCTTGTTGATTTTTATAGCCTAAGGGATGAAATTTTCTTGGTGGAATTTTCCAGTGGTTAAAAGAATTAAAGTTTTCTCTAGATTGATTAAAAGTCCTATTAAAATTAAATTTTTTATTATTATGAACTGAGGTCGATGAATTCTAGTCCGTTCGTCGATCTGAGGTTGACGAACGGGGATGAGTTCGTCGAACTCCACTCAGAGAATTAAAATATTAATTTTTTGGGCCCCAATTTCGTCGATCTTTGGTTGGCTAACCATACCGGCTTCATCGATCGCAATTTAGAGAATAGTTGTAGTAGAATTCTGCGTTCAGAGTTCGTCGACTTGAGCTCGACGAATAGGATATATTTCTCCGATCTGAGCTCGACGAAATCTGCTTAACTTTGTTATTGTTAAGAATTTTCTTATTCTTTCTTCTTTTCTTATTCTTTTGTTTTAATACAATTTGTTTATCATGATTATCTTCTATTTTTTCTTTACCCTTTTCAGAAATAAATTTTATGGGGGTGGATAAAATGTTTTTTTTGAATAAGTGGGTGTTGGCTTGATGAAGCACCTAGGCCCGGCTTGCTATTAAGTCTGGCATTCACTGTGTTTGTGATGTTCATCAATATGACGCTTATCCCATTCAGGGATTCTTCAAGTTGCCTAGCCTCAAACAATTAAATTTTAAATTTCATGATCTGTTCATTAGCTAAAGTTATTTCATTCTTTAATTTGTTGTTTTTTGACAGCAGGTTTTCTTGTTCATTTACTTTCTCTCTAAGTTGTTTAATTTCTTTTTCAGAGTTAATTAAATCAAGACATAAAAATTTAAATTCAATTTTAAATTTTTCTTAATCAAAATCAAAAGAAGATAATACCTGATCCTATTCAGATAGAGGTTCCTCAGTGTCTGATTGGTTTGCTTCAGAATGGGTGCTTGATGCATCAATAGCCATCAAGCATATTTCCTTGGCCTTTGATTCCTCTTCATCTTCACTAGAGTTGGAAGATGAAGATTCTTGTTCAGTGTCACTCCATGTTTCAGTAATGAAGCTTTTCTCCTTCCTTTTGTGCTTGCTGTAGGAGGGCATGTTGTAGTATTATTTCCTGGTCTCCTTTTATCTTCTTTTATCTTTCTTTTGAGTCTCTGGACACTCTGAAATGAAGTGTCCAGGCTTCCTACAGCCAAAACAAACTATTTCTTTAGTTGGTGTTTTGTCATACCTGGGTGTGTCATCTTGCCTTGATGACTTTCTTCTGAAGTCCCTCTTTCCCATTTTGTAAAATCTCTTGGCTAAGAGACTTAGGAATTCTTCATTGACAGGTTGGGCTTCTGATTCTTCAATAGCTTTAAATGCTATATTTTTCTCCTTTCTCCCAGATGAAGGAGTCTTCTGTTCTGCAGCTTCTCTTGACTTAATCAGTTGCTCATAAGATTTGAGCTTTCCCAATAGAGATTCAGTGGAAATCTCATTAAGGCTTCTGATTTCCTTGATAGGAAAGATTCTATAATCCCGTGAGCTATGGAAGCACATAAGGATTTTGTCATTCACTTCTGTAAGAGTAATGTCCTTGTCCAATGTCCCAAAAGAGATGAGGTTGGATCTCCTATCCTTTCTCTCATCAGCAGAACCATCTATCATCTGGTTAAGAGAATCCCAAATGACCTTGGCTGATGTACATTCAGCCACCTTCTGTAAGATGTCATCAGACATAGTCTGAGCAAGAATATTCATGGCCTTTACATCAGCAATCTTGGCCTTTTTCTGAGCATCTGTCCACTCAGGTGGTGGAACAGTATGTGTGCTTGATGTTGAGGTGGATGTAGTCACTAGAGCAGGAGGTCCTGTCAAAATTCAATTGAAAATTTCCTCATCAATAGAGTTCATATAAAGTTTAATTCTTTCATTCGAGATGGAAAACTTATTTAACTTTCACACTGGAGGTCAGGTGCTTGCATAATCCTTATTATGTTCCTTACTATAAGAAATAAGCTAGAGAGATTTAGATATAAGAAGGATCTATTGGTTCAAGTGTTACCTTGTTCAACCAAGAGAACAACCCTCTGATACCAATTGAAAGGAGGGGTTAGATCTGGTTTACTCTATAGGGGGTGAATAGAGTATTAAAAATTTTGGCTGTTTTAAGCTTTATATATCAGATTGAAAAAAAGTGATACTAAATATAATAATAGAAGGAAAAATAATCTAAGTTATTCTAACTATCACAACCACAGCAAGAACAAAAACAGAAAATGAGCAACCAGGCAACACAAGAAGATTTTATAGTGGTTCCCCAAAACTTGGGTACATCCACTCTTCTACCACCCTGGTAGGAATCCACTAGCAGGTTTTGATTAAGTGTCTGCCACCAAAATATCTATTTGTCGGGAGATATTGCAACCCTTTAGGATTTTGATCAGGTGCCCAAAAACCAAACCAAGTCTTTTGATCAGGCCACTTGACAACCAAGAGCTAACTTTGAAGGGAGTTAAAACTCTTTTACAAGAGGTGAGAGGAGGTTATGGTGTCTTCTCTTTCTCAAAACAAAAGAGAAGACTAGTGGATCTTTGATGTTGACAAAGCTCCCCTTGAGATGTTGATGGTTCAGGAAGACTGGAGCTTTGCTTCAGGGTCTAGGTCTTTAGTCTTGTCTGAAAGCAGTCCTGGAACTTTTCTGACTGAATAAATCTTTCTAGTCTTGACTCTTCCTGGACATGAAGCTTGAAGAAGACTCTTGATTGTGATGATTGTTCTTCTTCTGTCTTCAAACTTGACAAGGTGAAACACAGAGAATTTTCTGCACTGTGAGAGAGAGAGTTGTGAAAGATTAGTCTGTCTCAGTGCTTTATATTTTCTCTGTATGTTCTTATGGTTCCTTCTCTGTGTATCTTTGTATATGTCTGCCTGAAGGACAAAAAAAATCCCTTTTTATATTCTCAGTCAACAAATTCTCCTTTGAAATTTGAATTACTTCCTTAATTGCATGATGATCTGGATAATACAAACGGCTGGAATATATCATAAATGAGTTTCTCAACCGTCCCTGAATAAAATAAGCAAGTAAATATCATGATGAATACCGTAATTAATGTTGACAAAAACGGCCATATTCAGAGGAATATAAGCATTAATTACTACGGAATAATACTCCTATTAAAATAGAAATAAAGGAACAGAAGGAAGAGAAACTTCTTATTCTGGAATTGGACAGATATCGTCGACAACTGAACAGAATTCATCGACCTGAGTTCCAAGATCGTCGACCTAAGAATTCCAGTTCGTTGACCTGAGCTCTGCGAACTGCGTACTGAGAATGGCTTACCAAAACTGCACTCTGAGTTCGTCGAGCTAAGATTCTGTCTGAAGAAAACTGATCGTCGACCTAAGCTCGAATATCTTCGAGCTCAACTCAGAGAATTAACTCTGTGTTCATCGATCTGAGATCGACGATCGTCGAGCTGAGTTTGATGGACTTCGAACAGATCAAACTGTTCTCTGAAAAACTTCTAAGTCTGAGTCTCCTAAGGTCCTCTACTGGCTGGTCCAAGAAGGTTGAACTTAATGACTTATCCTACACTTTAGGACTACTAGACTGTACCCTGGCTATACAAGATGGGTCAGACTCAGCCTAAAATATTGAACCTAGCCCAAATCCAACTAGGGATCCAACAGGCCACCACCTTTTCTCACTCCTCCTTAAAATATTCGGCCAAAGAGGTTGTAACGCCCCGAAACTTAAAAGTGAAACGGGCAGTGTTCGAACCAAGTTCGGGTCTTGGTAAGGTGAGCATGGCCTGTGACACGGGCATGTCACATGGTTGTGTCGTGCTCGGGTAGTCGAGTCGAGGTTTACGAGCGTTGAGTTCTCGAACTCGGCTGGTGACACGGGCGTGTCATAGGGCGTGTCAGGCACACAGTATGTGACACGGGCATATCACATGGCTGTGTACTCCTCTGGATGTTAGGTCTTGTGTCGACTGAGGGACACAGCCCGGAATACGAGTATGTACTGTATGACAGGGGTGTGTCATATTCGGTACGGGCATGTTGCCACCGGTGCCCACTAAGGGTCTTGACGGTTGGCGTGGCGGTTATTCGTGACACGCCACTCGTCACGGGCGTGTCGATGACTCGACACGTGCATGTCAGGTTGGGACACGGGCGTGTCCTAACCCGTGTGCTTTTCTGTACTCGACAATCGTATCTGGATCGAGGCACATGACCTGGGACATGGCCATATGCAAAGCCGTGTTCGGCCCTGGATTAAGAGATTTTAGGCAAATCTGAGCCGTTCATTTTCTTTAAACAAGATCTGACGGCCCAGATGAGTTCCTGCCTTCTTAAGTTCGGGAATAGAGGATTAATTCCTCATTTCCTCTTAAGTTATCTCTTTCTAAGGAGTTAGAGAGAGGAGAGAGCAAGGAAGAAGGAAGGGGAGGAATCCGGCCGCCGACGGAGCGTCGGAGTACCAAATTGAGAACCGAGACCGGATCCGTGGAGAGAATTCCCTTGCGAAGCCTTTCATCCGGCTAGTTTTTCATGGCGCCAAAGCAGACTTCAAGGGTAACGATTCTCAACTTGATCATGTGAAGCTCTTCTTCCTTTGCATAGGAAAACCCTCTTACGCGAGTGTGCGGTGAGTTTGCGGTGTTCCTTGGTGTAGATATGTAAAGTCCCCCTTGTTTAGAGTCCGGAATCATAGTACGGACATAGGCATTATGTGTGAAGCCTACCTGGACGTGTTTGTCTGGATCGGTGATGTTGCATTGCATGAGTGGCCGGAGAAGACTCCGTGCCTTTGATTATTTTTGGGTTTCTACGCAGTAGATTGCATCAGGGATCCTTGGGGATTAACTCCAAGGCGCACCCGGAAAACTGGGCGGAATCATAATTCTGCTAACTTGGCGGCCGGGGAGCCAACCTTGAACATAACTTGGTTATGTGATGATTGGGGATGTTTTATGATTCGGGTGAAGCTTGGCCCGCCTCTACGTCTTAAAGTGACTAGTCGGCGTGAGCAACGGGCGGGTGAAACGGACCTGGGCTTTGCGGTTCGGTGCTAAAGGCCCTAAAGCTGAACTGACCATTGGCATAGTTGGGAGTGTTAGACTGCGGTCAGAAAGACTCAAAAATTCTCACAATGTTTTCCATCTCGAGGATGGTAGTGAAGCCATGGAATTGACCGGATTCACTGAGAATGTGCCCTGAGTGCACGAGGTGTTTGGCCGAGCGAGCCTACACCTGTGGCGAAATATACTTATACACTTAAATGTTTAGCTGGGCTAATGAAATGCAGGGAAGGAGCACCGCCATCCCGAGTATGGGGCGGGGTCGTTATAATTTGGTCATCTTTAGCTGACCGTTGCTTTGTTTGCCACCGTGCGGTGGAATGTTTCTTGCAGGTGCTGCGGAACCAAGCACCAAGTAGTGGGCTGAAGCCCAAGTTACTTTGCTGGCCCTCGAAGGCCAAAGAGAACTGTTATTTTACTTTTGTCATGTGTGGCCAGCCTGTGAGCCGATGTATGTAAAACATTTTATTGTCAAGTCAACATTTGTAAGGGCTTAAGGCCAAGTACTCTTTTGTGTATTTGTTGTATTTCATTCTTGTGATGTATAGTGGACATTCATGTCATTGTTGTGCAAATTCTGGGTTCTCTTAAACTATTTAGAAGCTTCCGCCAGAATGCTCTGTGTTAGGGCGAGTAGTTGAGAATTTTTGGTATTACTATGTAACCATTCTGAATGTCCGTGGTATATGGCGTCGGTTTCCAGCTTGACCTTCTGTTATATGCCATACGACGTATGGGGGTGTTACAATTTGGTATCTAAGGGAGGTTTTGGTCGTCTGTATTTGAATTCGCATGCGAATTGTTTTAAGGGGTGGTGAGAACATGAATGTGCGTCATCGTTATAACATAAAAGAACTCATGAATGTCCACTTAGGAATGAAAAATTACACTTGTTTTGAGGAACCTGAGTGTTCAAATGATTGCTTTTAACAATTTGTGTGTTGCCTAATCTAGGGTTTATGCTATATTAGGTAACTAGGAGCGGTGCTGGGCAGTCGGAATGTCCGCAATAAGCGAAAAGTAGTGCACCGAGTGACGTGCCTACAACACCTCCTTCAGCAGAAACTATCAGATTGGTGGCTGAAGCAGTCTTTGTTATGATCAATGCCCAAAAAGTGCAGCCCGCACCACCTGCTAATGAGCAAGAACCGATTAGAGTGGCAGAGCCAGGAGTGTTAGAGTGTGGGATAGTTGATACAGTAATTCCAAGGAGAGCCACAGAGAAACAGCTCAAGCATGTGATGAGCTTTAATCCTCAGGTATTCGACGGGATGGGAACACCAACTCAAGTTGAGGATTGGTTCCCTACTATGAAGAGGGTCATGACCGCCACAGAAATTGCAGAGTGGCAGAAGACCACAATAGCGATCTTCCTATTGGCTGGTGAGGCAAGGATGTGGTGGGACGAGTTTGAGGTTCATCTCTTAGTGGGAAGGAAACTTGCCGAAGTACCGTTGGAGGAATTCTCAAGGTTGTTCTTGGCCAGATACCTACCTTTTGCCCAGAAGCTTGAGATGGAGAATAAGTACCCTTGTTTGACTCAGGGAGAGAGTAGCGTGGATGAGTACCTCCACGAGTTTGCTCGGTTAGGTCATTATGTTGGTGCTATGTGTTAGAACACCCTATTACTAATTTGGGCAAGGATAACAATGTCTTTAGGGAATTGGTTTGACCTAGTTGTATAGTTGAAAAGGTCAAATTAGAATGAGTCTAAGGGTTAGAACTTAGGTTTGAAGTTTCCACCAAGACCATTCAAAGATTAGGATTCAGTGCTGAGACTAAGGCAATTTTCGTCGAGCTCAGGTCGACGAAACGTCGAACTCAGTTCGACGTTATCTGAGCTCAATTCTGCAAGTCATCGAACTCCGTTCGATGATCTTCGAGCTCAGATCGAGGTTTTGTATTCAGCTATTTTCCAAGTCGCTGAGCTCAGTTCGACGATCGTAGAGCTCAGGTCGACGTTTTCTGACTCTAGTATAAATCCAATCTCTGAGCTCAGGTTGACGATAGCTGAGCTCAGGTCGACGATTTTTGTGAGAGATCGACGCTTTAAGAATTAAAATTCAAGAGCAGTTTTGGAATTCTTTCAGAGTTATTTCCTGCATTTATTGCAAAGGATTATGTTACCGTTTTAAGCAATCTAGAGCAAGTTTCAAGGAAGGCTAAAAGGAATTTTACTTAGGACTTTCCCCAGAGACAGTTGTCATTTATGGAAATCATTTATGACTGAGTAACGACCATCTAAGTCAAAATCTTATATACTCCTACATAATATGTTTTTGAAAATACAATAGATCAATACAACCAGATAGGCATGAGATATACAGGATCATTGGATTGAGAAAAAGAGTTACAGAAGAGAGATCAAAATATACTCTGATAAAGAACTCATCTTCTGGAACATACAGATTCACAGAGAAAAAATCTTCAAGAACACAAGAAAGTTTTTTGTGGAGGAAATCATCTGCTCCTCCAAATCCTCATGTGTTCAAAAGCTTCAACATCAAGGACTCCAGACATCACATATTTCAGCATCTTCTGAAATCATCTTTTACTGGAGATCTGAAGCACCTGAAGACCTATCACCCTAGCAAAGCTCACCTTTCTGAACCTTTACAGATCTTTGGGGGAGCTTTAGTTTCATCTTCCACTTGTCTTCTCTCAGATTGTTGACAGAGAAGAACAACTCAACTCTTTCTTTCTTTTTCCTTTCCCTCCTATAAAAGGGTTTTTCAAAACTCCCTTCAAAAGTTCAGAGACTGGTTTCTGAGACCTTGTCAAAACTCAGTGGTGGCAAGACACCTTATCAAAAGATCTAGTTTTGGTTTTTGAGCACCTTATCAAAAGCTCATTGGTGCCCAGGACACCTGATCAACTATTCCTGCAGTGGATTCCTACCTAGGGTGGTAGAAGAGTGGATGTACCCAGGTTGTTGGGGAACCACTATAGATCCTTGTATCATCTGGTTGCTATGTGTTTGACTATACTGTGTGCTGTGTGTTTTCTTAGTTCTTGCTTTAGTTTTTATTTCATCACAAGCACCTTACACATATACATAAATTAAGTCTTCCACTGCTTTATAGTTTTAATTGTAAATTATTTTAAAAATACTATATTCACCCCCCACCCCCTCTAGAGTTAAGGTAGATCTTTTCCTCACTTTTAATTGGTATCAGAGCCAGGTTGGTTATTCAACATCTGAATTTTCAACAGATTGGTTGAACAGGCTAACACCTGAACCAAAAGATCCTTGATAAGATAAACATTCTATAGAGGATAGTTATTACTTTTTGTATTATATTTTTTTATATACAAAACCATGGCACAGAACAAAGACTATGCTAGCACCAGACCTCCAGTGTGCAACCTCTCTAAGTTTGCACTTTGGAAGGCAAGGATTAAGCTTTACATGAATTCTATTGATGAGGACATTTTTAATTCTATTTTGACAGTTTGTCCAAGACCCCTAGTGATCACAAGTACAAGGGTTGTTCCACCCCCTTCAGGAACAGATGCAGAAATAAAGAAATGGAAAGTTGCAGATGCAAAGGCTATGAATATCCTTGCTCAGACTATGTCTGATGAGATATTCCAAAGGTGGCTGAATGAAGTTCAGCAAAAGAGATATGGGACAAGTTATCTGAAATTTTCTAAGGATCTGCTGATGAAAGGAAGGACAGGAGATCCCATCTCATAAGCCAATATGAGAACTTCAAGAAAGGAGAAACTGAATTAGTGGCTGACATGTACAACAGACTCAGCCTAATAGTCAGTGAACTAAAAACACTGGACAAGGAGATCTCTCTAACTAAACTAAATTACAAGATCCTAATGTGCTTCCCTAGCACTTGGGACTCAAGGATCTGGCCAATCAAGGATGCCAGAAGCCTAACTGAAATTACTACTGAAGTATTGTTGGGCATGCTCAAGTCTTATGAGCTGCTCATCAAGAATAGAGAGTAAGAACAAAAGACTGCTTCTCTAGCCATCAGAAAGGAGAAGACCATAGAATTCAAAGCTATAGAAGATCTGTCTGAAGAAAAGGTCACAGGCAATGAAGAATTGATGAGTTTGCTGGCAAAAAGATTCTATAAGATGGCCAGGAAAGATTTCAGAAAGAGGTCATCCAGAGGGCATGAGAAGCCATGGTATGACAAGTCAAATAATAAAGAAATAATCTATTTTGGATGCAGGAAACTAGGCCATATTGTGCCTGACTGTCCAGAAAATCAAAATAAGGACAAGAAGGACAGGAAAGATAGGAGAAAAGACAAGGACTCCAGAGGAAACAACAGCAATAGATCCTCCTCCAACAAAAATAAACATACAAGGAAGGAGTTTGTAGCAGAAAGCTGGAGTGATACTGAAGAGGAATCAGAAGCCTCATCAAGCTCAAGTGATGATGAGGATGATGCTGAAGAAAAGAAATTCTGCATGATGGCTATCAATGCCTCTCAGCAAAATTCTGATGCAGAACAACGATCAGATTTAGAATCTGAAACTCAAACTGAAGAAGACCAGGTAATAGACTCCTTTGACTTTGACTCAGAGGACTTTAGGTATGAATTTAAGGCACTTTGTTTAGACCTGTTAAAATCTGAGAAAGAGATTATCTCTCTCAGAAATCAATTGTCTGAACATAGCACCTTAAAATCAGACAACCTCAAACTCTCTGAGGAGTTAAAATGCTGTAGGGAGGAGATAGATTCACTGAAAAGTGAGCTATCCCAGGAAAATAAGTCTGAAGAATCCCTTAATGGGAGAAGCATCAGACGGATGGACATCATAAGCATAGTGAACTCAAGATTCAACAGTAAACTGGGCTTGGGTGCTTCATCCAGCCAACCTATAGTATTAACAACCCCAATTAAATTTATTTCTAATAAAGGAAAGGGTGTTGTAGAGGTATCTAGGAAGAATCCAGATTTACCTAAGGAAAATCAAGTTCAACAGAAAACGTCGAACAGAGCTCGACGATCGTCGAACAGAGCTCGGCAATCCAAGGCTGGATCATCGAACTAAGATCGACGACTTCTGAACTCTGAACTCTGGTATAGTCGATCTTCGAACGGAGCTCGACGATATGACCCAAGATCGTTGAAATCAGGTCGACGATCGTCGAATGGAGCTCAGAGCTTTGAACCTTCTTTCAGAGGTAAATCTCAAGTCAATCCTAGAAGTCCCTCATCCCAAAGCTTCAACCCTTATACTAAATGGATAATACCTCCTAGGTGTAACGCCACTGGTTTTTCTGCATTTTGGTTTGATCATTGCTTGGCGTTATGATGACATGTCGTCAGCTTTCGCCATCGTTAGAGCGTGGTCATAGCTCTTTAGGTTCCTCTAGTGATCCATTAGGAGCCTGTTTGCAAGATTCCCCAGCTAGCCGGAGTCTGTTTTGGTGACTCGGTTGGGCCTCTTAGGGAATGCTTGTATTTTGGCTTCGGTTAGTTTTAGCCTGAGTTTTGATCGTCGGATGTTGTTTTCGACTTCGCCGTTGTGTTTGTAGCTGGGGTGTTTAGCTACGGTGCGATTTTTGTCGAAATCCGAGATCATTTGTTTTTTTTTCGCGTCGTTTTAACGTTCGTTTTGTTGGCCGGTAGTGGCTACTTGTTTGTTGTGCGTGGCCTTGTGTGATCGAGCTCGGGAAGGCCAGTGCTTGTTTTAGGATAAGTATGTTTAGCCATTTATGCTGTAAAAGTATATGTATGTGTATATATAAATATTTTTTTTAGTGTGTGTTGTGTGTGTGTCTATATATATATATATATCTGTATATATATATATATATATATATATATATATATATATATGTTTATATATATATATATATATATATATATATATATATGTATATAAATATACATATATATGTATTTAGTAGCTAGCAGGAGGGGGGCTCGGGTAACTACTTTTGTTTGCTTAGGCTTAGCTTTATAATAGCAATAAAAGCTTAGTGGCTGTTAGGATAAGCATAAGACTTGGTTAGTGGTTGAATATATTCTTATAGTTTAAGCTTTTGTGGCTAAGTAATATTATTTTTATAGCTTAGTGCGGGCTAATACTAATATAATATTAGCTAATGGGGGTATATCCCAAGCCTTCTCTTTATCTTCTTCCACTTTTCCCGAAGCAAGCTCAGCTTGATAACTTCCAGCGGAAGGAGCCGGCGGGAGACGGAAAACCTGCTGCCTTGGCCGGCGGTTTCCGGCGATCTAGAGCTCGGTTTGCCCGGAAATTTGCGGATTTGAGCTGCTCTCGCCGAGATCTAGCTTTCTAGGTAAGTTTATTAGCTTTTAGGGATGTTTTTAGAGACCCTAGAAATTCGGGTTTTCTCCTTTTACCTCTCTAACAGCTCCAGCTCTCGGTTTTCTTTAGGAAGCTTGGCTGCTAGTCCAACCCGTGGATTTAAGTGCTCCAGCTTAGCTTCCTAGGTGGCCGATCTTGCCTCCGGAGCTGAAGAATGGAGGTTTCCGGCTGTTTCCGAGAAGCAGAGGCAAGTGGCTCCCTTGCCCTTGCCCCCTTTGTGTTTGTAAAGCTTGCTCAACTCCTTTATTTCATTTTATTTCCTGTGCAATAGCTGAATCAGCCACTTTGGGTTGTTTTGTTTTGGGTTTCTCTATCCTTCCTTTCAATTAACTTGATTAGTAGCTTAATTAGCAGCTTGTTTGAATTTTAGCCTATGTGTAATGATGTCTTAAGGGTAGGGTAGTGCTGCTAGATCGGTTAAGAAAGAGCAGCATGAGCCTTGGAATTTATTTTCAAGACTCTGCTTTCTTGCTTTGGGTAGAGTTTGGCATTATTTGGGTTATAGTCTAATTTATTAGGTTGTGGTCAGGTAGGAGAGATAGTAGTGAGAGCTGGAATAAAATCCCAGCTCTCGGGTTATATAAAGCATAGTGGTAAGCTAGTTTGTAGCTGCTGTTGTCAAACTTGCCAAAGCAGGTTTGGCGTTGAGTGAGGTAGGCTCACTCAACGCCATAGCCAGGGCTTGCAGTTAAGTCTCTGGCATTGAGCGAGGTAGACTCACTCAGCACCGCCGTTTATTTTTAGGCTAATATTATAGCCTTGGGATGTGAGCTTCTTTAGGGCTGTTAGAAAAATTTTACCTTCCTAAGGGGGATGTTGGGGGTGTTCGGCTAGTTTTTGCATGCCGACTCGTGGGCTATGACCAGAGAGGGGTGTGGTTGTTTGGACTCTCAGGGGTGAATTGTGTGTGCTAAGCTGTGGCCACCACTAAGTTTGGACACTGTGGCCAACTTGTTGGGTGTGTGGACGCTAAAGCTGCCACCGGTTGTGTTTTCACCCTTGAGTATTTTTGGGGTCTGGTTGTTGGTGTTGGACACTATGGCCACCCACTCCAGTCCCCCTTATTTTTACACCCCGATCATTTTCCCACAAACTTCGGACGGTTAGTTTCCTATGGTCTACCTTTGGTTTTTCCCTGCTTTTATGCTGATGCATTTCTTCTGCAGGTTGATTCTTTCCAGAGCAGGTAGAATCGTGCTCACACTTAGTGTGTTTTGCCTTTATTGCTCTTTAAGCAATGCTATTTTCTTTTCCTGCTTCTGTAGTTTAGTACTTTGTTGCCGGGTTGGAGAACCCTTCTTTATTTAAGTAATCTGACACTCTTTTCTTTTGTTTATTTCCTTGCTGAGGCATTTCTTTTTTTTGAATGTCTCAGGTCCAGGTTGTAGCCGATTGAGCGGCTGACTTTCCATTTGCTGGGTCTTGCTGGTAGCCTCCAGGGTAGCGGAGTTGTAGATCACTCCCTTGTGAGGTAGTATTTTTTTTCTTTTCTGTATGGACATGCACACTCACCGGTGGGTTCGTGTCGGGTTGTCGATGCCCACCGGTGGCTTTCTTGTTTTGCTAAGTATGAATTTAGACTGCTGTTTTTGCCCTCTTGGGGTTGTTTACTTACTTCTGGGAAGGTTTTATGCTAGGTTGCATGTAAGGTATTTTAAAACCCTAAACTATTATATGTACCTCATGCATAATATATTTGCTAACTAAAGCACTATTTTCTTAAAGCGTAAAACCTCTTTATATATATATATATATACTATACTCACCTTAGGTGTCGTGCATTCTATAAGCGGTCTCTGGTGGACCCTTATACTCATTTAGGGTGTCAAACTAATCGAATCAAAGTATTTTTCCGCTGTAAGCATATATATTTTATCAGCGTGGACTAGCTGATCCACTGTGCCGAGGGATACGGCCTTCAAACAAACTGGTTTTCTATTAAATTAAAACTTGTGATTTATGGTTTTGGTGTATCGCCTGAGCGTCGGCAGTTATCCCCTGCTCGACGTGGCATCACAATGCGTATTTTCCCTTACTCTGATACTTCTTAACCTCGGGGAAAATGCGGGTCGTGACAGTTGGTATCAGAGGGAGGTTGTCTTGACAATTGGTCGGGTAACCTGTCTTTTGATTGCATTAAATGTTTAGCTTCAAAAGCATACACTCACCGATATGTCATCTGCACGTCTTGGCCGAAGAACGAACACTACACTCATAAGCATAAAGAAGTATATGGGGCATATTATATAGTATGAGATGCATAATATGTGTTCGTATACGGATCCATCATAGGAGGCAACATGTGAGGGTTATGTAGTATGGGATGCATAACCTCACCACATGGATGCAGCTAGCATGTTTTCTTTTTCGTTGCATGGGAATGTTATGTAGTATGGGATGCATAACATTTTCATGTGTACACCGCCCATGACATGCATTAAGGCCTTTTTTAGAATGCATAGCACAACATGCATAGCATAACATTTCATAAGCACAATGTGCCAGGCTAAAGATTTGCATGATGACATATGTAAACACATGGTTTTGATTCAAAATGAATATAAAAGCATGCATTCATGATGTAGACACATGAGTTAGTGTGATGGTAGTGAACCATCTTAGGTTAAGCATGGCATCATCATTATAAAACAAATCCCAGAGCAAGATTTGCAGTTACAATTCATATTTAAGTATGCTTGTCTGTACCGGGTAGGCTTGTTTTAGTAGTCGGGATGGGTTTTAACTAGGGTTGGTGCGATTATAGGATGGAGAAGCGTCCTGCGACGCGATCGACTCCCCAATCTCTGGGTGAGTCTTCGGGATCCCAGAGCGAGGCCCTGATTGATAGCTTGCGGCTAAGTAATGAAGCCTTGGCAAGATAGATGGTTGACATGCAGAGCCAGATCCAGTCGTTGGTAGCAGTAGTGGCAGGGCAGGCTCAGAGAGCTCAGGACCCCGGTGGGGGTGTAGTTGTTCCTCCTCCTCCTCTAGTACCTTCTGTTGTGGTGCCACCAGAGATGGCATTTATTTCTCAATTTCAGCGACTTGGACCACCTACCTATGATGGAAAAAGCGGATTTCATTGTTTTGGATGATTGGCTGATAGTAATTGAGGAGATGTTCTCTTATTCTGGAGTCACTGACGATCAGAGAGTGATGATCGCTGCTTATCAGCTCAAGGGTATAGCAAAGACTTGGTGGTTGCGAGAAAAGGAAAGCTTGAAGGAAGGATGTTCTTGGGAATCATTTAAGGAGATGCTGTTGAGTAAATTTCTGCCCTCGGTCGAGCGGGACCGGTTGATGAATGACTTCTTGCATTTGAAGCAAAGGAAACTCACGGTTTGTGAGTATGAGATTGAGTTTAGCAAACTGAGTCGGTTTGCTCTTGGACTTGTTAGTGTTGAAGCAGACCGGGTTAAGCGGTTTCTGGGTGGGTTAAGAAGCTACGTTCAGCAGTTAGCAAATGCCTACGGAGCAGTCAGTTATGCCGAAGTGGTGGAAGCTGCTTTGAAAGTTGAGGCCATTGAGAATGCTAAGAACAGAGGCCAGCAGGCGAGGTAAGACAAGCGGAAGTCTGTTAGGGGGGAAGGCCCCCGGAAACCTGATGCAGTTTCAAGGAAGATGACCAAGGGGACGTGTAGCTTCTGCGGCCGGCCAGGCCACCCCCTGGAGAAGTGCTTCAAGAGATTGGCAGCGCAGAAGAAAGAGCAAGTCCATGCTATCCAGGGTGCTCCCAGAGGGGATGTGGTGTGTTCCTTGTGTGGAAGGAAGGGGCATGATTTTGCCCGTTGTTGGTCGAAAGATAAAGCTTGCTTTCAGTGTGGGCAAAAGGTCCATCTCAAGTCGAGGTGCCCTTAGGCGCAGCCCGTTCTTCCTGTGGTTCCTTTGCAGGCATTGCCACCACCCCCGCGGGCGGATAGAGGCAAAGTGAAGCTTAATGTTATCTCTGCAGAGGAAGCGGCGACTTCGACCCAGGTCATTTCAGGTTAGATTTCTTCCTAACTTGAATTTTCTACCTCTTGTGTAGTGTAGCTTTTGTTTTCCCTTTAGTTGTGTGGATTGCTATATAGGGAGATTTAAGGGAAAGAACCGTTGGGCGCGCGTTCTTTTCGACTCTGGCGCCACCCACTCTTTCGTTATTAGGGCTTTTGTGGAGCGATTCCATTTGAGCCTAGATCGTGTTGGTGGAGCTTTCAGCGTCATGTTTACTTTGGGTGACTCTGTTGTTTCAGACTTGGGTATTCAGGGCTGCCCAATCTTGTTGGGAGACTTTCTAGCTAAGGCAGATCTGAAGGTGATTGATCTAGAGGACTTCGACGTCATCCTAGGCATGGATTTGTTGTCCAGATATGATGCAGTTATCCAGTGCAAGGGTAAGCGCTTGGATTTCGTGAAGGACGATGGTCAGCCCGGGAGCGTTTATGCCGACCCTCTCCAGGAGCCTCCGATTGTTTCTGCGGTACGTGCTTGCGATTTGCTTGTTCCGAGCTGTTTTGCTTGTTTGGTCTCTCTGGTAGGGGCAGATGTTCGTGTGCCGCAGTTGGAAGAGATTCCCGTTGTTTGTGAGTTCCCTGATGTTTTTCCTGCTGATCTTCCCGGACTTCCACCCGATAGAGACGTTGAGTTCGTTATAGATTTGGATCCGGGTACGCGTCCTATTGCTAAGGCGCCGTACCGCATGGCCCCGCGAGAGCTGGAGGAGTTATGGACCCAGCTAGATGAGATGTTAGCGAAGGGTTTTATCTGGCCAAGTTCGTCGCCCTGGGGTGTGCCTGTTCTATTCGTAAAGAAGAAGGATGGGTCGATGAGGCTATGCATCGACTATAGAGAGCTGAACAAGGTTACAATTAAGAACAGGTGCCCACTACCTCGGATTGATGATTTATTTGATCAGCTGAGTGGTAGTGCTGTGTTTTCAAAGATAGACCTTCGTTCGGGCTATCATCAGTTGAGGATTCGGGAGTCTGATATTCCACGGACGACATCCCGCTCTTGTCATGGGCACTTTGAGTTTTTAGTCATGTCTTTTGGTTTTACTAATGCACCCTCGGCCTTCATGGATTTGATGAACCGCGTGTTCAAGGAGTACTTAGACAAGTTCGTGATTGTCTTCATTGATGATGTTTTGGTGTACTCCCGGAGTGCAGAAGAGCATGATCGCCATTTGCGTCTAGTTTTGGCGACTCTGAGAGACCATAAGCTTTATGCCAAGTTGAGCAAATGTGAGTTTTGGCTGCCTCAAATATCTTTCCTAGGCCATGTGGTTAACAAGGAGGGGATCTCAGTAGACCCAGAGAAGATCGCTGCAGTTATGGAGTGGGCGAGGCCTGTTACGCCTCGTGAGATAAGGAGCTTCTTGGGTTTGGCAGGTTATTACAAAAGGTTTGTGAAAGGATTCTAGACTCTGTCCGCACCGTTGACCCGGTTGACACAAAAGAATGTAGCCTTTGTTTGGGATGGCAAGTGTGAGGAAGCTTTTGAGGAGCTAAAGAAGAGTCTATGTTCAGCCCCTATTTTATCTTTGCCTACTGAAGGTTTCGAGTATGAGGTATATGTGGATGATTCCCATATTGGACTGGGATGCGTGTTGATGCAAGATTGAAAGGTGATTGCGTATGGGTCGAGACAGCTGAAGACTCATGAGAGGAATTACCCTACGCACGACCTGGAGTTTGCTGCTGCGATTTATGCTCTGAAGTTGTGGAGGCATTTACTTTATGGTGTACAGTGCAAGATTTTTACTGATCACAAGTGCTTGAAGTATGTCTTCACGCAGAAGGAGTTGAACCTGCGTCAACGGAGATGGTTAGAGTACGTGCCCGACTATGATGTTGAGATTCAGTATCATCTGGAGAAGGCCAATGTGGTGGCCGATGCCTTGAGTCAGAAATCAGGAAAGATCTTTGGTCTCACAGTTGAGTCATTTGTAGAGGAGTTTCTGTTAATGGACATTTCTGTGGGTAGCTGTAATGGACAGAGTAGCCTGGTAGGGGCAGAGCCTTCATGGATCGCGCTTACGAGGTTGCATCAGAAAGATGATCCTGAACTACTGCAGTTGTATGTTCGAGCTGAGAAAGGCGAGCTGCCAGATTTTTCTATAGATGATTTGGGTACCTTGAGATACCGAGGTAGATTTTGCATTCCCATTGTTGGCAATATCAGGGCTATGGTGTGCAGGGAAGCCCATGATTCTAGCGTTTCCTACCACCCAGGATCCACTAAGACGTACCGCGACTTAAAGCAGATTGCCTGGTGGTACGGGATGAAGGGAGACATAGCAGAATTTGTTTCTGAATGCAATACTTGCAAGCAAGTAAAGGCTGATCATGGTAGGCCAGGTGGCAAGCTGACTCCCTTGGAGATTCCTACTTGGAAGTGGGAAAGCATCTCGATGGATTTTATTACAGGCTTACCAAAGTCTCCGAGGGGGCATGATTAAGTATGGGTGATCGTGGACAGACTTACGAAGTGTGCCCACTTCGTGCCATTCAAGATTTATTACCCGATGAGAAAGATAGCCGAGCTGTATGTGGAAGAGGTTATCAGACTGCATGGCATCCCCGTGAGCATCATATCAGATCGAGACTCTAGGTTCACGTCTCGTTTTTGGAAGAGTCTTCAGGAAGGATTGGGGACAGATTTGAGGTATTCCACAGCTTACCACCCGCAGACCAACGGCCAAACAGAGCGGGTAAATGAGATTGTAGAAGATATGATTCGATGCTATATTCTTGAGCATGGTGGGGCGTGGGATGAGCGTTTACGGCTTATGGAGTTTGCTTATAACAATAACTATCAGGAAAGCTTGCAAATGGCTCCGTTTGAGGCTTTGTATGGGAGGCGCTGCAGGACTCCCTTGTTTTGGGCTGAGGTTGGCGAGAGACCGTTGTTGGGTCCAGAGGCTCTCGAGGAGATGGAAATTTCAGTGAAGCTTATTCGGGAAAAGCTTCGAATAGCCCAAGAGAGATATGAAAAGAACGTCAACCGGCGTAGAAAAGATTTGGAATTTGCTGTGGGGGATAAGGTGTTCTTAAATGTTTCTCCGATGACTGGGGTCAAGAGATTTGGAAAAACCGGAAGTTGGACCCGAGATATGTGGGGCCATTCAGGGTTATTGAGCGGATTGGTGTGGCAGCTTATAGGCTGGAGTTGCCCGCAAATTTTCCTGGCGTACATGATGTTTTTCACGTCAATCAGCTGCGGAAGTGTGTGCATAGTGGCAGGCAGGTGTTGGATTCTATGCCTCTTTTAGAGCCAAACCTTTCTTATGTGGAAGTGCTTGTCCGCATTTTAGATGCTCGGGATCGCGTGTTGCGGAAGAAGACGATTCCTATGGTGAAAGTCTTGTGGAAGAACCACGATGTTGAAAGCGCGACTTGGGAGCTGGATTCAGCTATGAGGGAGGCTTACCCTCACCTTTTCCCCTGACTTGTACCTGGTATTTTTGCACTCTTTCTTTTATGGCTTTTGATTAGCTTGTTCTTTTTCCTTTTGATTAGAAGGGTTGTGTGTAAAGTTTCGGGACAAAACTTTCTTTTAGGGGGAGTGACTGTAACGCCCGTGGTTTTTCTGCATTTTGGTTTGATCATTGCTTGGCGTTACGATGACGTGTCGTCAGCTTTTGCCATCGTTAGAGCATGTTCATAGCTCTTTATGGTTCCTCTAGTGATCCATTATGAGCCTATTTGCAAGATTCCCCAGCTAGCCGGAGTCTGTTTTGGTGACTCGGTTGAGCCTCTTAGGGAATGCTTGTATTTTGGCTTCGGGTAGTTTTAGCCCGAGTTTTGATCGTCGGATGTTGTTTTCGACTTCTCCGTTGTGTTTGTAGCTGGGGTGTTTATCTACGGTGCGAGTTTTGTCAAAATCCGAGATCATTTGTTTTTTTTTTCGCGTCGTTTTGACGTTCGTTTTGTTGGCCGGTAGTGGCTACTTGTTTGTTGTGCGTGGCCTTGTGTGATCGAGCTCGGGAAGGCGGTGCTTTTTTTAGGCTAAGTATGTTTAGCCATTTATGCTGTAAAAGTATATGTATGTGTATATATAAATATTTTTTTTAGTGTGTGCTGTGTGTGTCTATATATATATATATATATATATATATATATATGTTCATATATATATATATGTATATAAATATGCATATATATGTATTTAGTAGCTAGCAGGAGGGGGTGTCGGGTAGCTGCTTTTGTTTGCTTAGGCTTAGCTTTATAATAGCAATAAAAGCTTAGTGGCTGTTAGGATAAGCATAAGACTTGGTTAGTTGCTGAATATATTCTTATAGTTTAAGCTTTTGTGGCTAAGTAATATTATTTTAATAGCTTAGTGGGGGCTAATACTAATATAATATTATCTAATGAGGGTATATCCCAAGCCTTCTCTTTATCTTCTTCCACTTTTCCAAAAGCTAGCTCAGTTTGATAACTTCCAGCGGAAGGAGCCAGCAGGAGACGGAAAACCTGCTGCCTTGGCCGGCGGTTTCCGGCGATCTAGAGCTTAATTTGCCCGGAAATTTGCGGATTTGAGCTGCTCTCGCCGAGATCTAGCTTTCTAGGTATGTATATTAGCTTTTAGGGATGTTTTTAGAGACCCTAGAAATTCGGGTTTTCTCCTTTTACCTCTCTAACAGCTCCAGCTCTCGGTTTTCTTTAGGAAGCTCGGCTGCTAGTCCAACCTGTGGATTTAAGTGCTCCAGCTTAGCTTCCTAGGTGGCCGATCTTTCCACCGGAGCTGAAGAATGGAGGTTTCCGGCTGTTTCCGAGAAGTAGAGGCAAGTGGCTCCCTTGCCCTTGCCCCCTTTGTGTTTGTAAAGCTTGCTCAACTCCTTTATTTCATTTTATTTCCTGTGCAATAGCTGAATCAGTCACTTTGGGCTGTTTTGTTTTGGGTTTCTCTATCCTTCCTTTCAAGTAACTCGGTTAGTAGCTTAATTAGCAGCTTGTTTGAATTTTAGCCTAAGTGTAATGGTGTCTTAAGGGTAGGGTAGTGCTGCTAGATCGGTTAAGAAAGAGCAGCATGAGCCTTTGAATTTATTTTCCAAGACTCTGCTTGCTAGCTTTGAGTAGAGTTTGGGCTTATTTGGGTTATAGTCTAATTTATTAGGCTGTGGTCGGGTAGGAGAGATAGGAATGAGAGCTGGAATTAAATCCCAGCTCTCGGGTTGTATAAAGCTTAGTGGTAAGCTAGTTTATAGCTGTTGTGGTCAAACTTGCCAAAGCAGGTTTGGCGTTGAGTGAGGTAGGCTCACTCAACGTCATAGCCAGGGCTTGCGGTTAAGTCTCTGGCATTGAGCGAGGTAGACTCACTCAGCACCACTGTTTCTTTTTAGGCTAATGTTATAGCCTTGGGATGTGAGCTTCTTTAGGGCTGTTAGAAAAATTTTACCTTCCTAAGGGGGATGTTGGGGGTGTTCGGGTAGTTTTTGCATGCCGACTCGTGGGCTATGACCAGCGGGGGTGTGGTTGTTTGGACTCTGAGGGGTGAATTGTGTGTGCTAAGTTGTGGCCACCACTAAGTTTTGACATTGTGGCCAACTTGTTGGGTGTGTGGACCCTAAATCTGCCACCGGTTGTGTTTTCACCCTTGAGTAATTTTGGGGTCTTGTTGTTGGTGTTGGACACTGTGGCCACCCACTCCAGTCCCCTTATTTTTACACCCCGATCATTTGCCCACAAACTTAGGACTGTTTGTTTCCTATGGTCTACCTTTGGTTTTTCCCTGCTTTTATGCTGATGCATTTCTTCTGCAGGTTGATTCTTTCCAGAGCAGGTAGAATTGTGCTCACACTTAGTGTGTTTTGCCTTTATTGCTCTTTAAGCAATGCTATTTTCTTTTCCTGCTTCTGTAGTTTAGTACTTTGTTGCCGGGTTAGAGAACCCTTCTTTATTTAAGTAATCTGACACTCCTTTCTTTTGTTTATTTCCTTGCTGAGGCATTTCTTTTTCTTGATTGTCTCAGGTCCAGGTTGTAGCCGATTGAGCGGCTGACTTTTCATTTGCTGGGTCTTGCTGGTAGCCTCCAGGGTAGCGGAGTTGCAGATCACTCCCTTGTGAGGTAGTCTTTTTTTTCTTTTCTGTATGGACATGCACACTCACCGGTGGGTTCGTGTCGGGTTGTCGACGCCCACCGGTGGCTTTCTTGTTTTGCTAAGTATGAATTTAGACTGCTGTTTTTGCCCTCTTGGGGTTGTTTACTTACTTCTGGGAAGGTTTTATGCTAGGTTGCATGTTAGGTATTTTAAAACCCTAAACTATTATATGTACCTCATGCATAACATATTTGCTAACTAAAGCACTATTTTCTTAAAGCGTAAAACCTCTTTTAATATATATATATTATACTCACCTTAGGTGTCGTGCATTCTATAAGCGGTCTCTGGTGGACCCTTATACTCATTTAGGGTGTCAAACTAATCGAATCAAAGTATTTTTCCGCTGTAAGCATATATATTTTCTCAGCGTGGACTAGCTGATCCACTGTGCCGAGGGATACGGCCTTTAAACAAACTGGTTTTCTATTAAATTAAAACTTGTGATTTATGGTTTTGGTGTGTCGCCTGAGCGTCGGCAGTTATCCCCTGCTTGACGTGGCATCACAACGCGTATTTTCCCTTACTCTGATACTTCTTAGCCTCAGGGAAAATGCGGGTTGTGACACTAGGAGATACCATCCTCAAGGATATAAGAGTCAGCCAAGGATGTCTTTCATTTTTGAATATAAAGGTTATCAACCTAGACCCAAGATAAACTGGGTCAAAAATATATAAATTGTTTATGTGCAGGTGAACACCTATCCAGCAATGAACCAACAAAGGTATCTTGATAGTGGGTGATCAAAGCACATAATAGGGAGTAAGGACAATCTCACATCCTTCAAAGCCAAACTTGGACCCAAAGTGATCTTTGGAGATTCAAACTTTGGTCAAACAAAAGGATATGGTGTTATTCAGATTGGCTCAGTCACATTCAAGAAGGTGGCTTATGTGGAAGGACTGAAGCACAACCTAATCAGCATCAGTCAACTCTGTGATGAAGGATATCAAGTGACATTTAACAAATCCTTATGCACGATCAAGTCAGAGGATAACACAACAGTGTTAACAGGTAAAAGGAAAGGTAACATTTATCTTTTATATTTCCTTTCAACCAACATAGATATCTGCTTATTTAATTCAGCCTGCAAACCAAATGATTTATGGCATAAGAGACTAGGACACATAAACCTTAGAAATATTGCTAGGCTGTCCAAGGACAACCTTGTTAGAGGACTACCTTCTGGCCCCTACAAGAAGGAAGGACTCTGCAGGGCTTGTCAATTAGGCAAGCAAACTAAAAACAGTTTTAAGTCACTTAATAAGAGTGATTCACCTGGATTTTGTATCTGTTACACATGGATCTTTTTGGACCCATTACAGTACAAAGCTTAGGAGGGAAATCTTACACTTTAGTGATTGTAGATGACTTCTCTAGATTCACTTGGGTATTCTTTCTGAGGAAGAAGTCTGATAACTTTAAATGTTTGACAGATTTTCTCAAATGCATACAGATTGAGTTCAATACTCATATTGCCCTGATCAGAAGTGATCATGGGACAGAGTTTGATTCTCTTCTCATGCAAGAGTTCTGTCAGATTGAAGGGATCAGGCATACTTTCTCAGCTCCTAGAACTCCTCAACAAAATGGGGTAGCTGAAAGGAAAAAATAGAACCCTAATTTAATCTGCTACTACATTGTTGACAGATGCTCACCTTCCTCTATATTTTTGGGCAGAGGCAGTGAACACCTCCAACCATGTGTTGAACAGAAGTTTGATACATAAACTTAAGGGCAAGACTCCCTATGAATTGCTCAAAGGGAAGAAACCTAAAGTAGACTATTTCAAAAATTTTGGCTGCATTTGTTATATTCACAATAATGACAAGAAGTATTTAGCAAAATTCCAAGCTAAAGCTGATGAAGGAGTATTTCTGGGAGACTCCATGATCAGTAAAGCTTATAGGGTTTATAATAAAACTTCTCTTAAAATTGAAGAATCTGTTCATGTATCTTTTGATGAGACTAACATGTGTTACAAGGAGAAGTCTACTTCTACCATAAAACCATTGCAGGTACACTCTCTTTCGGAAAATTTGGACAGGTTACACATTGTAGAAAAGGATTCAGTACATTCACCTATCCAACAAAGAGCTGAAATCAGTGAAGATGAAGAGGATACTCAACATCTTAATGTTCAACATCTTGGAGAAAACCATTTTGAAGAGCCAGTTGTTGTTCCACAAGAGGAAACAACAACACAGGTTGGTGAACAATCAACACCCCCTGTTGATTTAGTAACAACAACAGATCACCCAATCTCCCAAGTGATTGGAAACATCTCAGCTGGTGTGCAGACCAGAAATCAGGTCAACCAGAACCTGATGCACACCTGCTTTTTATCTCAAGTTGAGCCTCAATCCATTCAAGATGCAGAACAAGATCCACACTGGATCATTGCTATGCAAGAGGAACTACATCAATTTGAGAGGAACAAAGTTTGGGAGCTAGTACCAAGGCCTAAGGATCACTCAATTTTTGGAACAAAGTGGGTGTTCAGAAACAAGTTGGATGATCAAGGAGTTATTGTAAGGAACAAGGCAAGGCTAGTTGCTCAAGGTTATTCTCAAGAAGAAGGGATAGACTATGACCAGACCTTTGCACCAGTGGAAAGGTTAGAGGCCATAAGAATATTCCTTGCTTATGCAGCTCACAAAGGATTCAAGGTCTACCAAATGGATGTGAAGAGTGCATTTCTCAATGGAGACATGATAGAGGAAGTCTATGTTAGACAACCTCTAGGTTTTATCTCTCCAACTTATCCTGACCATGTTTTCAAATTGTATAAAGCATTATATGGTCTCAAGCAAGCTCCTAGAGCATGGTATGAGACCTTAGCATGCTTTCTTCTGAAAAATGATTTTATAAGGGGTAGAGTAGACCAAACTCTCTTTATTAGAACCATAAGTCCCATACCCTACTAGTACAAATATATGTAGATGATATTATATTTGGTTCTACTGATTCAAATTTGTGTAGAAGGTTCTCTAACTTAATGCATTCTAAATTTGAAATGAGTAGCATGGGTGAGCTTTTCTTCTTTCTAGGATTGCAAGTCAAACAACATGCTGAAGGCATATTTATTTCTCAAACCTAGTATGCAAAAGAATTGGTTAAGAAATTTGGTATGTCTGAAGCATCTTGTATGAAGACACCTATGCCTACCAATGCTGTATTAGATACTGATGAACATGGTAAACATGTTGATCAGACAACATATAGAGCAATGATTAGCTCTCTATTGTACCTTACAGCTAGTAGACCTGATATAATGTTTGCTACCTATATATGTGCTAGGTTCAAAGTAAGCCCTAGAGAGTCACACCTAACATTAGTTAAGAGGATTCTTAGGTATGTGAAAAGTTGTCCAAATCTAGGACTCTGGTATCCAAAAGACTCACTATTTGAATTAACTGGATTTTTAGATGCTGATTATGCTGGATGTAGAGTAGACAGGAAAAGCACCAGTGGAACTTGCCAGTTCCTTGGTGACAGACTTGTCTCCTGGTTCTATAAGAAACAGACATCTGTGTCAACTTCAACTGCTGAAGCTGAATACATGGCAGAAGGTAGTTATTGCTCACAGATTCTGTGGATTAAAAACCAGCTCCTAGACTATGGCTACAACTTAGAAGGATCAAAAATATTTTGTGATAACACTAGTGTTATCTCTATAACACAAAATCCAGTCCTCCATAGTAGGACAAAACATATCGAGATTAGGCATCACTTCCTAAGAGACAATGTGGAGAAAAATAAAATTGAAATTCAATATATCCCAACTGATTTGCAAGGGGGAGATATTTTCACCAAACCTTTGGATAAAAAGAAACACACCTTATTCCTAAATCAGTTAGGAATGTTAGATGGAGGAAGTTTAAAATAAATCCCAAGATTTTGAAAATTTAAAAAAAGACTAAGACTAAGCTAAAAAATTGTATTTTCTAATGTCTGTAGGTTCTGTTTTGTCTCTGAACTGCGCTCGACGTTTTTCCCAAAAAGGGTCGAACGGAGATCGACGCTTTCTAATAAGCATCGACCGGAGTTCAGCGTTTTCTAGGCAGTGCTAGGCTATCTTCTTCTTGTCAGCGATCGTCGAACGGAGATCGACGCTCTCCAATGTCGTCGAACGGAGATCGACGATATTGAAGACTCTTCAGATTCAACTAGAAGCCCAGATCGTCGAACGGAGTTCAACGATCCTTCCTTTTCGGCGTCGAACCCTAATATAAAATCATTCTTTCGGTCGTCATTTTTCTTTTGTGCTTTCATCTTCTCTACAAACTTTTTCGTTCCCTCCAAACTCTACTGCACTTGGTTGTGTTTGTTACTTTTTGTCGGTATATAATGGCCATGAATGTTGCCGCTCTCGCCAAGATGAAATTTGATACAGGATTTGATATAGATATGGACTCATTTGATGGCAGCGATCAGGTTTTCAAAGACATTTTCAAACTCTTCCGAGAACAACAGTTAGTGCACATAATGTCCACCAGGATGAAGATTGTTGCAGATGATATTAAGGAATGGGTATTTACATCACATAATCTGGATGAGAATACCCTCGTTGGTACTATCGGTGGGACTCAGGTATCATTATCACCTACTCTTCTAAGTGAAGTATTTCATCTGAGTAATGGAGATGACTCTGTTGAAATGTCGGAAGAAGAATCTGCGAATATGTTAGATATAATGGGACACTCTGCCGCTAACCCTAGCAAGTTATTGAAAAAGAACATATCTATTGAGTTTAGATTTCTGGCTGATGTATTGGGGAAAGTTCTTCTGGCAAAGCACTCAGCTCATGATACCATATCTAGGTATCAGTTCTGTTTGATGGGAGCCCTGGTAGATAAGAAACACCTAAATTGGGGAGAAATTTTCTTTGCTTTGATAAAGAAGAAAATAAACAAAAGTTTTGTGAACTTTGGGAGAATCTTAGGGGTATTCCTGCACTCCAGGTGCCCTGAACTGCTAGTCTCTAATGGGATGCTCATCAATGGATCAAAAAGGTTATCCTGTGCCTTATTTGGGAAATGGGACAGGCAGATAATCAAGCCTACCAGGACTACCAAAACTTCAGGCACAAGGACTATTGCAGTCTCTTCTCCTCAGGCTCCTGCCCTCATTGAGGAATTGTCTGCCTCCACCTCCTCTCCTCCTTCTCCACCTCCTGTTGTTTCTAACTCCACCTCCAAATCAACCATCTCCACATCAATCTCTTCCCCCATTACAATTTCTTCACCAATCTCACCTCCAGCCACCTCAGAATAATTCTATCCACTCCACTACTATCCACCTCTTGGCATTCCATCCTTCAACATATTGGAAGACTCCTTCATGGATGCTTCCACTTCCTCCCCTGCTGAGATTCCCTCTACCTCTTCATATCAACAACTCCTACATGATATTCTTACTCAACCATCCTTCACACCATCCATCTGCATACCCATATCATCTATCTCCACCATCCCAATCTCTCAACCAACCATCCTACCATCCACAATACCATCTACCACAGTCCATCCATCACCAGCCCAAAACATTCCCTCCTCCACCTCTACTCAAGTCACACTTGAGCAAGTGGATCTATCAGCTTTGGCAGATAAGCTATATGGGATACTGGCCCCAAGGATAGTAAGCCTGTTGGAGACCTCCATGGCTCCACTCCTGAACTCAATAAAGGAGATATCTAACAGGCTAACCTCTCTCTCCTCTTCTCAAGCAATCCCTTATATGGGGTGCCTTGATCCAGTTATCACTGAATCAAGGCAGGGAGAGATGCCCTATGAAGCTGAGGTAGTGCCTGCTGCTCCTGAGGAATTGTTGTCTGCAGAGATTTCTACTCCAGCCCCAGTACCAGTACTCACAGTAGACTTCAGGTCACTGTTGTCTGAATTTGATTCTCTTCCCAGAAGCTGCTTATCAACTCAGGGAGTTGAAGACCTTACTAAGGCCATTGTGCCTATTACTGTCTGTGATCCCAGCCTGATTATCTCTTATATCAATTCTCTTAAGACTTTGGAAGTTTCTGCTTGTGTTGCTGTTACTGCTGCTGAAGTTGCTTAATCTACTGATATTGATATGTTGCCTGCTGATCCTGTTAATGCTGCCGCTGCTGTTGAACTTGCTATTTTTCTAGAAGAACCTGTTGTTTCTGAAGTTCCTTCTGCTCCTGCTGCTGCTATAATTGTTTCTGCTCCTGTTCTGTCTGCTGAGAAGTCTAAACAAAGAGAAGAGTATATCAAAAGCATTGATGATCTATATGACAGACCCCAGAGTTTAGAAAGTGATCAATTCAACACTGACTCTGATGATTCTTCTGGCACCATTGCCAAGAAAAGGAAAGCCAGAAGCAAAGCAATGATGAGAGTCCCTCCTACTCAAGCCAAAGATGTCAATGATATACCATATTACATTTTGCATGATTGTCAGATAACAGAGCCTTGGATGCAATACTCTAAGAATCAGCTAAAGGCTATGAAGAAAAGAAGAAAGCTTGACAAATATGAGAAAGTATCTTCCAGTTTCCTCCTCCTCCTCCTCCTCCAGACTCAAGATCTGGTGGAGGCTCAGCTTTTCAATCATCTGCTTCAAAGCACAGTTCTTCTCAATCTTCTCAAAGATATCAACCCAAAGGTCAACATCAAAGAGGCTATCATTCTAGAAGAGGTCAGTACATAGGAAATCAGAGAGAGTACAGAACTTATTCCAGACAACAAAGGGAAGGACAAGGTCCTATTGATTCTACTCAAGGTCATTTCCCTTACAAGCTTAGAGATTCAGTTGTCACCAGGACTCCTACTAATTTAGAATCTATCAATAGATATGAACCTCCAGTCCCTTTTGAAGATCCTGAAACAACCCAGTGTCATGGACTGCCAGAATGAAAGAGCTTGCTACACTAGATCAAATGAAAAAGGCAAAAGAGCAAGGCAAAGACATTTCTAACATTATAACCCTATCAGATCAAAGAAAGACAGAGTTTGAGAGATATTCTTCATGAAAATTCTTTGATCCAGAAAGTTACATGAAGCTGCACCCTGAGGCTATAGTTCCAAGGCCTAGATCCCAAACCTCCCTAGGTGCAGATGATGACAGAAGATCAAAGAAATAAGCCCTCAATCCTAACAGGGAAATTCTGTTTAAAAAGGGAAATGAGAAGAAGTGATTTCTATAAGCTGAACAAACACCTATCTCTGAATATTTGCTGATATTCAATCTGTGATCTGCAATGCTGATATGCCTTGTTAGTTTAGCTTTTGCTTTGTCTGTATGCTTATTTATTTCCTATTTTATCTTATAAATAGTATTCCTAACCCAAATAGGGGGAGATTGTTAGAACACCCTATTACTAATTTGGGAAAGGATCACTATGTCTTTAGGGAATTGGTTTGACCTAGTTGTATAGTTGAAAAGGTCAAATTAGAATGAGTCTAAGGGTTAGAACTTAGGTTTGAAACTTCCCCCAAGACCATTCAAAGATCAGGATTCAGTGCTGAGACTAAGGCAATTTTCGTCGAGCTCAGGTCGACGAAACGTCGAACTCAGTTCGATGTTCTCTGAGCTTAATTCTGCAAGTCGTCGAACTTCGGTCGACGATCTTCGAGCTCAGATCAAGTTTTGTCTTCAGCTATTTTCCAAGTCGTTGAGCTCAGTTCGACGATCATAGAGCTCAGGTCGACGTTTTTTGACTCTAGTATAAATCCAATCTCTGAGCTCAGGTCGACGATAGCTGCGCTTAGGTCGACGATTTTTGTGAGAGATCGACGCTTTCAGAGTTATTTCCTGCATTTATTGCAAAGGATTATGTAGCTATTTCAAGCAATCTGGAGCAAGTTTCAAGGAAGGCTAAAAGGAATTTTACTTAGGACTTTCCCCAGAGACAGTTGTCATTTATGGAAGTCATTTATGACTGAGTAACGACCATCTAAGTCAGAATCTGATATACTCCTACAGAATATGTTTTTGAAAATACAATAGATCAATACAACAAGATAGGCAAGAGATATACAGGATCATTGGATTGAGAAAAAGAGTTACAGAAGAGAGATCAAAATATACTCTGATAAAGAACTCATCTTCTAGAACATATAGATTCACTGAGAAAAAATCTTCAAGAACACAAGAAAGTTTTCTGTGGAGGAAATCATCTGCTCCTCCAAATCCTCAAGTGTTCAAAAGCTTCAACATCAAGGACTCCAGACATCACACATTTCAGCATCTACTGAAATCATCTTTTGCTGGAGATCTGAAGCACCTGAACACCTATCACCCTAGCAAAGCTCACCTTCCTGAACCTTTACAGATCTCAGGGGGAGCTTTAGCTTCATCTTCCACTTATCTTCTCTAGGACTGTTGACAGAGAAGAACAACTCAACTCTTTCTTTCTTTTTCCCTTCCCTCCTGTAAAAGGGTTTTTCAAAACTCCCTTCAAAATTTCAGAGACTGGTTTCTGAGACCTTATCAAAACTCAGTGGTGGCAAGACACCTTATCAAAAAATCTAGTTTTGGTTTTTGAGCACCTTATCAAAAGCTCATTGGGGACACCTGATCAACTATTCTTGCAGTGGATTCCTACCTAGGGTGGTAGAAGAGTGGATGTACCCAGGTTGTTGGGGAACCACTATAGATCCTTGTGTCATCTGGTTGCTGTGTGTTTGACTTTACTGTATGTTGTGTGTTTTCTTAGTTCTTGCTTTAGTTTTTATTTCATCACAAGAACCTTACACATATACATAAATTAAGTCTTCCACTGCTTTATAGTTTTAATTGTAAATTATTTTAAAAACACTCTATTCACCCCCCCCCCTCTAGAGTTAAGGTAGATCTTTTCCTCACTTTCACTATGTTTACTGAAGAGGAGCGGAAGACTAACCGATTTTATGAGGCCCTACGAGGCGACCTACAGCTACTCCTTGTTGGGCCTAAGGTGCCAGGCTTCCTAGCCTTGGTAAATGCGGCTCAATCATTAGAAAGGGTCACGAAGAAATTTCAAGGGAAGAAGGACCCAGGGAAAAGTGGTCAGAGTTCAAAGTGCCAAATTCAAAGTCTGGTTTCCGAAGATAGAACAAGAAGCAGAAGACTTTGAGTTCAGCCCCTTCGTCTGGTGCGATAGGGGCAAACACAAGTCGAGTCCCAGGAGTGTGCTACAACTGTGGAAAGGTGGGGCATTTTGCACGTGAGTGTTGGAGCGGACGTGCAAAATCCGAGAAGAGGCCTAGAGCAACTTATGAGGAAAAGGGGAAGGCGGCGGAGTCGATCGCATCCCACCATGCTCCAGCCCAGCCTAGAGTATACAACCTTGGTCTGTAAGAGGCCATTAAGCAAGCTGACGTGGTGACAGGTATGAGTTAAATTATTACTATTTAGCTTTATAGCTGTTACCTTTTTACATGTTAGCTTATAAATCTTGGTGCTAGGCTTTGTGTTAGTTTTAGATTGTCCGGCGAGATCTTTTTTGGTACCGGAGCTTCGCATTCCTTCTTGTTCAAAAGATTCAAATCGTGCATCGGAGTTCCTTCCTTGATGGCAATAGACAAGTTGGATGTGTTGTTTCCCAATGGGTGCTCAATGCTCGTGGATAGAGTCTGTGTGGTAAAGATTCGGATCGGAGATCAAGAGTTCATTTTACAAGCATCGGTGCTGCCGTTAGTGGAGTTCGATGCAATCTTTGGAATTGACTGGCCCTCAAAGCAGCGAGCATGCATTGAATGCAACCGAAAGGAGGTGAAGTTGGGACTGAATACTGATCAGGAGACTACGTTTGCGGGCATGAAGTGTCGAGCAAGATTATAATGTCGGCTCTTTTGCTGATTAAGGCAGTTCGGTCTGGGGCTGAGCTGTTTGTCATTTCAGTGCAGGCTTCAACGCCTAATCCTGGTCTAGACGGTATTACAGTGGTGTCCGAGTATCCTGATGTATTCCCAGACGATCTCCAGGGAGCTTTTCCTCAACGTGAGATTGATTTTACAATTGAGCTGGTGCTGGGTGCCAAATCGGTGTCACGCTCTTCGTATCGGATAGCGCCTAAGGAGATGGCGGAGTTGAAAGTACAACTGCAAGAATTGTTAGAGCGAGGGTATATTCTTCCAAGTTCGTATCCTTATAGCGCACCGGTCCTCTTCGTTAAGAAGAAAGATGGGAGCTTGCGACTCTGTATTGACTATCGGGAGTTGAACAAGCTTACGTAAAAGAATAAGTATCTGATCCCAAGGATTGATGATTTATTTGATAGGTTGGTTGGGTCAACGGTATATTCGAAGCTAGATCTAAAATTTGGATACTACCAGTTAAGTATAAGGGAAAGTGACATCCCAAAGACAGCGTTCAGCACGCGGTTTGGACATTACGAGTTTACGGTCATGCCGTTTGGGCTGACCAATGCGCAATCCGTGTTTATGGATCTAATGAACAGGACGTTCAGAGAGTACCTGGACCATTTCGTGATAGTATTTATCGACGACATCTTAGAGTACTCGTGGTGTGAGGATGATCACTACAATCATTTGCATATGGTATTGGAGACGTTGAGGAAGAATCAACTGTATACTAAGTTCTCCAAGTGTGAGTTCTGGTTATCCTCAATCATGTTCCTTGGTTATATTGTTAGTGGTGAAGTCATAACGGTGGATCCGGTGAAGATAGCAGCGATTCAAGAGTGGCCAGTGTTGACTACGGTGGCGGAAGTCTTAAGCTTTATGGGGCTTGCCGGCTACTATAAGCACTTCGTAGAGAACATCTCGCAGATAGGGCTACCACTCACGATGTCGACAAGGAAGGATCAAAAGTTTGTGTGGACGCTGGAGTGCGCGCGGGCTTTTGAAGAATTGAAGAGGCGGTTGGTCACGACGCCCATTTTGCGTTCGCCGAGTGGGTCTGAAGGGTTTGAAATTTATAGTGATGCTTCGGGCAGTTGTTTGAGCTGTGTTCTGCTACAGTATGGGAGCGTGATAGCCTATGGATCACAACAGTTGAAGGTTCATGAGATAAATTATACAGTCCATGACTTGGAGTTAGCGGTCGTGATATTTGCTCTAAAGCTGTGGAGGCACTATCTGTATGGTGTAAAGGTCAATATCTAAACCGATCATAAGAGCCTGATGTATTTGCTTGATCATAAGGACTTGAACATGAGGCAACAGAGGTGGATGGAGTTCCTGGGGTACTACACTTTCGAAATTCATTATGCGCCCGGGAAAGGAAATGTAGTGGCGGATGCATTTAGTCGTAGGGCACCTGCGCAAGCCAACTGGTTGGTGGGGCATGATGAGAGTTTGGTCCGTTATTTGGAGGCATTAGGGATCTCCTGCATTGACAAGCAGGCTAGTGTCGAGGCAATATTGTGTTGGACGGAGGTTCAGTATGACCTAGCTGATAGGATTTGGCGAGCTTTTGTTCAGGATAGCAGTATGAAGCAGATCTTGGATGAATCGTTGGATGGGTCAAATTCCAAATTTGTAGTTGAAGATGGACTGAGGAGTTGATGTACGAGTCTCATCATACCAAGTACTCAATCCACCCGGGGAGTACAAAGATGTATAAGGACATGAAGGAGTTGTTTTGGTGGCCAGGGCTGAAAAAGCATGTAGCACTTTATGTGGCGAAGTGCCAAACTTGTGCCTTGGTGAAGGAGGAATGCCAGAAGCTCGGAGGTTTCTACAAGTCCTTGCATATCCCGAAATGGAAGTTCGACGACATTTCCATTTTTTTTTGTGCATGGTTTGCCAATGTCGCAGAGGGGAAACGACGCCATCTAGGTGGTCGTAGATAGATTGACAAAGGTGTCGCACTTCATCCCGAATAGGAAGGAAGATCCAGTGGAAAAGTTAGCCAAGCTCTATGTGGATAATATTGTATGATTGCATGGTGTTCCACGCAGTATTGTTAGTGACCATGACGGATGCTTCACGTCAAATGACTGGAGGCGGGTGCATAACTTCTTGGGAACTAAGCTGAGTTTAAGCACAGCCTTGCATCTGCAGACGGATGGTCAGACTGAAAGGTTCAACAGGACAATGGAGGACATACTTCGCATGTGCGTCTTGGATTTCAGAAAACAGTGGGAAGATCATCTATACATGGTAGAGTTTACATACAATAACAGTTTTCAATCGAGTATTGGAATGGCGTCTTTCGAGGCCCTGTATGGGAGAAGGTGTCGCACGCCGTTTTCTTGGTTGGAGACAGGCGAGTCGAAGCTATACAAATGTTAGGCAGTGGAAGACATCACTTCAATGGTACCTACGATTCAGGAACGGTTAAAGATCGCTCAGGACAAGCAGGCAAAATACTATAATGCCAAGCATAGGAATGTGGAGTTCAGTGTTGGCGAATGGGTGTATTTAAAAATCAAGCTGTTCAAGGGTGTCTCGCGGATTCGACGCTTAAAGAAGCTTAGTCCGAGGTACCTTGGACTATTTGAAATCCTGGAGCGGATTGGTGAAGCAGCGTATCGATTGAAGTTGTCAATGGAATTGAGTGTGCTACAAGATGTATTCCACGTTTCGGTATTGCGGAAGGTGGTACAAGAGCCTTCTCAGGTTGTTGCGGTCGATCAAGTATTGATTGATAATGGGTTGACAACCAAGGTCAAGCCAGTTTGCATTGAAGACTTTGAAGTCAAACGGCTCAGCAACAAGGAAATTCGAATGGTTAAAGACCGATGGGATAACTACAGACGTGAGGAGATTTCATGGGAGTGAGAGCAGACTATGTTGGTAGCATATCCCGAATTATTCCACGCAGGTAATATTTAAATTGTTTTGTGTACCTTTACATAAATTCGTGGAAGAAATTCTTTAAGGGGGGAGATTTGTAACGCCCCGAAACTTAAAAGTGAAACGGGCGGTGTTCGAACCAAGTTCGGGTCTTGGTAGGTGAACAGGGCCTGTGATACAGGCGTGTCACATGGCCGTATCGTTCTCAGGTAGTCGAGTCGAGGTCGACGAGCATTGAGTTCTCGAACACGAACTGTGATATGGGCGTGTCACAGGGCGTGTCATGCACACGGAATGTGATATGGGCGTGTCGCATGGTCGTATACTCCTCTAGATGTTTGGTCCTATGTCGACTGAGGGACACTGCCAAGAACTCGGGCGTGTATTATATGACACGGGCACGTCAGATTCGGCACGGGCGTGTGGCCACCCATGTCCACAAAGGGTCGTGATGGTTGGCATGTCGGTTATTCGTGACACGCCACTGGTCACGGGCGTGCCGATGACTCGACACGGGCGTGTCAGGTTGGGACACGGGCGTGTCCTAACCCATGTTCTTTTCTGTACTCAACAAACGAGTCTTTATCGAGGCACACGGTCTAGGACACGGCCGTGTGCAAAGCCGTGTTCGGCCCAGGATTAAGAGATTTTAGGAAAATCTGAGCCGTTCGTTTTCTTTAAACAAGATCTAACGGCCTAGATGAGTTCCTGCCTTCTTAAGTCCGGGAATAGAGGATTAATTCCTCATTTCCTCTTAAGTTTTCTCTTTCTAAGGAGTTAGAGAGAGGAGAGAGCAAGAAAGAAGGAAGGGGAGGAATCCGGCCGTAAGCGGAGCATCGGAGCACCAAATTGAGAACCGAGACCGGATCCACGGAGAGAATTCCCTTGTGAAGCCTTTCATCCAACTAGTTTTTCATGGCGCCAAAGCAGACTTCAAGGTTAACGATTCTCAACTTGAGCATGTGAAGCTCTTCTTCCTTCGCATAGTAAAACCCTCTCACGCGAGTGTTGTAACATCCCATTTTCAAATTTGACCCCCCTAGGAGTAACTTTGAGCATGCCTGAGGTCATGGCAAGTCCTTAGAGAGCCAAAAGGACCAAAATGATCCAAGAAATTAGTGTGAGCCATTTTGGTCTGCATTTAGTAATTTCCTAAAACCCTGGATTTGGGTGGCTTAGTAGGATTAATATGGCTCTAAGCCCCCCCCCCCCCCCCCTTAAACATCATGTGGGCCCAATGAGTCACTAAGGACCCACTTGGGTCAACCCTAGTGGCCAAAATGACCAAGTCAACCTTTGACCCAAGTCAAGTCAACCTAGCCTATTTGGGCTAACCCATGCTCAAACCACTCACTCCTCTAGGCTAACCCTATTTGCATGATTAATAGGATGTATTAGGGCTGCCAATAACCTAGGGTTGACTAGTCAAATGGATGACTAGGAGAGAGGAATCAAAAGCTTTATTTTGAAGAATAATGGAGGAGAGAGAAAGTGAGAAAGAGAGCCACTTAAGGTGGAAGGTGAACCACCCTGTTGGTACCCTAGTTTTATTTGAGTTTAGTCTTGTCTTTTTAGTCCCTTGACCCAAAAAATATCTATGGTCATTGGTTAGTAGTCTAGCTGTAGAGTCCTCACTTTTCTAGATGAAGAATTTGGTTAAGTAGTTTGTTCGTTCGACTATCGTCGAACGCCGCTCGACTATCGTCAACTAACTGTTCGATGATCGTCTATCAGTTGTTCGACTTTCAGTCTGCGAGGATAGTTCGACTATCGGCTGATTGTTCGAATATCTGTGTGCTGTGATAGTTCGACTATCTACTTGGATAGGTCGACTATCTGATAGCTCGACTATCTGTTGATAGTTCGACTATCTGTTCTGCGTTGATAGTTCGACTATCTGTTGATAGGTCGACTATCTGTTCTCTCTTGGTAGTTCGACTATCTGCTTTGATAGTTTGACTATCTGATAGTTCGACTATCTATTGATAGGTCGACTATCTGTTTGTTTTTGATAGTTCGACTATCTGTTGATAGTTCGACTATCTGTTTCGCTTTGATAGTTCGACTATCTGTTGATAGGTCGACTATCTGATAGCTCGACTATCTGTTGATAGTTCGACTATCTGTTTTGCCTTGATAGTTCGACTATCTGTTGATAGGTCGACTATCTGATAGCTCGACTATCTTCTGATAGTTCGACTATCTGCTGTGATAGTTCGACTATCTCCTGTGATAGTTCGACTATCTAGATCGTTCGACTATCTGTCCGATAGTTCGACGATCTCCGTGCGTCGGTCGACGATCTCCGAGGGTCGTTCGACATTTTCTGTCTGCCTTTATATTTTGTATTTATTTATTATATTTAATTAATTAATACATTATCTGGCATATCTTTTCAGTTGTTTTATAATAATATTTCCAGGTAATATTTGCTCCATCCCTTATGCCTGAGTAAAATCTTTTCAGATAAAGTTGTTTGTCTTATTAGCTGACTTTGTATTTTACTTTATCTGCTGTCAGTCCTTTATAGCCGTTAGACTGAAAAGTCTTTCGTCTGCTATAAAGAGTTTGTTTCTGATATGACTTTATTTAGTACTTTATTATCAGATTGCTTCCTGCAGCTTCCTAGAAAAAGGTTTATACCTTTTATAGAATGTTTCTGCTACAGAGATTTCTTTGTCTTCTTGATATTTACAGCCCAGGTCTCAAGTTTCAGAAGAAGACAAATAATTCAAATTGAAGAGAGTCGTTGCTTGTTGCTGTTATAAAAAGGACCCTTTGAAGAAGGATTCAAGCTAGCTAACTAGTTACCCAGTTCATCTGCTTTCAAGCCTTCATCAAGATCAAAGTTTTCTGCTCTCAGCAATACTCATCTAACTGAGAAGTGTTAAGATCTTCTACTCCTCTTCAACCTAAGTTCTCCTGCTTCCAGGAAGATTCAAACTCAGAGTTCTTTTGAAGAAGAAGAAGAAGATAGCTGCTTGAAGATCTCTAATTTTATTATTTATTATCTTCTTGTAGTTTTTCCTTCAGATCTTTCTGAAGAGTTTTCTGCACTGAAGCAAGACTTCACCTGGACATCTTTGAGCCAGGGGGAGCCTTGATTCTTTAGAGCTTTCTAGCTCAGTGCAAGTTCTTGTGCTTCTCTAATCTTTTGTAAAATAGAGAAGACATCTTAACCTTCTTCCCCCTCCTATACAGGGTTATTACTCCCTTCAAAAGTATCCCTTGGTGGCAGGGCACCTGATCAAAAACCTGTGCTTGGTTTTTAAACACCTGATCAAAAGTCTAAAGGGTTTCTGGATCTACCTGAAGCAGATCTTGTTGGTGGCAGGGCACCTGATCAAAAACCTGAGTGGATTCCTACCTTGTTGGTAGAAGAGTGGACGTACCCAAGTTGTTTGGGGAACCACTATAAATTCCTTGTGTCGTCTGGATTGCCTTGTTTAATTCCTGCTTTGTGGCTGTGAATAGATATAACTAGGTTGCTAGTTGCTGATTAGGATTTCCAAGCCTTTACTGTAATTACAGTTAGCTTGAGTTTGTGCATAACACTTGTGTTAGGCTATAGGGTTAATTCTATATCTATAATCTTTTAATTCCGTAATTCACTCCAAGGGAGTTGGGTAGACCATTAAGTTTTGTCTAGTGCAAAATTTGACAACTCTATTCACCCCCCCCCCCCTCTAGAGTAGTATCTATCCCTTCACTTTCAATTGGTATCAGAGGGAGGTTGACTGACTGAATAGGCTAACACCTAAGTCACAAGATCCCGATAGATACCAAAGCTTATAGATATTCACTATCATGGCCCAGTCCAAGGATTATTCTAGCACCAGACCTCCAGCATGCAACTTAGCTAAGTTTGGCATCTGGAAGGCAAGGATAAAATTATATATGAATTCTATTGATGAAAGCATCTTTGCTTCTATTTTTTCAGGACCTCCAAGAGCACCTGCTGCTGCCACTGCCTCATCATCAACTGATATGAGTGCAGTGCCTCCTCCAGATTACAACGATGAGTACAAGAAGGCCAAGATAGCAGATGCCAAGGCGATGAATATACTGGCTCAGACAATGTCTGATGAGGTATTCCAGAAGGTAGCTGACTGCTCTTCAGCAAAAGCTATGTGGGATATACTGAACCAGATTATAGCTGGTTCAGCTGATGAAAGGAAGGACAGAAGGTCCAACATTATCTCACAATATGAGAACTTCAAGAAAACTGATGCTGAATCAGTTGAAGCAATGTACACCAGGCTCAGCTCAATCATCAATGAGCTGAGGACCCTTGACAAGGACATATCATTGACAGAGGTAAATGATAAGATTCTTATGTGCTTCCCTAGCACATGGGATCTAAGGATCTGGCCCATTAAGGAAGCCAGAAGCACCACTGAGATCTCCACTGAAGCCCTTCTCGGCAAGCTCAAGTCTTTTGAGCAAGTGCTGAAGACAAGGGAAGCAGAAGCAGAAGCAAAGACCCCTACTCCAACAAGAAAAGAGCAATCTCTAGCTCTTAAGGTTGCTGATGCTTCTGAAGGCAGCCAATCAAATGAGGAGCTAATGGCATTGTTTGCCAAGAGGTTTCTCAAGATGGGGAGAAAGGAATTCATAAAGAAGTCTTCACGCTATGAAGACAAACCAAGGTATGACCGCTCACCTGCTAAAGAAATTATATGTTATGCTTGCAGGAAGCCTGGACACATCTTACCAGAGTGTCCAGAGGAGAAGAACAAAGACAAGAGGAAAGAAAAGGAACAGCACAGGAAGCACTCCAAGCCATCCTCCTACAAGAACAAGAAAAAGGAGAGAGGTTTCATTGCTGAAACCTGGAGTGATTCTGATGAAGAATCCTCCTCCTCAAGCTCCAGTGAGGATGAGGAAGAGAAGAAGGAAAAAGAAGTTTGCCTCATGGCAATAGATGCCTGCAGCAATCACTCAGCTGTAGAGAGTTCAGATTCAGATGAAGAGATGCCAACAGAAGATGAGGTACTATCTTCTTATGACTTCACTTCTGAAGAATGTAAATTAGATTTTAAATCTTTATGCTTAGACTTGATTAGCTCAGAAAAGGAGATAAAAGAACTTAGAAATAGGTTAGCTGACTCAGAATTAATTGCTACAGAAAATGTTAGGTTAAAGGAAGATCTCATTACTTGTAGTGAAGAAATTAAATTTCTTAAAATGGAGTTAGCTAAGTCTAAGAGGTTAGAAGAATCACTTAATGGTAGAAGCCTTAAGTTGTTAGAGATAACCAACATGTCTAACACTAGGTCAGGTAATGACAAACTAGGCTTAGGAGCTTCTCCAAGTGAACCCCCAGTCATTCTTAAAAATAATCTTTCAACTCCAGTGAACTTCATTTCAGCTAGTGGAATGAAGAACACTGAGCAAGTAAACCAAGTTAACAAAACTTTAAATAAGGCTAAGAGAGAGAAAAGAAAGAAATTTTTTAAAGAAATGCAAAGAGCGTCGAATGCCGCTCGACGATCGGAAGCTCAATGGTCGAACGAAGCTCGACGATCTGAGCGCCCATCGTCGAACGTCGATCGACGTTTTCAATATGATTTTCAAAATCATCATCAGTACCATAGAAACCTAAATGAAAACAGAAACCCAAGGTTTGTTGACCCATCATCTGCATGGAGAATCCCACCTAGGAGATCTCACCCATTAGGTTATCACCATCAGCCTGCATTTTCATATATTTCCAGTTTTTCTTATATGAAAAACAAGGGACCCAAGGTTACCTGGGTCCACACTGTCTAAATAAACGTCTTGCAAGTGAAGGCCTATCCAATCACTCAAAATAAGTGGTATTTGGATAGTGGATGTTCCAAGCATATGACAGGAAATAAAGATCATCTGTCAAAATTCAAAGCTAAGCTCGGCCCAAAGGTTATCTTTGGAGATTCCAGCTGTGGTCAGACAGAAGGCTATGGCAGGATTACAATTGGAGATGTTACTTTCAAGAGAGTTGCATATGTGACAGGACTGAAGCACAATTTGATTTCAGTCAGCCAGCTATGTGATGCTGGCTACCAGGTTTCATTTTCTAACTCTTCTTGCAATATTACTTTAAATAATAATGTTGTTTTAGTAAGCATTAGAATAGGTAATATTTATTTAGTAGATTTCAATTCATCTCACTCAGAAATCTGTCTATTTAATGAAGTAACAATTAATAATAATTCTTTGTGGCATAAGAGGCTTAGTCATGTTAACCTTAAAAATATATCTAGGTTATCTAAACACAACCTTGTTAGAGGTTTACCTTCTTGCCCCTACAACAAGGAGAGCCTATGCAAGGCTTGTCAGCTAGGCAAGCAAACCAAGAATTCTTTTAAATCTGTAAATAAAAGTGATTCTCCTACAATCTTATATTTATTACATTTGGACCTTTTTGTTCCAATAAATGTACAGAGTTTAGGAGGGAAGTATTACACCTTAGTAATTGTAGATGACTTCTCTAGGTTCAGTTGGGTTTTCTTTTTGAGAACTAAGGCTGATAACTTCAAAGCCCTTACAGACTTTCTACTATGTGTGCAGACTGAGTACTCTACTCATGTGGCCTTGATCAGAAGTGATCATGGTACTGAGTTTGACTCTCTTCTCACGCATGAATTCTGTGAGAGAGAAGGTATCAAATATAGTTTCTCAGCTCCTAGAACTCCCCAACAAAATGGGGTAGTTGAAAGGAAGAACAGAACACTCATTGAAGCTGCTAGTACATTGTTGGCAGATGCTAACATGCTTCTCTCCTATTGGGCAGAAGCTGTTAGTACAGCCAATTATGTCTTGAATAGAAGTCTAATACACAAGCTTAAGTGTAAAACTCCTTATGAGTTGCTTAAAGGAAAGAAACCTAAAATTAATTATTTTAGAGTATTTGGTTGTATTGTTTATATTCATAATAACAATAAAGAATTTCTTAGAAAATTTGAAGCAAAAGCTTCAATGGGAATCATGCTTGGATATTCCCAAGTAAGCAAAGCTTATAGGGTTTATAACAAATCAACCTGTAAAATTGAAGAATCTGTGCATGTATCTTTTGATGAGTCTCAGATGTTTTACAAGGAGAAAGAAAACTCCCCTTCCTCTAGTTCATTGCAGGTACCTGATGCCCCTCAAGAAATTCTTCAACTATCAACTCTTCAGATCACAGAATCAGACAGTGATGAAGACATTGCAGAAGCTGTTGTTGTACTACCAACAGTAGATCAAATTCCTCCTGAGGAATTAATCCCAACTATTGCTGAAGATCACATCCCACCTGCTGATATTGTCACACTTAGAGATCACCCCACATCTCAAGTGATTGGAGACATATCAGCTGGTGTGCAAACAAGACACCAGTTAAGACAGGATGTGATGCACGCTTGTTTCCTCTCACAGGTTGAGCCCCTCACCTTTAAAGATGCAGAGCTGGATCCCCACTGGATCATTGCCATGCAAGAGGAACTCAATTAGTTTGAGAGATGTAAAGTTTGGACTTTGGTTCCAAGACCTAAAGGCCAAATGATCATAGGCACCAAGTGGGTGTACAGAAACAAGTTGGATGCAAATGGAATTATTGTAAGGAATAAAGCAAGGCTTGTAGCTCAGGGCTACAGACAGGAGGAAGGTATAGATTATGACCAAACCTTTGCTCCTGTTGCAAGGCTAGAAGCAATAAGGATCTTCTTGGCCTATGCAGCCTATATGAAGTTTAAGGTGTTCCAAATGGATGTCAAAAGTGCATTCCTGAATGGTGAGCTTAAGGAAGAGGTGTTTGTTGAACAACCACCAGGGTTTGTTTCTTCAACTCAGCCCTCACATGTGTTTAAGTTGCAGAAAGCTCTTTATGGACTAAAGCAAGCTCCCAGAGCCTGGTATGAGACTCTAGCTAGTTTCCTTTTAGAGCACAACTTTACTAGGGGAGTAGTTGATAGAACCCTTTTCGTCAAGCATCACAAGGACACAATCCTGTTAGTTCAGGTGTATGTAGATGATATTATATTTGGCTCCACTGATCCCAAACTTTGCAAAAGATTCTCTGACCTAATGCACTCTAAGTTTGAGATGAGTAGTATGGGTGTGCTGTCTTACTTTCTTGGTCTCCAAGTTAAGCAAGATGCTGATGGTATCTTCATCTCCCAATCTAAATATGCCAAGGAATTGGTAAAGAAATTTGGGATGGCTGATGCTTCAGCAATGCCTACACCTATGGCTACTAATGTAATTATTGATTCTGATGATCACGGCAAGCCAGTTGATCAAAAGAATTATAGGGCCATTATTTGTTCCCTATTATATCTAACTGCAAGTAGGCCTGATATAATGTTTGCTACATGCCTTTGTGCTAGATTCTAGGTCAACCCCAAGGAATCTCATCTGATTCTTCTCAAGAGAATCCTGAGATACCTGAAGGGATGTCCAAATCTAGGACTTTGGTACCCAGCTGAGTCAGAATTTGAATTAATTGGATATTCTGATTCTGACTATGCTGGTTGCAGAGTTGACAGGAAGAGCACCTCAGGAACTTGTCAGTTCCTGGGAGAGAGATTGGTCTCTTGGTTCTGTAAGAAGCAGGCATCTGTCTCAACTTCAACTGCAGAGGCTGAATATATAGCAGCTGCTAGCTGTTGTTCAAAGATCCTGTGGATTCAAAACCAGCTTGTGGATTATGGTTACTCACACAAGAACACCAAAATCATGTGTGACAGTACCAGTGCTATCTCAATTGCACAAAATCCAGTGCACCACTCTAGAACGAAGCACATTGAGATTCGGCACCATTTCCTGAGAGATTGTGTGGAAAAGAACAAGATTTGTCTTGAGTTCATATCCACTGAGTTTCAGAGAGGTGATATATTCACCAAGCCCTTAGATGAACAGAAGCATCTGTTCTTTTTAGTTCAACTTGGCATGATCAATGGACGAGACTAAGTGTGACTATATCTGCCTATGTTGAAACCTGCTTGAAGATCGTCGAACGGATTAAGCATATCGTCGACCTCTGGTTAATGATAGCTTATCTGTTTGAAGATCGTCGACCGGCGTTCGAAGATCGTCGAACAGGTCGAGCTTATCGTCGATCTCTGGATGACGACAGCTTATTGTTTGAGAAGCCAGAAATAGTCGAACGATGGCTCGACTACTCTGCTTCTGGGCCGATCGTCGAACGGCCGTTCGACTATCGGGTCTAATATCTTTTAGATAGATCGACTATCTCCGGTCTAATATAAAGCCGATAGTCGACCTAGGTTAAAATATCTTTTGTTTTATCGTCGACGGAGCGTGACTTTTCGCATTCTGTCTTCCCGCTTGGGATTTTCTGCCGCTTCGTCCCCTTCGTCTTCGCCGTCCTTCTCGCACATTCTCCAGCAATTCAATGGCGATTTCTCCCGCAGTGTTAGCCGTTGTAAAGTTCGATGCAGGCTTCAGCGTCGATTTTGACGCGTTCAGTTGCTGTGAAGCAGGAATTGTAGAAATTCTTCAGTTGTGCCGGGATCAAGGTCTAGAGAGATTAATGTCGACAAGGATAAAGTTAAATATTCCCGAGATCAAGGAATGGGCTTTCACTTCGTCATCCTCCGACAATTCGATGACTGGCACCATCGGCGGAGAAGAGGTAATTTTAACTCCGGCCGTTCTGACTGATGTTTTTGGTTTGATAAATGGTGAAGATGATTATGAGCAAGATGCTCAAGAATTTGGAAGGATGCTGACTGAGCTGGGACATGCGGAGGGCATTCCCACCAAGCTGCTCAAGGTCAATTTTCCCTTTAAGATTAAATTTCTCGCTGAGTTAGTTGGAAAAGTGCTCCTCGGAAAGCACTCTGCTCATGACAATATAACAAGGCAACAATTTGCACTGATGTGTGCAATTGTTAATCAGAAAAAGATTGATTGGGCAGGAGTAATGTTTGATTTGATAAGGAAAAAGAATAATAAGAAAGAGGTTACCCTAGGCAGGGTTATTGGAATTTTCCTGAAGGAAAAGTATCCTCAGCTACTGGTCTCCGTTGCAACAACAATAAATGCAAGTAAGAAGATGGACCCAAATTTGTTCTCCAAGTGGAAGAGGACTTTTGTGAAACCCGCTCTCACAGGGGTTGCTCCAGCGACATCAGAGAGCACCAGGACTGATTCGGTCGCTCCTCACCCGGTAGAAGCTGGCTCAGCTCTTTCCCTTCCCTCATCTTCTTCTGCTATGCAGTCTGCTTCAGTTGAAGTTCCATCAACTTCAGCTGAAGTACGACTTTCCCCTTCTCCTGTTCGAGAAACAACCACGGTTGTTCTTCCTTCCCCTCCAGCATCTCCTCTTCCTTCTCATCAGGCTAGGATATCTGCTCCTAGTTTTGATCTGTTAGGATCTGAGAGGATTCCAACACCTCCTCAGTCTCCTATTCATTCTCCAGTTAACACTCCTGTTAACTCTCCAGCTCCATCCCCAATTCGATCTCCAGTCTACACCACTTCTCATCCTAATACTACAACCATCTTTGCTGCATCTCCATCCACTACAATTCCATCATCTTTTGAGATCACCCCTCAATTTATTTCTAGCATTTTGGAGTTGATTACCCCTTCAATCAAAATTATGATTGAAGAGGCAATTGCTCCACTTGCCTCCTCCATTGCCTCCTTGACTGCTTCCATCCAATCACTTTCCAAATCTGCTGAGCCCTCTTCTTCAAGGGGCCTGGTTTCAGTTTCCACTGAAATCAGGCAGGGGGAGATGTTCTGTGAAGATGCCTCAGAGCCTCCAGCCTCCCTTCCAGCAGTTCTTTCAGCAGTTCAAGAAGAGGCTGATGCAGTTCAAGTTCAAGATGAATCAGTTTCTGTGTTATCGGAAAAAGAAATATCTGATGCTATTATGTTATCTGAATTTGCGGTGAAAGTTTGCTTAGAAGATCTCACCACTCCCGTGGTTGCCCATTTCCTAGAAGGGATTATTACATCCTACCTAGATGAGTCTTGGGAGTTGGTAAAATATGAAGGTAATTCACTCATCCGCTTTATTGACGAGTCAATTAATTTGATAGCTTGTGAATACCTAGAAGGAATGATTTTAGCTTATTTAGCAGATTTGTATTCATAAATCTACAGATTATATTAAAGAAGATTTAGCTGCTCAGGTTATAGCAGTTGTTTCAGAAGCTAATCCAGTTGTTCCTGATGATCAAGTAGATCCAGAATTGGATTCATTTTTAGATGACATGGAAGATGTATCTGAAAATCAAGAAGAGAAAGCAAGAGTTGCTTGGAATCAAAGAGTTCAATCTTTGTTAGAGAAAGAAAAAGATTTGCAAGTTGAAAAGTCAACTATTTGGGATGATTCACCAGGATTGGATTTGGATTTCCTTCTGGCTCAGGATGCCATTGAAGAGGAAAAAGAGAAAGCTACTTTAAAAGAAAAGGCTGTTTCTGAAGCCTATGATCCTTATGACAATCCTCCTTCATCTCACTCTGAAGATGAAGAGGATTCTAATTATCTGAAAATTCGAAGAAAAAGAAAGCTGCTCAGAAGAAAAGGAAAGTCGTTGCTCCTCCTCCTCCCAATCGAGAAAATGATACTCCATACTATATTCTGAAAGGAATTGACCCCAAATAAAAAGAATTTCAACATTGGATGTGGTTCTCCAAGAACCAGCAGAAAGAGAGAAAAAGATCTAAGAGGTATGATAGTCCTGTTTCAAGATGGACTCCCAGAGGTCCTCCTCCTCCACCTCCCAGTGCAGGAGCCTCTGGGAACCTTTCTGCTAATCCATCTGCCTCTTCTGGAAAATCTGCACCTTCTCAGCCTCAGTCAAGGAAAAGCTCTCAAAGTTCCCAAGGCAGATCTTATTCTGGTTCTCAAATACATGTTACTGAAGTAAGAGAACAAGTGAAGGAGGTTATGTATCAAAGACCAACCTTTTCCCCTCCTCCTTCTCCAAAGAAAAGAGTTTCTTCTCCAATACCAGTGCAGTCTGAAAAAATTGTTTCAAAAGGTAAGTAGTTTATTTTGTTTAAATATTCTAACAAGAACTTTGCTAAGTCTGCTCCCATGTCTTATCTAGTTAATCAAGATAAAGAGGTTGCTCCTTCTGAGACTGCTTATGAAAGTCCTGAGCTTGATCCTAACTTTAGGATGGCTCGTTTTCACGAATTGGTTGGAGCAGCTCAAATCAGAAAAGCAAAAGCTGAAGGGAAGGACACCACTGGACTAACCACTATGTCTTCATTCAGAAAGAAGGAATTCGAAAAGTTCCAGGTCAGCCCTGATGTATTTGACCCTTCAAAGTATATGGAAAAGCATCTAGAGGCAGTTGTTCCAAGGGCTGCAGAATTAAAGATTATTGGTGTGCAGGACTTGAAGTTGTCAAAGAAAGAGGCTATTGATCCCCTGAGGAAAATTTCTTTTGTTCCAAGTTCTTCTGACTCTTTGCCAGATTCTGTAGACTCTTAATTTTTTGATTGACTGCTGTTTTATATCTATCTGTTTGATAATTGCTAGTTAATTGCTATCTATTTTCTGTATTGATTATAGTGTTCTATAGCTAGCTCTGTGTTTTAGTTTTTAAGAGACTTAACTCAAATAGGGGGAGATTGTTGGTACCCTAGTTTGATTTGAGTTTAGTCTTGTCTTTTTAGTCCCTTGACCCAAGAAATATCTATGGTCATTGGTTAGTAGTCTAGCTGTAGAGTCCTCACTTTTCCAGATGAAGAATTTGGTTAAGTAGTTTGTTCATTCGACTATCGTCGAACGCCGCTCGACTATCGTCGACTAACTGTTCGACGATCGTCTATCAGTTGTTCAACTTTCAGTCTGCGAGGATAGTTCGACTATCGGCTGATAGTTCGACTATCTGTGTGCTGTGATAGTTCGACTATCTGCTTGGATAGGTCGACTATCTGATAGCTCGACTATCTGTTGATAGTTCGACTATCTGTTCTGCGTTGATAGTTCGACTATCTGTTGATAGGTCGACTATCTGTTCTCGCTTGGTAGTTCGACTATCTGCTTTGATAGTTCGACTATCTGATAGTTCGACTATCTGTTGATAGGTCGACTATCTGTTTATTTTTGATAGTTCGACTATCTGTTGATAGTTCGACTATCTGTTTCGCTTTGATAGTTCGACTATCTGTTGATAGGTCGACTATCTGATAGCTCGACTATCTGTTGATAGTTCGACTATCTGTTTTGCCTTGATAGTTCGACTATCTGTTGATAGGTCGACTATCTGATAGCTCGACTATCTTCTGATAGTTCGACTATCTGCTGTGATAGTTCGACTATCTCCTGTGATAGTTCGACTATCTGGATCGTTCGACTATCTGTCCGATAGTTCGACGATCTCCGTGCGTCGGTCGACGATCTCCGAGGGTCGTTCGACGTTTTCTGTCTGCCTTTATATTTTGTATTTATTTATTATATTTAATTAATTAATACATTATCTGGCATATCTTTTCAGTTGTTTTATAATAATATTTCCAGGCAATATTTGCTCCATCCCTTATGCCTGAGTAAAATCTTTTCAGATAAAGTTGTTTGTCTTATTAGTTGACTTTGTATTTTACTTTATCTGCTGTCAGTCCTTTATAGCCGTTAGACTGAAAAGTCTTTCTTCTGCTATAAAGAGTTTGTTTCTGATATGACTTTATTTAGTACTTTATTATCAGATTGCTTCCTGCAGCTTCCTAGAAAAAGGTTTATACCTTTTATAGAATGTTTCTGCTGCAGAGATTGCTTTGTCTTCTTGATATTTACAGCCCAGGTCTCAAGTTTCAGAAGAATACAAATAATTCAAATTGAAGAGAGCCGTTGCTTGTTGCTGTTATAAAAAGGACCCTTTGAAGAAGGATTCAAGCTAGCTAACTAGTTACCCAGTTCATCTGCTTTCAAGCCTTCATCAAGATCAAAGTCTTCTGCTCTCAGCAATACTCATCTAACTGAGAAGTGTTAAGATCTTCTACTCCTCTTCAACCTGAGTTCTCCTGCTTTCAGGAAGATTTAAACTCAGAGTTCTTTTGAAGAAGAAGAAGAAGATAGCTGCTTGAAGATCTCTAATTTTATTATTTATTATCTTCTTGTAGTTTTTCCTTCAGATCTTTCTGAAGAGTTTTCTGCACTGAAGCAAGACTTCACCTGGACATCTTTGAGCCAGGGGGAGCCTTGATTCTTTAGAGCTTTCTAGCTCAGTGCAAGTTCTTATGCTTCTCTAATCTTTTGTAAAATAGAGAAGACATCTTAACCTTCTTCCCCCTTCTGTACAGGGTTATTACTCCCTTCAAAAGTATCCCTTGGTGGCAGGGCACCTGATCAAAAACCTGTGCTTGGTTTTTAGACACCTGATCAAAAGTCTAAAGGGTTTCTGGATCTACCTGAAGCAGATCTTGTTGGTGGCAGGGCACCTGATCAAAAACCTGAGTGGATTCCTACCTTGTTGGTAGAAGAGTGGACGTACCCAAGTTGTTTGGGGAACCACTATAAATTCCTTGTGTCGTCTGGATTGTCTTGTTTAATTCCTGCTTTGTGTCTGTGAATAGATATAACTAGGTTGCTAGTTGCTGATTAGGATTTCCAAGCCTTAACTGTAATTACAGTTAGCTTGAGTTTGTGCACAACACTTGTGTTAGGCTATAGGGTTAATTCTATATCTATAATCTTTTAATTCCGCAATTCACTCCAAGGGAGTTGGGTAGACCATTAAGTTTTGTCTAGTGCAAAATTTGACAACTCTATTCACCCCCCCCCCCTCTAGAGTAGTATCTATCCCTTCACTTTCACACCCCCTTCATGATTCTCATAAGGAGTTATAAACCGTAGAGGGATGCCAATAGAGTGTAAGGTGTGACATTTTTTTTAGGAGTTTCATTTTGTTAGGAGGAGAGAGAAATTTAGAGAATTAATGGTGGGAGGAGAGAGAAAATATTGAAGTGAAGATTAATGGCATGAAGAAGAAGAAACCCCCCTCTTAATGGCCGAATTTTATCATAAAGATGGAGTAAAAATAATAAAGAGGTCCTATAGGAGGCTGCCACCTAGGATTTGCCTATTCATTTCCACCTCTTGACTTCCTTTAACCGAAAATTGGTTTTAAATACCAATTAAATGGCCATTGATCTCTTGCCATTTCTCTTTCTCCTCTTCATCTTCCTCCCCTTGAAATCTATAAAAGCCTCCCTGCTGTAAGAGAGCAAATGTTTACCCATTTTATCTCATACTTTGGAGTTAGAGTTGCCGTAGGAGAAATCGAACGACGCTAACGCCGCGGCATGACGAACCGTCGATCAACTCGTCTCCAAACCGCGAATAAGGTCCTCCTCTACTTCTTCTTTCATGGATAGATCTTAGAAATTCTTTAGGAGAGATATCGAGTCCAAAAGGATTAGATCGGATGGAAGTTTCATCGTATTTCTGTAAATTAATGGCGGCGAGTTCGCCGGAAACCGCCATCTTCGGCGGCCAAATCACCGCTGATCGATAGCCGTCGCCTCAACGGAGGTGGTGGTGGTGGTGGCTGGCCAGGGAGGTGACCGGATGGCCGGGAAATTGAATTCAGAAAACTACAGGAAAATAAACTTTCTGTTCACTGGTTCGGTTTTGAGAAGAAGACGAATAGTGATGTTAAAATATTAAATAATTTATTTAGGAATTTTATAATTAATGAACATGAAAACTCACTTATTTTAAAGTTAAAAATTGAGGACCTTAGAGGCCGAATTAGGAAAAATGACCAGTCACAAAAGTTGTATCCCTCTGGGTCTACTTTAATTTAAAATTGATTTTATTCAATTTGGGTGAGTGGTTTGACCACAGCACTTATTTTGGTGGGATTAAGACCTAGGCTAACCAGAAATTGAAATGGTTGCCCACGGTTCATAACATGTCCAAATGACTTGAAATTTGGACTGGAGATCTATAATATGTATATCGAGAAGCTGTCCAAAAATGAGAATTTTTTGAGAACTTTTGCCTAAAGTTTTTGTAAAATTTTAATAAATATTATAAAATTAATTAGGAGATGAAATTAAGTCCAAACTCCCCCAAATATTGGGTGGTGGTCCCTGACATCAATGTTAAGATCTGTACAAAATTTCAACTCAATTGGTCGAGTTTTGAATAGGGAAGTATCAAGTCCTAGATAGGTCTTGGAGAGGGATACTTTGGTGAAAAGTACGATTGGAAATGGAGTGGACAAATCTCCTCAAAAGAGGCTGATGTTGTGGCCACTGATTTGTTGAGTCTATGTCTACCCGCTTGGGTAACATGGTGTGGATTAGGGTGGATTTTACCCTAAGAGATTGGCTCAAATCCAGTGGGTGGGAGTTTGAGGTTTGTGAAGGACATAGGAGCAAAAGCTCTTGTATGCCCTTGAAATTTGGAGGAGAGGGGGATGATATGATGAAAACCCTTTGGTTGAAATAGTGAAGGAATTGGAGGTAATTAGGTACCTCGAAAGTTGAGATTTTGGATTAGGATAAAAATGTAATTTAGTTATTTTAAGCACTAAATCTAATCCAAAAATTATGAAACTCGGGAGGAGGGAGTTTTAGGATGTTTTAGACTTATGGTAATTTTCTTGGAATTTTATGATTAATAAATATTATAATTCATGTGTTAAATGATTATTAGCCCGATTTGTTGTTTCAATTATTTGGAAGTTTTAAATTAATTATAATCAGTTAAAATTCTGGATTTAGATCTTGACTAGTAGAACATTGATCCCTAAATTTTTTATAGAATTTTATGTTGAGAAATTTTAGAGGTTCATTCACAATGTTTTAATATAGGCTTTTGAGCATAAAAAAAATTAGGGCTTGTACAATTGCTGGAAAATTATGATAATTGGAACTTAAGGTTTTTATGCCCTTTTATATCACTGAGAATTATTTGGGAATTTTTAGAGTTACTGTTATAGCACTTCATTCACAAAGCATGTTAGATTGTAAATTAGTATTTGATTTATTATGATTTAATTACCAGCACGAAAATTATGGGATTCTGTCAAAGTTATTTTCATGATTAAACAAGCACCCTGTATTTTATTTGAATTATTTAGAGGACAAATTAAGGTAGTTTATTCATTAAGCTTGAAATAACTGAAATAATGATTAAATAAGTTTAGGCCCTTGAAAGTCATTGTAAAACTATCAAACTTTGGAAACATGATATTTAGGCCTACTATTATTTACCTTAATTTTGTGATAGCTGGAATCAACTAGAATGTGATACCTCATGTTCAAAATGATGATATTAGACCCTTAAGAATAAATAAATAAGTTATCGGATTTATTAGGAAAATTCCAATATTTTGGATTTAGGCAAATCTTGTTAGGATAGACCCCCGATAAATAAATGGTGACATTTGGATGAAAAATTAAATTACGTGTAATCTTGATTATCGTGTAGCCTTGATGAGTCCCTAGGAGGTTTGGTTTAACACTGATGGTAGTTGGAAGATTAGGTGTTACGCGGGTATGACAGAAGACCGTCTTTCTGTGTGGAGAGGGTGAAGAGTCAAGCTACCCTAGGTTTAGTTTAATGTAACTCTTAAAGGGAAAAAGGTAAGGTGAGAAACCAATTAAAGTAAGTGCCTTGTGAAAGGGAACTTTGGTCTTGTCATACCATCGTAGTTCCTAGTGCCTATTGAGAACCCTTCACGGGGCATAATCCGGAGGCAGTCCTGGGCTAATGTAAACTGCAAAATAAAAGAAAGAGAAATTAGTTAAGTACGGATTTACACGGCACGCACAAGAATGCTAGGAGATTGAAATGATGAGTCATCCCGAGGTGTTCAAAGGGATGGGATTGGGAATCGAGCTGGATGGGTTTTTTTTTATCCAGGGAGCTTTGGCTCGGTTGATAGTTGACACGTACAGGTTTGTCCGGGGAGCTTATGCTCGGGTTTTAGGTTGTTACGGACGGCTTGTCCGGGAGTTCTTTTGACTGTTTGTGTTGTTTGGTTACTCACTCTATAATTGTTGCATGTGCATAAAGTTAGGATAACTAAGGTGGTGGGTCAGCGATATTGGGGAGTTCGTTGCACCGGCACCAATATCGTTGTCTCGGCAAGGTGGTTAGCACATTGCCAAGGTTAAGTCCGACGGTCCATACCCGGCAAGAGTACGCGGTGTTCCGCCTCATGCACCAGGCGTTGAGGGCGTACGATAGGTCAGACCAGTGTGCATAACTGGTTTTGAGGTGGGGTAGGCCCGACCCACCGCTTCCGTCTGCCACTACGGAGGTATCCTGAGAGGTAACGGCTCCGAAAGAGGGAACTATAAGGTTTGTGCACAAAGTCGGGTGTGTGTGTTGCACTGCATGACATAATAACCCACCATATGTATTGCCATCATAATCATTCATTACAACTTTGGACATCCCAAAAACTAAGTGGTATGGGACGCTTATAGTTTGGGACCTGCAAAATGACCCCTTAGTCTATAAGCTTGTATGGGCAAGTTTATAAATTAAGGTTTATTTGATATATATAATAACAACCATTGTTGTTTGATAACCGACACCCCAAGGTATAAGTGGTATGGGACACTTATACGATGGGAGTCTTGCAAAAGATCCCTTTTGCTTATGTGTTCTCGCATAAGTGAAGGTTTAAATTCATATATTTACTTTTCTTACTGCTACACCTATTATAGCATTCATATTAACTGCTCACCGAATACAACTTGTTAGATTAAGTCCACTGTCACCTGTTTACGTTTATTCTCCACAAATATGTCCTCCCCTTTTTTCCTCTTCGCTCGGTGCCTAAGGGCCATGGGGGAAGGGGTAGGGGATGATAGGGCTTAGTCTTTATGACTAATGGTTTTCGAACCACATCATTTTAGGGGATCGCGGAGCCCAGCATGGGGGAACAGCGCAGGAGGCCTGTACGACTGGAGATGGGCTTGTCTAGCACTGGAGTCCAGACTACAGGGACCGTGAGTATCGACCCTTAGAGTAGCTTCTTTTAGTTTTGCATCCGCTGAGTGACTTGTAGTGAGGACTCTGATGTACAGGGCTTATGCCCTTATTTCTAGTTTTACATTATGCTGTAGTCTGATGTTTCTGTGGACACTCCCTTCGTGGAGATTTATTTATATTATATGTGATTTGCCCCTTTTACTACTTCTGTGGACTGCATATCTTTAATACTTGCTACCATAATGTGATCGAAAAAGGCCGGCAGAATTGGCGCTTTGTAGTGACAACTTCCCGAGAGCGAAGGCGTCACCGCAAAGCGGCGGTTCTGGGCATAAGACCCCGGTTTTTGAAAAGAAAAAAAACGGGGCCTTACAAGTGGTATCAGAGGCAAACATCGATTGGATTAGTAGCAGTCCACAAATCGCTGGGTCACCCCCGCGCAATTTTAGTTTGCGGACAAACTAAGCAGCAGAAGCAGTGGTGTGCCCATATGGGGAATCACATATAATTGTCCACTTTTAGTTCTTATGAACCGACTTCTCATAGTGAAAATTTCTTATTCGGAGCATTCAGCACAGCCTACTCCACAGGGTGAGGTTCTGCAGACTCTGGATGCTGCACCACCTCCACCAGTTCCCGCTCCTTTCCTACAGACGGATATGGGGCAGACTTTGACTGCCATCCTAGAAGCCTTCAGGGCTCAACAGGCTCCAGCTCCGCAGCTGATTCCGGGAGCCAACTGGCTGAGTATCTTCCGAGGACTCTCTCCCCCGTCTTACTTAGGGACAGAGATGGCAGTCCGGACAGAGGAGTGGTTGGACATCATGCATGAGATGCTGACAGGGATACGATGCCCGGTGGAGGAGAGGGTGGCATTGGTGGTCGCTTGCCTAGAGTCCCATGCCAAGAGGTGGTGGAAGACGCTCCTGGACAAGACTTATGCCGACAGGGAGGTTGCGGAGGTCACTTGGGGAGAATTCAGGGTCGCGTTGTTGGAACATTTTGTTCCGCAGTCGGCCAGGGATGAGATTGAAGACCGGTTCTTAGAGCTGAAGCATGGCACTAGGTCGGTGGTGGAATACCATCGGGAGTTTGATCATCTGGCTCGATATGCAGACTCTTATCAGCTGGACGAAGCCGGGTACACCAAGAGATTTTACAAGGGTTTGAAGGAGTATTTGAGGGAGGCCCTACTGTTCGTGTCTGATGGGCCTATTCCTCGGATTCTAGAGATGGCCAAGAGTATCGAGGCAGACTGGCACGCTACCCGAGGCCGGAAACGGCCAACGGAGGATCAGAATCATGGAGCAAGAAATGAGCAGCGACGAGGCCGTGCTATAGATATGGGCAGGATGGAGGATCAGCCTCGTCAGGAGGTGAGACAGGAGCCGAGGGAGCAGGTGGCTCTGGCTCCCCAGCCTCTCCAGATGCGGGAGATACCAAGACCATAGATACAGGATGTGCAGAGACCAGGAGAGAGGGCTTACCCTCCACCAGAGTGTTTTCATTGCCGCCAGGTGGGACATATCATGAGGAACTGCCCTATGAGAAGGGGGCCCCCTCTAGCGCAGCAGATTGCCCCACCTGCTCAGCACTATGGAGGCCGAGGACGCGGTCAAGGACAAGGATACCAGGGCGGAGACCGTAGGCAGGAAAGGGAGCAGGTATATGCACTGGACCTTGCCCAACCCCGGCATCCTGAGAAAGTGATCACAGGTACGACAAGGTTTTGTTTGCTTGTTTCAATTCTTTTTCCATCCTTTCCTAGAAAACTATTGTCTGTAGCATTAGGTAGTAAAAACCAAGAACAGAACTCTAAGTTAAGTCACAATCTCAGGCATTGTCTTCATTTGCGGCAAACCCGCACACACTCTCTTCGACACGGGTGCCTCGCACTCGTTTGTGTCAGAGACCTTTATCCAAGGGTTTGATGGCGTGGAGAAATTCACGGGGTCGATGATGAAGATACGGCTACCTGACGGGTCGGAGTTGTTCACCTCATCTCATTGCAATATGGAGGCATGGATAGGCGGGAAACCTTTCGAAGCGCTAGCGACGATCTTGCCACTGCCGGACTATGATCTGATTCTGGGAATGTCATGGCTCCATTGGAACCATGCCCAGATTGACTGCTTGGCCAAGAAGATTACCCTTAGATATGGGGATTCTTTCATCGTGATGGAAGGTATTAGATCTGCGTCCCATATTTTCTTATCATCAATTCAGACGGTCAAGGCCCACATGCAGGGCGACGAGATCTATCAGATTCTTTTCGAGATGACGGAAGTCAAGGGATCTTTATCCGACGTTCCCGTAGTGCGAGATTTTGCGGACGTCTTCCCGGAAAAGCTACCAGGGCTACCCCCGCATAGAGAGCAGGACTTCCAGATATTGCTTGTGCCAGGGGCTAAGCCGGCATCCAGAGCTCCCTACCGCATAGCCCCAAGGGAGTTGACGGGGTTCCGGAGTCAGTTGCAGGAATTAGTGGAAGTCGGGTTTGTTCGGCCGAGCTCTTCGCCATGGGGAGCCCCAGTGTTGTTCGTCAAGAAGAAAGACGGAACACTCAGGTTGTGTATCAATTACCGAGCGTGGAACCGGCTAACAGTCAGGAATACTTATCCTCTGCCAAGGATAGATGAGCTGTTTGACCAGCTGGAGGGAGCCCACTTCTTCTCGAAGTTGGACTTAAGATCGAGCTATTATCAGTTGCGGATCAAAGAAGAGGATATTCAGAAGACTGCTTTTAGTAGTAGGTATGGACTCTACGAGTTTACCGTGATGCCCTTCGGGCTCACGAATGCGCCATCAGCGTTCATGACTCTCATGAACCGGGTCTTCGAGTCGTATCTAGATGTGTTTGTCATCGTTTTCATCGATGACATCCTCATTTACTCGAGGACCGAGGAGGAGCATGCGAGGCATCTGACGCTGACTTTAGAGAGGCTACGGGAGCATCAGTTGTATGCCAAGTTCAGCAAGTGTCAGTTCTGGCTGAAGGAGGTGGCCTTTTTGGGACACGTTATTAGCGGAGCAGGGTTGGCAGTGGATCCAGCCAAGATTCAGGCAGTCCGAGATTGGCCAAAGTTGAAGACAGCTACAGACGTACGGAGCTTCCTAGGACTTGTCGGCTATTACCGGAAGTTCGTAAAGGGTTTTTCTAGGCTTGCCCTCCCACTTACCTCTCTGACGAGGAAGGAAATACCATTTGTCTGGATACCGCAGTGCGAGACGGCGTTCCAGAAGCTGAAAAATCGACTCACTTAGGCCCCGATTCTTACCCTCCCATCGGGGAGAGAAGGATTTCAGGTTTATGCAGATGCCTCCTACCAGGGCATGGGAGCAGTTTTGATGCAGAAGGGATATGTGATCGCTTATGCCTCCCGCCAGTTAAAGAAACATGAACAGAACTACCCAGTTCACGATCTGGAGATGGGAGCAGTCATTTTTGCATTAAAGGTCTGGCGGCACTACCTTTATGGAGTTCACTGCGACATATTTTCAGATCACAAAAATCTGAAGTATGTGGATACGCAAAAGGAGCTGAACATCCGGCAACGCAGATGGGTGGAATTTCTAGCGGACTATTAGTATGAGATGCACTACCATCCGGGTAAGGCAAACGTGGTGGCCGATGCACTGAGCCGGAGAGCTGCCACAGCCGGAGCAGGACCTCAGCTTATGTCCATGGAGCTACTACGAAGTTTCGAAGAAATGCACATCACTCTGGTATCACCTGATGACCCTGAGCTGTACAAGGAGTACCTGGCCGCTACGAGCACCACCTATGATATTCATGATAGAGTCAGAGATTGGCAGAGGCGTGATGCCAAGCTAGAGCCGATTTTCTGGGCCTTGGAGGCAGGCTCATCTGGGGACTACTCGATGCGAGATGGACTGATATGTTTCAGAGGTCGGACTTACATACCGGATGGGGGCCAGATTCGGGAGGATATTATGGCCGAGGCTCATCATAGCAGATTTTCTATACATCCCGGGATCACAAAGATGATGGTAGATTTGAAGAAGAACCTATACTGGTCGGGCATAAAGAAGGACATCATCTACTTCGTGACCCACTGCGAGACGTGCCAGTTAGTGAAGGCAGAGTGTAGACATCCCGCTGGTTTATTGCAGCCACTCCCGGTACCGGAGTGGAAATTTGAGGACATCGCGATAGACTTCATCCATGGCCTATCTCGATCACGGACGGGAAACGATTCGATCTGGGTGATTGTGGACCGTCTGACCAAGGTGGCTAGGTTCATCCCGATCAGGAAGGATGACTCTGTTGGAGTGTTGGTTCGGAGGTTCGTGGAGCAGTATATTCGTTATCACGGCGTCTCTAGGACGATCGTATCAGATCGAGATGGTCGGTTTACATCCAGAGAGTGGAGATCGGTGCAGGCTTACCTTGGCTCCCGACTGACGTTCAGTACGGCTTTCCACCCCCAGACTGACGGGCAGACGGAGCGTACCAATCGGACGCTGGAAGACCTCCTGAGGCTATGTATTGTAGACCGCGGAGAGCCCTGGGAGAAGGTGCTGCCATTGGTGGAGTTCTCGTATAACAACAGCTACCAATCCAGCATACGGATGGCTCCTTACGAGGCCTTGTATGGGAGAAGATGTAGGACACCGTTATCTTGGCTGCAGGACGTGGATCTGAAGATTCTAGACTCAGAGTTTGTGGAAGACACCGAGGCTCAGGTGAGACTGATCCGGGACCGGATGTTAGAGGCGCAGAGCAGGCAAGCGAAGTATTATGACGCTCAGCATCGTTAGGTGGAGTTTCAAATCGGGGACCGGGTGTTCTTGAAGATCCGGCCGATGCATGGAGTTTCACGGGTGCGGGGTCATCGGAAGAAGCTCAGCCCGAGATTCATGGGACCATTCAGGATCCTGGAGCGGATCGGTCCTCTAGCTTACCGGCTGGAGCTACCACCGGAGTTGGCCGGCTTGCACGACATTTTTCACGTATCTTCACTCAGAAGGGCTCTACTATGCCCGGAGTTACAGATTACGGCCACTAATGGGCCGGTAGCCTCGGATCGGCCTATGCATTTGGAACCGATACGGATCGATGACCAGGGGATACGAGTCTTGCGCCACAAGAAGATCCCGCTAGTCAAGGTCTTGTGGAGGAACCACGGACGAGAGGAGCATACCTGGGAGCCTCAGGACCTGATGCAGGAGAAATATCCGGAGCTTTTTAGTCAGGTATACCTCGCAACTCCTCCGGTGTATTAGTGTTTTTCCTTATTTTCTCGTGCTAGTAGAATTATTTAAAAAGATATAGGCTAAACTTTTTGTTTATTGGGGACTAGCCCCTAATTGTTGACATTTTAGGCACTTCAACCCTTATGGGATGTTACAAGCTTAGCTTGTGCCGGTAGAAAACTCTTGTAGACTTAACCTTAATTTCGAGGACGAAATTTTTGTTTTGTTTATTGGGATTTATAACATCCCATTTTCAAATTTGACCCTCCTAGGAGTGACTTTGAGCATGCCTGAGGTCATGGCAAGTCCTTAGAGAGCCAAAAGGACCAAAATGATCCAAGAAATTAGTGTGAGCCATTTTGGTCTACATTTAGTAATTTCCTAAAACCCTGGATTTGGGTGGCTTAGTAGGATTAATATGGCTCTAAGCCCCCCTTAAACATCATGTGGGCCCAATAAGTCACTAAGGACCGACTTGGGTCAACCCTAGTGGCCAAAATGACCAAGTCAACCTTTGACCCAAGTCAAGTCAACCTAGCCTATTTGGGCTAACCCATGCTCAAACCACTCACTCCTCTAGGCTAACCCTATTTGCATGATTAATAGGATGTATTAGGGCTGCCAATAACCTAGGGTTGACTAGTCAAATGGGTGACTAGGAGAAAGGAATCAAAAGCTTTATTTTGAAGGATAATGGAGGAGAGAGAAAGTGAGAAAGAGAGCCACTTAAGGTGGAAGGTGAACCACCCCCTTCATGATTCTCATGAGGAGTTATAAACCGTAGAGGGCTGCCAATAGAGTGTAAGGTGTGACATTTTTTTTAGGAGTTTCATTTTGTTAGGAGGAGAGAGAAATTTAGAGAATTAATGGTGGGAGGAGAGAGAAAATATTGAAGTGAAGATTAATGTCATGAAGAAGAAGAAACCCCCCTCTTAATGGCCGAATTTTATCATAAAGATGGAGTAAAAATAATAAAGAGGTCCTATAGGATGCTGCCACCTAGGATTTGCCTATTCATTTCCACCTCTTGACTTCCTGTAACCGAAAATCGGTTTTAAATACCAATTAAATGGCCATTGATCTCTTGCCATTTCTCTTTCTCCTCTTCATCTTCCTCCCCTTGAAATCTATAAAAGCCTCCCTACTGTAAGAGAGCAAAAGTTTACCCATTTTATCTCATACTTTGGAGTTGGAGTTGTCGTAGGAGAAATCGAACGACGCCAACGCCGCGCCATGACGAACCGCCGATCAACTCGTCTCCAAACCGCGAATAAGGTCCTCCTCTACTTCTTCTTTCATGGATAGATCTTAGAAATTCTTTAGGAGAGATATCGAGTCCAAAAGGATTAGATTGGATGGGAGTTTCATCGTATTTCCGTAAATTAATGGCGGCGAGTTCGCCGGAAACCGCCATCTTCGGCGGCCAAATCACCGCCGATCGATAGTCGTCGCCTCAACGGAGGTGGTGGTGGTGGTGGCTGGCCAGGGAGGTGACCGGATGGCCGGGAAATTGATTTCGGAAAACTACAGGAAAATAAACTTTCTGTTCACTAGTTCGGTTTTGAGAAGAAGACGAATAGTGATGTTAAAATATTAAATAATTTATTTAGGAATTTTATAATTAATGAACATGAAAACTCACCTATTTTAAAGTTAAAAATTGAGGACCTTAGAGGCCGAATTAGGAAAAATGACCAGTCACAAAAGTTGTAGCCCTCTGGGTCTAATTTAATTTAAAATTGATTTTATTCAATTTGGGTGAGTGGTTTGACCACAGCACTCATTTTGGTGGGATCAAGACCTAGGCTAACCAGAAATTGAAATGGTTGCCCACGGTTCATAACATGTCTAAATGACTTGAAATTTGGACTGGAGATCTATAATATGAATATTGAGAGGCTGTCCAAAAATGAGAATTTTTGGAGAACTTTTGCCTAAAGTTTTATTTAAATTTTAATAAACATTATAAAATTAATTAGGAGATGAAATTAAGTCCAAACTCCCCCAAATTTTGGGTGGTGGTCCCTGGCTTCAATGTTAAGATCTGTACAAAATTTCAACTCAATTGGTCGAGTTTTGAATTGGGAAGTATCAAGTCCTAGATAGGTCTTGGTGAGGGATACTTTGAGGAAAAGTACGATTGGAAATGGAGTGGACAAATCTGCTCAAAAGAGGCTGATGTTATGGCCACTGATTTGTTGAGTCTATGTCTACCCTCTTGGGTAACATGGTGTGGATTAGGGTGGATTTTACCCTAAGTGATTGGCTCAAATCCAGTGGGTGGGAGTTTGAGGTTTGTGAAAGACATAGGAGCAAAAGCTCTTGTATGCCCTTGAAATTTGGAGGAGAGGGGGATGATATGATGAAATTCCTCTGGTTGAAATAGTGAAGGAATTGGAGGTAATTAGGTACCTCGAAAGTTGAGATTTTGGATTAGGATAAAAATGTAACTTAGTTATTTTAAGCACTAAATCTAATTGAAAAATTATGAAACTCGGGAGGAGGGAGTTTTAGGATGTTTTAGACTTATGGTAATTTTTCTGGAATTTTATGATTAATAAATATTATACTTCATGTGTTAAATAATTATTAGCCCGATTTGTTGTTTTAATTATTTGGAAGTTTTAAATTAATTATAATCAGTTAAAATTCTGGATTTAGATCTTGACTAGTTGAACATTGATCCCTGAATTTGTTATAGAATTTTATGTTGAGAAATTTTGGAGGTTCATTCACAATGTTTTAATATGGGCTTTTGAGTATAAAAATAAATTAGGGCTTGTACAATTGCTGGAAAATTATGATAATTGGAACTTAAGGTTTCTTGGCCCTTTTATATCACTGGGAATTATTTGGGAATTTTTAGAGTTACTGTTATAGCACTTCATTCACAAAGCATGTTAGATTGTAATTTAGTATTTGATTTATTATGATTTAATTACCAGCAAGAAAATTATGGGATTCTGTCAAAGTTGTTTTCATGATAAAACCAGCACTTTGTATTTTATTTGAATTATTTGGAGGACAAATTAAGGTAGTTTATTCATTAAGCTTGAAATAACTGAAATAATGATTAAATAAGTTTAGGCCCTTGAAAATCATTGTAAAACTATCAAAATTTGGAAACTTGATATTTAGGCCAACTATTATTTACCTTAATTTTGTGATAGCTGGAATCCACTAGAATGTTATACCTCATGTTCAAAATGATGATATTAGACTCTTAAGAATAAATAAATAAGTTATCGGATTTATTAGGAAAATTCCAATATTTTGGATTTAGGCAAATCTTGTTAGGATAGACCCCCGATAAATAAATGGTGGTATTTGGATGAAAAAGTAAATTACGTGTAATCTTGATTATCGTGTAGCCTAGGTGAGTCCCTAGGAGGTTTGGTTTAGCACTGATGGTAGTTGGAAGATTAGGTGTTACGCGGGTATGGCGGAAGACCGTCTTTCCGTGTGGAGAGGGTGAAGAGTCAAGATACCGTAGGTTTAGTTTAATGTAACTCTTAAAGGTAAAAAGGTAAGGTGGGAAATCAATTAAAGTAAGTGCCTTGCGAAAGGGAACTTTGGTCTTGTCATACCATCGTAGTTCCTAGTGCCTATTGAGAACCCTTCACGGGGCATAATCCGGAGGCAGTCCTGGGCTAACGTAAACTGCAAACTAAAAGAAAGAGAAATTAGTTAAGTAGGGATTTACACGGCACGCACTAGAAGGCTAGGAGATTGAAATGATGAGTCATCCCGAGGTGTTCAAAGGGATGGGATTTGGAATCGAGCTGGACGGGTTTTTTTTAGTCCAGGGAGCTTTGGCTCGGTTGATAGTTGACACGGACGGGTTTGTCCGGGGAGCTTATGCTCGGGTTTTAGGTTGTTACGGACGGTTTGTCCGGGAGTTCTTTTGACTGTTTGTGTTGTTTGGTTACTCACTCTATAATTGTTCCATGTGCATAAAGTTAGGATAACTAAGGTGGTGGGTCAGCGATATTGGGGAGTTCGTTGCACCGGCACCAATATCGTTGTCTCGGCAAGGTGGTTACCACATTGCCACGGTTAAGTCCGGCGGTCCATACCCGGCAAGAGTACGCGGTGTTCCGCCTCGTGCACCAGGCGTTGAGGGCGTACGATAGGTCAGACCGGTGTGCATAACTGGTTTAGAGGTGGGGTAGGCCCGACCCACCGCTTCCGTCTGCCACTACGGAGGTATCTTAAGAGGTAACGGCTTCGAAAGAGGGAACTATAAGGTTTGTGCACAAAGTCGGGTGTGTGTGTTGCACTGCATGACATAATAACCCACCATATGTATTGCCATCATAATCATTCATTACAACTTTGGACATCCCAAAAACTAAGTGGTATGGGACGCTTATAGTTTGGGACCTGCAAAACGACCCCTTAATCTATAAGCTTGTGTGGGCAAGTTTATAAATTAAGGTTTATTTGATATATATAATAACAACCATTGCTGTTTGATAACCGACACCCCAAGGTATAAGTGGTATGGGACACTTATACGATGGGAGCCTTGCAAAAGATCCTTTTTGCTTATGTGTTCTCGCATAAGTGAAGGTTTAAATTCATATATTTGCTTTTCTTACTGCTAGACCTATTATAACATTCATATTAACTGCTCACCGAATACAACTTGCTAGATTAAGTCCACTGTCACCTGTTTACTTTTATTCTCCACAAATATGTCCTCCCCTTTTTTCCTCTTCGCTCGGTGCCTAAGGGCCATGGGGGAAGGGGTAGGGGATGATAGGGCTTAGTCTTTATGACTAATGGTTTTCGAACCACATCATTTTAGGGGATCGCAGAGCCCAGCATCGGGGAACAGCCTAGGAGGCCGGTATGACTGGAGATGGGGCAGTCTAGCACTGTAGTCCAGACTGCAGGGACCGTGAGTCCCGACCCTTAGAGTAGCTTCTTTTAGTTTTGCATCCGCTGAGTGACTTGTAGTGAGAACTCTGATGTACAGGGCTTATGCCCTAATTTCTAGTTTTACATTATGCTGCACTCTGATGTTTCTGTGGACACTCCCTTCGTGGAGCTTTATTTATATTATATGTGATTTGCCCCTTTTACTACTTCTATGGACTGCATATCTTTAATACTTGCTACCATAATGTGATCGAAAAAGGCCGACAGAATCGGCGCTTTGTAGTGACAACTTCCCGAGAGCGAAGGCGTCACCGCAAAGCGGCGGTTCTGGGCATAAGACCCCGATTTTTGAAAAGAAAAAAAAATAGGGTCTTACAAGTGTGTCGTGAGTTTGCATTGTTCCTTGGGGTAGATATGTGAAGTCCCCCTTATTTAGAGTCCGGAATCGTAGTATGGACATAGGCATTGTGTGTGAAGCCTACCCGGACGTGTTTGGCTTGATCGGTGATGTTGCATTGCATGAGTGGCCGGAGAAGACTCCGTGCCTTTGATTGTTTTTAGGTTTCTACGCGGTAGATTGCAGCATGGATCCTTGGGGATTAACTCCAAGGCGCACCCGGAAAACTGGGCGGAATCGTAATTCTGCTAACTTGGCGGCCAGGGAGCCAGCCTTGAACATAACTGCATTATGTGATGATTGGGGATGTTTTAGGATCCGAGTGAAGCTTGGCCCGCGCATACGTCTTAAAGTGACTAGGAGGCGTGAGCAACGGGCGGGTGGAAACGGACCTGGGCTTTGCGGTTTTGTGCTAGAGGCCCTAAAGTGGAACTGGCCGTTGGCATAGTCGGGAGTCTTCAACTGCGGTCGGAAAGACTCAAAAATGCTCACAATGTTTGACATCCCGAGGATGGTAGTGAAGACATGGAATTATCCGGATTCACTGAGAATGTGCCCTGAGTGCACGGGGTGTTTGGCCGAGCGAGCCTACACCTGTGGAAAAATATACTAATGCACTTAAATGTTTAGTTGGGCTAATGAAATGCAGGGAAGGAGCACAACCGTCCCGAGTAAGGGGCGGAGCTGTTATAATTTGGTCAGCTTTAGCTGACCGTTGCTTTGTTTGCCACCGTGCGGTGGAATGTTGCTTACAGGTGCTGCGGAACCAAGCCCCAAGTAGCGGGCTGAAGCCCAAGTTGCTAAGCTAGCCCTCGAAGGCCAAAGCGAACTGTTGCTTTACTATTGTCATATGTGGCCGTCCTGTGAGCCGATGTATGTAAAACATTATATTGTCAAGTGAACATTTAAAAGTCCTTAAGGCCAAGAACTCTTTTGTGTATTTGTTGTATTTCATTCCTGTGGTGTATAGTGGACATTCATGTCGTTGTTGTGCAAATTCTGGGTTCTCTTAAACTGTTTAAAATCTTCCGCTAGAATGCTCTGTGTTAGGGCGAGTAGTTGAGAATTTTTTGGTATTATTATTTAACCCTTCCGACTGTCCGTGGTATATGGCATCGGGTTCCAGCTGGACCTTCTATTATATGCCATACGATGGATGGGGGTATTACAATGGTTCTCCCTCTCCTAGAGTTTTCAAAGGAAAATGGCTTGTGACTTAATCATCCGGTGCGGTTCTAGGGATTTGCATGGAAATAGTTCCAACCACCGTCGTTGTGTGCTTCCTCCACTAAACTTTGTGGTCAGATTTCTTAGGGTTGGGTAACGAATTCTAAACTACCTCTTGTGTGATTCTTCTAAATAATTGTGAGATTTTGTGGATTAGAAGGCAAGTGTTTTGTCTGGATTTATATTAAAATTAGTGCGTTAATAAAAATCGGAATTGCAAGCATTTAATTTTCTGAATATTTTCGTATAACTTGGATCAGGTAGATTTGGTGAATGCTACTAGAGATCAGGTTCATTACCCTAGATTCCTGCTTGAGTTCAAGAGATTTGGCCTACCTAGTATTAATTGATTTGGGATTGATTTTTTACTTTGTTGAAATCGCTATTTTAGTCCGGATATTCTCTTATTGGGATTGTGACTGCTTGCAGATATTATTAATTTAATTAGTTAATTATCTGGATCATGTAGGTCCTATTCGCTTGAGCGAACATTCACATATAGCCTTTGTTTAATCTCTAAAAGTGTTAGCGACCCTTTGAATTGTGCGTTATTAAAGTTTGTGGCACCAATTGGTTGAGTTCAACGGTAACGTATTTAGAGAGATATTGCACACTACGTATCCTATTTAATTGTCCGAACCATAGAAAGCATAGTATTATCTCGTCAGAACCGTTGGCCTACATCACGGATGGTGGGTGTTGATGATCAAGCGGCATCAGCCCTCCAAGGTTATAACGACGTCACTCGAGGATCCCGACCCTTCAAGCTAGGTGGTACCCTGGCAGCGGGAGCATCTCGGGACCTAACCCTGGAGCGAGAAAACTTTCCTTCACTTATCATATGGGCACTACCACTGGCCCAATCAGTTAGGTGGGAGTATGACGGTGGGTACTGAGCATCAACCAGACTCAACCCTCCAGGGTCATAACAACGTCACTCGAGGATCTCGACCCTGCCAGCTAGGTGGGAGCCTCGCAGCGAGAGCATCTTGGGACCTAACCCTAGTGCGAGAAAACATTTCATCACTTTTCCTTCGGGCACTACCACCGGCCCAATCAACTAGGTAGGAGCCTGACGGTGGGTGTTGAGCATCAAGCGACCTTAGCCCTCCATGTTCATAATGACATCACTCGAGGATCCCATCCCTGCCAGCTAGGTGGGAGCCTCGCAGCGGGAGCATCTCGGGACCTAACACCGGAGCGAGAATACTTTCTATCACTTATCCTCTGGGAGCTACCTCCAGCCCAATCATCTAAGTAGAAGCCTGACAGCGAGTATTAAGCATCAACCGGCCTCAGCCCTTTAGGGTCATAATGACGTCACACAAGGATCTCGGCCCTGCCAGCTAGATGGGAGCCTTTCGGCGAGAGCATCTCGGGATATAAACCCAGAGCGAGAAAAATTTCCATCACTTATCCTCCGGGCGCTACCACCGGCCCAATCAGGAGGTGGTAGCCTGACCTTGGGTGTTGAGCATCAGCCGGACTCAGCCCACAAGGGTCATAACGACGTCACTCGAGGATCCCGGCCCTGCCCGCTAGGTGGGAGCCTGGTAGTGGGAGCATCTCGGGACCTAACCACAGAGCGATAAAACTTTCCATCACTTATCCTCCATCCCTGCCAGCTAGGCAGAAGCTTGGTAGTGGGAGAATTTCAGGACTTAGCTTCATAAATACTTATAACAAACTTGATCTGCAAAAGAGTTGGAGCATCAAAATATTTCATATTCATTGAAGGAGTGGACGTACAAGTTTTCACAGATAGAAATGCTTCAGGTCATCACCACTCCATGTGTGACTTAGGGTCTCGTACTCCACATTTCGGAGATGGTACCCTCCTGACCTTAGAGCTTCCTGGACAGTATACGGGCCTTCCAATTTAGGGTTGAGCTTCCCCACTGCCGCTGACCTCCCTACTACATCCACCTTCTTCAGGACAAAGTCCCCTTCCGTGAACCGTTTGACCCTGACATGCTTGTCAAAGTACTTATTAGCCATTCTTCGCTTTATCTCTTCCTTTCGGATGGTGGAGTGATCACGCAACTCTTCCACCATGTCAAGGGAAATCCGTAGATCCTCCTCATTCTCAGCTCATTATTCTTCCCTTCCTGCCTCTACCTCGACGACCCGAGGATTCAAGACCTCGAACTCTTTTGGAAGCATGACCTTGCACCCATGGGAGAGCTTGAAGGGGGTCTCCCCCGTGGCAGTGTTGGGAGTGGTTATAAGGTCCTAAAGAACTGAAGGAAGCTTCTCCACCCAGGTACCCTTAAAATTCTCCACCTTCTTCTTGAGGAGGTTGACGATGATTTTGTTTGCCTTCTTCACCTGGTCGTTCCTCCTAGGGTGATGGACCGACGCAAACCTGAGATCGATCCCGAGCTGTCCACAGAAATTGATGAACTCGGTACTGACGAACAGAGGCCCATTGTTTGTAACAATGGCCTGAGGCAGGCCGTGCAGGCAGATGATCTCCCCCCAAATGAAGTTCCTGATTACCTGGGAGTTCACCTTGGATAACGCCTTCACTTCCAACCACTTAGAAAAATAATTTATCATCACCAGCAGGAACCTCCTCTACCCGCTAGCCTGGGGGAAAGGCCCTACCAAATCCATTCCCCAAATGGCGAAGGGCCAGGGGGTTGTGATACTCCTGAGCTGCTAAACATGTTGGAGTTGGAGGGGCAAACAACTGGCACTTGTGGCACTTCCTTGTGAACTCCGCATCGTTCGGACATAGGGTCAACAAAATGTACCCCTGTTAGACAATCCTCCCTTCTAAGGTTCTGCTCCCCGAATGGCTTCCGCACTACCCCGAATGGACCTCAAAAGTCCTCTGAACCACCTCCTCGGCCACACAATGTGACAATATCCCTGAGAGGGTCTTTCTATACAACTGTCTGTCGCGCATGAGATTATATGCCGACTTGTACTTGAACTTCTTCTTATCCATCCATTCCGGGAACTCCCCTGTGGACAGTAATATTGCGAATGGATCCATCCATGATGGGTTTTGGTCGACCTCTATCAGCTCTCCCTCTTGGATAGACAGACGAAATAGGTAAGTGATGGTACCCTCGCCCCCCCCCCCCCACCCGGGGACCTGTTGGAGTTACCATGGTGATCTAGAAGTTGTCAAACATGTAATCTCACTGCCAACACAATATGAGCCTGCAGGGTCGCACATAAGAGCTATGGAGGAGTTGGAAGATTGACCGTATTGGTAAAGGTTACCAATCACCATTATGTATGGGGTCAGGCAATTGTTGCCAATAAAGTTCATGGGGCATGGATAGTCGAAAGGTCGTCGAGAATGTCTCGACGACCAAGGCAAATCGTCGAGAATGTCTCGACGACCAAGGCAAATCGTCGAGAATGTCTCGACGACCAAGGCAATGTCGTCGAGAATGTCTCGACGACTATGGGGGTTTAGTTGAGAATCGATCTGATAGATTCGTCGAAAATCAAAAACTTAGTCGTCGGGACTATCCATTGATTCTCGCCGAATCTGCCTGATGATTCTCGCCGATCGACGAGTATCGTCGAGAGTTATCGAGTATGACTCGACGACTAAAGGCCATTCGTCGAGAATCGTCCTGATTCTCGACGACTTGGCGGATGATTCTCGCCGAACGCCTTTGCCGATTCACGCCGAATTCTTCCAGGGACCCTATGCTGTGTGGTCTGCGGATAGCCATTCCTTTAGGTCTATTTATACCTTTGGTATAAATAGACACTTAGGGTTTTGGAAAAAGGTGTGAGACTTGTGCTTTTTGCGGCCGATTAGAACCCGACGGAAAGAGTTCCGCCGATCGCTCGTTCCGCCGCATCTCGCACATCGCCGGACGGAAGTGTTCCGCCGCCGCCGTGTCTGCTCCGCTGACCCTCCCATCTCCGGTGATAGTCGTTGTTCTTGCCTCTCCTGGCGCGGACCTAGCAGTCCGTGGAGTTGCAAAGGTGCGGCTGTCTTCCTCCCGATTGTTCGTGCGACGAGCAGTTCGGGTTTCTCCTGCTCGTGTGGATTTTTGCAGAGACGTGGATATTATTCCACGTACAACTCGCCACCGACAGCACTCAATACTTGGAGCATCTTCGTTGAGTTGTGACTCAACGCCACTAAGGTATTTTGCCCTAGTTATTTTGTTTACTTCTTGATACAACGATCATGGCCAGATCCAGTTCTCTTGGGCTGTTCTCGTACTTTTCCTTTCCGCTGCGTGCACAAAGTGTTGTGCCAACCCTCACGAGAAACCCCAACAGTGGTATCAGAGGGAGGTTGCGGCCATGACTGTTGTATTGGAAGTTAGGGAATTCCAACACGTGTAAACCTAGGGATTTAGAAGTGTTCTAAATGTCTAGATTTATTCCTGGAACGTCTGGGATTTCGTAGCAATTTCTAATTGTAGAAGTTGTTGTCTCCTTAGCAGTAACCATCCCTCGAATTTTGTTTTGGATTTTGAATCCAGCAAAGAGAGATGAGCTTGTCTACTGCTTTAAGTTGAGTTGCCTTTCCCCTTTGTCCAATGCATGTAAACCTGAATATTTGGAAATGTCCATATGTTCAGATTTAGCCCTTTGCTCTATCAAATGTTGATAGTGTCTTGTTGTGCACATAAGGATGCATGAGGATTCTAGAAATGTTCTATTTTATTTAGATGTGCACATTGATCAAATGTTGATCATGGTTAATTGTTAACATACTATCAAAATTTAAATCCCTTCATCAAACATTAAGTGTTCGGATGCCTTCCGATGGATGACACTCTTCCTGCCTCGATCGATGAAGTGTGGGCTTTCCAAAGCAAGGTGCATTAATCTATCTTGGTAAGGGTGCGAGCGGATAATTGTGATATCCCACTGTCGACATCGGGCCCCACTTACCTAGGTGACCTCAAAGGTTGAGCGCCTAGAGGCATAGGGTTGGCATGCACCATATGATGGATGCGAATAAAGAGTTATTCACCAACCATACAAGAATTGCATGAGGATGCATTTGGCAAACGTTGCCTACCTAAATAACTACATCGTGAGAGGAAAGCCAAAGCTGACTCATTGTGTTGGTGAAATACGGATCTTGTCCACTAAGAGAGTAGCTCGCATGAACTCTCCGAATTGATAGTGAGGGCTATTAGTTCGAATAAAATAGTGGGAGTTTTAATTAGAGTCCAAATTAAAATAAATTGTATTTTGAAACTTTGGTACTGATTTTATTCTGCATGAATTCTTGTAGAATTCCATGACAAGTGGTTCACACTCCACTTTGTCTCTGAGAGCCATCCTTGAGAAGGATAAGCTCAATGGGACTAACTACATGGACTGGTACAGGAGCTTGAGAATTGTTCTCAGGCGAGAGCGAAAGCTCTATGTCTTGGAAGAGGAATCCCCCGAGGTGCCGACCGGGAATTCTTCCCGTGCTGATAAGGATGCTTACAAGAAGTATACTGATGATGCTTTAGACATCGAATGCCTCATGCTTGCCACCATGAACTCTGAGCTCCAAAGGCAACATGAGAACATGGGGTGCAAGGAGATTGACGAGCATCTTAAGAAAATGTTTCAAGGGCAGGCTCGTCAAGAGAGGTTCGACGTCACGAAAGCGTTGTTTCAGTGCAAGATGGGAGTTCGAGACTCAGTAGGGACTCACGTACTCAAGATGATTGGGTATATAGAGAACCTTGAAAGACTGGGTTTTCCTCTAGGTCAAGAGTTGGCCACAGATCTGATCCTGCAATCGTTGCCGGACAGCTACGAGCAGTTTGTCTTGAACTATAACATGAATGAAATAGACAAGACACTGCCCGAACTCCTAGGCATGTTGAGAACTGCCGAAATCAATATGAAGAAGGCCAAGCCTACCAGCCCCATACTGATGGTGCATAAGGGCACGGGCAAGGCCAAGGGCTTCAAGAAGATGAAGGTGGGACCTAAGTCACATCTTGAGCCCAAGTCTTCTGCACTGAAGAAGAAGAAAAGCACGGTGAAGGAAGGGAAATGCCACCACTGTGGCAAGGCTGGTCATTGGAGGAGGAACTGTCCTTCTTATATTGAGGGTCTGCAGAAAATGAAGGGAGGTATGACTTCCGCTTCAGATATTTATGTTATAGAGATAAACCTTTCTGCTCCTTCATCTTGGGTATTGGATACCGGATGTGGTTCTCACATTTGTACAAATGTGCAGGAACTGGAAAGGAGACGATTGCTGAGTAAAGGGGAGGTGGACCTGCGTGTCGGCAATGAAGCAAGAGTTGCTGCTGTAGCCGTAGGGGTTTACCGTCTTTCTTTGCCCAGTGGGCTTGTAATAGAACTAGATAATTGTTATTTTGTTCCGGCCATAACTAGAAACATTATATCTATTTCATGTCTGGACATGATTGGATTTACTTTTATAATTAAAAACAACTGTTGTTCCATATTTAAGAATGATGTTTGTTATACTGTAGCCCAACTGTTTAATGGTCTTTACGTTTTGAACTTAGACCATATGATCTATACTGTAGAAAATAATAAAAGACTAAGAACGAATGACTCAAACCCTACGTATCTCTGGCATTGTCGTTTGGGCCATATAAACGAGAAACGCATATCCAAGCTCCATAAGGATGGACTTTTGGACTCATTTGATTATGAATCATTTGAGCGATGCGAATCTTGTTTGTTAGGCAAAATGACAAAAGCTCCTTTCACTGGTTATACTGAGAGGGCTGAGGATCTCTTGGGTGTTGTACATAGTGATGTATGCGGACCAATGAGTTCCATGGCTAGAGGTGGGTATTTCTACTTCGTTACATTTACTGATGATTTCAGTAGATACGGATATGTGTATCTTATGAAGTGCAAATCCGAGACCTTTGAAAAGTTCAAAGAGTTCAAGAATGAAGTAGAAAACCAGTTGGGCAAAAGGGTTAAAGCACTCGGATCTGATCGAGGTGGTGAATACCTGAGTCACGAGTTCCATGATCATCTGAAAGAGTGTGGTATTATATCACAGCTCACTCCACCTAGAACACCATAGCACAATGGTGTGTCTGAGAGGAGAAATCGTACTCTGTTAGACATGGTACGTTTGATGATGAGTCATGCAGACTTGTCTGTTTCCTTTTGGGGTTTTGCTTTAGAGACTGCTGCTATGACACTGAATCGCGCTCCAACAAAAACGGTTCTGAAGACACCATATGAGATATGGACTGGGAAACGTCCTAGTATGTCGTTTATTAAAATTTGGGGCTGTGAGGCATACGTGTGACGTCACATGCCTGACAAGCTTGAACCCAAATCAGATAAATGTTATCTGGTGGGATATCCTAAGGAAATGAAAGGATATTACTTTTACCTACCGTCCGAGGGCAAGGTGTTTGTCGCAAGGACCGGTGTCTTCTTGGAGACAGAGTTCTTGTCAAGAAAGACTGAAAAGGTAGAACTTGAAGAAGTTCAAGAACCACAAATAGTGAATGAACCAGAATTGGATTCTGAATTAGGACTACAAGGTGTTGTAGCTAGAGAACCTACTCAAGAAACACATGTCCTGCGTAGATCTGGTAGACCAAGATTTGAGCCTGAGAGATATGGATTTCTCGTGTCTCAAATAGGTAATGTGTTGCTAATGGATCATGATGATGAACCAGCAACCTACCAAGAGGCTATGAATGGACCGGACTCCGACAAATGGCTTGAGGCTATGAAATCCAAAATGGACTCCATGTATGCAAACCAAGTTTGGAACTTGGTGGAACCACCTGAAGGGGTACGACCCATAGGGTGCAAGTGGGTCTTCAAGAAGAAGACCGACATGGATGGGAATGTACAGACATTCAAAGGGCGACTGGTGGCTAAGGGTTTTAGACAAATTCATGGTATTGACTATGATGAAACCTTTTCCCCTGTTGCCATGGTAAAGTCCATAAGGATATTGCTTGCTATTGCTGCGTATTATGACTACGAGATCTGGCAGATGGATGTCAAAACAGCTTTCCTTAATGGAAACCTCCTTGAGGAAGTGTACATGACACAACCCGAGGGTTTTGTATCCCCAAATGAAGCCACTAAGATATGCAAGCTGAATAGGTCCATATATGGACTGAAACAGGCCTCTCGAAGTTGGAATCTTCGTTTTGATGAGAAAATCAAAGAGTTTGGTTTCATCAAGAATGAAGATGAGCCTTGTGTTTACAAGCGAATCAGTGGGAGCATTATTGTCTTCCTGATACTGTATGTAGATGACATACTGTTGATTGGGAATGACATTCCTACCCTGAAAGTTGTTAAGAACAACCTAGGGAACTGCTTTTCTATGAAGGACTTGGGTGAAGCGACTTATATACTTGGTATTAAGATCTATAGAGATAGATCGAAGAAGTTGCTGGGTTTGACCCAGAGTACATACATCGATAAGGTGTTGAAGCGGTTCAACATGCTTGAGTCCATGAAAGGAATTTTGCCCATGTCTCATGGTGTGAATCTCTCTAAGGACCAGTGTCCAAAATCTTGTGAAGATAAGGACCGCATGAAGTTGATTCCATATGCTTCGGCAATTGGATCAATCATGTATGCAATGTTATGTACTCGACCCGATGTCTCCTTTGCTTTAAGCATGACTAGCAGGTATCAGTCAGACCCCGGTGAGTGTCACTGGATTGCAGTCAAGAATATCCTGAAGTACTTGAGAAGGACTAAGGATGTGTTCTTGGTGTATGGTGGAGAGGAAGAGCTCGTTGTAAGTGGTTACACGGATGCTAGCTTCCAAACTGATAGGGACGATTCAAAGTCTCAGTCAGGGTTTGTGTTTTGCCTGAATGGAGGAGCTGTAAGCTGGAAGAGTTCCAAGCAAGAGACAGTTGCTGATTCTACAATGGAAGCCGAGTATATCGCTGCAGCTAATGCAGCGAAGGAGGCTGTATGGATTAGGAAATTCATCGGCGAGCTTGATGTAGTTCCTAGCATTGTTGGTCCCGTAGTTCTCTACTGTGATAACAATGGTGCAATTGTACAATCTAAGGAACCTAGATCCCATCAGCGCTCCAAGCACATACTTCGGCGGTTCCATCTTATTCATGAGATTGTCGAACGAGGAGATGTGAACATTTGCAGAGTGCCGACTGAGGAGAATATTGCAGATCCACTGACAAAGCCTCTCGCGCAGAGAAAGCATGATGGTCATACTAGATCAATGGGTATACGATACCTGAATGATCAAGTCTAGTGGGAGCCTTGTGGGTTGCATGTAAAGATATATTCTGTTGGCTGTTTATTGTTTATTCATATGATGAATTGTGTACCTAGATTTTCTTTTTACAATTAATGGCATATTCCGTTATTATGGTTTTTCTATATGATAGTTAAATGTTAACATAATGAATACCCTTAGAATGTTCGCTTCCATAGGACATCAAGTACGTGACTTGAATGTGAGAGCCTATGATTCATTTGAAGCTTCATTCTTAAAAGTCCCTGGTCGTGGTATCATCATAGGATCTAAGGGTAATAATGATACATGAAGACTAGCACGTGCGTTGACTGATGACCAGTTCTCACAGGTCATGATATTGTGATATCAAGTCATCACGTGGGTACTTGTTAGTGAACAAGTTGTACTGGACAGACCCAACCAGAGACTACTTTGTGGATTGTTATCTAATCGTGTCACAAGTAGGTCTCTACTGACAATGGTGTTGTGGTCCATTGACCTGAAGTCACAGCATTCATCAAGTGAGGAAGAGCATGCTTTGATGCCATCTAAAGTCTTCCTTGAGAAAGGTTGATGATAAGGGTGGTTGTTGGGCACGTTACGAATCATTTGGGTGTTTGTGTGTGAGCAGATATGGAATTTGTCCTCCTATATGACAGGAGTTGCATCCATGGGCCCCTTGATGGAACTGGACTGAGAAATGCATGGCCATGCTTGGTGGAGTCAATATGTGATATTGGCCTCACCATTCTCTGGATGTCCATTCTAGATCAGGAAACTTAGATTGAGATATTATGAGGGTGACACGGTCCATACCTCTAGTTCTTTCCGGATGTAAGGGACAAAGGGACAAAGACAACGCTGATACATTGTTCATGAAGGCTTATGAGTTATAAACTCTTGTTGCTTGGGGAGCAATGATGCATTGCTAGATGCCGCTCATTGTTTGTGAGGTTTATGGTTTGATACTTCCAAGATCAAGTGGGAGACTGTTGGAGTTACCATGGTGATCTAGAAGTTGTCAAACATGTAATCTCACTGCCAACGCAATATGAGCCTGCAGGGTCGCACATAAGAGCTATGGAGGAGTTGGAAGATTGACCGTATTGGTAAAGGTTACCAATCACCATTATGTATGGGGTCAGGCAATTGTTGCCAATAAAGTTCATGGGGCATGGATAGTCGAAAGGTTGTCGAGAATGTCTCGACGACCAAGGCAAATCGTCGAGAATGTCTCGACGACCAAGGCAAATCGTCGAGAATGTCTCGACGACCAAGGCAATGTCGTCGAGAATGTCTCGACGACTATGGGGGTTTAGTTGAGAATCGATCTGATAGATTCGTCGAGAATCAAAGACTTAGTCGTCGGGACTATCCATTGATTCTCGCCGAATCTGCCTGATGATTCTTGCCGATCGACGAGTATCGTCGAGAGTTATCGAGTATGACTCGACGACTAAAGGCCATTCGTCGAGAATCGTCCTGATTCTCGACGACTTGGCGGATGATTCTCGCCGAATGCCTTTGCCGATTCACGCCGAATTCTTCCAGGGACCCTATGCTATGTGGTCTGCGGATAGCCATTCCTTTAGGTCTATTTATACCTTTGGTATAAATAGACACTTAGGGTTTTGGAAAAAGGTGTGAGACTTGTGCTTTTTGCGGCCGATTAGAACCCGACGGAAAGAGTTCCGCCGATCGCTCGTTCCGCCGCATCCCGCACATCGCCGGACAGAAGTGTTCCGCCGCCGCCGTGTCTGCTCCGCTGACCCTCCCATCTCCGGCGATAGTCGTTGTTCTTGCCTCTCCTGGCGCGGACCTAGCAGTCTGTGGAGTTGCAAAGGTGCGGCTGTCTTCCTCCTGATTGTTCGTGCGACGAGCAGTTCGGGTTTCTCCTGCTCGTGTGGATTTCTGCAGAGACGTGGATATTATTCCACGTACAACTCGCCACCGACAGCACTCAATACTTGGAGCATCTTCGTTGAGTTGTGACTCAACGCCACTAAGGTATTTTGCCCTAGTTATTTTGTTTACTTCTTGATACAACGATCATGGCCAGATCCAGTTCTCTTGGGCTGTTCTCGTACTTTTCCTTTCCGCTGCGTGCACAAAGTGTTGTGCCAACCCTCACGAGAAACCCCAACAGGACCATGGTTGGCTAGCTAATCAACCCTCTCATTCTCTTCTCACGACACATGTCGGATGGAGAAGGTTTGGAACATACCGATGATCCCTTTCACCATTTAGAAGTACAACTGGAGAGTAGGTTCCCTTACCCCAAACTCCCCATTGATCTGGGAGGCCACCACCAAAAAATTCAGTGAGGACCTCCACATCATACACCCCCAGCTCCCTGGCTAGGCGCAATCCTGTTATCAGGACCTCATACTCGGCCTGATTATTAGTGATGGGAAAATGCACCACCACCATTTGCTCGATCCTTGTCCCCTGAGGGCTCTCCAAGATCACACCCACCCCTAGGGGATTGCCTTCCCGAGGCGCCGTCTACCATCACCTTCTAAGTTATCGGGCGAGTGAGTTCCATCTCCACCACCTCGACGACATAGTCAGCCAGAAAGTCCGTCATTTCCTGGGCCTCGAAAGAGAGGCGCGAGGCGAAGGAGATATCAAACTCGCTCAGCTCCAGCAACCACTTTGCCAACCTGCCTGAATGCTCCACCCCCTCGAAGATGTTGCGAAGGGGGTGGTCCGTCACCACCCAGAAGGAGTGTGCCTGGAAATAGGGTCGGAGCCTCTGAGCCGAGATGACAAGAGCAAAGGATAGCTTTTCCAAGATGGTATAACGGAGCTCCGCCTTCCTCAAGACCCTGCTCATGTAGTATATGGGTAGATACTTCCTCCCCTCTTCCCGAACCAAGATGGAGCTCAAGGCCTCTGCTCCAACCCCGAGATACAAAGATAGATACTCCCCCTCCTTTGTCCCTTGGAGTAGGGGGGCCTGAGTTAACTTCCTCTTCAAGGCTTGGAACGCCTCCTCGCATTCCTTAGTCCACTCAAACTTCTTGCCTCCCCTCAATGCCTTGAAGAAGGGAGAGCACTTCTCCCCAGCCTAGGAAAGGAACCTGCTTAGCCCAGCCAAATTCCCCGTCAGCTGTTATACTGCCTTAGAGCATTCCGAGGCAACCCCAACTCCATGATTGCCTTGACCTTTTCTGGATTTGGCTCCACCCATGTGGGGGTGATAAGATGGCCCAAGAACTTGCCCCTGCTGGTCTCAAAGACACACTTCAAGGGGTTTAGGCTCATCTTATATCTCTGGAGTGTGCTGAAAGTCTCTGCAAGATCCTGGAGGTGAGAGTCTACCTCTCTGCTTTTGATCATTAGACTATCAACATACACCTCCATGTTCCACCCCTTTTGCTCCTGGAAGACCCAATCCATAATCTTTTGATATGTCGCCCCTATATTTTTCAACCCAAAGGGCATCATATTATAGCAGAAGAACCCATCTCCAGTGATGAAGGAGACATATTTTACATCGGGGGGGGGGGGGGGGTGCACCTTGATCTGATGATAACCTGAAAAAGAATCTAAGAAACTCATTACCGGAAAACTGATGGCTTAGTCAACCAGTGCGTCGATTCGAGGTAAGGGGAAATAATCTTTAGGACACGATTTATTAAGCAAAGAGAAATCAAAACACATTCTCCACTGGTCGTCTCCTTTTTATACTATTACTACATTGGAGACCCAGCCGGGGTATTGGATTTCGGATACAAAGCCAGCCTTCAGGAGTTTGGCCACCTCCTCCCTGATGGGCTCAGCCAGCTTGTTCGCGATGGACCTATTCTTCTGCTGGATGGGGGGATCCTCTGGATCTAGATTGAGATAGTGGCAGGAAACGTATGCATCGATCCCTTACATCCCTATAGCTCTCCAAGCTAAGATGTCCATGTTATTATATATGTATGCCAGTATCCTCTCCTGGTCCACCAGGGTCAGCCCCCCACTGATGCGCACCTTCTCCACCTTGTCTTCTAGGGTGAGGACCTCCAACTCCACCACCTCTTCTGTAGCCTCCAGATGAGACTGCTCCCCCCAATCTCCGACGCCCCTCCTCTTCTGGGATAAGGACCTCCTCCTCAGCCTCTTCCACATCCATTACCTCAGTCGGCTCCTCTTGGACTCCCTCCACCACCTCCACATGGCTGCGACTCTCCTCCACCTCCCTCTCCACTCCACCTACTTCCTGCTCCACCTCCTCTATCCTCCGCTCCATCTCCTCGGCTCCCTCCTGCAAAGAGATGGAGTTCACCGTGGTGACGTAGCACTCCCTCGCCACCTTGGGGTCTCCTCAAACCCAAACCTCGATCCCCTCGACATTGAACTTCAAGCACTAGTGAAAGGATGAGGGGATGCAATGGAAGGCGCTGATGAGAGGCAGCCTGAAGATAGCGTTGTAACTGATGGGGGTGTCAACGATGACGAACCTAAAGTTTTGGGGCTGCCCCTAGAGTGAGATGGTGCCCCACTCCTCCTTCCACCTCCTTTCGCTCCCACGAGAACCCAAACAGAGGTTCGTACGAGGCTGAAAAATGTTTAAGTTGTCTACCTAAATCACCTAGATGGGGGTGAATTGGTGAGTTGTGCGTCTATTTGCGGAATAAAAAATTTTAGTTATCTAAGAACATAAACACAACCAAGCAATCACAGACGACACCAAGAATTATATTGGTTCCCAAACCTTGGGTACGTCCACTTTCTACTCACTGATCTAGCAATGCACTAGACTTGGCTACTCCACTAATCTCGGATTTAAAACAATCCTAAAACTCAGAACAACGTTCATATAACTCGATCCATAGTACGGATCTACACTAGAAAGATAAAACTTCGTACAACAACTCGGAGAACAAAGCTCCTACACTCGGAGAATAATCTCCTACAAGAATAGAATGAATTTAAGAAACACACACTGTAACTTTTCTCAGATCTGGAAAATTTCTGCCTAGGTCTTCCTTCTTGAACTTTTCGGCTTTATCAGAGAATGTTGAAGAAGACTCGGCTATATCCTTGATCTGAGATTTCTGGACTCAAAAGATCAAAGATAGGATGTATATATTGAAGATGATCTTGATCTGCAAGTCAACTGGTCTAATCTTCTTGATCGAAAGCCCTTGGCGATGAGGAAGATGAGCGGCGGCTTCCGATTTAGGAAAGAGAAAATAGTCAATTCAGAATTTCTTAGAATTTCTACTTTTCACGCTCTTAGGGTTAATGGGAATGACAAGACCTTTTATAAGATATCCCTAACGGTCATAATTATCATTGATGACGGACACGTGGACCAATCACGTCAAGACATTTGAAAAATTACCACTGTCGAGACTTAGCGAATTTTCTGAGAGAAAATGATTGTATTACTCGAGTTAATCAAGAATTACTCGAGTACGATTGCGGGTTCTTGAGAGGACAACTTCAACCTTCTCGAGAAGAAGTACTTAAGGAAACTTCAGGAAAGAAAACTACATTACTCAAGTGGAATGAGGATTACTCGAGTACTTATAGTGTTACTCGAGAAGTGGATGTGAACTTCTCGAGAAAAAGACTAGGAAAGAATTCTAAGAAGAAATATGGTTACTCGAGTACTGGAGCATGACTTCTCGAGAAGTAGATAAACTTATCGAGTACAAGAACTTTACTACTCGAGTAAGATAGACACTTCTCGAGAACTTGCCTTTTGCCACTCGAGTCAATGTACTCATCTACTCGAGTAATGTACTTAACTACTCGAGTATAAAACTTAGAAAAATTTTGAGATAAAAAATCTGTTAACTCGAGAATAAGAAGAGGTCTACTCGAGTAATGGAACTGGCCTCTCGAGAACTATGTTCGGACTACTCGAGAGCCATTTCCCTTACTCGGAATTCAGACATAACTTACGTGAGTACAACTAAAGGATCTACTCAAGTACTTAAGTTCTACTCGAGTGAAATACTTAGAAAAATTTTGTTCCATGAATTTTTTTTTTCTTCGATGGAATCAGCAACATGTCTTTCTCCAACAAGTATAGAGCTTGAAAATGAAGTGTATCCCAATAGAGAGGCTACACATGAGTCAACACCATGGATCACACAATGAGGGATTACATTGTATGGCCCTATATTTGGTGATCCACTATAGACTGACATTAGTCTACACCTGGCAATTAAGTCCTGCAAACACATAACTCAAAAAACACATCAAATACAACTTAATTCATCTTATTTCAAGGGTGACTTCATACAAATCTAGGTTATTGTCGATACAATACCCAAAAATCTCCCCCTATTTATAGAAGTCAGAACCCTCTACACTAAGGTGAATTATATCAACATAAACAAATAAAATGACTAGATATCAAAGAGAGAGTTAGAGTAACAGACTAAGAATATAAGATAAAGAATAGATCATCAAAATTAAGGATTTATATAAATAAAATTGTTCCATAAATTCAGTTCAACACAATTTCAATCCTCAATCTTAGAACTGTGTTCATTCTTTGGCTTGAAGTTGATGTTGTTGTTGATAACTATCTTTCTTCTCTTGCCACCTCCTTTGATAGCTGAAAGGCTTTGGGTAGTACTTTGGAGGTCTTGGAGGTGCATTAGGATTATTCCTTCCATACTCTCGATCATAGATTCTTCTTTTGGTCATAGACTTCTCATACAAGTCCCACTTATGGAAGCTGTAATGATCATGTCTATTCTCATTAAAGTCCATAACTAATTTGAGAGTATCAAGGATTAAGGACTTAGAAGTAGGACTCCAGATCTCTGTAAATTCTTGAGCTTTTCTCTTCTCTGCCTCTAGGATTGGGATGAACCTGCTGGTAGAAGCTCCATCACCATATTTTCTTCTTTTGGGGATTTGTGCTTGAGGTTGATCTTAAGGTATATCTGTTTCCCAAACCTGAGCATAAGTTTCTGGAGGAGGAGCTTCTGACCCTTCAGGGCTTGGAGAAAAAATAGGCTGTTGAGCAGGCATTTGAGCTGGCTGTTGTTGTGCAATGGTATTGAGATGATGAGGAATTATGTTTGGGTCTGCATGAAAGTCAGGGAAGATCTGTTTGTACATCCACACTGCAGTATCATAAGTATGAAATTTCACACCATCTATCTGATTCTGTACATCAGCATGAATCTTATTCATCTTAGCTGTCCAAAGAGTTTTCACATTAGCATCTAATTTTTTTAAGAACTTTTCTACTAGACCCTCCCCCCTTTTTGACTTCCACACAGAGGGTTATTATAACATCATCTTTGAATTTTTCCACCTCTTCACATATCTTGAGGTTGAGCTCTGGAGCCTTCTTTTCTAACTGAATCTGGTTGTTAGCCAGAGTAACTGATTGGTCCATCACGTGGCCAATACTGGTAATGGTGTGGTCTAGAGCTTTTCCACCTATTTTGAACAAATGTTTTAGCTCATCAGTGTTATGCTGGATTTCTACAAAGCCTCTGCTAATTTCTTTCTCAAGAATAGTTACTTTTTCTGTGACATTTTCAAAGAATCATCAAAATACTTTCTCTATTCTATGAGCATCAGTTCTATATTACCCAGAATGTCATTGGCAGCAGGTGTTGGAGTTACAACTTGAGGAACTGGATGAGGAGGAGGAGATCTATGTGCTTTGTCTAGCTGTGAGAGACAGGGTTGTTGGATATTGCAATCATACTAGAGGAGTCACAAAATAAGGGAATGTCTTTGACATACATATTGTAATCTTCAAGTTGGTTCTTTAACCACAACATTTGTGCACAGCAACTACCGGCAGAAATGAATTCCGACTCAGCCATTGAAAATGGGACACAATTATGCTTTTTGCTGCTCCAAGAAATGAGTCTTCTTCCAAGGAATTGGCCAAGTCCCGGAAGTTCTCTTTCTATCATCTTTACTACCTGCAAAATCTGCATCTGAGAAACCAATTAGTTTGGTGTCATTACTTCTTGGGTACCATAAGCCAAGATTTGGTGTACCTTTAAGGTACCTCAAAATCTGCTTTGCAGCAGCGTAGTGAGATTCCTTACATTTCACTTGGAATCTAGCATATACACATATTGAGAACATTATGTCTGGTCTACTGGCAGTAAGGTAGAGAAAGGATCCAATTATGCTTCTGTACTTGGTTTCATCAAAAGGTTTTCCTTTCTCATCCTTGTCCAGAGATACAGCTGAACCTATTAGAGTCCTCATAGAGGTTGCGTTCTCCATTCCGAATTTCTTAATTAGCTCCTTGGTGAACTTTGTCTGCGAGATGAAAATTCCATCTTCATATTGTTTCACCTGAAGCCCTAAGAAATACTTCAGCTCTCCCATACTGCTCATTTCAAACTTCCCTTGTAAAATTTTTGTTAACTTCTTATAGAGGCTGTCGGCAGTAAAGCCAAAAATAATATTGTCGGTATAGATTTGCACTAGCGAAATCTTGCATTTTATTTCCTAAGAAATAATGTCTTATCTATTTTTCCCCTTGTGAACTTGTTCTCAAGAAGAAAGCTAGACAGCATCTCATGCCAAGCATGAGGAGCTTGCTTTAAATCATATAATGCTTTAAATAAAATATAGACATAATAAGGAAAGTTAGAATCAATGAAACCTAGAGGTTGTTCCACATAAACCTCTTACTTTATGTCACCATTAAGGAAGGCAGACTTCATGTCCATCTGATAGATAGTGAAGCCCTTAAGTGCAGCATATGCTAGGAACAACCTGATTGCCTCCATCCTTGCCACTGGAGCATACGTCTGGTCAAAGTCGATTACTTATTCTTGTCTGTATCCTTGGGCGACAAGTCTGGCCTTATTCTTTATGATCATTCCATCCTCGTCCATCTTGTTCCTATAGACCCACTTTGTTCTGATAATGTTCTTACCTTTGGGTCTTGGTACAAGCTTCCAAACAAGGCAACGCTTGAACTGTTTCAGCTCTTCTTCAATGGCCATTATCCATGATGCGTCTGAGTTTGCTTCCTCAAACTTCTTCGGTTCAACCTGTGAGAGAAAACTCAAATATAAATTCTCATTAGTAGTACCTCTATGAGTTCTGACACCATCCCTGGGATCTTCTATGATTTGCTCCATTGGGTGATCCTTCAGATGTCTGAGCCCTAGAGACCTTGCATCTGGAGTGTCTTCAACCATAGGAGTGACTTCATAACTTGGATGATTTCTTCATCTTGATCATCAACCTCTCCAATCGGGGTTGGAGTGGTGATCTTGATGAAATTTTCACCTTTTTCTTCAGTCGGCTCACCCAAGTTAAGTTCTTTCATCTTTGAACCTGCATCTTCAATGAACACAGTAGAAGAGTTACCTTGCAGTAAGCTCATCTCATCAAATACAACATGAATAAATTTTTCTACAACCAGGGTTTTCTTATTAAATACTCAATATGCTTTATTATGGCTACTATACCCAACGAAAATACCTTCATAGCTCTTTTCACTAAATTTAGTAGTGTGATATTTGCCATTGTTAAGGACAAAGCATTGACAGCCAAAGATTCTAAAATATGAAACAGTCGGCTTTCTTCCCTTTAGTAGTTCGTAAGGTGTCTTATTATGGTTCTTGTTTATGAGTGCTCGATTTTGCACGTGGCATGTAGTGTTGATGGCTTTAGCCCAGAAATATTTCAGTAGTGTTGCATCACTCAACATGGTCCTGCATGCCTCTATGAGTATTCTATTCCTTCTCTTAGCTACTCCGTTTTGCTGAGGAATGGGAGGAGAGGAAAACACATGAAAGATATCTAGGCTTTCACAAAATTCTGTCATGGCCCCATACTTGAACTCAGTTCCATTGTCACTTTTGATTTTGACTACGGAATAGTTGTATTCATTTTGGATTTGCCTGACAAAATTTGTAAAGATGTTAAAAGTATCTGACTTGTGTTTTATAAAGAACACCCACGCAAATCGCGAGTTATCATAACCAATAACCAATGTATAATCCTTACCTCCCAAAATTCTAACTTGCAATGGACTGAACAAGTACATATGATGTAGGTGTAAGCACTTATTAGAGTCTTTTCCAATAATTCTTTTAAAGGTAGCCCTTATTTGCTTACCTTTTACACATGCGTGAGAAGGTCTATCTTTAGCACACTTGATATTTGGGGTATCACGTACTAAATTAAGAGAAAATAATTTATTAATAGTTTTGAAATTAATATGTGCTAAAATTTTGTGGCATTGGTCACTAAGAGACGCACTATCTTTTGCCAAAAGCCACACTGATGTAGAAGAGTCTATGCAAATAAAATTCAAACAAAAGATATTCCTACTACGAGTGCCTGATAGAATCATTTCCATATTATCTACTAATTTAATCAAGCACTTTTCTGCATGAAATTCTACGATGTATCCTTTATCGCAGAGTTGGCTTATGCTTATGAGATTGTATTCCAATCCTTCAACATAAGCCATGTCAGAAAAAGATACACTACCATTTGTAATCATACCGTAGCCTTTCGTAATTCCTCTATCAGAACCTCCAAAAATGACCTTGGGCCCGTTCATGACTAGTGATTAATTCTTTAGAAGGCTTCTTGTCCCGATGATATGCCGAGAGCATCCACTGTCCAAATACCAGATACGAGTTTTGGTGGTCTTTGGACATACCTGCAATCACAAATCAGTTTGCCTTAGGAACCCAAACTTGTTTGGGTCCTTGGTCTCTAGTTAGCTTACTCCCCCTACATGTATTAACATTATGAGTGGTCTTTCTCACATTATTAATCTGAGAAGTTACATTATGTCTGGAGTTAAACCAACAATCAATGGCGAAGTGACCAACCTTTCCACAGCACCAACAGTCAAACCTGTTGTATCTTTGCCTAAATTTCTCCTGCTTGACCTCTTGGGAGTGTGGACTAGCAGGGGCAGCAGTCTTGGAGGTAGAAGCTTCATGGTGATGGCATTCACATGGCTTCTTCTCCTTAAGAGGCTTTTCCATAATGGGCTTTCCTTTTGGTGTCTTCTTGATGTTATGACCATGATTATAAGGGCCATAGCTATGAAGAGTAATCTCTTCATAAGGTGCCTTGAAGATACTCTCACCAAAGTACCAGGGATGGGTCTATCCTTGGTAACGAGACTTGGGCTCTATATAAGTAGGCCTAGTAAAGTGACCGTAGGACGAATCAAGACCAAACTTATTTGTTGGAATGATAACCTTTTTGAATGACATCTAATCTTGAGGGGCTTTCCCCTTTTCCTTGGCCAGAGACTTCTTGGTCGCCTTATTCTTTCTTTGAGCCTTATTTCTCTTATAAGATTTACTAGGAGCACCAACATGGCCTATGCCAGCACCTTTGGACTGAGCTGAGAATTCAGCAACAAAAGGAATGACAGTCTTGGGCTTGGAAAAACTTTCAACAAGTTTCTTTTCCGCGTCAAGTTGTTCTTCCAGTTCTTTAATGATTTTCTTCTTCAAATCTGGGTGCTCGAGATCCTTATTATACTCTTCAACAACAGTATTTAAGTCTTCTCTGAGTGAGTCCATCTTAACGACTTCCTCTCTCAGAGTGCTCTCTTCAGCCTTGAGAGATTTAATCTCTTTGGCCTGAGTTTTCACGACTTTTCTACATTTGTCGCAATCCTGGATTAACTCCTGGTATTGGGCCATGAGTTCAGACTCATTGTCAGAAGAGCTGTCCTCATGATCATGATCAGAAACATCTGATTCAGAAAGAGGAGTATGAGAGTTTACCTTCCCAATAAACTGGCGTTCTTCTTCCTCTTCAGTTTGTGCCATCAGCCCAAAGTAGGCTTCCTCTTCTTCACTTGACTCAAATGAGTCAGAGTCGCTGAGAGTCTTTCCCTTTTTGGCTACTAGGCTTGTTTCGATTCTCTTCTTGTGGTAAGAAGATTTATTCTCCTCTCTTTTTCTACCCTCCTTCTTCTTGTGGGGGTAGTCCTCAAAAACGTGGCCTGACTTATTGAAACAATAACAAACGATGTCAGTAGAAATATGTTTGTTCTGTTTAGTATGATACCTGTCTTGGCTACTTGAGCCTTTTTTGTGTTTATAACCATCATGACGTGATATACTGTATGAGGCATCTTTGTCTCTCCATTGTTTCTTCTTATTCAAGAATTTCTTGAACTGTATTGATAGAAGAGAACTCCCCTTCAGATAACTCTGAGCTGGAGGTACTTGGCTTTGAAGTTTCTTCTTCACTATCTTCTTGTGCAGGAGCAGGTGATGCAGCTTTGGCTTTCCTTGAGCTTTCTGCCTTTAGTGTTACAGACTTCTCCTTGGATGAGAACCGACTCTTCTCTTCTTCAGCTTTCCTTAAATTGATTTGCAATTCATATGACATTAGCTTTTCGAAGAGATTTTGTGGGTCAGTCTCTGCTAGCTTGCCAAACTCCTGGATTTCACAGACTTTATTATCCCACTCCTTAGTTAGGGACCTTAGAAATTTTTCATTCAACTCTCCATTAGTGAAGACCCAGCCATATACTTTTATGCCATTAACAATTTTGAAGACACTTTCAAATGTATCTATAATTGTATTCTTGTGTCCTTGTCGGAAGGCTTCATATTTTTGAATTTGAAGGGGTCTTCTGTCATCCCCAACTTCTTATGTGCCTTCCATCAAGGTGATGAGAGACTTCCACATTTCCTTAGCAAATTGGCAGTGAATCAAGTTCTGCAGCATAGAGTCATCGACTGCACTTGCGATGATATTTTTGGCCTTCTTGTCTAAAGAGACAAGTGCAATCTCACCTTGGTCAAGATCCATCAACTTCTTAGGAACTTTCTTGGTAGGATCTATAGTTGAGATGGTCATGGGAACATAAGGACCTTCTTCAACAATCATGAAGATCCTTGGATCCACAACTTCCATAAAGAACTTACTCTTTTCTTTTCACATGGGAAAGTTGGTCTTTTTACACAAAGGAAGCTTAGCAAAATCCTTGTCCTTGTCCATGCTTGGATAACTCAATAGACAACTTGAGGTATATCTGATCAAGGTGTTAACCTTTTAATGATCAACCTCCCTCTGATACCAATTGAAAAATGTTTAAGTTGTCTACCTAAATCACCTAGAGGGGGGTGAATAAGTTAGTTATGTGTCTATTTGCGAAATAAAAAATTTTAGCGATCTAAGCATAGAAACACAACCAAGCAATCACAGATGACACCAAGAATTATAGTGGTTACCCAACCCTGGGTACGTCCACTTTCAACTCACCGATCTAGCAATGCACTAGACTCGGCTACTTCACTAATCTCGGATTTAAAATAATCCTACAACTCGGAATAATGTTCCTACAACTCGATCCACAAAACAGATCTACACTCAGAAGATAAAACTTCCTACAACAACTCGGAGAACAAAGCTCCTACACTCGGAGAATAATCTCCTATAAGAATAAAATGAATTTAAGAAACACACACTGTAACTTTTCTCAGATCTAGAAAATTTTTGCCTAGGTCTTCCTTCTTGAACTTTGCGGATTTATCAGAGAATGTCAAAGAATACTCAGCTAGATCCTTGATCTGAGATTTCTGGACTCACAAGATAAAAGATAGGATGTATAGATTGAAGATGATCTTGATCTGCAAATCGACTGGTCTGAATCTTCTTGATCGAAATCCCTTGGCGATGAGGAAGATGAGCGGCGGTTTCCGATTTAGGAAAGAGAAAATAGCCGATTCAAAATTTCTTAGAATGTCTTCTTTTCACTCGCTTAGGGTTAATCAAAATGACAAGACCTTTTATAAGATATCCTTAACGGTCATAATTATCATTAATGACGGCCACGTGGACCAATCACCTAAAGACATTTGAAAAATTACGACTGTCGGGACTTAACGAATTTTCTGAGAGAAATTACTGTATTACTCGAGTGAAGAAAGAGTTACTCGAGTACTACTGTGGGTTCTCGAGAGGACAACTTCAAGCTTATCGAGAAGAAGTACTTAGGAAACTTCAGGAAAGAAACTATATTACTCAAGTGGAATTAGGATTACTCGAGTACTTATAGTGTTACTCGAGAAGTGGATGTGAACTTCTCAAGAAAAATACTTGGGGAGAATTCCGGGAAGAAATCTGGTTACTCGAGTACTGGAGCTTGACTTCTCGAGAAGTAGATAGACTTCTCGAGTACAGGATCTTTACTACTCGAGTAAGATAGACACTTCTCGAGAACTTTCCTTCTGCCACTCGAGTCAAAGTACTCATCTACTCGAGTAATGTACTTAACTACTCGAGTATAAGACTTAGAAAAATTATGAGATAGAAAATCTGTTAACTCGAGAATAAGGAGAGGTCTACTCGAGTAATGGAACTGGCCTCTCGAGAACGATGTTCAGACTTCTCGAGAACAATTTCCCTTACTCGAAATTCAGACCTAACTTACTCGAGTACAACTAAAGGATCTACTCGAGTACTTAAGTTCTACTCGATTGAAACACTTAGAAAAATTTTGTTCCATGAAAATTTTTCTTTCTTCAATGGAATCAGCAACATGTCCTTCTCCAACAAGTATAGTGCTTGAAAATGAATTGTATCCCAATTGAGAGGTTACACATGAGTCAACACCATGGATCACAGAATGAGGGATTACATTGTATGGTCCTGTGTTTGGTGACCCACTGTAGACTGACATTGGTCTACACTTGGCAATTAAGTCCTGCAAACATATAACTCAAAAAACACATCAAATACAACATAATTCATCTTAGTTCAAGGGTGACTTCACAAAAATCTATGTTATTGTGGATATAATACCCAAAAGAGGCCAACACCATCTTAGCCTCCACCTTCATCGCATCAAACGCCTTCTAGAAGATGACATTGACCTAACTCCCGCTGTCGATGAGGATCTAGGAGACGGTGAAGTTCTCGACTGCGGTCTGGATGACTAACGCGTCACAAAAGGTGTCCTCAAGATTTAGTATGTCTTTCCTTGGGACAGTGATCTTATCCTTCGGGGGTGGGGTATGGGATGTGGAGCCAACGCTCTGGCAGTACATGGTGTGGAGACTTGCCTTTCGGGAAGTCTCGACCCCCACCCCCCCCCCCCCCCATGGATCACTCTAATCCCTTCTCGGGCTCCTATATTGACCTGGTCCTCACACTTGTCCTCCTCTGCTCGAGGCAGGACTTTTTCAATCCTCACCTCAAAGATGTCATACTATTGTTGCAGCTCCATATTTCCTCACCTCGAGGAACTCCGGGCAAGTGGTTGTAGTGTGCCCCTCGTCCTAGTGGAAGTCACAATAGGGTAACCCCAACCTGACTTCCCTCCTCCTAATCTGACCCCTCCTCCTCTGCCTGGCTATTATCATATCCTTATGGTGATCGAGGAGAGGACTCATTTGACCCTACCTCCATCCTGGAGGGTGGAAGTGACCCTAGGCCACCTGGCGGTTGTCTCCTCCAAGGAAACCTCTCTGCTATCCCTGATCCTGCCACTCCTGTTACCTCCAGCCGAGCTGATTATTTGGCTCTTGGCGCCCCCACCTCAGCTGCTACTATTGTAGCTATTGTTGCTATTCCTGCTGTCGGGGTTCAGCTCTCCTCACCTCCTGACCTCGACCACCACCTGGCCCATCCCCCTCTTCCATGGCCCACTTGTCCAAATTCTTTGTGAACTCGGGGTTTAACGCCTCCACCTCTAATTCCCTTGCCTCCCTCTCCATCAAATCCTCATAGGAGAGAGACAAAACCCTCTTCAGCTCTATTCTGAAGAAACCCTACTGCAGCCCAAAAGTAATGGCCATCATCAGGGTGTACCATCGCATCTCCTGGACCTGGGTGACTTACTCATAGAACCATTCTACGTAGCTTCCCAAGGTCTGGTTTACCCCCTACTTAATGTGGAACAGGGACTGACTCCTTCTTTCTCTTCTTGGAGGTGGTGAACCTCAACATGAACCCGCAACGCAGGTCCTCGAAGAAGTAGGTGTAGTTGGACAGCAGCTAGTAGAAGCACTCCCTCGCCTTCTCCTTGAGGGTGATGGCGAATATTCTACACTTAAATGCATCCGATAACTGTCTTATCGACACCAAATCCTCGAACAATTGGATGTGCTGGACAGGATAGTCCTTCCCGGTGTAGTAGGACAACTCTGGCTCCCTTAACCCCTCTAGAACTGGGGAAGAAGAAACCAACTCGCTGAAGAGGGTGCCTCCCCCTACTGGGCGAGCAGGAGGATCTCGCACCCCAATCTCGTCGAACCGTCCTCCACTCTCTGACCCAGGGAAGAGCACTCGCCCTGGTAGTTCATGCTCCCTCCCCTCCACTACAACCTCCTTCCCAGCTCGCTGAGCCGGGGTATCCTCACTAGAGCCGGGGCGGCGACGACTGGGATGGCAGGTGTCGAGTACTCGACACTCGTGCCGAGCGCGAACCTGACGAGGTCAAGCACCTCCTGCAGAAAATCCTCGAACATCCCCACTATAGCGAGAGGGGGAGGGGGTGGCGAATCAGCCCTGTCTAAACCTTGCCATTCTCCTCTAGTCATCGAGTCTACTTAAGATTTTCTATTCTGACCACGCTCCAGGCACTACACCAAAATGTTGAAATTAAAAACTCGGTCTATGTGGAGTTCAACCTTAGGGAAGGGGTGATCATGCATTTACTTCTCTCTCACTAGCCAAATAGCTAAGGAAAAAGAATAGGGATCAGACCCAAGGGCTCGATATGGAGGTCCCACCACACACTTGGAAGATCTTATAGCGCTTCCCCCCTAGCAAAATTTCGATCTAAGGGTATCTCAGAAAGTTCAAGAAGACTGGGCCACAAGTCAGCATACCTTATGAGGTACCCCCTATGGTCTATTAATAGATACCTGAAAATAGCCTGCAAATAGCCAACCTCCGCTGTACTGAAAAGCTATGTGCAACCCAACAGGGCCAGCCAACAGTGTAACTCTGTTGTTCCAATAGGAAATAGACAGGCCAGCAAGGGTAAAAAAGTAAAAGTATATCACAAGAGAATGGGCGAGTGGCCCTATGGAGCCTCCACTCGCCTGGGGCGGCGAGTGCTTGATGGAGCTGGCGCTCGCCGCCCCTTCCTGCCCATGACAAGTGCGGGCCTGACCTTCCCAACTCGCCTTCTAAACATCAAACCCCCGTTACGAGTGCGAGCCGACCCACTCCACTCGCCCACTACTTGTGGGGCCCCTTGGGCGAGTGCGAGCCGACCCATTCCCCTCGCCCCTCAAACGATCCACCCCCACATGGGCGAGCTAGACTGCTGGGCTCTGGCCGATCTGGCACCTGTTAACCACTACTCGCCAAATATGGGGTTGTACATTAATCATAAATGGAAAATAATGGTCACATCAAGTTGGAAATTTAGGATTTTTAGTGAAGAAACTTTTTAACCAAGATGAACTTTGGGTAATTCATTTAGACTTAATGGACCACTGGTTAGAGTAGTTCATGTTCAAAGTGATCTAGTTCACTTGATTAATTAATTTAAATTATGGTCCAAAATAATTAGAAAAATGATGGAATTCTGAGTGATCAATATTTTACATATGACAAACCCATGATAAAAATTTGGAGGTCTTTGGACCAAGGAATTGGTAGTCATCTCATATGGGTTAGAATTAGGTCATGGGCTGTGTTTAGTAAAAGTAAAAAGAAATATTAGAGTACTAAGGGTGATGAGATATAGTTAAATTAAGAGATATATTGGGAAGTTGAAACCCTGGTTTGTATCACAAGTATGTCACTACATAGTAACGAGTGTTAGAGTACAAGTCACAAGGAGAACAACTATAACGGGGTCCGGCGAAAGATCGTCGCTCTCCCAATCAGTAACTTAAGTCATTAGGTTTACTCAAGAGTAATAACAAACTTGGGGTATTACTAATGGGTAGACACTAATAAAAGAAAGTGTCCTTGAGAAAGGGAACTTTGGGCTTCAGCCCATCGTAGTTCCTAGTGCCCTCGAGAGCCCTTCACCGGGCATGCCTTAGGCAGTCCAAGGATTAACTATAAACTGTTATGTATAACAAGAAGTTGACAAGAGTAGTCAAACAGGTTAGGGGAAGTATGTGAAAAACTCAACTGTATAGGGTTGGAGGGATTCAGAACAGGATTGGTCCTGTGAGCAGGAGGCTCGGGTGTTTGATACAGGACGAGTTTAGTTATGTGAGTTGGAGGCTTAGGAGGTTTATTTCAGGATAAGTTTGTTGAAACTAAGAAATCATTCTCTGTGGAGTTCGGGGTCCCAAAAAAGGGGTGACCTCACACTTATTGCACTCAGGCGAATGTTACGGACCAAAGGCTCAGGAAACTAGGAATAGACCCTCGACTCTAGCGTGGAGGTCTCACCACACACCTATAAGGTCACAAAAGCACTTCCCCTCCCTCACCAATCGTTGAGTTGGGCACCTTAGAGAGTTCTCAAACTCTACCAAGAAGAAGCCTAAGAAGGAGGAAGCACCACCCCCCGCCAAAGATACCCAAGGGGATCTATTTATAGTTTTACCAAACCTAGGGACCAAAAGGTCAGAAATACCCCTAAGACAAATAGGTCATGGGCCAATAGAAAACATCCACACCGGGGAGTAAATAGGTAATTCAACCCCCGGGGAGACCCCCATTAAAAGCATGGCCAAAAGACGTCTGGGGGTGAACGGAGGCTAAACCATATCCCTCACCTTCCCTGGACACCTGAGGCGAGTGGGGGTTAAACCACTCCACTCCTCCTTTACCTTGGGACTGGGCGAGCGGGTGAGCCCAGTAGAAAAACCCAGATTAGGGGGTGAGACCCTGGCCTCTGGCCAATCTCGCCATACAAGACTGGGCGCCTGGGCGACCTGGGCGAGACCGTGGCCGACAGCCAGTCTTGCCCTGCAAGGCTGGGCGCCTGGGCGAGAACTTGGATGCCGGCCAGTCTCGCTCGGCAAGGCTGGGCGCTTGGGCAAGACGTTGTCCGTCAGACCTTCTCGCCACGCAAGGCTGGGCTCCTGGGAGAGACCCTGGTTGCCGGTCGTTCTCGCCCCGTAAGGTTGAGCGCCTAAGCAAGACCTTGGCCGCCGGCCAGTCCCACCCCGCAAGGCTGGGCACCCAGCAACCTGGGAGAGACCTTTGCCGCAAGCTGGCCTCGCCCCGCAAGGCTCTAAGGTGCAGGGGCGAGACCCTAGCCTACAGTCGGTCCCGCCCCGCACAGGGTTAGGGTGTAGGGGATGATACCCCAGCCTCAAGCCGGTCCCACCCCGCACAGGGCTAGGGTGCAGGTGGTGAGACCCTGGCCTACAGCTAGTACCGTTGCTCCTACCTCACACCTAGCAAGCCGGGATGGGTGTCGGCCAACTCATCGCACCCAACCCCTAAAAGGGGCCAGGGGGGAGGCAGATTTTTCCTCCCCCTGCGAGTAATCCTACAGATCCACAAAAATTTGCCTCAAGGAGTGCAAAACTCCCAAAAAGCTTAAAAACACGCAGCAGGTCTCACGCCTTATTTTGGGGCCCCTTTTCGCGAATACGGGGTTGTACACAATCCTCGCTCTTTTCGAGCGAGTTCCACGCACAGAAAGAAACATCCAACCCAACGTATTTATTGCATAGCCTTCTTGGAGCCAAAAATACTTGGCCTCCCCGGGGTGGTCAACCTGTCATGCCAGCTAATGGGATCCTGGGTGACGAGATGACCTCGGGATAAAAAACACTTGGCCTCCTCGAGCGGTAAACCTATCAAGCCAGCTAATGGGAGTCTTGGTGACGAGACGGCCTCAGGGTAAAAAACACATGGCCTCCCTAAGGGGTCAGCCTGTCATGACAACTAATGGGAGACTAGGTGATGAGATGGCCTCAGGGTAGAAAACACCTGGCCTCCCCGAGGGGTTGACCTGTCATGCCAACTAAAGGGAGCCTGGGTGACGAGACAGCCTCGGGGTAGAAAACACTTGGCCTCCCCGAGGGGTCAACCTGTCATGCCAGCTAATGGGAGCCTTGGTGACAAGACGACCTCAAGGTAGAAAACACTTAGCCTCCCCGAGGGGTCAACCTATCATGCCTGCTAATCGGAGCCTGGGTGACGAGACGGGCTCGGGGTAGAAAACACTTGGCCTCCCCAAGGGGTCAACATGTCATGACAGCTAATGAGAGCCTTGGTGACAAGACGGCCTGAGGGTAGAAAACACTTGGCCTCCCCGATAGGTCAACCTATCATCCCAGCTAATGGGAGCCTGGGTGACGAGACGGCCTTGGGGTAAAAAAACACTTGGCCTCCTTGAGTGGTTAACTTGTCATGCTAGCTAATGGGAGCCTGGGTGACGAGATGGCCTCGGGGTAGAAAACACTTGGCCTCCTTGAGGGGTCAACCTATCATGCCATCTAATTAGATCATGGTTGACGAGACGGCCTCGGGGTAGAAAACACTTGGCCTCCCTGAGGAGTCATCCTATCATGCCAGCTAATGGGAGCCTCTGTGATGAGACGGCCTCGGGGTAGAAAACGCATGGCCTCCCCGAGGGGTCATCCTGTCATGCTAGCTAATGGGAGCCTGGGTGACGAGATGGCCTCAGGGTAGAAAACACTTGGCCACCCCGATGGGTCAACCTATCATGCCAGCTAATTATAGCCGGGGTGACGAGATGGCCTTAAGGTAAAAAAACACTTTGCCTCCCTGAAGGGTGAACCTATCATTCCAGCTAATGAGAGCCTGGGTGACGAGACGGCCTCGGGGTAGAAAACACTTGGACTCCCTGCAGGGTCATCCTGTCATGCCAGCTAATGGGAGCCTGGGTGACGAGACGGCCTCAGGGTAGAAAACACTTGGATTCCCTGAAGGGTCAACCTGTCATGCCAGCTAATGGGAGCCTGGGTGACGAGACGGCCTCGAGGAAAAAAAAACTTGGCCTCCGTGAGGGGTCAACCTATCATGCCATCTAATGGGAGCCTGGGTGACGAGACGGCCTCGGAGTAGAAAACATTTTTCCTTAAAAGACTTTGATTCAAGAGCATAAACACCTAGAGGGGGGAAAGGTTCTAATCTTTTTGTGCCTTTTTGATTTTAAGGCAAACAGAAGATTGTAACTACTTGTAGCACAGAATAATTCTATCTACAGAAATTAAATGCAACACTGCAAACACCAGATCTATAGTGGTTCCCCAAGATATGGGTACATCCACTTTCCCCCTTCGCCTATCTAGTAGATAACTTGATTCAGCCTAACTTCCTTCACCTGGCTCGGATCCGCAGATCTTATAAACTCAGAACCCAAAATGGTTCCTACACCTCAAACTTTACACAAGTCCTACCTTAGATTCTTCCTTGAATCCTACCTCAGGCCTCAGCCCTACCTCAGCCATTCCATAAGTCCTACCTCAGCCATTACACAAGTCCTACCTCAGCCATTCCATAAGTCCTACCTCAGGCACACTGCCTTACCTCAGCCTTTATTATTTTAGGCTTACAATCTCAGATCTAACAATAGATCCTACAAGAGTTTGTGAGTAATAAGTTTCAGAAAACTTCACCAGCTAGATTCCTCTATTGATGTTGTCTTCTTGATCAGTTCTTGTATAAACTGATTCTTCTGATCCAACCTAACTTAGCTTTTCAAAGCTTCTTGATTAGGACAAATAAGGTGGATCTACTCTTCAAGTTAAAGTTGATCTTTAGTCAGCTTCTTCCTTAGATTCAGATTGAACTCTGAATCTTACTTGCAGACAGGCCTTGATCTGTCAGAATTCTTCTTTATGATCCAGAGATCTTATCACGTTGTTGATTATGAATCATTTCTGATCTGGCTCTTATATAGAGCTTTCTCCATGGTTACCAGCTGATCCGGTTCATAACGGACTTCTGACAATTCTAATAGTGGTGTCAGACCAGTTAGTTATGACAGCTGTTAAGTCACCAGTCACATCACCAGGTTCTTCAATGTCTGTCTAACTCAGCATACAACACTCAGCAGACTGCTTTACATGTGTCGACACATATAGGCTAAGTGTCGACACAAGTCTTAAAGGTGTCGACATAAATACTCCAACTGTCGACACAGTCATACTTCTACTTCTCGACACTGCTTTTTATTGTATATGTCGACACAAGTCCTCTGTGTCGACACAGCAACTTTTTGTCTCGACATTTCTATTGCAGACAGATGGCGTTGAGTGTTTGTCAAATGGCGTTGAGTGTGTGTCGACACAAGTCTTGTGTGTCGACACAATTACTTCTAAACTCGACACAGCCTCTTGAGAGTTGGTGTGTCGACACAAGTCCTGTGTGTCGACACAATTGCTTTAGGTGTCGACATAGCTCCTGAGTGTTGACTCATCTTCGGTTTTAAGTGTCGACATAATTCTGTTTTAAGTTGTCGACACATCTGTGGATGTCGACACAACTGCTTGTTTAGGTGTCGACATAGCTTTGAGTGTCGACACAACTTATTTATAAGTATCGACACATTTTGGGTGTCAACACAACTTCCCTGAGTGTCGACACAATTTTCTTTTGTGTCGACACAGCTCGCCTAAGTGTCGACACGAGTTTCCTGAGTGTCGACACAGTTTCTTCACAAGTGTCGACACTTGTACTTAGAAAATTTTCCTTCAAATTTTTAAACCTGCACAATGAAACTCAATCTTCTATCAAATACACATTGATGCATATCATTGATAATGTTGTGGCTTTTCCAAATCTAGTACACATTTTCTAATGTACCCAACAATCTCCCCCTATTTGGAGAAGTCATAACCCTTAGTCAAATATATACATCTCTTTAGATAAAACCAAATTGTAATAGAAGTAAAAAAATTTCAGAGCAGATAATTACATAATCATTATAAACAACACACACTTAATACTGAACCAGATTTCATTGATCAGAAAAACTTTGGTTTACATAAATTTCTTATAGAGCAAAAGGAAAAGTAGTACATTGTTCTATTATAAGAACCTAGCAATCCTATTACTGATTAGGTTCCTTAATAACTATCCATATGCAAGACTTGATTTTAGCCTGCACAGAAGGTTCAGCATCTTCAGATAGCTTTTTCCCTTTAGAGCTTTCTTCTTCAATTCTTCAGCCTTGATCTTTTGTCTTTCAAAATAGTGAAAAGGTTTGGGGAAGTACTTGCTTGGCTCTTGAGCATTAGCAGGTAGCTTCCCAGCCTTAGCACTTCTTCTATACTGTAGAATTTCTTCTTGTCCAGCTTGATATTTATTCCATTCTTGCTCAGAATAACACTTACCCCTGTCATGGATTTTATCCTTAACAGCTTTCCAGGAAGTAAGTATGATATTTCTAGAAGTTGGGCTCCATTGCTCAAAATCTGGCTTCAGCTCAGCCCGCTCTCTGAATCTCTTCTTGGAGAGTTGAGCTTCCTTCTGAGCTTCCAATGCAGCTTCTGACATTTCAACCTTTTCAAGAATTACATTTTGTACCTCTGGTGGAGGACTATATATTTTTAGCACTTCTTCTTGAACCATCTAAAAATCAGCTGGGGGTAGATCACCTGAGCAACTTCAGGCTGATCTCCATCAAAATATTCAGGTTGAATCCCAGACTCAACTACATTATCATTATCACACAGAGGAGGATATCCAAGAGTAGCTCTGATGTTATTGGTAGTCCATTTAGCATGGTCAGAGCTGGCTTTGACTAGTACTCTCTCCCCCTTTATGACTTCTCTTGCAACATGATCTCTCAAATCTTCTTTCTTGAACCTGACTTGATCAGCTATATATTCAGTTCCCTCTTTAAAATAAGCTCTGAACTTTGTCAAGAATGTTTTTATTTTCTCCTGAGATTCTTGAAATGTGGCTTTGATAGCAGATATATCTTCCTGGATTTGCTTTGAGATTTCATCCTTCAGAGTAGTGCTAGAATCAGTGAGCTTTATCAATATTGCATGATGTGAATTCTTGAGATTTTCATTCATTCTAATCTGATTCTCTAGTACATATCCCTGCTTTACTTCAATCTCATCCACTTTAGCTTGTATATCTTGTTATTGCTTGGCTAGGAACACCACAGAATTACCTCCTTTATGGAAGCAATCTGTCATCTCCTTCTTATTTTGATTTACTTCAAATCTAATGGATTTGATGTCCTGGGCCAACTGAAACTGTAACTCCTTATGAGTTTCATTTATATATTTTTCTATATTCTGCCTTTGATTATTAAGTTTTAGTTGTATCTGGACCAGTAAAGAACTGAAGTCCACAGTTGATGTAGATGGTGTTGTTCCCACTTGCAAAGCCTTCTTGTAACCAGAACTCTTCTTATTTAACTCAACCAGCTTTCTTTTCTTAGCCAATGTGGCTTCTTCATCTTCAGAAGATTCAGATGTACTTTTAATATCAACAGTTTCCTTCTCAGCTAGGGTATCCTTGGATAACTCCCCCTCAGTCCTTGGAATTTCCTTTTCTTTTTCAATTTCCTCCCCCTCAGTCCTATCAGCAAGAGGATCAGGAAACAATTCTTTCATTGTAAATTACTGTTGTATCTGTTCAGAAGGAATAAGATTAGTTTTTTTTAAAAGAACTACTTAAAAGACTAATCCCACTAGAAAAACCTATTTTGTTGTGTAAACAAAAGTTTCCCTTTGAATAATTTTTGAGGATAATACTATAATACATCACTAGTCTGGGGAGAATATACTTACTGGTTCATTTTGAGCATCATTCTTATCAGTTACTTCAGCTGCAGAGTTGATTTCAGATACAACATCCATTATTGTGTCTACAGCTAAGTCACTATCCAGGACAGCATTACCAATACCTCCCCCTTGGGCAGGCAACTCAGTTTCTTTTTCTAGGTTTTCTCCCCCTTGAGTGGAGTAAACTTGTTGCTCCTGGGGCTCACTGTCCTTCATTTGATCATGTGCTTCCTGTTTGTGCTGGTCTTATCAGAACTAAAGACCACTTCCTCTTCAAAATCACTAGAGAAATTAGCCTGTACAATAACTTTCTTTTTATTCTTGTCCTTTTTAATTTGCTCCTTGGGAGAAGGGACTTCCTTGGTCAGAACTCTGTCCCATCTTGATAGTATCCTTACATCCATTTTTCTCATATGATTTATTTTAGAGCCATTTGCTTGTTTCAGAATATCTGGAACTACTGATGTTAAGCATAGGCAGAGGATCCTTCCCAGATTAGGTTTCTTTATTCCTTCTTGTAATTTATCAAACACTACTGCTGCCCAGTCAGTGTTTATCTTGAATATGATTCTCACCATCAGATTGAACATATGGGCAGAAATCCGATCATGTCCACCTATTTTATAGATAATTACTTTGCCCACTACCTCTGAAATAAATTTTCCATGGGAATTCATCCCTTTTCTATTGATAGATGAACCAATCTTGCTATTAGGATTCAGTCCACACCAGCTCAATGCTTCAGTTATCTGGCAAGGAGTTATTTCGTCTGTATCCTTGATCACTAGTAGATGTAGTGCTTTCCTGATTGATTTCAATGTGAGCTTCACCCGGGTACCTTGAATAGTCGCCTTGAATTTCTGTCCTTCTGTGTCCACAGTAGCGGTTGTGTAGAACTCCATGACTTCCTTCTTCCAAATTTTGGTCGGTTCTGAGACCAAAATTTCTAGTCCATTCACAAAAATTAGGGCAATAACATCCTGAATTTCGTTAGAAGCAGTTGTGAAACCATCGTGAACCAGTTCGTAACCTTCATTAACCTTGTCTTCTTGGTTTGGCGTCATTGACGTAGGTGCTAGAGGAGAAGAGAAAAGAAGGTTTATGTCGACAGAAGGTGTAGAGTCAAAAATTCTGATGGCGTAGTCGACCAGATTTCGGATTCACCTTTTTATAGTACTTGAGTCTAGGGCAGACCAAAAGTCGGGCTTCAGTCGACAAATCAGTTTTTGTGTCGACAAAAATTACCTAGGTCTAGATAGAACTTAAGCTGAGTAGACACAACTATGTGTCGACATACTAATGTCTAAGTCGACAAAACGTATATTAAGTCGACACATCTATGTGTCGACATACTTGAGTTTGTGTCGACATACTTGCGTCTGTGTCGACACTGACAACTTAAGTCTCGACAGAGTTGTGTCGATACTGACTTTTTGTGTCGACACAAATATCCTCACGACTGATAGTCTCGATAAGGTTGTGTCGACACCTATTCACTTGTTGACACAGATACTGTTTCTGTGTCGACACATCCTTTTCCTGAGTCGACAAAAAATACTGAGTGTGTCGACACAACTTGCTTGTGTCAACACAAACTTTGTACTTAGCCAAATTTCAACAGAAATTTGGTGCTAACATATGCTACTAATGGAAACTTATGTTAACCTAGTCTAGGTTCAACATACCTAATTCAATTTTGAAATTATTGAATTTAATTTCATCTAGTGGTTTTGTAAAAATATCAGCTATTTGATTATAAGTTTTTACAAACTCTAGATTAATATTTTCCTTCTCAACATGTTCTCTGATAAAATGAAACTTAATATATATATGCTTGGTCCTACTGTGTGATATAGGATTCTTAGCAATAGAAATAACACTTGTAGAATCACAAAATAAAGGAATTCTACTTACCTGGATGTCATAATCTTCTAGTTAATGGTTTATGCACATTAATTGTGCACAATAGCTACCAGCAGCTATATACTCGGATTCAGCAGTTGATATAGCTACACTGGTTGCTTCTTGCTGCTCCACTACACCAGCCTCTAACCAAGGAATTGACAGGTTACTGTGGTACTTTTTCTGTCTTCTTTGCATCCAGCAAAATCTGCATCTGAGAAACCTGTTAATAGAAAATCTCTATTCTTAGGGTACCACAGGCCTAGATTAGGTGTGCCCTTATGATATCTCAAAATTCTTTTAACAGCAGTATAATGAGATTCCTTAGGGTATGCTTGATACCTAGCACATACATATATTGCACACATGATGTCAGGTCTACTAGCAGTCAAGTATAGTAGGGAGCCAATTATACCTCTATACAAAGACTCATCAACAGGTTTCCCTGCTTCATCTTTGCATATAGGCATACTTGTTCCCATTGGAGTTTTCATTGTAGAAGATGTGTCCAAACCATACTTCTTAATCAACTCCTTGGTGAACTTAGAGTGGGATATGGACAACCCACTCTCAGTCTGTCTAACTTGAAGTCCCAAGAAGAACTTCAGCTCACCCATACTGCTCATCTGAAACTTACCTTGCATAAGTTTGGCAAACTTCCTACAAAGGCTATTTTCAGTAGAACCAAAGATAATGTCTTCCACATATATCTGGACTAGTATTATCTTGCCTTTTGATTCCCTATAGAATAGATTTTTGTCTATCTTTCCTCTAGAGAATTTATTCTTAATGAGGAAGGCAGACAAGGTTTCATACCAAGCCCTTGGAGCTTGTTTCAAACCATATAGAGCTTTCTTAAGCCTATGTACATAATCAGGAAAGTGAGAGTCTACAAAACCTGAGGGTTGTTCTACATAGACTTCTTATTTTAAATCACCATTCAGAAATACTGATTTCACATCCATTTGATATACTTTGAACCCTTGATAGGCATCATAGTCTAAGAACAGCCTTATTGCCTCCAGCCTTGCCACTGGAGCAAAGGTTTGATCAAAGTCAATACCTTCCTTTTGCTTGTAGCCTTTTGCTACCGGTCTAGCCTTGTTCTTGACTATTGTGCCATTCTCATCAAGCTTGTTCATGTAGATCCACTTAGTTCCTATTATGTTGTGATCCTTAGGTTTTGGCACCAGTTCCCAAACCTTACACCTTTTTAACTTACTGAGCTCTTCTTGCATTGCATCAATCCAGTTGGTGTCTTGCATGGCCTCTTCAATCTTCTTGGTTCTATCTGAGATAGGAAGCTAGAACACAAAACTTTGTTTATGCTCTTGCTCCTTATTAGAACACCTTGACTTACATCACCAATGATCTGGATGATCCTTCAGGTGTCTCCTTGTTGGAGGAATTCTGTCACCATTATGGCTATCTCCAGTTTCCTAATCTTGAAACTCCACATTTTCTTCTTCACCCAGAGGGACTTGGTCTCCCCCTTGATAGCTGGCATCTTTATCCTCATCCAGTTTAGCAGGAACATCTTCATTGATGGTCAGCTTGTCCAGCTTATTTGTTAGATCTGTAGGACTAACTGAAGAACTAGACAATTCACTGTTAATAAACATTGACTCATCAAATACAACATGCACAGATTCTTCTACAACTTGAGTAGTCAAGTTGTAGATCCTGTATGCTCTACTATGGTTGTTGTACCCAACAAATATCCCTTCTAGGGATTTGGCAGCAAACTTAGTTTGGTAGTGTTTACCATTGACTATTACAAAACACCTACTACCAAAGATTCTGAAATAAGATATGTTTGGTTTTCTGCCTTTTAAAATCTGGTAGGGATTCATCTTGTGTTTATTGTTGATGGAGGCCCTATTGAGCACATGACATGCAATATTTACTTCCTCAGCCCAGAAGTATTCAGGGAGAGTAGTGTCATTCAGTAGAGTTCTACTGGCTTTAATTAGAGTCCTATTCTTTCTTTCAGCAACACCATTTTGCTGAGGAGTTCTAGGTGAAGAGAATTCCTGATGAATCCCAAGTTCTTCACAAAAATTTGTTATACATTCAGACTGAAATTCAGTTCCATGGTCACTTCTGATTTTGACCACTGAGCTGTTATATTCATTCTGTATTTGTCTGACAAAAGTCTGGAAAATAGTTTGGGTTTCAGATTTCTACCTCAAGAAGAAAACCCATGTAAATCTCGAATAGTCATCCACAACAACAAGTGTGTATGCTTTCCTACCAATACGATGAACTGGCATAGGACCAAAAAAATCCATATGCATGAGATACAAACATCTCTTTGAATCTTTGATGTCGAGTGACTGAAAAGAGGACTTAGTCTGCTTGCCTTTTGGCAAGCTGAGCACACACCCTCTTTTATGCACTGAACTTGAGGACCATTCCACACTAATCAAATGCTGAACAACAGTCCAATTGACTTATAGTTCATATGAGCTAGCCTCTTATGCCATTTGACACATAGAGAAGCTTTCTCTCCTGCAACCAAACAAATAGGTGAGTTGTTAGACTCATATTCTAGGTTAAGGCAATACACATTTCCTCCCCTAGTACCAGTCAAAATGATCTCTTGATCACTTTACCTTTTTATTAGGCACTCCCCTTTGTGGAAAGAAATATCATAACCTAGATTACTAAGTTGACTTATGCTAATCAGGTTATGTTTTAAACCCATTACATAAGCCACTTTAGTGATAGTAATTGAATCACAAGAGATGTTACCAAATCCTTTTATGATTCCCTTTTCTGATCCACCAAAGATAACTTTTGGTCCATTATTTATGGGCACATAGTCCCTCAACATTCTCGTTGTTCCATTCATATGTCTAGAACAGCCACTATCCAAGTACCATATAGGGGTATGGTCACTTGGATTTTCCTACAACAAATAATGAATCACTTACCCTTAGAACCCAACTTGCTAGTGGGTCCTAGGTCCTTGTTAGTTTGAAACCTTGTGACTGATCTAATAGGAATCCTACTTTTGGTTTTAACACTAAAGTTAAACCAGCAATCCATAGCAAAGTGGCCCACCTTACGACAACACTAACACTCAAACCTATTATACCTATTCTTAGGTACATGCCTGCTTACTTTGTTGTCAGTAGGCTTATTAAGTGTTGGTGCTGGAATAGCATTCTTCAAGAATTCCTCTTGAATATGATGGGCATGCCTATAGATTGGTCAATTGGCATTAACACCCTTGCTCATGAAATTTTCATGCTCACTGTGACCATGTGTCATGTCATGATCATACCTATTAGTAGGATTCACTACCTTTTCAAAGAAAATAGGGGGATTAAAATCTTGAGGCTGAACTGAGACTTTACCTTTTCTATGAGAATTGGTAGACCTAGTTCTTCCCTTAAAGCCCAGAAAAGTCTTTCCTTTTTGTGAAACAAAATTATCTATCAAACGTAAGACTTATTTTGGCTTGGAGAATTTTGTCACTAGCTCTCTCTCTTGCTGAAGTTTTCCCTCCAGCTTCTTGATATGATTCTCTTTGAATGAGATTGTGCCCATCTGAATAACTGTAATGTTTTTCAATTTGGCAGCCTCATTTAGTTTTTGATCCAGCAGTTTTGCTGAATCTGCTGCAGCCAGTTTGAGAGACTCAATCTCCTTGGCCTGCTCTTTAACAAGAAACATGCTCTTCTTTATAGCATGCAACAACCCACCATACTCATTAATGAGTTGGTGAACATACCCCTCAGACTTAGATCCATCCACTTCTTTTGAAGATGATGCTTGTGATTCTGATCTAGTAAAGTAATCTGAGACTAGGGGTGAATTGTTTACCTTACTTAGTCTAGACTGATCCTGGCACTTATCTTCTTCTGATTGAGCCATCAGCCCTTTAAAGAGATGTTCTTCTACTCCATTTATGGAGTTCAGCATCTGTAGGAATTCTAGTTTCCTAGAATCCTCTTCTGTTGAGAAGAGTCCAACATATGCTTCTGTCTCTTCTTCAGATTCTGAAGATGAAGAGTCTGTCCAACTCTTCTCCTTCTGAGCCACTAGAGACTTCTCCTTCTTGCCTTTGACCAGCTGCTTTTTCTTGTCCTTTGACTCCATTCTTTTATCAGGACAGTCAACTATAACATGCACAGACCTGTTGCAGCAATAACACACAAGAATTAGATTGTTTACCAGTTTTAGAAGCATACATGTCCTCCTTAGGTGTTTTCTTCTTCCTGTAGTATTCATCCTTGGAATAGGATGTAGATGAAGGCCTGGTTCTCCAAATTTTTTTCTTCATGAACCTTTGAAATTGTCTAGTGAAGGCAGCAAAGTCTTCATCAGATGTGTGACTATCTGATGTACTTGTTTCAGGAACTTCTTCTTCTGCTTCAGTACTCCTTCCAGGTGAAGAATAAGATTTTCTCCTACCCTTCCTTGAGCCCTCATCCTTGAAAGCTACTATCTTTTCTTTATGTTCAGATCTGCTGCCCTTCTCTTCCTCCTTCCTACCAATAAGTTGCATTTCATATGAAAGCAGTTTTCCAAAATGTGTAAGTGGTGGTGTTTCAGCCAATTTGGCCACTTCCCTGATGACACATATCTTAGTGTCTCAATCCTTTGTTAGGGACCTAAGAAAATTGTCATTCAGTTCATAAGTACTGAAGACTCTTCCATATGTCATCAGTTCATTCACTATTCTGAAAAACCTTTTATAGCATTCAGCTATGCTGTCAGTTTTATTCTGCCTAAAGCTCTCATACTCCTGATTCAGCATAGACTTTCTGTCCTCTCTAGCTTCTTCTGTGCCTTCCATATAGATAATAAGTATATCCCACATTTCTTTAGATGTTTTACAGTGCACAAGATTCTTTAATATTGCATCATTTATGGCACTTACAATTATATTCTGAGCTCTTTTATGTAATGTAGCCAAGATGATCTCATCCTTAGTCATCTCTGAATAACTCTTAGGAGTTTGGATGTTTACATAAAGAACTGAAATCTTCATTGGGATGAAGGGGCCTTCCTGTACTGTGATATAAATTCTTGGATTAGATGCTTCCATAAATAGCCTGACCCTTTCTTTCCAAATGCCAAAAGATTCTTTCCTACATATGGGCAATTTCATAGATCGAAACTCCTTTTGATTTTCACTTGAACCCATTCTTATTGTCTGTTTTTAGCCTTGGAGAAATCCTCTGACTATTAGGTCAACTTTTGAGGAACCTCCCTCTGATACCACTTGAAAGACTTTGATTCAAGAGCCTAAACACCTATAGGGGGTGAATAGATTCTAATCTTTTTGTGTCTTTTTGATTTTAAGGCAAACAGAAGTTTGTAACTACTTGTAGCACAGAATAATTCTATCTACAGAAATTAAATTCAGTACAACAAACACCAGATCTATAGTGGTTCTTCAAGATATGGGTACATCCACTTTCCTCCTTCGCCTATCCAGTAGATAACTTGATTCAGCCTAACTTCCTTCCACTAGCTCAGATCCACAGATCTTACAAACTCAGAACCCAAAATGGTTCCTATGCCTCAGACTTTACACAAGTCCTACTTCAGATTCTTCCCTTAATCCTACCTAATGCCTCAGCACTACCTCAGCCTTTATAATTAGGTTTACAACTCAGACTTTCCACAAGTCCTACCTCAGGCACACTGCCCTACCTTAACCTTTATAATTTTAGGCTTATAATCTCATATCTAACAATAGATCCTACAAGAGTTTGTGAGTAATAAGTTTCAGAAAACTTCACCAGCTAGATTCCTCTGTTGATGTTGTCCTCTTGATCAGTTCTTGTATAAACTTATTCTTCTGATCCAACCTAACTTAGCTTTTCAAAGCTTCTTGATTAGGACAAATAAGGTTGATCTACTCTTCAAGTTGAAGTTGATCTTCAGTCAGCTTCTTCAGTAGATTCAGATTGAACTCTTAATCTTTCTTACAGACAGGCCTTGATCTGTCAGAATTCTTCTTTATGATCCAGAGATCTTTTCACGTTGATGATCATGAATCGTTTCCGATATGGCTTTTATATAGAGCTTGCTCCATGTTTATTGGCTGATCCAGTTCATAACGGACTTTTGACAGTTCTGACAGTGGTGTTAGACCGGTTAGTTATGACAACTGTCAAGTCACCAGTCACATCACCAGGTTCTTCAATGTCTGTCCAACTCAGCATACAACACTAGCATACTGCTTTACATGTGTCGACACATATAGGCTAAGTGTCGACACAAGTCTTCAAGGTGTCGACTTAAATACTCTAAGAGTCGACACAATCATACTTCTACTTCTCGACACTGCTTTTTGTTGTATGTGTCGAAAAAAGTCCTGTGTGTCGACACGGCAGCTTCTTGTCTCGACATTTCTGTTGCAAACAGATGGCGTTGAGTGTTTGTCAAATTACATTGAGTGTGTGTCAACACAAGTCCTGTGTGTCGACACAATTACTTCTAAACTCAACACAGCCTCTTGAGAGTTGGTGTGTCGATACAAGTCCTGTGTGTCGACACAATTACTTTAGGTGTCGACATAGCTCCTGAGTGTCGACTCATATTTTGTTTTAAGTGTCGACACAATTCTGTTTTAAGTTGTCGGCACAACTCTGGATGTCGACACAACTGCTTGTTTAGGTGTCGGTATAGCTTTTAGTGTCAACACAACTTCTTTGTAAGCGTTGACACATTTTGGGTGTCGACACAACTTCCCTGAGTGTCGACACAATTTACATGTGTGTCGACACAGCTTTCCTGAATGTCGACATAAGTTTCCTGAGTGTCGACACATTTTCTTCACAAGTGTCGACACTTGTACTTAGAAAATTTTCCTTCAAATTTTTAAACCTGCACAATGAAAGTCAAACTTCTACCAAATACATACTGATGCATATCATTGACTAAGTTGTGGCTTTTCCAAATCTAGTACACATTTTCCAATGTACCCAAAAGGCCTCCCCGAGGGGTCATCCTGTCATGCCAGCTATTGGGAGTCTGGGTGACGAGATGGCCTCGTGGTAGAAGACACATGGCCTCCCTGTGGGGTCAACCTGTCATGCAAGCTAATGGGAGCCTGGGTGACGAGACACCCTCAGGTTAGAAAACACTTGGCCTCCACGAGGGGTCAACCTGTCATGTCAGTTAATGGGAGATTTGGTGACGAGACGGCCTTAGGGTAGAAAACACTTGGCCTCCCCGAGGGATCATCTTGTCATGCCAGCTAATGGGAGCCAGGGTGATGAGACAGGCTAGGGGTAGAAAATACTTGGCCTTGCCGAGGGGTCAACATGTCATACCAGCTAATGGGAGCCTGGGTCACGAGACGGCCTCAAGGTAAAAAAAACACTTGGCCTTCCCGAGGGGTCAACCTATCATGCAAGCTAATGGGATCCTGGGCAGCGCAATCATCTCGAGGTAAGGCCTACTCACCCCTCCGAGAGATCAACCTGCCCTGCCAGCTATCGGGAGACTGGTCAGCGGAATCATCTCGGGGTAAGGCCTACTCGCCCCTCCGAGATATCAACCTGCCCAACAAGCTAGCGGGAGCCTAGTAAGCGAAATCACCTCGGGGTAAGGCCTACTCGTCCCTCCAAGAGATCAACCCTGCCATGCCATCTAGCGGGAGCCTGGTCAGCAGAATCATCTCGGGTTAAGGCTTACTCCCCCCTCCGAGAGATCAACCTGCCCTGCCAGCTAGCGGGAGCCTGGTCAGCGGAATCATCTCAGGGTAAGGCCTACTCGCAACACCGAGAAATTAACTTGCCCTTCTAGCTAGCGGGAGCCTTGTCAGCGGAATCATCTCAGGGTAAGGCCTACTCGCCCCTCCGAGAGATCAACCTGCCTTGCTAGCTAGCGGGATCCTGGTCAGCGGAATCATCTCGAGGTAAGGCCTACTCGCCTATCTGAGAGATCCACCTTCCCTGCCAGCTAGTGGGATCCTGGTCAGCGGAATCATCTCGGGGTAAGGCCTACTCTCCCCTCCATGAGATCAACCTTCCCTGCCAGCTAGCGGGAGCCTGGTCAGTGGAATCATCTCGGGGCTTTTCATGGATCACAAATGTTTTTTGGCGGTCCCTTTCATCAATCATAGTTGATACAATGCAAACAGAGTTCATTACAAGAGATGATCCACTTCTTACCTACCTCCCTCTTCCCTCGTGAATCATCGGATCCCTCCCCGGGTTCCCACATAACCCCTGTCCTCACATCTCTCCCCTGCCGCCTCGGGTTGGACTTCTACAATCCGCATCGGATCTTGCGATTGTTGAGGCTGTTGAGGCTGTGATGTCGGAGCTCTTGTCCTTCTCAACTCTAGGAATTCAGGGCAAATAGCTATTGTATGGCCCTCCTCCTGGTGGGACTCATAGTAGGGTAACTCTACTCTAAATCTTCCTCTTCTCGCGCGGTTCCTCATCTCCCTTCGACCAATCACCATCGCTTGTTGCGGTGGGGGTAGGAGATGCCTAGGTCCTTGTCTTTGGAAGTTGAACCTCCCTTGGAATCTATGAAAATCCCCCCACCCTGGATGAAACCTCTCCATGGACCCTGAACGGGCCCTCCCTGCTGCCTCCAACCAGGTTCCCAACCTTCCTGAGGTCCCTAAAACCCCTAAGCTCTCTGCTCTTCTCTCATTCTTCCCTCTTGATGCCTCGAGCCACCTTACTCCTTCAGCTCTACCTCTGCTAATGATGAGTCCCTATTTTATACTATATTTTGGACTCATCTAGGCCTATTTCCATGTCTTTGCACACCGTTTAGCGCCATTTGCACTCCTTTTGGTTCGCTACGGTTTTCCACGCCCTGTGCACCTTTTTAGCCCATTTCCGTGCTTGTGTGCATTTACTTTCTTGCTATGTTTATCACTGTTCGCTGTGGCTGCCGCGATCGATGCCCCGTGCAGTTTTCCTGCAGGTTTGGGGATCGTGAGGGCATTCGGGATAGGCGTTTCACTATTTTTGGCAAAGGAGTCAGTGGTCGTGCGTTTTTACCCACGCACGACCATCGACCTCCTGGCGCACGATCACTGATCGTGCGCAGCCCGGTCTCATTTGTGAAACTCTGTCTTGAACCTTCCGCACGATCACTGCCATACCGCGCACGACCACTGCTCGTGCGCCGCCGATCGTGCGCAGTCATATCCATTTTGCAAAAGTCTGTCTGGCTATTTCCGCACGATCATCAGCCTTGCCTCGCACGATCACTGATCGTGCGCTGCTGATCGTGCGCGACTACTGATTTTCTGATGCAGGTCTGCAGGTTGCTCACGCACGGGCGCTGACCTTGGTCGCGCACGACCACTGGTCGTGCGCCAGTGGTCGTGCGCGCTATTTATTCTGCAAGCTATAAATACGCTGTTCCGCGAATTAGGGCAAGACAATCGTTACGGAACCTTCGCCATTCCGCCGTTTTCGCCCTCCAGCAGTCCCATTCACCTCCACCTCCATTCCTACCAACGGGAGGACTTTCTCCCGTGATTCCGAAGCATCCCTCATCCTCCGGCGATCCTCCGGCCATTAAAGCTCTTCTCCAAGTTCTTCACCGAGGAAGACGACGAAGCTTGCCTCAAGAACGGACTTAAAGGCCACCGAAGTGACAGCTCGGCGGTACCGGAAGCCCTCCACGGACTGCGCTTGGAAGCGGTTTGACAACCCGCACCTCCGGCCAACACCCGCGAAGGATCTTCACTCTTGTGGTTTAGCTTTCTCCAACCTTTCTTGTTGTATGGTTTATGTATGCATGTATGAACGGATTAATCTCTTTTGTAATGAAATGTTTATGCTTTCATCTTGCTTGTGAGATTCGTTGTTAATGCGCTTCGCTCTCTTTCGTTCACTCCACGCCTTTGCTTCACTTCATTTCACTTCACATCACACACTTCACTCACTAGCTTACCGCCCACTCGCCCACCGAAGTACGGCATCGCGGCCGCTACATCCATCTCGCCTTGCGAAGCGGTGATTGCGACCCGCAAAGCTCTCGTTAGTGTAATCGGTCGTAAGACCACCAACCAAAGCCCCTTTCTTTTTCTGTTTATTTCATTTAACTCTCATAACGATAGTTTCAGCGTCTAAATCGTTCGACGCCAATTGCATTCCTCAAGAGACCGACATCCGGGGATTCATTCCCAACTTTATTACTTGAGCGACCGGTACGCTTGCCGTATTTTACGCGCATCAAGTTTTTGGCGCCGTTGCCGGGGAATGCAACTGTTGTACGATTATGATTTCTGAAAATATTGGTATATGAGTTAATTTGTTTTGCTCTGTTCATTTCTTTTCTCATCTGCTGTAGTACATTGTCGGAATTGTAAGTTTTGCGCGATGAATATTTGCAAAGTAGTTGCTTCTGTTTGACTTTGATATTTCCGCAATGTGGGCCAATTTCAATATCCGTTGCCCTCATTGTGGAGATGTCTCGCATGCAAGTGATAGATGTCCCCAGAAGTATAGTCCCCAGGAAATTCACGACTCTACGTCTCGTAGACATAAGCCGGTCATCCACCGACCCGCGGAGCCATTACCGCACTACTTTTTCTCGGCTTCAGCAACCGCTTCACCGCGGAAGCCGGCTAAGCAGTGCATCTTTTGTCGAAGCTGGGATCATGCATTGAAGGACTGCACTGCTTATTTGGCTGAATTGGAAGTGGATAATGAGCCGGACTTCCGGATTATTCCCACTTCCACCGTGAGCAGCACCCCTTCAGCCTCGGGATATGCATCGACGCCGTCTCCATGTTTTGGAGAAAGCACTTCCGGTACATGCCCTGATGCTTATGTTGATCCCCATCCCGGCATGGATACGTATACTTCTGATGAACATGCATCACCTAGCATCGAGTCCGGTTGCGAAGAGCCAGTTCTTGACTTCCCGTTGAGTCCTGTACCTTCACCTTCTTCTTTGCACAATATTCTGTCTTTTTCTGATATTTCTGTTGAGCTTGGTTCGCAGGTGGAACCTAGCAGTTCCAGTTTTCTGTCAGATCCTGCTGCGGAGGACAATTCCGTGGTCGAAGTTGCTGCTTTTACCCCACGTGAGGATGTTCAATGCACGGACGAAGTGGAGGCTGCGCTAGGAACTTCTTGTCCCATCCTGAACAGTGATGTTCAGTTTTCTATAATTCCACCAATGGGGGATGATTCCGGGACCATCTCCAAGATTGAGGATCTTTTATGTTATTCTTCTGATTTATTTCTTGACCCTGTTCTTGTTTCCACATCCCTGCAGGACCCCATCGTGGAACCGGTTCGATCAGTACAAGGGCCTGTAATGCGGCCTACGACTGCTAGAAACCATTTGTAGGTGGTGTTGGAAGCGACGAGCTTCACAAGTTATTTCCTGCCCATGCCTGACATTTATGACAGGTATACTTATACAGGTAGTGGGGCATTTGCTCTGTCTCCATACCGGTACCCGCTACCAAAATGCGTGCTTGAGCAATTGCCTGAGCATTTCTATTTTCATACGCCAATCAGCTAATACGTGTTTAGAAGTTGAATAAGTCCTGTTGGGAGACAGAAAACCCAATAGTTATCTAGGTAGCTTGTTCTTTTCTTTTCTAGTAGAATTTTAGCAATTTGTTTCTTCTTTTCCAATCTCAATGTTTGTGGTAGCTCCGCCTCATTTCCTTATCTCCCGTGCGCACCCGCAGCGTTATCCGAGCGATCTTGGTATAAAACTTGGTGCCTGTAATTTTAATATATCGCGCACGACCACTGATCGTGCGCGCTATTTGATTTCGCACGATCACTGGTCGTGCGGACGGCCCAGTTTTTATAAAAGGACCCCTCGGGCGACGCTGAGCGTGCGCCCTAATCTCTCGCTCCCAAGCTTTCGTCGTGCGTCGGTCTCCTGAGCTTCCGTTTCCCCCTCTTCTTCTCCGGCAAATCTCCGAGAGATTTCTTCCTTCCTCGCTCCACCGGATCTTCCTCTTGCAATTGCTTCTACCTCTAACCGCAGGGCTGTCAACGCCTACCAGCGCTCCACTCCGGCTCAGGTGCTGCAGAGGATGGCTACATTTCAGAAGGACGCCCACCAGCGCCGGTTTACTGATTTGAAGAACAAACCCTTCCTTCCTCAGCGTCTTGTGGACTGGGAGGAGTTAAGGTCCATTGGCGACGGCGGTGTTCTTGCGGATTCCATCCTCCACCTCTACTCATTTGACAAATGGAGCCACGTTTTCGAGTGCCGCGAACCCGGCTTCAGAGAGCTCACTTTGGAGTTCCTCTCCACGTTTGAGTGGGAATGCGACACTCGCGGCTATCGCCCTGTTGATTGCTCCTTCCGGATTCGGGGACGGGTCATTTCCATGACCATCCATGAGCTTGGCGTCCGAGCCGGATTCTACTCAGATGCTTCGGAACCACAAGGTTTAGGGTCCGGCTTCCCTGAAGGGTCCTCCCATGGGTCTGCTTGGCGCGAAATTACCGGTTCCGACGAGGAGTATGTGGCTCGGAAGGCCAAGTCGACCAAGATCATTTCCCCTGCCTTGCGGTATCTTCAGCATCTTCTTAGCCACTCACTCACGGCGCGGTCACTTAGTCAGAATGTGGTTGGGTGGCAGGATCTAGTTTCACTTTATAGCATGCTCCGTCGGGAACCCATCCATCTTGGCTATATGCTGGCGACATTCTTCCATCATGTGGCTACTTATCGCCTTGCCGGCGCGATCGGTGGTGCTTACTACATCACGCGCATCGCCAAGAATTTGGGAGTTTGGGATAGTTTGCCGCCGATAGAGCAGGTTACCTCCCCTTCCGTCATCACCCGAGCCAACATGGTCAGTTTTCATCTGCTGCGTGTTATTGGGAGGCGATCCGATCGTCGATTCGAGATTGTTATGCCAGGTGACGCCCGAGGAGCTTTGCAGGAGGACGAGGATGAAGTTGCTCCCGAATCTTCCGCCATGGGTAGGCGGAGAGCTGCAGGAGGCACTCAGCCACGTCGTTCTCGGCCACCATCTGCTGAGCCGGAGAGGCAGCCCGACCCTCATTTCAGTGCTACGCAGGGTCAGAACATTCCATTCTTGAATGAGCGGCTCGCGGATATTGAGGCCTCCCAGTTGTGGATGCAGAACCTGGTATATCAGCAGGCTTTGCGTGGTGGCCTAAACATCCCTCCGCCGCCGGTTCGTTCCGCTCCCGCTCCCCGCCCGCCGCCCGTTGAGATCGACAGCAGCGACGAGGAATGAGTGCAATTCCTCTCCCCCACTGCTACCTCTGCATTTTATTTTTGGAACATTTTGAGCTTTATTTTATTTTGCTGCATAAACATTATATACAATTGCTAATACAGGTATTTGGTCCACCTTAAGGACGGTAAACAAAAGGGCTATTCGGGAGACAACCCAAGCTTGGACCTTTTGGTCCCCTTGTTTATGTTTGATTTTATTTTATGCTTTCTATCTTTTTGTATTCTCTATTGTTCGGCCTAATTCGCAGGTTCAGCTTATCTTTTGTGCGATGCAGCACTTCCCGCGAATCATCATGCAATCTTCTGGCATGCTCCCCTCTTTGGAGCATTGGTACTCTCTCTCGCTTCAGATTTCATTTTCTGGTTGAATGTTTATTTTTCTTGCTTATGTTTTCATTCAAGTCTGGGGGGAAGAGCCGCTTGTGCACTCCACGAGCACATTTAATTTCGCATGCCAGTAGTTTTCCTTTTTCGCTTCATTATGTTAGATTCCTGTTGCACACCACTGCACCCACATGAGCGCGCACTCTTACCACGCGCGCGGCTCGGGTTGAGTACTTATGTTGTGTAAGTTTTAAGATTGTGGTGCTGACGTAGGATTTTGTCGTACAGTAGTTCGAAACTCGTGCAGTGCTCCTAATCGAGTGCTCACGTTGTGTAGGAATTGTATAGAGCTAGTTTCTTCTCATGTTTGAATTTTATATTTTTTTCTATATTCGTAAATACTGTCTGTCCTACTCAACTTCTGAATCCGGAGTGATCTCGCGGTAGTGTAGGCATGTGTGTAAGCGTCGCTGGCTTTGTTTTGCTCGAGTCGGGAGGACGGATCACTTTTCTCGGTGGCTAAGAACTTGCCCCAAGCGACTTTCGAAGCATTGGTGCCCGGTTAGTCGAGCGTGACCGTGACGTAGGCCATCATTTTGGCCCGGTTGATCCTTGCCCCCGTCCTAACATAGCCCTCGCTAGCCCCGTTGAGCCTACCTTCCCTTTTGATCAGCTCCACATGCAAGTCACCAAAGCCTCAAGCCACTCCTAGTCGCACACCCGCGTTGAGCTCTTGTTTCGTTAATTTCTCGTTGGGTTGTTGTGATGGGCGGATTTTGTGAACGTGTGGATATGCCGCAAAGTTTATAAATGCTGAATTATTGAGAAAAGAAAAGAGAAAAGAAAAATGTGACATAGAAAAGAAAAGAGAAAAGAAAAAGTATAAATGAAAAAAAAAATTCTGAAATTGAGAAATTTGTTTTATGGTAGGCGGTGCACCCACTCATGTTGTAAAAGCTAAGTTTGGGGGTGTGGTGCACTCGCATTCTTGTTGTTAGCGAGAATTCTGATGTGTGCGAGCTCCGTTGGGTTGTGCGTAGCCTTCGTCTTTATCTTGTCCATCCATACCTACATCTACACCCAAGCCCCACTCTTCACCTCAAGTCCTACGGATTCACGCTCGAGTCAAACCCGCATCGTGGAGAAAGTGCGAACGGGCAAGCATATGGCCCCCGACATTGGTGGATTCCTTTGGAGGTGATCATGAGCCCCGGTCTTTGGCAACACCTCGCCATCCGACTTGCCTACTTTCTGCCTTCCCATGACCGTGCGATTCTCTGGAATTCATTCTTTGAGTAGTGACAGTATCTATTTACGTTTTTCGAAAATTATAAATTGCCTTGCATGATTAGAAACTCTTTCTATTATATTTTTTTACGCATGTGAGCTTCTCGATTTCTCGTCCTACTGTAGGTTGTAATTACTACGTCAGCTAGCCGTTTTAGAGCCCACAACGTGATTATTTGCCCGGGACGTGCAAATGGTTAAGTTTGGGGGTGTGATGAGTCCCTATTTATACTATATTTTGGACTCATCTAGGCCTATTTCCATGTCTTTGCACACCGTTTAGCGCCATTTGCACTCCTTTTGGTTCGCTACGGTTTTCCACGCCCTGTGCACCTTTTTAGCCCATTTCCGTGCTTGTGTGCATTTACTTTCTTGCTATGTTTATCACTGTTCGCTGTGGCTGCCGCGATCGATGCCCCGTGCAGTTTTCCTGCAGGTTTGGGGATCGTGAGGGCATTCGGGATAGGCGTTTCACTATTTTTGGCAAAGGAGTCAGTGGTCGTGCGTTTTTACCCACGCACGACCATCGACCTCCTGGCGCACGATCACTGATCGTGCGCAGCCCGGTCTCATTTGTGAAACTCTGTCTTGAACCTTCCGCACGATCACTGCCATACCGCGCACGACCACTGCTCGTGCGCCGCCGATCGTGCGCAGTCATATCCATTTTGCAAAAGTCTGTCTGGCTATTTCCGCACGATCATCAGCCTTGCCTCGCACGATCACTGATCGTGCGCTGCTGATCGTGCGCGACTACTGATTTTCTGATGCAGGTCTGCAGGTTGCTCACGCACGGGCGCTGACCTTGGTCGCGCACGACCACTGGTCGTGCGCCAGTGGTCGTGCGCGCTATTTATTCTGCAAGCTATAAATACGCTGTTCCGCGAATTAGGGCAAGACAATCGTTACGGAACCTTCGCCATTCCGCCGTTTTCGCCCTCCAGCAGTCCCATTCACCTCCACCTCCATTCCTACCAACGGGAGGACTTTCTCCCGTGATTCCGAAGCATCCCTCATCCTCCGGCGATCCTCCGGCCATTAAAGCTCTTCTCCAAGTTCTTCACCGAGGAAGACGACGAAGCTTGCCTCAAGAACGGACTTAAAGGCCACCGAAGTGACAGCTCGGCGGTACCGGAAGCCCTCCACGGACTGCGCTTGGAAGCGGTTTGACAACCCGCACCTCCGGCCAACACCCGCGAAGGATCTTCACTCTTGTGGTTTAGCTTTCTCCAACCTTTCTTGTTGTATGGTTTATGTATGCATGTATGAACGGATTAATCTCTTTTGTAATGAAATGTTTATGCTTTCATCTTGCTTGTGAGATTCGTTGTTAATGCGCTTCGCTCTCTTTCGTTCACTCCATGCCTTTGCTTCACTTCATTTCACTTCACATCACACACTTCACTCACTAGCTTACCGCCCACTCGCCCACCGAAGTACGGCATCGCGGCCGCTACATCCATCTCGCCTTGCGAAGCGGTGATTGCGACCCGCAAAGCTCTCGTTAGTGTAATCGGTCGTAAGACCACCAACCAAAGCCCCTTTCTTTTTCTGTTTATTTCATTTAACTCTCATAACGATAGTTTCAGCGTCTAAATCGTTCGACGCCAATTGCATTCCTCAAGAGACCGACATCCGGGGATTCATTCCCAACTTTATTACTTGAGCGACCGGTACGCTTGCCGTATTTTACGCGCATCAAGTTTTTGTGTGATGAGTCCCTATTTTATACTATATTTTGGACTCATCTAGGCCTATTTCCATGTCTTTGCACACCGTTTAGCGCCATTTGCACTCCTTTTGGTTCGCTACGGTTTTCCACGCCCTGTGCACCTTTTTAGCCCATTTCCGTGCTTGTGTGCATTTACTTTCTTGCTATGTTTATCACTGTTCGCTGTGGCTGCCGCGATCGATGCCCCGTGCAGTTTTCCTGCAGGTTTGGGGATCGTGAGGGCATTCGGGATAGGCGTTTCACTATTTTTGGCAAAGGAGTCAGTGGTCGTGCGTTTTTACCCACGCACGACCATCGACCTCCTGGCGCACGATCACTGATCGTGCGCAGCCCGGTCTCATTTTGTGAAACTCTGTCTTGAACCTTCCGCACGATCACTGCCATACCGCGCACGACCACTGCTCGTGCGCCGCGATCGTGCGCAGTCATATCCATTTTGCAAAAGTCTGTCTGGCTATTTCCGCACGATCATCAGCCTTGCCTCGCACGATCACTGATCGTGCGCTGCTGATCGTGCGCGACTACTGATTTTCTGATGCAGGTCTGCAGGTTGCTCACGCACGGGCGCTGACCTTGGTCGCGCACGACCACTGGTCGTGCGCCAGTGGTCGTGCGCGCTATTTATTCTGCAAGCTATAAATACGTTGTTCCGCGAATTAGGGCAAGACAATCGTTACGGAACCTTCGCCATTCCGCCGTTTTCGCCTCAGCAGTCCCATTCACCTCCACCTCCATTCCTACCAACGGGAGGACTTTCTCCCGTGATTCCGAAGCATCCCTCATCCTCCGGCGATCCTCCGGCCATTAAAGCTCTTCTCCAAGTTCTTCACCGAGGAAGACGACGAAGCTTGCCTCAAGAACGGACTTAAAGGCCCACGAAGTGACAGCTCGGCGGTACCGGAAGCCCTCCACGGACTGCGCTTGGAAGCGGTTTGACAACCCGCACCTCCGGCCAACACCCGCGAAGGATCTTCACTCTTGTGGTTTAGCTTTCTCCAACCTTTCTTGTTGTATGGTTTATGTATGCATGTATGAACGGATTAATCTCTTTTGTAATGAATGTTTATGCTTTCATCTTGCTTGTGAGATTCGTTGTTAATGCGCTTCGCTCTCTTTCGTTCACTCCACGCCTTTGCTTCACTTCATTTCACTTCACATCACACACTTCACTCACTAGCTTACCGCCCACTCGCCCACCGAAGTACGGCATCGCGGCCGCTACATCCATCTCGCCTTGCGAAGCGGTGATTGCGACCCGCAAAGCTCTCGTTAGTGTAATCGGTCGTAAGACCACCAACCAAAGCCCCTTTCTTTTTCTGTTTATTTCATTTAACTCTCATAACGATGGTTTCATAGTCTAAATCGTTCGACGCCAATTGCATTCCTCAAGAGACCGACATCCGGGGATTCATTCCCAACTTTATTACTTGAGCGACCGGTACGCTTGCCGTATTTTACGCGCATCAGCTAACTTTCCCAACCTCTTGGCAAAGGCTGCGTTAGCTGCCTCCATCGCTATCTCTTTTGCTACCTTCTCCATCAACCCTTCAAATGACAACGACGCCTTTCGGGTTAGGCTCATCATGAAGAAACCCTCCCGTAGTCCAATGGTGAAAGCCATTTGGAGGGCAAATCCTAGCACCTCCTGAATGTCCAAGATTTCTTCCGGGAATTGGTCCACGTACTGGGCAAAGGATTCATCTGCCTTCTGCCATGTCAGAAAAATCGACTCCGGGTTCCTCTTCCTTTTCTTCAAGGTGGAGAAAACGCAATTGGAAACTTCTACTCAGGTCTTTGAAGCCATATATTGATCCCGTTGGGAGTTGATGAAACCAGCCCCTAGCTTTATCTTTTAAGGTGATGGCAAAAAGATGGCACTTGAATGTGCCTGTCATCGGCCTGATGGAGACAGCATCTTCGAACCATTGCAAGTGTTGGAGAGGGTCGTCTTTTCCCACATAGTAGGTCATTTCGGGCTCCCTGAACCCCTCAGGGACTGGAGCTGAAAGGATCAACTTGCAGAATGGGGACCCTCTCGCCATATGTCTCAATGCCTCTACTTACGCGATGACGTCTCCCGGCGAGACGGCACTCGCAGGGTTGTGGAACAACTCCCTACCCTCCAGGTCTCGCCCGCTTCCTTTCACCACTTTCTTTTTCCTAGGTCCCCCCTAGGACATCCTCTCCAACTCTTGCAAAGACGAGCTTGTCCTGATGTGCGAGAGCAGACGCCTGAGGTAGGGGAGTCTAGTAGTCGCCTCACTGTGAGATCCCCTGCAACATATCCATGATGCCTCTGATGGATGCCATGAATTCCTCTCTTCCTACAAAGGGTCCTGGGTTGGGGTTCTCGCGGGGGGTCATCACTACCTTCATGACCTCCAGCCATGACACTCTCCTGAGATCTTCTGTGTTGGTCACTCTCAACGCTCACCGCACCAAGATGTTGAAACCGATAAATTGGTCTCTGTGGAGTTCAGGGTCCCAAAAAAGGGGTGACCTCACACTTAGTGCACTAAGGCGAATGTCACAGACCAAAGGCTCAGGAAACTAGGAACAGAGCCTCGGCAATTGCGTGGAGGTCCCACCACACACCCAGAAGGTCACGAGAGCACTTCCCCTCCCTCACCAATGGCTGAGCTGGGCACCTTGGAGAGCTCTCAAACTCTACAAAGAAGAAGCCTAAGGAGGAGGAAGCAACCCCCCCCCCCCTTCGCAAAAGATACCCTTGGGGGTCTATTTATTGTTTTCCCAAACCTAGGGACCAAAAGGTCAGAAATACCCCGAAGATAAATAGGTCCTAGGCCAATAGAAAACTTCCACACAGGGGAGTAAAGAGGTAATTCAACCACCGGGGGCGCAATAGTAAAAGCATGGCCAAAAGAGGTCCGAGGGTGAACAGAGACTAAAACATGCCCCTCACCTTCCCTGGACACCTGAGGTGAGTGGGGGTTAAACAACTCCACTCTTCCTTTACCTTGGGACCGGGTGAGCAGGCGAGCCCCGTAGAAAAACCCGGAGCTGGGGGTGAGACCCTGGCCTCCGGCCGATCTCGCCTCGCAAGACTGGGTGCTTGGGTGCCTTGGCTACCTGGGCGAGACCTTGGCCATCGACCGGTCTCGCCTCGTAAGACTGGGTTCCTGTGCGAGACCTTGGCTACCAGCTGGTCTCTCCCCGTAAGGATGGGTGCCTGGGCGAGAACTCTACCGCCGACCGGTCTCGCCTCGCAAAGCTGGGCGCCTAGGCGAGACCTTGGCCGCCAGCCATTCTTGCCCCGCAAGGCTGGGCGCCTGGGCAAGACCTTGGCTGCCGGCCAGTCTCGCCCCACAAGGCTGCGCGCCTGGGCGAGACCTTGGCCGCCGGCCGATTTCACCCCACAAGCCTGGGCGCCTAGGCGATACCTTGGCCGCAGGCCGATCTCGCCCCACAAGGCTGGGCGCCTAGGCGAGACCTTGGCGGTCGGGCGGTCTCGCCCCGCAAGGCTGGGCGCCCAACGACTTGGGCGAGACCTTGGCTGCCAGCCGACCTCGCCCCGCAAGGCTCTGAGGCGTAGGGGGCGAGACCCCGGTCTCTAGTCAATCCTGCACCACATAGAGCTAGGGTGCATGGGGTGAGACCCCGGCCTCCAGCCAGTCCCACTCTGCACAGGCTAGGTGCAGTGGGCGAGACCCCGGTCTCTAGCCGGTCCTGTTGCTCCCACCTCACACCTAGAAAGCCGGGATGGGTGTCGGCCAACTCGCCGCACCCGCCCCCTAAAAGGGGCCATGGAGAGGCAGGTTTTTCCTCCCCCTACTTGTATATCCTGCAGATCCACCAAAATTGGCCTCCAGGAGTGCAAAACTCCTAAAAAGCTTAAAAATGCGCAGCAAGTCTCAAGCCTTATTTGGGGGCCCCCTTTTCGCGAATACGGGGTTGTACAAGAAGGGTTTGTCCTGCGAGCTGGAGGCTCGGGTTTGAAATGACTTGCATGTGCATAGAACAAATTAGTGGCGAGTCATGCGGTACTAGCAAGTCGTCACACCGAAGACAGAATGATGAATCTGGTGTGGTGTGAGGGTTTGAAGGGCCAGTAGGTTGTTTTATACTACGGTCTTAAGGACAATCCCCAAAAACGCACACCCGACTAAAAATACTGGTGGAAATTGCCAGCAAATTAGTTCGCAGAGACTCTAGAGTGTACCTTGGACGTGTATAAAGGCGTACGAAGGGTCTAGGCATGGTAATGTGTATACCTACCTAGGAAGTGGAGAAGCCCGCTACACTGCTTCCGTAGCCACAACGGTGGTACCAGAGAGTTCTGCTAACTCCAAAAGTGGGAACTAAAGTTCTGTGATCACAGAGTTGTGTATGTGAGTTGCACTTGTATGAATCAAAGCCGCATAACTCATCTTATCATAACATACATACTTAGGGCTTATACGCTGCGGATCTTTATCATATAAATTAGTATGGGCTCTTTTTATATGATAAGTTATGTTTATGAAACCTTAACTTATAAGTTTGTATGGGCTTTTATATAAGTTAAGGTACTTATATGTTGTTAGTGTAGCGGTAGATAGTTTACTTTCTGCTCAGTTTCTTTCCTTTAGATACATCTTGTTCTTTCAGTTCTACTTTACATATTGCACTGCTTTTCATTACTTCTTTACTTACTTTACTTGTGCTATAAGAACTGTTAATATAATGATATAACTGTTAGAAACATAACCGTGAAAGAATAGATCCACCTTCACCTTCTTCCATTTTGTACTGCTTTATTGTCCTCCGCTTACGTCCTCCCTCTCGGTGCCTAGGACTCGCCGGGGTGAGGCGAGGACAAAATGGCTTAGTCTTTATGACTAACGGTCAGTGGGATAGTTTCATTTTAGGAGCTCAAGGAGATGGAGCACCAGTACGACCAGTAGGACGAGGTGGCAGGACCTAAGGAGCAGATACCATGTACTTCTACCGCAGCTCAGAATCAAGTGATGATGAGTGTTTCAGTTACCGCTTTCGCATAGTGTTATTGTGAGAGAGAGATTTGATTCCATTTTGGCATGTACCAGGCATAAGCCCTAACACTTTTCTTTGTACTCATTGTGGACTGATGTACCTCATCTATATATATTATGATGTTATTTCTGTTACTTGTGGACTTGTTAGTTTACTTTTACTGCTTGTTGTACTTCTTTTCTCACTTGGGCTACAAGTTGAATGATCATAATAGCCGGTAGGATCGGCGTCGTGTAGTGTCGACTAGCCGGTGTGCTAGTGTCACCATACGGCGGAGATTCTGGGCATAAGATCGGGTAACCTCCTTAGTAAGGAGGAGGGGGGTCTTACAAATTCATACTTATGTCATTCATCTTGATCGTAATGGTTCCATCTATTCTCATTTACAAGATCAACTAGCGTGAAGGTGTCTAGAATGATTCCTCTTGAAGTAGGACTCCACACTTCACCAATTTCTCTGTCTCTAGCAGGCAGTTCTCTAGCATGTTCTTATCTTATAGCTGACGGGCCTTCACCATACTTTCTTCTCTTGTATACTGGAGTAGAAGGAATGTCTTCAACCACTTGAACTTCAGTAGCAGCAATAGTGTCTTGAAAGAATTCATGTGTGTTTGTCCAGTGCTGAGAGTAATCCTCAGCACAATGAACTTCAACCTGATCAGGCACAGTAGTACTTAAGAGGTAAACATCTGACCATGCAGCCACATAAAGTTGATATAGCAGGTGTCATTTGTCTTTTGGAAATTTTCTACCATAACAGCTTCAACTACAACAACCTTAGCTTTCATAGCCTCCTCCCCCTTTCTGACTTCATCAATGACAACATTAGAATAAGAGGGAATAGTGCTGTAAAAGTGAGCCATCGATTTATTGTGGGCATCAATCATTGTCATGGAGTTCATATCAATATTATTAAGAACTTTTGAAGCATACTTGCATCCTTGCATGTTAAGCATCATAGCTTTTCCACCCTCGGCATACAATGAATCAAGCTTGGTATCAAGCTTGTCAATCTAAATTTTAACTCTTGTAAGGTCGTTAACATCTTGCTCAGTTTCCTTTACCTTGTCCAGAACCTTCTACATGAATTCTTCAAATGGCATTTGCTGTCTTGCCAATATAACCTATATTGTCTTCAAAGTAGAACTATCACCACTAGAGGTGGCAACATCATCAAAAGGAATACTTGGGATAGAGGGTAGATCTTCACTGGGAGACTCATAGATTGGAGATATTCTAGCTTTGAAAATCAACAAAGACTTTGCAGCAGCTAGGATAGGAGGATGCTCCTTTGCATCTCCTTCCTCATCAGAAACCTCAACTACCTCCTCTGGAATAACTGGAGGAGTACTTGTCGCCTTGGAAACTCTTTTCTCAAGTTCTCAGATAAACTTGTTGAACTCAGAAGCAACTAATATCGCAGAATGGGTAACCTCCCCCTTAGAAGATGAGGCATGAATAATTTCTAGGAGAGGGACAATCAGGTTCTCTACTGAAACTTGCTCAGAACCATCATTTGCATTATCAGCTACTCTGGTCTAATCAACAATGACCATAACCTTATAAGCAATTATCTTATAATCATCCACAGTCAAATCATCTTCAGCAGTATCCAAAACATCATCAATCTCTTGTTCAGAAGGAGTTGGAACCTCATCATAAGCATCAACATCATCCTTAACCTCAGTAGGCTCTAACACAGTAGGAGAAGTTGAAACATCTTGCACTATAATCTTTGCAGCTGGAGCATCTGTCACTGACTCAGAAGAAACTCTCAATGGCACTCTTTGAGTGGCCACTTTTTTATTAGCTAGATCCCCCTCTATTCCAGCACTCAAGCTCTCTAGAATCAAACTAGGGGTGGAGTAGGAATTGTATCCTCAGGAGCTTGATCTTCCTCCTCCACAGGCAAATTGTTGGGTACATTGGTAATTGTACCAGATTTGGATAAGCCTCACTTAAATCAATGACATACATCATCTTGTATTTGATATCTGTTTAGGTTTATTTTTGCAGGCTAAATAATGCAGGAATTTGTCTAAGTATAAAAGCGTCGAGACTCTCGGTCAGTGTCAACGCTCTTGAAGAAGCTGTGTCGAGAACAAGAGCAGCTGTGTCAACACACAGGACTTGTATTGATACACAGAAGTTTAGTCTACACTAGCTATATCGACACGGAGGACTTGTGTCGACACACAGATATCTGACAACACAAGCTGTATCGACTTAAATGATCTCAGTCGACATCCTGAATGCTGAGTTAAAGATCAACTGTATCGACACTCAGGACTAGTGTCGTCACACTATGACTAGTAGTGCTGACAGTAAGCTGAAGCTGATATGTCAACACCCAGTACTTTGGTTGACAACAGTTTTGAAGAAAAGCTGTGTCGACACTAAGGGAATTGTGTCGACACATTCTACATTATTTGTGTCGAGACTATGAAGAAAAGCTGTGTCGACAGAGACTAAATTTTTTCGACTACATCAAGGTAATGTATCGACACATTTTGAAATCAGTGTCAACACATTGTGAAGAAGATCTGTCTCGACGCTATCTGTTGTTTTGAAGTCCAAGTTGCAAATTTCCAGATCTAAGAAGTGACAGCTGGCATAACTGTCAAAATTGTCAGATGTCAGAACTGTCAGATGCCAGTCAGCTACCGGTTCAGCCGGTAACCTCTCCTGTGTTTCTATAAATAGAATAGTGTTATAAAAGAACAATATATAGAAAATATACAACATAATAACACAGAGACGAAGAGAAATCTTGGGAGATCAGTAAGGATTACTGAATCATTTCTGTAATAAGAAGAAGGAGAAGAAGGAAGCTTATTCAAGATCACCTTCATCTGCCTTAGAGAGATTCAACCTAGTTCTCTATTTTCAAGAAGCTTTGAAGAAGCTAAGTAAGGTTGAATCAGATCCAAAGATGCAAGGATCAGAAGAAGACTAATCTCTCAAGATTTGGTCAAGAACACTTTACCCCATTCTCTCTCTCTTTCTCTCTCTGGGTAAAGAAATTCTTAAAATATTATAATCACAACTGTAGGATCTATATAGATTTGAGTGTAGGAAAGTCTATCTTTCTGAGTGGTAAGCCTGTAATTATAAGTGCTAAGGTAGGGCATGTTGCCTAAGGTAGGAGTTAGAAAAACTCTGAGGTAGGGTTCTTGAGAAGAATCTTAGTTATAGGATCTGGAAGGATCTGAGCTGTAGGACTTGAAGAAGTTTGATTTTTAGGAACCTTAAAGGGTTCTGAGTGGTAAGATCTGTGGATCTGAGAAAAGTGGAAGTTGGGTCGAATCTAGTTCATTGCTAGATAGGCGAAAGGGGAAAGTGGATGTACCCAAATATTGGGGAATCACTATAAATTTGTGTCTCTATGCTATGTTTTCTTACTCTGAATGTTTGTGATTCTTTTATGGTTGGATAACTAGATTTGCTAGTTAGAAATCCTAAAACTTCCTATTATATAGAATTGAACCTATTCACCCCCCACCCTTCTAGGTGATTAGTTGTTCATTATTGAATTCTTTCAATTAGTATTAGAGGGAGGTTGCTCAAAATTTGACTTAACAGTCAGAGCTTATCTCCAAGGCAGTTACAGATATTCAAAATGGGATCAAGTGAGAATCAGAAAGAGCTTGGTTCAATGAAACTTCCCATATGCAGGAAAGAAAATTTTGGTATCTGGAAAGAAAAAGTCAGATTGTTCATGGAGGCATCTGATCCAAGAATTTATATTACAGTTCAAGAAGGTTCCTTTATACCTATGAAAACATCAGTTCTTAGTGCCAATAAATCCACTCTTAAGAGCTATGATGAGATGACTAAGGATGAGATCATCTTGGCTTCTATGGACAAAAGGGCATAGAACATAATTGTTAGTTCCATAGATGATTGAACTTTTCAGAATCTGGTCCATTGCAAAACATCAAAAGAAATGTTGGACACACTAGTTGTCTACATGGAAGGAACTAAAGAGGTTAGAGATGACAGAAAGTCTATGCTCAATCAGGAGTACGAGATCTTTAGACATACTAAGACAGATAGCATTGCAGAATGCTATAAGAAATTCATTAGGATAGTGAATGAACTAATGACTTATGGAAGGGTATTCAGTACATATGAGCTAAATGACAAATTCCTCTGGTCATTAACAAAAGATTGGGATACTAAGATTCTTGCCATAAGAGAAGTGGCCAGATTAGCTGATACACCTTCACCAACACTTTTTGGTAAACTGCTGTCCTATAAAATGCAGTTGACAGCAAGGAAAGAGGAGGATAAATGCAACAAGTCTTCATTCAAGGATAAGTCTGTGGCTTCCAAAGTTGAGGCCACAAGAAAGGGTAGGAGAAAGTCTCCTTATCCTCCGAGGAAGGTCATTGAGATAGAAACTTAAAGCTTGGACACCAAGACATCAGATGGTCATAATTCTGATGAAGACTTTGCTGCTTTCACCAGACAGTTCCAGAGATTTGTAAAGAAAAAGAGCTGGAGAAGCAGGCCATCCACATATTCTTACCCCAAGGATGATTACTACAAAGGAAAGAAGAAATCCTATAAAGAGGACAGGTATGGCTCAAAAACTAGTAAACAAACTTCTTCTAAAATAGTTTGATATTGCTGCCGCAAACCAGGACATGTCATAGATGACTGTCCTGTGAAAAGAAAGGAATCAGGAGAAAAGAAGAAGCACCAGAAGGGCAAGAAGGAAAAGTCCTTTGTTGCCAGAAAGGAAAAAAGTTGGACTGATTCATCTTCATCCGAATCAGAAAGAGAAGATGATGTTGAGGCATATATTAGGCTATATTAAGCAAAAGTAGATTTTTTGGAGAATGAATTCCTGCAGATGCTGGATGATATCAATTCAAGGACAGAAGACAGTCTTTGCTTTGGTCTGTTGGGAGTTGATGAGGAAGGAGACAGTTAGGATCAGCCTGGTCCTAGTAAGGTACATTCCTCACCATCTGTATCGATATATATAACTTGTCCAGAATAAGAAGCATCAACTCAAAAAGGTGATGATTGTTCTGAATCTGAGGGAGACATCAATCAACTGATTGATGATTATGGTGAGCTCCTGAAGGCATTTAAGGAAAGCAGGATCCTAGCCAAAAAGATGGCAAAGGTGAATGCTTCTCTGAAATTGGCTGCTTCAGACTCAGCAAAAGTTCTAGATCTCAAGATAAAATAAGTTAGTAAACTAAAGAACATAACTGTTATCCAGATGGGTACTATTACTTTCTGGAATGATCATATCAGGAATCTTGATAGCAGACTTCAAAAGGAGAGGGAATTAGTGGCTAAATTTTCTAATCCTAGTACAGTTTTACCTTTAATAGATTCCTTCTCCATCCAAAAGGGTAAGAAGGTACTAGGTTATAAAGGTAGAACTAGAGTTGCCAAATCTAAAAGTATAGGCAAAGCTTCAGTACAACCACTAGCCTCAATGCCTCCTATATCTTTTAAGAAGATTGATCAGCCATCAAACAGTATGACCATGAATGCATTTATGGTCACTGTGAGATCGAGAGTGGCAAGGGTGCAAGTGACTATATGGCAGCTCACCAGAAAACTCAACTTGCCCATTCTGGACAATTTGTGTTTGGTGTCCCAGCCCCATCACTCAAACCAAAACAAGTAGTTCACTTCTAATGTCTTATAGACCAGAAGCAGACAAAGGGGAAGTTTGATAGCAGGACTAATATAGGTATCACTAAAGCAATCAGGAGCATTTACTCTGAAAAGAAGAATACTGCTAGTAAGACTCAGGATATCCCAAGTACATCAGCTGCTAGAGCAATTCCTAAGAAGGCTTTGACTGAAAGACTAGGAATAGGAACTATTATACCATAAGATTTAAGAACTAATGATAGCAATGCTATCAGATCAGTACTTAAGAGGAGGTATAATAAGTATGAGTGCTGGTGTTGTGGCAAGGTGGGTCACTTTGTCATTGACTGCTAGTTCAATGATAGTGTCAAGAGAGTTATTCTACCTGTCAGTAAAGCTGCAGGTAGGCAGATGCATTTTCAATCTAACCAATGCCTAGGACCCAAAAAAATTGGGGCCCAAAGGGTAGTTATTCTTGTTCTATGCAGGTGAGTCCAAGTAATCATACCCCTATATGGTATTTTGACAGTGGTTGTTCCAAGCACATGATTGGAATAAAGAGGATGCTAAAGGACTATACTCTAACTAATAATGGACACAAATTCATCTTTGGAGGTTCAGAAAGTGAGATTATAAAAGGTTTCGGTAAGATTACAAATGGTCTAGTCGCTATCACACAAGTGGCCTATGTGAAAGGTTTGAAACATAATCTGATAAGCATAAGCCAATTATGTGATCTTGGATATGATATTCCTTTCCTCAAAGATAAGTGTTATATAAGAAATTCTAATGACCAAGGGGTCATCATATCTTGCACTAGGAGAGGAAATGTTTATTGTCTAGATTTTGAATGTATGAGAAGAGATTCTCCTATTTGTCTAGTTGCACATGACAAAGCCACTCACTGTGTATAATGGCACAAGAGGCTAGCTCATCTAAACTACAAGACAATAGGAACTCTTCAGTGGCGATCTAGTAAGGAATGGTCCTAAAGTCAAGTGTGTCAAGGAGAGAATCTGTTCAGCATGTCAAAAAGGCAAGTAGACTAGATCCTCTTTTAAAAGCCTTGATACCATAGATTGAGCGAGGTGTCTTTACCTTATGCATATGGATTTGTTTTGTCCTATATTAGTTCATAATTAAGGTAGGAAAGCCTATACATTGGTAGTAGTAGATGACTTTTCAAGGTTTGCATTGGTGTTCTTCTTTAGGAAGAAATCTGACACACCTGATGTTTTCCAGACCTTTGTTAAGCAGATACAGAATGAATTTAACAGTACAGTGGTAAAAATCAGAAGTGACCATGGGACTGAATTTTAGTCTGAATGCTTGACAAAGTTCTGTGAAAGTATTGGGATTCATCATGAGTTTTCCTCACCAAGAACACCTCAGCAAAATGGTATTGCTGAAAGGAAAAATAGAACTCTAATGGAGGCTGGTAGGACCCTACTAAGTGACACTTCTCTTCCAGAATATTTCTGGGCAGAGGCAGGAAACAATGCATGTCATGTCCTCAACAGGGCCTCTTTCACTAAAAGTCATAAAAAGACTCCCTATGAGATTATGAAGGGTAGACAACCAAACGTATTCTATTTTAGGATCTTTGGTAGCAAGTGCTATATACATAACAATGGTAAGTCTCACTTGACTAAGTTTGCTGCCAAGTCCCAAGAGGGAATCTTTGTTGGGTACAATAACAATAGTAATACATATAGGGTCTATAACTTGACTACACAAGTTATAGAAGAATCTGTCCATGTAGTTTTGGATGAATCTATGCTTATTAGCAATGAGCTGCCTAGCTTTTCATCTAGTTCTGCAGGTCTAAAGGATAAATTGGAGAAGATATCCATTAAAGAAGTCAAGATAGCAGAAGGAAATACAGAAGATGATGGATGCTGTCAAGGGGGAGCTCTAGAACATCAAGCTGATAATATTCAACAAATGGAGGTTGAAGACACTGAAGAATAGGCTATTGGAGAAAGGATGCCTCAAGCAATGAGACATCTAAAAGGTCATCCAGCTCACCAAATCATTGGTGATACTAGACATGTTTTAATGACAAGGAGCAAGAGCATGAACAATGCACTATGTTCATGCTTTCTATCCCAGGTAGAACCTAAGAAGTTTGAGGAAGCTATTAAGGATTCTCACTGGATAGGTGCCATGCAAGAAGAACTGAACCAGTTCAAGAGATGAAAAGTTTGGAAACTTGTTCCTAGACCAGAAGGACACAATGTCATTTGAACAAAATGGATCTACAGGAATAAGTTGGATGAGAATGGAATCATAATAAAAAATAAGGCAAGTCTGGTAGCTAAAGGTTACAGGCAAGAAGAAGGGATAGACTTTTACCAAACTTTTGCTCCTATAGAAAGGTTAGAGGCCATAAGACTATTCCTTGCCTATGAAGCCTATCAAAGATTCTATGTATACTAGATGGATGTCAAGTCAGCATTTCTGAATGGAGACTTGAAGGAAGAAGAATATGTAGAAAAGCCATCAGGTTTTGTTGATTCTCATTTTCCAAACTATGTCTATAGACTTAAGAAACCCCTTTATGGGTTGAAACAGGCTCCTATGTCCTGGTATGAGACATTTTCTACCTTCCTCATTGAGAATAAACTCACAAGGGGGAAATAGACAAAACTCTATTCCTTAGGGAATCCAAAGCCAAGATCATACTAGTTCAGATTTATGTTGATGACATAATCTTTGACACTACTGAAAACAACCTTTGCAGAAAGTTTGCTAAACTTATGCAAGGGAAATTTGAAATGAGCAATATGGGTGAGCTAAAGTTCTTTCTAGGACTTCAAATAAAATAGACTGATGATGGCTTGTCCATATCACAGTCTAAGTTCACCAAGGAGTTGATAAAGAATTATGGTATTGATATAACATCCACCATGAAAACTCCAATGGGGTAAAGCATGACTATATGAAAAGATGAAGCAGGAAAACTTGTTGATGAGACTTTGTATAGAGGGATAATTGGCTCTCTCCTCTACTTGACTGCTAGTAGGCCTAACATCATGTAACACCCCCATCCGTCGTATAACATATAACAGAAGGTCCAGCTAGAACCCGACGCCATATACCACGGACAGTCGGAAGGGTTACATAAGAATATCAAAAACTCAACTACTCTCCCTAACACGGAGCATTCTAGCAGAGCTTTTAAACAACTTAAGAGAACCCAAAATTTGCACAACAATGACATGAATGTCCACTATACACCACAGGAATGAAATACAACAAATACACAAAAGAGTACTTGGCCTTATGGCCTTACAAATGTTCACTTGACAATATAATGTTTTACATACATCAGCTCACAGGCCGGCCACACATGACAAAAGTAAAACAACTGTTCGCTTTGGCCTTCGAGGGCTAGCTCAGCAACTTGGGCTTCAGCCCGCTATTTGGCGCCTTGTTCCGCAGCACCTACATGCAACATTCCACCGCACGGTGGAAAACAAAGCAACGGTCAGCTAAGGCTGACCAAATTATAACGACCCCGCACCTTACTCGGGACGGCGGTGCTCCTTCCCTGCATTTCATTGGCCCAGCAAAACAATTAAGTGCATAAGTATAATTCACCATAGGTGTAGGCTCGCTCGACCAAACACCCCGTGCACTCAGGACACTTTCTCGGTGAATCCTGTCAATTCCGTGGCTTCACCACCATCCTCAGGACGTCAAACATTGTGTGCATTTTTGAGTCTTTCTGACCGTAGTCTAAGACTCCCGACTATGCCAATGACCAGTTCCACTTTAGGGCCTCTAGCACAGAACCGCAAAGCCCAGGTCCGTTTCCACCTGCCCGTTGGTCACTCGGCCTAGTCACTTTAAGACATACGCGCGGGCCAAGCTTCACCCGGATCCTAATTCATTCCCAAACAAAACATAACACAGTTTTTCAAGGCTAGCTCCCCGGCTACCAAGTTAGCAGAATTATGTTTCAGCCCAGTTTTCCGGGTGCGCCTTTGAGTTAATCCCCAAGGATACCTGCTGCAATCTACCACTTAGAAATCCGAAAACAATCAAAGGCACGGAGTCTTCTCCGGCAACTCATGCAATGAGACATCACCGATCCAGACAAACACGTCCGAGTAGGCTTCACACATAATGCATATGTCCGTACTATGATTCTGGACTCTAAACAAGGGGGACTTTACATATCTACCCCAAGGAACACCGCACACTCATGTGAGAGGGTTTTCCTATGTAAAGGAAGAAGAGATTCACATGCTCAAGTTGAGAATCGTTACCCTTGAAGTTTGCTTTGGCGCCATGAAAAACTAGCCGGATGAAAGGCTTTGCAAGGGAATTCTCTCCACGGATCTGGTCTCGGTTCTCAATTTCGTGCTCTGATGCTCCGCCGGCGGCCGGATTCCTCCCCTTCCCTCTTCCTTGCTCTCTCCTCTCTCTAACTCCTTAGAAAGAGAAAACCTAAGTGGAAATGTGGAATTAATCCTCTATTCCCGGACTTAAGAAAGCAGGAACTCATCTGGGCCGTCAGATCTTGTTTAAAGAAAACAAACGGCTAAGATTTGCCTAAAATCTCATAATCCTGAGCCGAACACGGCTTTGCACATTGCTGTGTCCCAGGCCGTAGGCCTTGATGCAGACATGATTGTCGAGTACAGAAAAGCACACGGGTTAGGACACGCCCGTATACCAACCTGACACGCCGGTGTCGGGTCATCGACACGCCCGTGACCAGTGGCGTGTCACAAATAACTGCCACGCCAACCGTCACGACCCTAGGTGGACACAGGTGGCCACACGCTCGTGTTGAATCTGACATGCCCGTGTCATACTGTACACGCTCGTACTCTAGGCCGTGTCCCAAGTCGACACAGGACCAAACTTCAAAAGGAGTACACGGCCATGTGACACGCCCGTGTCATATGACGTGTGCCTAACACTCCAGTGTCCCAGGCCATGTTCGAGCACTCAAAGCTTGTCGACCTCGACTCGACGACCCGAGCACGACACGGCCATGCGACACGCCCGTATCAAAGGCCGTGTTCACCCTACCAAGACCCAAACTTGGTTCGAACACTGCCCATTTCACTTTTAAGTTTCGGGGCGTTACAAATCTCCCCCCCCCCCTTAAAGAATTTTGTCCACGAAATTATGCAAAGGTACACAAAATTATTTAAATATTACCTGCATGGAATAATTCGGGGTATGCTTCCAACATAGTCTACTCTCGCTCCAATAAAGCTCCTCACATCCGCAGTTATCCCATCGGACTTTAACCATTCGAATTTCCTTGCTGCGGAGCCGTTTGACTTCAAAGTCTTCAATGCAAACTGGCTTGACCTTGGTCGTTAACCCATTATCAATCGGCACTTGATCGATGAAAACAACCTTAGAAGGCTCTTGTACCACCTTCTGCAATATCGAAATGTGGAATACATCGTGTAGCTCACTCAATTCCACCGATAACTTCAATCGATACACTGCTTCGCCAATCCGCTCCATGATCTCAAATGGTCCAAGGTATCTCGGACTCAGCTTCTTCAAACGTCGAATCCGCGAGGCACCCTTGAACGGCTTGATTTTCAAATACACCCATTCACCAATATTGAACTCAACATTCCTATGCTTGGCATTATAGTATTTTGCCTGCCTGTCCTAAGCGATCTTTAACCATTCCTGAATCGTACGTACCATTGAAGTGACGTCTTCCACTACCTGACGTTTTTATAACTTTGACTCGCCTGTCTCCAACCAAGACAATGGCATGCGAGACTTTCTCCCATACAGGGACTCAAAAGGCGCAATTTCAATACTCGCTTGAAAACTTTTATTGTATGCAAACTCTACCATGTACAGGTGATCTTCCCACTGTTTTCCAAAATCCAAGATGCACATGCGAAGCATGTCCTTCTGTTGACCCTTTCCGTCTGACCATTCGTCTGCGGATGAAAGGCTGTGCTAAAACTTAGCTTAGTTCTTAACAACTTATGCACCAGCCTCCAGTCATTTGATGTGAAGCGTTCGTCTCGGTCACGAACAAAACTGCGTGGAACACCATGCAACCGTACAATATTATCCACATAGAGCTTGGTTAACTTTTCCACCCAATCTTCCTTCCTATTCGGGATGAAGTGTGACACCTTTGTCAATCTATCTACGACCACCCAGATGGCGTCGTTTCCCCTCAGCGACCTTGGCAAACCATGCACAAAATCCATGGAAATGTTGTCGAAATTCCATTTCGGGATAGGCAAGGACTTCAAGGAACCTCCGGGTTTCTGTCACTCCGCCTTCACCAGGGCACAAGTTTTGCACTTCGCCACATAAAGTGCAACATCCCTCTTCAACCCTGGCCACCAAAACAACTTCTTCATATCCCTATACATCTTCGTGCTCCCCGGGTGGATTCAGTACTTAGTATGATGAGCCTCGTACATCAACTTCTCCCAAAGATTATCCGCACTAGGGATGCATAGCCGACCGTCCATCCTTAGCAGTCCATTTGTAACCGCAAATTAGGAATTTGACCCATCCAACGATTCATCAAAAATCTGCTTCATACTGCTATCCTGAATCAAAGCCTGTCGAATCCTATCAGCTTGGTCATACTGCACCTCCGTCCGATACAATATTGCCTCGGCACTAGCCTGCTTGTCAACGCAGGAGATCTCCAATACCTCCAAATCATGGACCAAATTCTCATCATGCACTGCCAACCAGTTAGCTTGCGCTGGTGCCCTATGACTCAACGCATCCGTCACTGCATTTCCTTTCCCGGGCACATAATGAATTTTGATAGTGTAGTCCCCCAGGAACTCCATCAACCTCTGTTGCCTCATGTTCAGATCCTTTTGATCTAGAAAATACTTCAGGCTCTTATGATCGGTGTAGGTATTGACCTTCACATCGTACAAATAGTGCCTCCACGGCTTTAGAGCAAATATCACGGCCGCTAACTCCAAGTCATTGACCGGATAATTTCACTCATGAACCTTCAACTGTCGTGATCCATAGGCTATCACGCTCCCATGGTGTAGTAGAACACAGCCCAAACCACTGCCTAAAGCATCACTATAAATTTCAAACCCTTCAGACCCACTCGGCGAACGCAAAATAGGCGTTGTGACCAACCGCCTCTTCAATTATTCAAAAGCCTGCGCGCACTCCAGTGTCCACACAAACTTTTGATCCTTCCTTGTCAGCGTCGTGAGTGGTAGTGCTATCTGTGAGAAGTTCTCTACGAAGCGCCTATAGTAGCCGGCAAGCCCCAGAAAGATCCGGACTTCCGCCAACGTAGTCAACACTGGCCACTCCTGAATTGCCGCTATCTTCACCGGATCCACCATAGTGCCTTCACCACTAACAATATGACAAAGGAACGCGATTGAGGATAACTAGAACTCACACTTGGAGAACTTAGCGTACAACTGATTCTTCTTCAACGTCTCCAATACCATACGCAGATGTTTGTAGTGATCATCCTCACACAATGAGTACACCAAGATGTCGTCGATAAAGTTTATCACGAACTGATTCAGGAACTCACTAAACGCCCTATACCTCAAATCCATAAACACGAACGGCGCATTTATCAGCACAAGCGGCATAACGATGAACTCATAATGCCCATATCGTGTGTTGAATGCCATTTTTGGAATATCACTTTCCCTTAGCGACAAATTATAGTATCTAGATTTCAGATTCAACTTGAGTACACACTTGACCCATTGAGTTGATCGAATAGATAATCACTACTTGTGTTTGGATACTTATTCTTTTCCTGTTAACTTAATCAACTTCTAGTAACTATTACAGAGTTGTAAGCTTCCATCCTCTTTTAACCAGAGGACCGGTGTGCTCCAAGGAATAAACATGGATGCACATAACTCTATTCCACCATCTCTTGAAGTAATACTTCAGTTCCGACATATCACAACCTATAGCTACTACCAAACTGACCACCTTATGTTTGAAATTGATGTACACATGCTGCTCCGAGAGCCAATCATACCAAATATTACGTCGAATTCAACAAACAGCAGAAGCGACGCTTGCAAGTCAAACTCCTGACTCCCTATCCGTAACTTCATACAACAGACACTATTCGCGTGTATAGAGCACCTGATAGGCAGCAGTACTATCGATTTGTCTCTTGCCATCCAAGAAGGAACTCCGATGCGCGATACACATCCTTCGGACAAAAAGGAATGAGAAGTTCCCATGACGAATAGTGCTTTCACCGGACACTCAGAAAACCAATACAAATCCTATCACAACCAAACAAAGACAAACATGCGTAAGGCAACCAGTATCTAAAGCTAACATACCAAAAATTAAACCATACCTTTCACCATGTCAGCATATTCCATAACCTCCTGATGGCCAAAGTTGTATCCTTTAGGTTGGGATGGAGCATATTGAGGTGTAGCTGCCTCCAACCCCTTACCCTTCTCTTCGTAGGTCACTATAGGCTTCTTCTCGGACTCCAGACATTCGCTTCGACACTCTCAGGCAAAGTGTCCCATCTTCCCACAGCAAAAGCATGCATCCGGGTCTCAGCCAATAGTTGTTCCAAACGCACCAAAAGAAGGAACTAGACCCGACCTCCTTGCCTTCTTACACCATCTACAGAAACCGGACTTCGAGGTGGGTAGCGCCTTGAAATCTGTCTTCTCAGCACTGGAGTCTTTCTTCTCTTGGACTCCCTTCATAGCTTTCTCTGTCCCCTGATTGTCTTTACAACAATCTAGGGCAAATTGACCAAAACATCCACATTTATAACAGTAATATGGAGTTTGACTAGTAGATACGTCACACCTCACTTTAATCCTCTTTCGGTGTACAAACTTTGCGGGACCTGGGGAGTTTGGTAAGCTGTACTCTGACGTCTGGTTGATTCTGGCTAGATCTGCTTCCAAAGCTCTAGCCGACTCCACTAACGCTCGGAATCCAAGTAGCTTTGGTCCTACGAGTAGCAGTCGTAATTCATCACGCATACCATTGTATAATCTATTAACTATAGTCTGCTCGTTCTCCAAATCAAACCCTGGGTAGCGCCTTATGATAAGAAATGCCTGCAAATACTCCTCAACTGAGTGCGTACCCTGCACTAAAAGCATGTTCAACTGCTGATCCAAAGGTCTTATACATGTCAGTTGTTCCATCACACCACTCGGTGTTGAAGTCACCCCAGGGACAGGGGGCTGCACTTGCCCTCCAAATTGTACTTTAGTCACCGCGAACACCACTTCAACTATCCTTCTTTTGATTTCAACAGAAAGCAGGGTCTCATGCACGTTGTTAAGTGCACTACTCTCCGTGGAGTGCTGACCTTGCGACTGCCTCGCACCACTAGTAGTCCCCTAGTTAGCATAACTATCGATTAGGCGATATACAAATTGCTAAAAGCAATCATTAGAAACTAAGGTTCCTCAAAAAACAGGTGTATTTTCATTCCTAAGTTGACATTCATGGGTTCTTTTTATGTTATAACGATGACGCACATACATGTGCTCACCACTCCTTAAAAGAATTCGCCCACGAATTCTAATAAGCAAGACCGGAACTGGTAGTTTGATACCATCTTGTAACACCCCCATCCGCCGTATGGCATATAACAGAAGGTCCAGCTGAAACCTGACGCCATATACCACGGACAGTCGGAAGGGTTACATAAGAATATCAAAAACTCAACTACTCGTCATAACACAGAGCATTCTAGAAAAAGCTTTTAAATAGCTTAAGAGAACAAAAAATTTGCACAACAATGGCATGAATGTCCACTATACACCACAGGAATGAAATACAAAAAATACATAAAAGAGTACTTGGCCTTATGACCTTACAAATGTTCACTAGACAATATAATGTTTTACATACATTGACTCAGAGGCCGGCCACACATGACAAAAGTAAAACAACAGTTCGCTTTGGCCTTCGAGGGCCAGCTCAGTAACTTGGGCTTCAGCCCGCTATTTGGCGCTTGGTTCCGCGACACCTGCAAGCAACATTCCACCGCACGGTGGCAAACAAAGCAACGTTCAGTTAAGGCTTACCAAATTATTATGACCCCGCCCCTTACTCGGGACAGCGGTGCTCCTTCCCTGCATTTCATTAGCCCGTCTAAACAATTAAGTGCATAAGTATAATTCGCCACAGGTGTAGGCTCGCTCGGCCAAACACCCCGTGCACTCAGGGCACATTCTCGGTGAATCCGGTCAATTCCGTGACTTCACCACCATCCTCAGGACGGCAAACATTGTGAGCACTTTTTAATCTTTCTGACCATAGTCCAAGACTCCCGACTATGCCAATGGCCAGTTCCACTTTAGGGCCTCTAGCACCAAACCGCAAAGCCTAGGTCCGTTTCCACCCGCCCGTTGCTCACTCCGCCTAGTCACTTTAAGACGTACACGCGGGGCAAGCTTCACCTGGATCCTAATTCATTCCCAAACAACACATAACCCAGTTATGTTCAAGGCTGGCTCCCCGGCCGCCAAGTTAGCAGAATTACATTTCCGCCCAATTTTCGGGTGCGCCTTGGAGTTAATCCCTAAGGATCCCTGCTTCAATCTACCGCGTAGAAACCCGAAAACAATCAAAGGCACAGATTCTTCTCCGGCTACTCATGCAATGCAACATCAATAATCCAGACAAACATGTCCGGGTAGGCTTCACACATAATGCCTATGTCTGTACTATGATTCCGGACTCTAAAAAAGGTTGACTTTACATATCTACTGCAAGGAACACCGCAAACTCACCACACACTCGCGTGAGAGGGTTTTACTATGCAGAGGAAGAAGAGTTTCACATGATCAAGTTGAGAATCATTACCCTTGAAGTATGCTTTGGCGCCATGAAAAACTAACCAGATGAAAGGCTTCGCAAGGGAATTCTCTCCACGGATCTGGTCTCAGTTCTCAATTTCGTGCTCCGATGCTACGCCGGCGGACGGATTCCTCCCTTTCCCTCTTCCTTGCTCTCTCCTCTCTCTAACTCCTTAGAAAAAGAATACTTAAGAGGAAATGAGGAATTAATCCTCTATTCCCGGACTTAAGAATGCAAGAACTCATCTGGGTCGTCAGATCTTGTTTAAAGAAAATGAACGGCTCAGATTTGCCTAAAATCTCATAATCCTGGGCCGAACACGGCTTTGCACACAGTCGTGTCCCAGGACGTGTGCCTCAATCCAGACACGATTGTCGAGTACAGAAAAGCACACGGGTTAGGACACACCCGTGTCCCAACATGACACGCTCGTGTCGGGTCATCGACACGCCTATGACCAGTGGCGTTTCAAGAATAACAACAACACCAACCGTCACGACCCTTGGTATACATGGGTGGCAACATGCCCGTGTCGAATCTGACACGCCTGTGTCATACAGTAAACGCCTGTGCTTCGGGCTGTGTCCCAATTCGACACAGGACCAAACTTCCAGAGGAGTATACGGCCATGTGGCATGCCCGTGTCACATGCTGTGTGCCTGACATGCCCTAGGACACCCCCGTGTCTCAGGCCGTGTTCGAGCACTCAACGCTTGTCGACCTCAAATTGATGACCCAAGCACAACACGACCATCTGACACGCCCGTGTTCACCCTACCAAGACCCGAACTTGGTTCAAACACCGCCCGTTTCACTTTTAAGTTTCGGGGCGTTACACATCATGTATGCAACATGTATCTGTGCTAGATATCAAGCATGCCCTAAAGATTCACATTATTCTGCTGTAAAAAGAATTCTGAGATATCTTAAGGGCACACCAGATCTAGGTCTTTGGTACCCTAGGAATAGAGATTTCCTATTAACTGGATTTTCATATTCAGATTTTGCAGGATGCAAAGAAGATATGAAAAGTACTACAAGTACTTGTCAGTTCCTAGGTGGAAGATTGATGTCATGGAGCAGCAAAAAGCAAACAAGTGTTGCAATTTCTACAGCTGAGTTAGAGTATATTGCTGCAGGAAGTTACTGTGCACAGCTATTGTGGATGCAGCATCAGTTAGAAGATTACGACATCAAGCTGAGCAAAACACCTTTATATTGTAACTCTACAAGTGCTATTTCCATTGCTAGAAATCCTGTTTCACATAGTAGAAAAAAGCTTATTGAAATTAGGTATCACTTTATAAGAGAACATGTAGAGAAAAATGACATCTGTTTAGAGTTTGTCACTACAGATAGACAAATAGCTGACATATTCACTAAGCCTCTGGATTAAACTAAGTTCAATAACTTTAATATTGAGCTAGGAATGCTAGATATTGATTAAGTCAATGTATAAACTCATTAAAGGAAAAATCCATAGATATTGGCTAAGTTAAGAATTCATGTTGAAATCAATAATAAGTTGGTTGACATTAATTGTTGTTAGTGTCAACACTGCCAGAGCTTAGTGCCGACATTAAAAGGAAAGTGTCGACATTACTAGAGCTTAGTGTCGACATTAAAAGAAAAGTTTCGACACAATGCTGTTGACATCTTACATCTTTGTGTAGACATACTTCTGTCAACACCTTAAATCAAGGTGTCGACACAACAATGTCAAGTCTTATATGTCGACTCCTATAGAGTGATGTCGACATATAACAGTGTTGGATACCTATCATCCGTGTCGAGATGTTAACTTCTGTGTCGACACAAGGTGTCGACACACAAAATTTTGTCACGTCGTTTGACCTTCCAAATTTAAAACCCAATAAATAGGTTAAAATGAGAATTAGTTGACCACACGACTTAGGTTTCTCGAGACATTGAACTTCTGTGTTGAGAGCTAGATCTCCTCTCAACCATCCTAAATCTCTCTTCCTTCAACATTCAATGGTGCCAAAGTTGGAAGAAAACATCAACGAGGGTTACGAACTGGTTCGTAACGCCTTCAATGATGGTTCTCAAGAAATTCAGAAAGTCTTCTCCAACACAAAGCTGGATTCAACTGGAAACAAGATTAGGTCAACAGTTCTTGGGACGAAGATAAAGCTTACTTATAAAAGTCTGAGCAAGGTAATCCAACTGCCATCGCTCAAAGAAGAAGATGAGGTTGATTCCGACAAGATAGCAGAGGGACTTTAATGGTGTGGTCTGAATTCAACCAAAAAAATTGGATCCTCTATGAACAGAAAAGGGATGAATTCCCAAGAGAAATTTCTTTCTGAAGTGGTTTGAAAGGTTATACTATGCAAGACAGGGGGAAATGACAGGATATCTTTCTTCATGTTCATCCTAATGATAAGATTCATATTCAATCTCAAGACTGATTGGTCGACAGTAGTCTTTGAAAGGATCAAGAAGCCTAACCTAGGCAGGATCTTGAGTTTGTATCTAATCTCAGCAATGCTAGAGATACTAAATCAAGCTGTACGAGCTAAAATAAATCATATGAGGAAAATGGACACTAGAATCTTGTCAAGATGGGACAAAGGACTAACCAATAAGACTCTAGCTACTGTGCAACATCAAAAAGAACTAAATAAAAAGAAATCAGTAACAAAGATTGTGGAATCATCTAGTAACTCATAAGAGGTTGTGGTTTTCAGTTCTGATGAGGATGTAAATGAAGTACAATCTCAAATGGAAGATGATTTAGTGCCACATCCTCAAGTGTCCTCAGCTCTTGGGGGAGACTTCATAGAGACTATCATGGAGAGTAAAGTAGCTTATCTCACTATCCTAGAGGTTCTCAAGGATATCAACAAGGATGCTACTATGGTAGATGAGCCAGAAGCACAAACTGAGCTAGTTCAAGTTGCTGAGAAAGAGACTTTTGTTTCAGAAGCTGATGTCCAGGGGGCGAAGACTGGGGCTACTGAGGACAATGTTCTTCCATCTGATACTTTGCCAGATGTCTAGAAGGACAACTAGTACATACTTCAAGAAGATGCACAGATTGAGAGGGTGGTACAAGACCTTGACTCAGTACATTTTCTTGATAACCAGCCTCATGTTGTGGATGTAGCCAGTTCCTCTGAATCAGAAGCTGAACAAGAAGCCTCAGAGCTAAATAAGAGAAAACTAATGGAAATAAGGAAGAAAAGCATAAGCTATAAGAAGGCCTTGCAGACTGCCCCACCAACACCAGCTCCTGTAGTGAAGTACAGTTCACTTTTGGTGAAACTGCAAGAGAAGATGGATAAGCAAAGAACTACTCTTGAAAAATATGTGGATGAGACCCACAAGGACCTGAAATTTCAGCCGGCACAGGATATCAAATCAATCATATTTGAAGTCAATCAAAATAAAAAAAAGAGATGACAGATTGCTTCCATAAAGGAGGGGATGCTGTAGTTTACTTGGCACAACAACAACAGGAGATTAAGGTTGTAGTAGAAGACATTGCAGTCAAACAAGGTTATGTCCTATAAAATCAACTAAGAATGAATGAAAATCTGGTAGAATCTCATAATTCTATTCTAACAAAGCTTGAGAATAGTTTCACTGCTATAAAGACTGAAGTCTCCAAGCAAATCAAGGAAGATTTATCAGCTGTACAAACAGTAATCCGGGCATCTCAAACAGCTATTTCTAATAACCTAAAGAAGTTCAGGACCTATTACAAAGAAGGAACAAATTATTTGGCTGATCAGGTAAGGTTTCAAAAGGATGATCTGAGAGATCATGTAGAAAGAGAAGTCATAAAGGGGGAGAGAGTATTCGTAAAAGAAAGCTCAGATCATGCTAAATGGATATCAAATAGCTTCAAAGCAACTCTTGGGTATCAACCCCTTTGTGATGATGACAACACTGCTGAATCTGGAATTCAATTTTCTTATTTTGAAGGGGTTCAGCATGAAGTAGCTAAAGTTATTTATCCTCCTTCTGATTTTGAAGAGATCCAACAGGCAGTTCACCAAATGTATATCCCTCCACAGGAGGCAGAAAATGTTATTCTTGAAAATTTTGATATGCATGCATATGTAGTTCAAAGAGAAAAAGAAGCTCAGTTGTCTAAGAAAAGGTTCAGAGAACAGGCAGAATTAAAGCCTGATTTTGAACAATGGAGTCCAACCTCTAGAAATATTATTCTGACTGCTTGGAAAGCTATGAAAGATAATATGCATGATAGAGGCAAATTGTATTCTAAATAAGAATGGAGTAAATATCAGGAGCGGCAAGATGCCATATTTCAGTTCAGAAGAGATCTTAAGGCTGGGAAGATACCTGCTAACTCGGTGGAGCCAAGCAAGTATTTCCCAAAGCCTTTTCTTTACTTTGAAAGGCAAAAGATCAAGGTTGAAGAGCTTAAGAAGAAGGATCAGAAAGGAAAGAAGCTGGATGATGGCACAGAAGCTAATGTACAAGCTAGGATTCAACCTGGCAAAGGAATTGTGATCAAGGAACCTAAACTGACTTCGAGTCTTTTATCTCTTAAAATTTTGAACTATGTAATAATGTTGTTCTTTCTAGACATTCTTGAATTTTATATGTCAGATATAATTTGAAATGATGGGATAATTTCTTAGTTGAGTAAATCTGTTTGATTCTATCTGTTTATATGTTACATGTTTCTGTGATGGATATGCTTAGCTTTGTAACATATATATTTTATGCCTAATGATTAACCATGTCTGTGTTTGTTAGTACATCATTAATTTTGCTGGTTATTATAATGGTGTATATCATTGACTTGTGGTTATGACTTCTCCAAATAGAGAGAGTGTGAGAATACGTGTGGGGACGGTTGGAAAACAAGGTTGGGGTGTGCTTAGTCATCTCCTTAGCATATGAATAGTCTAATCGGTAGCATATACGTCATATATCATATTTAATGATGATGGGACAAATAAAATCTACTCGAAACGTGTGCACAAGCAATGAAAAAGTAACCTGAACCACTAAACTCTAGGAAAGATGGAATTGTTCCCGCCAAATAACTAGGGTAAAAAAAATATTTTTTTTGTTTTCTTACAGAAAATAAATTGAAGAATATTTTAAAAATAAATTTTTTATTTTTGCTGGAAAATAAGAAATTTAGGCCGCTATTGGCAGAATAGGAATTTTTTTTATTATTATTTTGGCAAATAAACGTGCATACAAAGTGCGTGTCGACGTTCTAAAATGAGGGGGAGGGTGCCAATTAGGAAATTGATGTGAACCTCCCTCTGATACCAAATTGATGTAGTCTTGCACGTTGATACCGAATAAATCTACGGGCTAGCACATATACCTCTCTACGATCCAATCCTATACTCGCACAATTATTTTACAAAACACCACGTTAATTACATCTATCAATTATATGCTAGCGTACGGGTAGCCAAACCGGTTAGGATCGAACAAAAGCTATAGACCAATGTTATTTCCGGCTAAAGGGACCAACCCTGTCCGATCGAGCGAAGGTTGTACCAAAAGAGATCTACCAAAAGTATCAATTCTGAAATAGTAGATCTCCCCCAATAAAAGAAAACGGAGGTTCACCAAACCCTCTCGAACGTAAAGTAAAATTAAGATGAACCACAAAATCAATCAATAGAAATCCATGAAAAAATTCAATGCTATCAAAACATAACAACAAGAATTTCACCACAAGAATTAAATAGAGGGAAACACATATAGAGTAGAAGTATTTCGTTACCCAATCAGAATGGATGATTCTGATTTCTCTACTTTGATCGTTCTTCAACGGCTCCGCCGGAGTCACGCCGACTGAAGATGTATGACTTGTCCGCCTTCATCGCTTCACGCTTTGGCAGATGTTCACCCCAAGTTTGAAGGATGGCCGACCTTGATAGGGTTGATGTGGGTCGGTTTTTTTGGAAAGAGAAAAGGTGGCCGAGTATATAGATAATGGTGGAGATAGAAAATGTGGTGGCTATGGGTGGTCGGGTTGTGGAAGAGGGGGTTGGCCGAGAGAAAATTGATGGTGGTAGGTTTCTTTGGAGGTGGTCGGCTATGATGAGGAGGAAGTGGTGGTTGGCGGCTAGGGGTTGAACGGAGGTGGCCGACTTTTGATGACAAGGGGGGAGGGGGTCGCGTTTTGTAGGAGGAGGTGGCAGCCGTCTACTATGGAGGGTGATGGAGAAGACTCGGTTTTGTAGGTTAGGGAGTAGAAAAGAGGAAGGGGATGAGAGAGAGATAGCTGAGATGTCATGGGGAAGGGAGGAGGAGAATGGCCGGCGCCAAAGACGGAGGAGGGGCAAGGGCTGAAGTTTTCAAAGAGGAGAGGAGGAGGAGGGGGAAACCAATTAGGGTTTTCAAATTATTTGTATTCTTCACTAAGCAACATTAAAACAATCCATGTCTATATATAGGCTACACCACTCAATCTGTACCTTAGAAAATTAACACACTCATGATGGTTATATGCACCCATCATGAATTAAATAAAAATAGAGTTTGCATAAAAATAAAATACAAGATGGTTATAGCACCCATCATACATGAATTTATTAAATGCAATAAAAATAAAAATGCTTGAAAAAAATTGCTTAAAATAACAATTGATTAAATAACAATTTAATAAAATATATAATTATAATTATTTAATTTTTAATTATATATTTTATTTATTAGCAGCGGTGGCGTTGGCGTCGAGGTAGAAATCCCATCCGCGAGCTTGCAGCAACGACCGTCCCAATCCATGAACTCTTTCAGACGGGGATCAATGGCGCCATCAAGGACATCCTTGAGCTCTGTGAATTTTTATAAAATTATTGGAAGCCTTTCGATACAAGTTGTTTCACAAAGTGCCATATGTAGAAGATTATTACAAAAATTAATTATGTGGCAAAATAAGCTTATAAAATAATAACCCTTGGTCAATAGTCTCCAACCGTTGGTCAAAATACTAAGCCTGATTTCCCCCCACCCCTCCCCCAGTGGCTCCTAGGCACTGTGCGGGAGGAATGATAGGAAAGCTATGATGGTGGAGAGTAGGAACAATGCAGGTGATGGTGGAGCTATCTAGCAAGTATATTGTAATGTTTATAATGCTTTTAAAAGGAAATATAAGCTAGCAATTCTATAATAATAGAGAAGTAATGTAAACAAGGTAAAGACATAGCAGTGAAAAAATAGTAAATTGAACAAGCTATATTAAAGTAACCTTAACTTATATGAATGCCCATACAAACTTATAAGTAAAGGGGTCTTTTGCAAGGCTCCCATCATATAATCTATCTCATACTAGTTTATACGATGGGGTGTCAGGTTATATGCAGGCATGTGTGTAGTGATATGTTATGCCATGATTCATGGAAGTGCAACACACACACACACACACACGACTCTAAGCGCACATACCTTTAGTTCCCCCATTTTGGAAGCTAGCTTCACTCCCAGGAGCCTCCGTAGTGTCCAACGGAGATAGTGGGTCAGGCCACCCCACTCTCAGGACGGTTTCAGACTACCAGGACTAGCCCTTACGTATGCCTCCGAAGGACACACAAGAGTCACCACGTACTATGCTGACACCCAGCCAGTCTTTTCCCTGGCTAAGTGTAAACCACACCCGCCGAGTCATCATGTCAACTTCGCTATGAATGACCGTCAAACACCGAAGACCCACCACTTTATGCACATGCATCCATGAAATTCCGAGCCATCGGCTCCCTGGACTAACCTGTCTGTTACAGCTTACTTTCGACCCTACCTCTCGGATAATCCAATCAAGTTAACCTCACAAGTCATCGGGGTGAGTGAAAGTGAAGTCCTAGTATTTCTAATTGCTCTTTAACATTTAAATCTTTCGATTTAGGGATAACCATGGAGTACCTAGTGTATTCCATGTTAAGGGCTCTCGAGGGCACTAGGAACTACAATGGGCAGAAGCCCAAAGCTCCCTTTCGCAAGGTACTTATTATTATTGGTAACTACCCATGTCCAAACCCACTTGACATTACACTTGAACTAACCCTAAGTGTATTTAGAATCTTCTAGGGAAAGACATTCTATTGTCGATCTTGAGCTCAACTCTGTCCTTGCACACCTAGGCTCACACAACCTACCGTTAGTCAAAATATTAAGCCGGAAATCAGGCTTAATCCGGCGAAAATTTTTAATTCCACACTGATATGTCGAGTATACTCGACAAATCAATAGACACACGATAAATTCCACTTAACAACAATCATCAACTTGATACACGACAAATTGGCGACAAACATTCCAACACATGGGAAAAGCGCTGCATTGAGTGCATTCAGCGAACTCAATGCCAAATAGTTTTACTCACTGTATTACCTTCACTCGACGCTACATTGAGTCTACATGATGCTTTTGACTCAGTCTTACAGACCACTCAACGTCAAGGCTTCACTTAACGCTAAGGCTTCACTTAACACCGTGTTGAGTGCATTCAGCGCACTCAACGCTGCGTTGAGTGCATTCAGCGCACTCAATGCTTTTGCCTTAGCCTTACAAACCACTCAATGCCAAGTGAACTTCACTCAGCGACGTGTTGAGTGCATTCAACGCACTTTACGCCTTTGCCTTTGCCTCACAGACCACTCATTGCTAAGAATTCACTCAACGCCAAGGCTTCACTCAACACCAAGGCTTCACTCAATGCCGCGTTGAGTACACTCAATGCTTAATAGTTAACTCAATGCTATGGACTTCACTCAACGTCGTGTTGAGTGCATTTAGCGCACTCAACGCTTTTGAATTAAACTCGAAGCTACTAAACGCTAAGGATTCAGTCAATGTTGTATCACTCAACATCGTGTTGCGTGCATTCAGCGCACTGAATTATTTTGCCTTAGCCTCACAGACCACTCAATGCCAAGTGAACTTCACTCAATGCTGCGTTGAGTGCATTCAGCGCACTCAACGCTTTGAACTTTCCCTCAAATTTAATTTTCGGCAATTTTGACATTTGTAGATATTGACAAATTTACTAAACTAATCAGCCATATAAGACGACAATATCCTAAGATAATCTTCAAACCCGATGAAACCCCTTACTACCATACACGACAAACAAAACTAGGGCTTACTAACCTATACTCGAAGGATATACACACCACCGGAACAAGGATCTTCCCTATGCAGTAGGTAGAACCTGGCTGAACCCTACCCTATTCCCAAATTCTAAGAAGGAAAAAGGGGCAATAACAGTAAATATACGGAAGGAAAGCTTAGCAAGGGGAATAAATCACCACTTGCCTCGATCTTGCTGAAATTCGGCCGCACCACCACTCCTCCTTACGGATTTGGCCACAAAAACACCTAAGTAGTAAAACCAATAACTTTTCGAGAGGAGATAAGGTCAAAACCGTATACCTTAATCTATAAAAATCCAAGAAACGGGAAAACTCACCGTAGAAAAATAGATCTTGGAGAGAGATAACCAGATCTACTCTCCAACAATGATTTCATGCACCAGAGCTCCTATAATAAACGGCTCAAGGCCTCGCAAGGTCGCCGCTCTGGTATTCTGCAAAAGCAGTAAGATGGTTTGGGGAAGAAGATAATATATAGGGTTTCAGTCTTATCATAAGGCTATTTTTATGGAATAAACAATATAATATAATAAAATATTATTATTATAATTAAAACGTCCAAATGACAAAAACTCGCACTAACTCGGATTTCTACAAAAACCACACCATAGCTAAATATCGACACTATGAATCAAACAGCGAAGTAGAAATCGAAATCCGATAAACCAAACTCGGGTAAACACTCCCTGAAGTCAAAATACCCAATAACCAAATAACGCTCCGTCATATTCCAAAAGGAACCCCAGCTCACAAGGGAAAATCAAAACACAGGAGAAATTAGCCAAGCTAATTCTCCCTAACCAAAACCTTAGATACTAACGAGCAATAGTCACGCTCAAACAATGGTACCCACCAACTATGCATCAACGTAACGCCCTAACATTAAAAATATGTCACTAAAGGTGTTTTAAATAAATCTTTAAAAATTAGGGGTGTTAAATCATTAGCTGTACCTCATCTGGTCCTAACTCTATCACCTGGCTCTCCAATGATTTGATCAATTGAGTAATCTCTTAGGTGTCTGAACATTAGTTTTCTTCCTCTTCAACCAGCAGGTTTTGCAACATCTGGAGTATTCCCTAGGGTTGGTTCATCTAGTTGTTCTCCATCCACCATACCTGGATCGATGACCTTGACTTAGCTCGGAGCATCTTCCTTGACTGCTTCATCCAAACTTAGTTTCATGAACCTGGTACATACATCTGTACCAATAACACTAGATGAGCTGCTTTGGAGCATGCTTATCTCATCAAATACATTATTAATAGTCTCTTCTACAACCAGGGTTTTCTTATTAAAAATCCTTTATGCCTTACTATGCCTACTATAACCTAAAAAAAATACCTTCAAAATATTTTTCAATAAATTTTGTGTGGTAATACTTCCTATTATTAAGTTTGAAGCATTTACTTCCAAAGATTTTAAAGTAGGACACTATCAGTTTTCTGCCCTTCAGTAGTTCATAGGGAGTCATACGGTGGTTCTTGTTGATTAGAGCTCTGTTTTGTATATAGTAAGCAGTGTTGACTGTTTCAGCCAGAAGTACTCTGGTAGTGAAGCTTCATTCAACATAGTTGTACATGCTTCAATGAGGGTTCTATTCCTTCTCTCAATAACTCCATTTTGTTGTGAAGTACGCGGGGAGTAAAACTCAAGAAAGATACCTTGGTTTCATAGAATTTTGCCAAGGCACCAGACTCAAATTATGTACTGTGGTCACTTTTGATTTTGACCACAAAGCAGTTCATTTCGTTCTGAATTTGCCGGAAAAAATTAGTGAAAGAATCAAAGGCGTCTGACTTGTGTTTCAAAAAGAACACCCAAGTAAAGAAAGAGTAGTCATCAACAATTACCAACGTATATACTTTACCTCCTAAACTGTGAATTAGCATGGGGTCGAATAAGTCCATATGAAGTAAATACAAACTTCTCAAATAATCTTTTTTAGCAATACCCTTGAAGGTAGCCCTTATCTGCTTACCCATTTGGCATGAGTGATATGGACTCTCTTTAAGGCATTTAATGTCGGGGGCATCATGCACAAAGTTGTGAGAAAATAACATATTTATTGTTTTGAAATTAATATGTGTTAATCTTTTGTGGCATTGGTCACAAAGAGGCGCACTACTTTTAGCCAAAAAGCACACTGGTGTAGAATTGTCTAAACAATTTTTAAAAAAAATATTTCTACTCCGAGTGCCTGTTAAGATTATCTCGAAATTAGCAGACGACTTTATCAGACACTTGTCCTTGTAGAACTCAACAATATAGCCTTTGTCACATAGTTGACTTATGCTTATAAGATTATGCTGTAATCCTTCAACATAAACCACGTTTATGAAAGAAACTATGTCGTTGGAAATCTTATCGTAGCCTTTAGTAGTTCCCCTATCTGATCCTCCAAAGATGACTTTTGGTCCGTCTTTGCCTGGGTTATAATCAAGCAATAGGCTTTTTGTCCCGGTCATATCCCGAGAACATCCATTGTCCAAATATCATATTGTAGTTTTGTTGTGCTTTGGATATACCTGCAATAATAAATCATTTTTCCTTAGGAACCCAAACATATTTGGGTCCTTAGTTCCTTGTCAGCTTACCACCTCTAGAAACATTAACTTAGCGAGTGGTCGGTCTCGCACAGTTAACTCGTGGAGTTTCAAAATTTGTAGGGTTAAACCAACAATCTGCGCCAAAATGACCAATTTTACCGCAGCACCAATAGTCAAACCTAGTGTACCTTCTCTTGTACCCCTATTTTACCCTTTAAATATGAGGTCTAGCAGGGGCATCATACTTGGAGGTGGAATCTTCCTTATTGCAATAGACATAGGGCTTCTCCATCTCCTTTACCTTAGGTACAAAAGTCTTGCCTTTTGGTGCCTTCTTATAGTTTGTCCATGAACATATGGACCATAATTCTTAAGTTGAATCTCTTTATATGGTGCTTTGAAAATACTGGCACCATAGTCTCGAGGATGGATCCATCCCTGGAATCGCTTCTTAGCCTCTACATAAGTAGGCCTAGCAAGATGATCGTAGGATGACTCAAGGTCAAAATTGTTTGTCGGGAAGATTACCTTCTTAAACGAGGGTTGACCTAGTGATGCCTTCCTATTTTCTTTGGCACTGGCTTTCATGGCAGCCTTACCTTTAACAACTATGTGGTCAAGAGCACTACCCTTATTTGGAGCTAAAAACTCATTGATGAGGGGAAGAATAGTCTTCGTCTTGGAGTAACTTTCCTCAAGTTTTCTCTCCACCAAGAGCTTTTCCTCTAGATCATCAAGGTATTTATCCTTCAGACTCAATGTTTCAGCAGAGAATTTGTGTTCCTCTTTCAAGGAGTGGACTTCCTCTCTAAGAAGAAGTAATTTTGCAATTTCATCCTCCTTAAGAATGTTTTCCACTGCCTTGAGGGAGGCAATCTCTTTCAACTGCGTTTTGACTATCTTGCGGCATTTGTCAAACGCTTTCAAAAGGTTCTCGTACTGAACCATTAATTCAGAATACTCTTCCTCAGAAGAATAGCCTTCAAGACCATTATTTGTTGTTTCTGATTCTGAGAGTATCATGTGTGAGTTTACCTTCCAGTGATACTCTGAGTCGCCAACTACCTCGTCTGATCGAGCCATAAGCCTGAAGTAAGCTTCCTCATTCTCTGAACTTGACTCACTCGAGTCACTGTCACTCAGAGTCTTGGACTTCTTGGTGACGTAGCTCTTTTCTTATTTCCTCTTAACCTTGAAGGATCTCTTCTACTATCTCTCTCTCTTGGATCCTTCCTTTTTATTATAGGGACACTCCAAAATCATGTGACATGGCTTATTACAATAGTAACAAACAACATCAGGGGAAAACTATTTACTTGGTTTAAATATTTACCTTTCCTCCTTGATGTAGATTTTCTTGGAGTGATCACCTTCATGACGTGATCTTTTGAAGTCAGTGGAGGATGACTAATTCTTCATTTGTCTCCTCTTTCTGAGCATTTTCTTGAATTCCTTAGAGATGAGGGAGAACTCCCCATTAGATATCTTGGAGCCTGATGTGTTTGGATTAAAGTCTTCTGGGGTGTCTGGAGCACATGTCATTATTGGTGAAATGGCTTTAGACTTCCTCGAACCTCGAGCCTTCAAGAAAACTGACTTCTCTCTACTTGAAGTCCTGCTGCTTTGCTCCTCCTTCTTTCTGGTATTTATTTAAAGCTCGTACGAGATCATCATTCCAAACAAGTTCTGAGGGTAAATCTCAGGCCGCTTCCCAAACTCCCTAATGGCTACCACTTTAGTATCCTAGTCCTTTGATAAGGATCGAAGGAATTTGTCGTTCAATTTACCATTAGTGAAGGTGCGGCCATAGTTTCTGAGACCGTTGACAATCTTGAAGAATTTCTCGAAGCTATCTGCAATGGTGTCATTTGGTCCCTACTTGAACGCTTCGTACTCTTAATTTAACAACAATCTGCAATCACCTCTAACTTCTTCAGTTCCTTCCATCAGAACTACAAGGCAATCCCACATCTCCTTGGCAGATTTGTAGTGGAATAAATTTTGTAACATTGAATCGTCCACTGCACTGGCTATAATGTTCTTTGCCCTTTTGTCCAAGGAGACTAGGGCAATTTCATCTTTAGTGAGATCTATAATCTTATTGGGGATCATGATATCTGGGTTCAGAGCTGAGGCTTATGTAGGTATATGCGGTCCTTCTTCCACAATCTGAAAAATTCTTGGATCTACTGCTTCCATGAAGAACCTGACTTATTCATTCCATATGGGAAAGTCCTCTTTAATGCACACTGGTAACTTCATCGAAGACATATTCTTGCTTTTCCATGGCTACTAAGTGGAATATCTTGACACTAGATCTGGGATCTTGTTCACGGTATTAACCTTATATCGAACAAAATGCCCCTCTAATACCAATTGAGAGTATCTAGCATTTACCAAAATCACCTAAAGGGGGGTTAATAGGTGATGTCTGTGTCTTTTCGTAGAAAAAAACTACCTAAAAAATTAAGCATACAAACACTGAGATTTATAATGTTTCCCCGAGTTGGGTAGGTCTACTTTCCTTCCTCGCGTATCTACCATGAGGGGCTTGATTCGACTACTTGACCAAACTCACATTTCTAAAAATCTTACACCTTAGAGCCGCAACTCCTACAACTCGGAGACGGCGCTCCTACAACTTGGAGAATAAACTCTCCTACAACTCGATCCATAAAATGATCTACGACTCGATCCACAAATGGATCTTTAACTCAATCCATAACCAGATCTACAACTTGTAGAAAAATCCTCTACAAATAAAAAGAAATATTACAATATAATAAAGATTATAAGTCTTCACTCCGACTATGCAGATCTTGAAATTTTGGAGAACTTGGAAAATAAAAAAATCTTTGAAGACTTTGAATCTTTAATCTTTAATCGACTGGATCTAGAGGAATAGATATCTTCAGAGAGTAGCAATCCAATCGTACGGGTCGATGAATTTATATCATGCAAAGTTCGCTGTGGTCGGCCGATCGGAATTCGCGTATCGCACAGGAGGTCGACGGATCGTTCTTTTTGGAAATATTCTCGATTTGAAAAATGAAGAGTAATTAGCACGATTAGGAATATTAGGAAGATTAGTAATCCACCCTAAATATTTGTAGACATCTTCAATGGTAACGGATATAAAAAAGTTTCAAAAAAAACTTCCGCAAATTACTGCGTATGGCCGCCGTACCCCGAGACTGAAAATAAATTGTAAGAAAAATGACCTAAGTCATATTCGTCGAGTATCGTTGAGAATTGCAAGTATACTCGTCAAATACTCATTGATATATGATGAATTTGACTTAGAGAAATTCAGCTCAAGCTATCTAGCAACTCCATGCCAAGGTTGGAAATATAATCGACGAATTCGTCGAGTTTCAGCTAGTATACTCGACGAACTTAGCAAGTATAGGCTAGCAGACTCAATGTTCTCAATCTTGTCGACTCACTCAACACCATCCATTCACACAACTCTTTCAACATGACGCACTCGACGCCAAGATGCTCTCGACGCACTCGATTCCAAGAAGCACTCGATGCTCTCGATGAATTTGCCTTAAGAAAAATCAGAGAAGTAGCGTCGAGATGATTCGATGAATTCGGCGTGTATCGTGATGTATATTCGATGAATTAGGCGAGTATATGTGATGATACTCGATGAATTTTACTTAACTATTTTTCCAATCATTCTAGATATTTCACCACAAGTATATAAGATGAATTCGATGAGTGATAGTAAGTATTTATGACGAATTTGACGAATATCACAGATACTCGACGAATTCGACGAATATCCCTTACGATACTCGAAGAATTTTACTTTGTTAAAATTTTGTTCTATTGAGTTTTGAGATCTCCTTCTTCCTTGAACCTCCTCATGTACTTGGAATAGATGTACACTCCAATAGAGAGATTACACGTGAGTCAACACAACATCCTATATAATGAAGGATTATATTGTATAGTCCTGTGTTTATTGACCCACTATAACCTAGCAATGTAAACATGCAAGGACATAACTAAAAATACAATATCAAATACAGTCACAATTCATCTTAGCTTAACTGGACCCTTCTTCAAATCCGAGTTATTGTGAATATAATACCCAACACTTGAACTTTAGATAAGCGGGTTGAACTTCTGCTTCAGGCTCTGCAATAATAGCGAGAAGAAGAAGATGAAGTTCTGCCTCTTTGCGAAAAGTTAAAACCCTAAAAGTTGATTTGTTTCAGCCGATCTGATCTCTTTTATCTTCCTCCGTCCAACAACTCTTTGACCCGTGGGACCAGCTGTAGTTGTTGACTGCAACTTTACTTTTATAAAAAAAGTCATGTAGTAGGCTTGTGGCACCGTTTGTCGTGTACTGTAGACTTCCCGCAATATTTTGAATTTTGCTGACTCTTGCTGATTTCAGTATCTGGGGACTTAGTCGATTTCATACAATTCATCCCAGGGATTGAGTGTGTTGAGTGAACAGCCTTCACTCAGCAAAAAAATACTTAGCCAAATAATCGACACTACCAGGCATTGAGCAAACCCTCATCACTCAATGAATTTGTACTTAGCCAATATCTCTGTACCATTAGGTGTTGAGTCAGTTAGTGAACCTTCATCACTCAACGCATTTGGACTTAGCCAATACTTCTATACTGCTAGGCGTTGAGTTAAACTTCATCACTCAACGCATTTGGACATAGCTAATATCTCTATTCTGTTAGGCGTTAAGTGCATTGAGTGAGCCTTTATTACTCAACGCATTTGTCCTTAGTCGCTTCTCTGAAGCCTACCATCTTGTTGAGGCATTGAGAGAACTTGCTTCACTCAACTCTTCTGTACTTAGCAGATTTCCATCTTAATGAATGCATTGAGTGAGCCTTCATCACTCAATGCTTCTGTCTTTGCATGTCTTCTTGATGAGGCGTTGAGTGAACTGCCTTCACTCAACGCTTCTGTACTTAGTAAAATTTCTTGATGAGCTTGCATTGAGTGAGCTGTCCTTACTCAATGCATCTGAACTTAAATAGGGTTTTTTCCTACATCTTCTTAAGCTTTGATATCAAACTGGTCTGTCGATGCTTTCTTCTTTGGGCATTGAGTGAGTTGTCCCCACTCAATACTTCTGGACTTAGCCATAATTCTTGATAGATCTTCAGATACTTTGACTGCTTGAGCTTGACTCAATGCTTCTTTCTTCATGCATTAAGTGATCTATCCTCACTCAATGCTTCTGTACTTAGCCAGCTTTCTTCCTTGCTAATGTTGAATCTTTGACAGACTGAGCTTTACTTGAATCCTCTTGTTATATGGCATTGAGTAAACTGCCTTCACTACATGCTAGTGGACTTTGTCAAAACCCTGCTTTATCAACAATTAGGCTTCACTCAATGCTTGTAGACTTAGACAAATTTCTGTCTCTCCACCTTTCTTCCTTGTGACCACCTGTCACTATCACTTAGACAACCTATCTAAACTTGTTCTAAAGAACACCTTGCACACATTGAACTTGAACATACATCAAATACAATTATTCTCTTAGAATTGATGGTGATGACACTTCAAATCTAGGGAATAATGGGGGAAATATTCCCAACAATCGGTATAAAAACAAAAAGAAAATTGTTTGTTTCATCGTCTCCTATCTCAGGCATCACGGAGATCTAGTTGTATTATTCTAACCCTCTTTTTGTTTTGAATAAAATTAAAGTTCCTTTATTTCATCTTGAATTCATGGTTGCTTGTTGCTTGGGTATTGAGGGTTGCATGGAAAATCGGAAAATAATTTTTACGAGTAAAGTGTTTATGTGACATACCGTCGCGCGGTAGTATCATACTGCCCCGCGGTAGCTTCCAAAATAGGATACCCGACAAAAATTCATTTTAATTCTGAATTAAATGAAAACCTTATTCACTCCCCACTAAGGTTGGCCGCCAGATTCAACAAGTGGTATCCGAGCGAGGTTATTCCAAAATGGTTTCAACGCCATGAAAAATGGCCAACTCTGATCTTGAATCTACTAGTGGGGATGGAACTTTGTACACTAAAGAATCAGTAGCACCACCTTTGTTTACTTGTGTGAAATATAATGGGTGGAAAATTTTAATTAGAAAATTCCTTATTTCATTAGACATAGAAGTGTGAAATATGACTATTATCAAGCCCGCAAATAATTAAAATAAGCATGAATGTTATTTAAATACCAAAGCTATGAATAGTTTGTTTTGTGGGCTTGGACAAGAAATTTTCAAACTCATCTACATGCTTTCTACTACTTTTGATATATGGAAATTTTCTGAGATTACTTACAGTTCTCCTTTTATAGATAATTAATCTGTGCGAATTCTTATGGATCAAAGCGAGAACCTGAACAAAGGTTTGTTAACCAAGAATCTGCGAATGGTCTGCAAGCCTTACCAAACCGGTCGACTTGTGCTTCCTAGCCACCATTCTCCGTTAGCCAGTCAATCCTCATCAAAGCTATGTGGCCTCTTTGTCAGGTTGTCGCCAGGGGCAGTACATATCAGCCCGTCCTAGAGGTCAAGCCGCTCAGCTTGCAAGGGAAATTTGCCAGGCCGCGCGACTTCCCTCTTCCCTCTTTTCTCTTTTTGCTTTCTTCCCGTCACCTCTGCCCGGTTCTCTTGTACCTCGGGCAGCCGGTAATTTTATCCGTGCCCATTTAGGCACGCCCTCGAGCCTATAAATAGCGGGGTAATACTCCCCAAAGCACGCTGACTCGAATCCAGGATCTCGCTTGTTAAGAGTTGCGGTCTCGAGACTAGTGCCTTGCGGCCTGCTGTCCGTCCAGCTTCCCTTTTTATCCTTCTTTCCCTACTAGTTATAACTGCTTCATTTTTAAATCAAAGGAAAGCCCATCGCAGGAGTGGTATTTAAGCCGCGGCGGGCAAACTCTGTTATTTCCACAGCTAGTGGCCTCTCTTTTTCTGCCCCTCAGTCCTAACCGCTAGTAACCGACTATTCGACAGTTTTCGCCCCTCTCTTTTCTCTTCTCAGAACCCAAAAGCGCATTTCGTGAATCAACAGGTTTGCTCTTGAAGGAAGACATTTCAATCACATCAAGGGAAAGGGAGGGTGAAATCATAACTATAGATGAGGAATCTTATGAAGAAGTTAAAGGAACTCTATGCTTCAATTTTGCCTCAGCCAAAAGCACTATAAGGAAATCAAAATCTCTTTTTACTTCTAATTCTATATCTAAATTGTTTGTGCTAGAAACTGTTAAACGCAGAATTAAGAAATTAAGAAGTATTAATTTAAAATTGTGTTTAGAAAATAAAAAATTTAAAAGCACAACAAAATGAAGAACCAAAGCTTGATGTATCAAGTTCCCCCTCTTGCTATGTAGTTGAAAATATTATACCATATGTTGATTGCAAAGAACTTAGAGAAAAAATCAAGGTTTTTGAAGAAGTGCTAAATATTTCTAAAGAGTTTAGTAAAAAAGTTGATTGATAAAAATAGTGCCTTAACTCGTAAACAAGAATCATTAAAAAAATTGTCCAAAAAATTTCAATTAATATGAATTCTTTTATCTTTAGTTTATCTTCAAAATTATATAATGTATCTACCAAAATTTCAAATTTTATAAAACTTGCACCTGATAAAATATCTAACCTAATTCAGTTTCTCCCAACGTTAAATTTGTAACCCCTCACTTCGACCTTGACCCCTCGTGTAACGCCTCCATCCGTCACATGGAATATAACAGAGGGTCCGGCTGGGGCCCCATGCCATATTACACAAACAAACGGCCGAATCACGTATGAATATCAAAATTACTTTCTACTCGCATCTTAACAGAGCATTCTAGCAGAAGATTTTAACTTGCAAGAACTCATCATATTGAATGTCCACTAAATATATAAACAACACATTTTTATATATCACCAGGAATGTATACAAACACAAACACTCAAGTCCTTAAGTCTTTACATGTTTCTCTTTACAGGTGTGGTTTCATACATCAGCACGCAGGCCAGCCACACATGAAAATATTATTCTTCGAACGACCATCAAGGGGCTATAAGCAGTAAGGGCTTTAGCCCGCTCAATCCAATTCAGCCCGTCAGCACCTGCATATGGACATCCACCCCAAGGGTGATAAACAAAGCAACGGTCAGCATTCAGCTGACCAATTATAACGACCCTATCCCTTACCTGGTGTAGTGGTTCCTTCCCTGCATGCATCACAATCACAACATATATATTTATATATCACAACAAGTGCTCTCACGAACAACATCATCACAAATGCCGGCCTAAGTGCCAGACGCTCCGTGTACTCAGGGCACGCTTATGGTGTACCTAATTATCCTTGGTACCACCACCGATTAGAGGTTCTTAACTTGTTGGCTATAGGGTATTAGTCTACTACAACACGCATGCTGGAGAACCCCTTTCCCATCCAAATTAGAGGTGTTAACCTAACAGCAACAATTGAAAATAATAGATCGACCCATAGTAGTGTAATAACCCAGGATTTGGCCCGCAGCCCCCCATTGCATTGCCTCCAATTGATATCTCACAACGCAGGTATAGGTCAGCACTTTCCCATTGCTTAGCTCGTCAATAGCGCACATCTTGATGCGGGTCGGCTTTCCCTTTCCTGTTCAGCACACAGCTCACTCAGAGCATACAGCTCACACAAAGCATACGACACAAGGAGCTTACACAGAGCTTCCTTGGTATTTTTGGAAGTACTCAAAATTCACAGGCACCATCATAAACTCCATAAACTACTGGTTTCATACACAGAGTCTTCTCCAGTTCGCAATTTAAACATCACAAATCTATACCAACTGTCTGGATTGGCTTCACACAGCATGCCTATTCCGTACTACACATTTCTGAATCTAGATGCGGACTCAACCAGGGATATAACCTATCAACCCACTGGAATTACTAACGCTTTCCCCCTTTTGGTGGAGGATTCCATGCACATGCATAAAGGAGGACTTCACTTGTCAAAGAAGGAGATCGTTACCCTTGACGATCGCTTTGGAGACATGGAAACTAGTCAAATGAAAGGCACCGCAACGGCCTTGCCTCCACAGATCTGGATTCAGCTCGTGATTCGGGGCTCTAAAGCTCCACCGGCGGCCAGATTCTTCCTCCACCTTCTTCCTTGCTCTCCCCACTCTCTAACTCCTTAGAAAGAGAAAGGCCCAAGATGAATGAGAGTTTATCCTTCAACTCTCGGCCATATAACCGTAGGAAGATCTCTAGACCATTTTATCCTAATTGAAGGAATTGAACGGCCATGAATCGCCCTGAAAATCAATTTCCTGGGCTGAACATGGCTTGTGACATGCCCGTTTCACAGGTCGTGTGCCTTAAGAGACAAAGAAATCGAATCTGCTAGACCAAGACACGGCCCTGTGACACGCCCGTGTCACAGGCCGTGTGCCAGACACTGCTTCATACACGCCCATGTCCAACCCATGTTTATCTGTCTTCATAGACCGACCAACACATAGAGAAGGATACGGCCCTTAACATGCCCGTGTTATGGGCCGTGTGCACAACTCGACTTGCCTCTCGAGGATCATCGAGCGCATTTTAGCGAGATCATTACGTCGAACTCATAAGACACGGCCCTGATATGCCTGTGTCACAGACCGTGTTCCACACTCGAGGCCCACTCGATACCCACTCGAAACCCACTCGAGTACAAAGAGTAGGAAACGGCCTTGGACACGCTCGTGTCCCTGGCCTTGTTGCTCTGTCTACACAGTCCATTCAAAAATGCGATTTTGGGATTTTACAATTCTCCCCCACTTAAAGAAATTTCGTCCCGAAATTTAACTCAACTGTAGACACCAACACAACCACTCCTTTGTTGCACTTTTTATAGAATGATCCGGGTTTAGAGCTCAGAGGCTGAAGCTTTTCTCGCCCAATGGCATCGCACATAAACAAGTCTTTAACTAACATATTGTCAGCCATACATACAACATGTACTTTATTACAACACGAAGATAGCAAAGTGCACTCTTTATTTTATTTCCGCTCATCCCCATCCCTCATACTCCGCTTTATGGCCTCTTGTAATTCCAAATGATACATGCGAGGTTGCTGTTCTTAACGATTTGTAATTCTAGATGATACACGCGGATCCTGTAATTCGAGATTGTACACTCGAGATTATGCCCGGGATGCAGATGACTCGGTCACTTCCTTGCCCTTTTCCTCAGAAGACGCACCTGTCTTTTTCTCACCCTTTGGACGGCCACTCTAACAAGCATGGGCTAAATGTCCCTTCTTCCCACAATTAAAACATGTACGTGTCTCAACACGTCCTTGCCCATATGTTACTCCCGAAGCAACATTCAAAGAAGTTTGTTCTGCAGTCCTGAACCTCTTCTTATCTTGTTTCCGATATTCCGATTGTTCCGCCTGCGGTACTTTGAACTCTGGTTTTTCTATTGCCAAGTTCTTCTTGTCCTGCACCCGTTTCCAATCCATCTTTAGCGCACGTGATGTATCCACTAATGCATGGAAGCCTTGGTTCACCAAACATGGGACGCCAACCTCAGCTCATCACGAAGTCCCTCATAGAACCTATTCGTCTTCCGCTCCTCCTCAGCAAAAGTAGACCTCGCATAGCACCCCAGCCTGGTAAACTCATGCAAGTAAGTATCAACACTACTCTCACCCTGCCCCAGATGTTAGAACTCATTTTCCATTGCAATTCGCTTCGATACTGGCAAATACTTTGCCAAAAATAACCTTGAGAATTCCTCTATCAATATCTCCCCTAGTCCTCTATCTGCCAATTGGTGCAATTCCACTTCATCCCACCAAAGCCTCACCTCTCCTTCCAACAGGAAAGTGTCTAAGATAACTTTTTGCCCCTCCTCAGTCCTAATTGTTATCAGGATCCTCTTCACTCTCGCAAGCCAGTCCTCGACCTGCGTTGGGGAACCTGCCCCAACAAACGTCGGTGGATTAAAATCCATAAAACCGTTTCATTTGCTCTTTAGCTGCCTGCTCATCAATCTGAACCTCAACACGCTCTTGTCTCGCACCAAGCCGTACTGGCACCACTACAGGCCTTGCCTGCTCAATAGGCTGTGCATTTAGTGTTGCGAGTACCTCCTCAGCAAGTAAACGTATAGTCTCTGCCGAGGGAGGAGGTGTGGGCGCCTCAGCTGGTGTCACACTCTCTGTAGATTGTTGGGGATCCGATATCCCCGCACCATTCCTCGTCACCTATAAGTGTACAAAACACCATTAACGTCCATTCTATAATGGCAAACATACCTAGTATACACGCTCACGCTCCTAAAACACATGTATTACATTCTTAGTGGACATTCTTGAGTTCAAATATGTTATCCCTACCAAACCCTATCCTCTGATACCAATTTATAACGCCTCCATCTGTCACATGGAATATAACAGAGGGTCTGGTCGGGGCCCCACGCCTTATTTCACAGAAAAACGACGGAATCAGGTGTTGGTACCCTAGGTTTTGATTTGAGTTCAGTCTTCTCTTTTAGTCTCTTAACCTAAGATTTATCTATGGTCAAAGGTTAGTTGATAGGATAGATTCTCTAGTTGTGTAGAATTGCCTGTCCAGATGAAAATCTGGCTAAGTAAGTTCTGGTTCGACTATGGTCGAACATCGCTCGACTAACGTCGATCAGCCGATCGACAATCATCTTCCTGATAGCTCGACTATCTGCTTGATAGGTCGACTATCTGTTTTCCTTGATAGTTCGACTATCTGTTGATAGGTCGACTATCTGCTCTTCTTGATAGTTCAACTATCTGCTTGGATAGTTCAACTATCTGATAGTTCGACTATCTGTTTGATAGGTCGACTATCTGTTCTCTTTGATAGTTCGACTATCTACTTGGATAGTTCAACTATCTGATAGTTCGACTATCTGTTGATAGGTCGACTATCTGTCTTCTTTGATAGTTCGACTATCTGTTGATAGGTCGACTATCTGCCCTTCTTGATAGTTCAACTATCTGCTTGGATAGTTCGACTATCTGATAGTTCGACTATCTGTTGATAGGTAGACTATCTGTTTTCTTTGATAGTTCGACTATCTGTTTGATAGGTCGACTATCTATTTTGCTTGATAGCTCGACTATCTGTCCTGATAGATCGACTATCTGATAGCTCGACTATCTGTCCTGATAGTTCGACTATCTGCTGTGGTAGTTCGACTATCTTCTTTGATAGTTCAACTATCTGTATCGTTCGACTATCTGTCTGATAGGTCTACGATCTCTATGCTTCGGTCGACGATCTCCGAGGGTCGTTCGACGTTTTGCTGTATGTCTTGAGTAATTTTGTCATCTTCTATGATGTGATTTATTTTTGGCATATTTTATAAAAGATTGTTTGAATAAATTTATGATATTATTTCCATGCAATATCTGCTCCATTCCTTATGCATGAGCTAATCTTTTTCTGACAAAGTTGTTTGTCTTATTAGTTGAGATATGATTTCTATTTTATCTGACAGGCTGTACTTTATAGCCGTTAGACTCAAAAAGTCTTCTTTGGCCGTAAAGAGTCTCTTCTGATGTGACTTTCTCTAGTATTATTTTATCAGAGTTACTTACAGCTTCTTAGAAAGCTTTATCCTTTTATAGGATATCTGTCTGCAGTTTTTGTTTTGCTTTATGCTATTTGCAGCCCAGCTTGCAGATTTCAGTAGAAGACAAGATTCAAACTCAAATTAGAGTCGTTGCTACTGCTGCTATATAAAGAATTCTTTGGAGAAAGAAATAAACTAGTTCATATATACAAAAAGCTAACAGCAGCATTCAAGCTTACAACTTACAGTTTACAACTGCTCTCAGCTCGTTCACATTCAACTGAGAATAAGTTTTAGCTCTTCACTCTTCTTCAACCTGAGTTCTCCTGCCTCCAGGAAGATCTTCACTCAGAGCTTTTTGAAGAAGAAGAAGAAGATAGCTGCCTGAAGAAGAATTTTCAATTCATATTTATTATCTTCTTGTATCTTTTTCCCTCAGATTTTCTGAAGTGTTTTCTGCACTAAAGCAAGACTTCACCTAGACATTCTTTTAGCCAGGGGGAGCCTTGACTCTTTCGAGCTTTTTAGCTCAGTGCAAGTTCTTGAGCTTCTCTAATTCTATTTAAAATAGAGAAGACATTTTAACCTCCTTTCCCCCTCCTATAAAGGGTTATTACTCCCTTCAAAAGTATACCTTGGTGGCAGGGCACCTGATCAAAAACCTGTGTTTGTTTTTAGACACCTGATCAAATGTCTAAAGGGTTTCTGGATCTACCTGAAGCAGATCTTGTTGGTGGCAGGGCACCTGATCAAAAACTTGAGTGGATTCCTACCTTGTTGGTAGAAGAGTGGACGTACCCAAGTTGTTTGGGGAACCACTATAAATTCCCTTGTGTCATCTGGTTGTTTGATTCATTACTTGTGTTGTTGGCTGTGATTAGTCTTAACTAGGTTGCTAGTTGCTGTTTAGGATTCCAAGCCTTAACTGTAATTACAGTTGGCTGCCTTTTGTGCACAACACTTGTGTTAGGCTTTAGGGTTCCTTCTCAAATATCTATAACTTTCATTCCGCAATTAACTCCAAGGGAGTTGAGTAGACAGTCAACTTTGCTAGTGCAATTTTTGATTACTCTATTCACCCCCCCCCTCTAGAGTAGTATCTATCCCTTTTCTTTCATCAGGTATGAATATAAAAATTACTTTCTACTCGCATTTAAACTCAGAGCATTCTAGCGGAAGATTTTAACTTGCAAGAACTCATCATATTGAATATCCACTAAATATATAAACAACACATATATATATATATATCACCAGCAATGTATACAAACACAAACACTCAAGGCCTTAAGGCTTTACATGTTTCTCTTTACAGGTGTGGTTTCATACATCGGCACGCAGGATGTCCACACATGAAAATATAATTTTTCGAATGACCTTCAAGGGTCTATAAGTAGCATGGGCTTCAACCCGCTCAATCCAATTCAGCACGTCAGCACCTGCATATGGACATCCACCCCAAGGGTGATAAACAAAGCAACAGTCAGCATTCAGCTGACCAATTATAACGACCCTACTCCTTACCCGGGGCAGTGGTTCCTTCCCTACATGCATCGCAATCACAACATATATATTTATATATCACAATAAGTTCTCTCACGGACAACATGATCACAAACGCCGGCCTCAGTGTCAGACGCTCGTTGCACTCAGGGAACGCTTATAGTGTACCGAATTATCATTGGTACCACCACTAATTAGAGGTTCTTAACTTGTTGGCTTTGGGGTATTTGTCTACTACAACACGCATGCTGGAGACCCCCTTGCCCATCTAAATCAGAGGTGTTAACCTCACGGCAATAATTGAGCATTCTAGATCAACCCACCACAGTAGTGTAACAACCCGGGATTTTTCCTGCATTCCCCCATTACATTACCACCAATCAATCTCTCGCAATGCAGGTACAAGTCAGCACTTTCCCATTGCTCAACTCGTCAATAGCGCACATCTTGATGCAGGTCAGCTTTCCCTTTCCTGTTTAGCACACGACTCACTTAGAGCATACAGCTCATGCATAGCACATGACACAAGGAGCTCACACAGAGCTTCCTGGGTATTTTGGAAGTACTCATAATTCACAGGCACCCTCATAAACTCTGTAAACTACACGTTTTATACACGGAGTCTTCTCCGGTTCGCAATATAAACATCACCAATCTAGACCAACTGTCTTGATGGGCTTCACACTGCATGCCTATTCCGTACTACACATTTCCGGATCTAGATGCAGACTCAACTGGGGATATCAACTATCAACCCACTAGAATCACTTACGCTTTCCACCTTTTGGTGGAGGATTCAATGCACATGCATAAAGGAGGACTTCACTTGTCCAAGAAGGAGATCGTTATCCTTAGCCTCACAGACCACTCAATGCCAAGTCAACTTTACTCAACGCCGCGTTGAGTGCACTCAACGCACTCAACGCTTTTGCCTTAGCCTCACAGACCACTCAGTGCAAATGCTTCACTCAACGCCAAGGCTTCACTCAATACCGCGTTGAGTACACTCAATGCTTAACAGTTAACTCAATGCTATTGACTTCATTCAATGCCGCGTTGAGTGCATTCAGCACACTTAATGCTTTTGAATTGGACTCGAAGCTACTCAATGCCAAGGATTCACTCAATGTTGTATCACTCAACGCCGCATTGAGTGCATTCAGCGCACTCAACGTTTTTGCCTTAGCCACACAGACCACTCAATGCACAATGAACTTCACTCAATGCCACATTGAGTGCATTCAGTGCACTCTCTGCTTTTGACATAGCGTCAAATTTAATTTTCGGCGATTTTGATTGTCAAAATCGACTTATTTACTAAACTAATCAGCCATATAAGATGACATTATCCTAAGATAATCTTCAAACCCGATGAAACCCCTCACTGCCATACACGACAAACTAAAATAAAGCTTACTAACCTATACTTGACGGATATATACACCACTGGAACAAGGACCTACCCTATGCAGTAGGTAGAACCTGGCCGAACCCTACACTATTTCTTAATTCTAAGAAGGAAAAAGGGGCAATAACAATGAATATAAGGAAGGAAAGCTTGGCAAGGGGAAGAAATCACCACTTGCCTCGACCTTGCCGGAATCCGGCTGCACCACCACTCCTCCTCACAGACATGACCTTAAAAACACTTAAGCAGTAAAACCTGAATCTTTTTGTGAGGAGAGAAGATAAAAACACATACCTTAATCTCTAAAAATCCAAGAAACGGGAAAAACTCACCGTAGAAATGTAGATCTTAGAGAGAGCAATACAGATCTACTCTCTGATGACGATTTTGTTCCCCGAAGCTCCTACAATCAACGGCTGAAGGCCTCGCAAGGTTGCCACTCTCGTCTTCCGTAAAAAAATTTAGACGGTTTGGGGAAGAAGATAATGAATAGGGTTTCCGTCTTATCACAAGGCTATTTATATGGAATAAATAATATAATATAATAATATCTTATTATTATAATCAAAATCTGACAAACCAAACTTGGGTAAACACTCCCCAAAGTCAAAATACCAAATATCCCAAAAACACTCTGCTGTGTTCCAAAACGAATCTCGGCTTGCAAGGGAAAATAAAAACACGAGAAAATTGCCAAGCTAATTCTCCCTAACCAAAACATTGGATACCAACGAGCAAAAGTCACGCTCAGACAACGGTACCCACCAACTATGCGCCAACGTAACACCCTGACGTCAAAATACGTCACTAAAGGGGTTTTAAATAAACCTTAAAAAGAAGGGGCGTTACAGCCACCATTCCTAAACGAAATTTTCATCCCAAAACTTTACGCACAAAAGATTCCACTATAGAAGGAAAATAATTCAAGAATAGGAATACATACCGAAATAAGCTAGGAGAACAGATGAGGATGAGCCTCCCTCATAGATGACTCCAACTCCAAAGTCGCAATTTCCACATCCTGGTTCCGCCACAAAACTTTAACCATTAGTATGGTCTTTCTCTGCAACACTCGATCTTGAGTATCTAGAATGTGAACAGGCATCTCAACATTAGATAGGTTGGGCTCAAACTGGGGCACAGGGTCAAGAACCTGCCGGTCGCTAAGCACAGATTTCCGTAATTGGCTTACGTGAAAAACATCGTGAACACCAGGAAAACTTGCGGACCAATCCATCTTATAAGCAGACATTCCAATACGCTCAACAATCTTAAAGGGTCCCACATACCTAGGATCCAACTTATGGTTCTTACCAAACCTCTTGACACCAGACATCAGGGAAAATTTAAGAAAAACCATGTCCCTGACAACAAATTCCAAATCAGTTCTTCGTCAGTTAGCGTTCTTCTCATAACGCTCCTGAGCTATACGAAGCTTCTCTTAAATATGCTTCACAGATATATCCATTTCTTCCAAGGCTTCCGGACCCAATAACAGTCTTTCACCAACCTCAGCCTAAAATAAGGGAGTTCTGCAATGTCTCCCATATAAGGCCTCAAACTAGGCCATCTACAAGCTCTCTTGATAACTATTTTTATAAGCAAATTCCATAAGCCTCAAATGCTCGTCCCACACTCCTCCATGGTCCAAGATGTAACATCTTATTATGTCTTCCAAAATCTGATTAACTTTTTCTATTTGTCCATCTGTCTGCGGATGATAAGCGGTGGAATACCTCAGATCGTTACCCAATCCTTCCTGTATGCTTTTCCAAAAATGAGACATAAACCTGGAGTCTCGATCCGACACAATAATAACAGGTACTCCATATAGCCCGATAACCTCATACAAGTATAACTCTACTATCTTCTTCATGGAGTAATCGATCTTGAATGACACAAAGTGAGCACACTTTGTCAGTCTATCAACTATAACCCACATAGAATCATGCCCTCGGGGAGATCTCGGCAACCCAGTCACTAAAAATGTGAGATAAAATTCATCTCTAGTGGCAACACATCTGGAAGAATCAGAGGAGCAAGAGGAACAAGAATGACCTGACCCACAACAGGGTATTGCACTCTAATCGGCTGCCCGGAAACAACAGACAACAAAGCCTGGATCTGTGACTGTATCTCCATCATTTGCCTAGACAGAGCCTCATTGCTCTATTGCAGTCCTTCGATCACTGGCTCACTCCGCACCCTAGATGACTCGCCCTCAGATAGGGGAGTCGACCTTGTCGCAGGACGCTTCGACGACATTCTAAAAATACAACAAACAACTAATCAAAACTTATCTTACCGCTACAACTACACAACTTAGTTCAGACAATACATGTACAAATACATTCTTCTGGATTTTATCAATGATGTCATGCCCAAACTTAGGATGATATACCGTCATCCCACTGACTAATGTGCAAAGACTATGATGCATGAATTCTTATTCCTTTTAACTTAAAACTATGTGTGTACATATGTCATCATGTAAATCTTTATCTTGGCACGCGTGCTAATGCAATGCTATGTCATGCATATTGTGTTATGCAATCTAATAAAGTCCTTAGTGCATGTTATGAGCGGCATACACATGAAATATTATGCATCCTATATAACATAATATCGCATGCAACGAAAAGTAAAATCTAATGTGCATTCATGTGATGATTGTTATACATCATATACTACATAACAGTCACATATTGCTTCCTATGAGGATCCATATACAAACACTTATTATACATCTCATACGACATAATATGCCCCGTATACTTCTTGTCATGCTTTTGAGTGTAGTGTACATGCTTCAGCCATGATGTACTGATGACATATTGGTGGGTATATGCAATGGAACAAGACAACTAAAATTAACTTGGGTTGGTTGCTCGACCAATGGTCAAACAACCCATCCCTTTGATACCAACTGTCACAACCTGCATTTTCTCCGAATTTAAATTTATATGAGAGTAAGAGAAAATACACACTGTGATTCCATGCCGTGCAGGGATAACTACAAACATTCAGTAAAACTCCAATCCCAACACAGTTTATGAAAATACCAAGTTATGATGTGAGAAAAACATGTTTCAAGTTAAGTTTTGATGTCTGTATCCCTTGGCTCAGTTGATCAACTAGCCCACGATTGAAAATATAATTATATGTTGTGGAATTAGTTTGTTTACAATGGTTAACATCCTTCATGAGCACAAACATCCCCGTAGGACAACTCATGTTATGCATGACTCTATATTTAGTATAAGTATAAAAAAATTAGTTAGTACGCTCAATAAGATATAGTGACTTTTGCTTCAAAAGATGTCATACAAGAGGTAATAGAGATAATCCTTTTATACTTTAAAATATCTAACATGCTACCAAGCATAAAACCCTCCCAAAGAGTTAGTAAATCCAAACCATCATAGGAAAAAGCTTAGCAGTTAGCAAGTACTTAACATTAAAAAAATCCAGTGGGCATCAATAACCTGACACGAACCCACTAAAAGGTATGTATGTCTGAACTAAAAGAAAACAAACAACAACTACCTTACAGTCGGTGAGAAAATGACAACTGCAGAGTTCCAGCCAAAACAAGCCCTAGCCACTCAACCAGCTACTTCTCCAAACATGAGGCATTCAAAAAAAAACACCTCAGCAAAAATGAAAATACAAGTGGAGATCAAAGATCAAAAGGTTAGCAATAAACCAAAAATGAATAAAGGGTTATAAACCCAAACATAAGGAAACTGACAAATCTTAGCAATTAATCATATGAAAATGGTAAAAGATTTACTTATTGAGTTCAAAAGTAAGAAAGTTGCACCAAGTGCGAAATGAAGGCATGCTTCGAGAATATCTACAAAAGTAAGAAGCATAACATATCTCTATACAATACGAGGAAAGAGACTTAATAACTCTACTCATATCAATCATTCACACTTGTAAGAAATGGTCCTGAGTTGCTGGCCACTTTGTCAACCCCGAACTTATAGATCCAACAAATTCCAAGAATGTACTGTGGTGGTGGCAACATTGTCCAACACAAATCGACAGACAAATTGTCTCAACAAGATAATAGGGCGGTGTCAACATTATCTAACTCAACCCAACAATCCAAATATATATAAACAAGGTGTTGTGGTGGTGGCAACATTGTACAACTCAACACACAGACCAAAAACTCGCCCAGAAGTGTAATGATTCACAATTTAGTACTAGGTTGGCGATCCTTTCTCCACTATAAACCAAGGGCCACACATAACATCCATAAACACCTATAACCTCAACCAGGACACAGAAACTCTCCTCGATATATAGGAAGAAAATTCCCAAGTGTTAGCCATTCTAAGTCTTACATGCCGAATTCAACTTAATCCGACGAAAATTTTTAAGTCCACACTGATATGTCGAGTATACTCGACAAATCAGTAGACACACGATGAATTCCACTTAACAACAATCATCAACTTGATACACGACAAATCGGCGACAAAAATTCCAACTCATGGGAAAAGCGCCGCGTTGAGTGCATTCAGCGCACTCAACGCCAAATAGTTTTACTCACTGCATTACCTTCACTCGGCGCTGCGTTGAGTCTACATGATGCTTTTGACTATGTCTTACAGACAACTAAACGCCAAGGCTTCACTTAATGCCGCGTTGAGTGCATTCAGCGCACTCAATGTTGTGTTGAGTGCATTCAGCGCACTCAATGCTTTTGCCTTAGCCTTACAAACCACTAAATGCCAAGTGAACTTCACTCAACGACGTGTTGAGTGCATTCAACTCACTTAACGCTTTTGCCTTTGCCTTACATACCACTTATTGCTAAGAATTCACTAAACGCCAAGGCTTCACTCAACGCCAAGGATTCACTCAACGCCGCGTTGAGTACACTCAATGCGTAATAGTTAACTCAATGCTATGGACTTCACTCAACGTCGTGTTGACTGCATTCAGCGCACTCAACGCTTTTGAATTAGACTCAAAGCTACTCAATGCAAAGGATTCAGTCAATGTTGTATCACTCAATGTCGTGTTGAGTGCATTCAGCGCACTCAATTATTTTGCCTTAGCCTCACAGACCACTCAATGCCAAGTGAACTTTACTCAACGCCGCGTTGAGTGCATTCAGCGCACTCAACCCTTTGAACTTTGCCTTAAATTTAATTTTCGGCAATTTTGACATTTTTCAAAATTGACTAATTTACTAAACAAATCAGCCATATAAGACGACAATATCCTAAGATAATCTTCAAACCCGATGAATCCCCTTACTACCATACACGACAAACAAAACTAGGGCTTACTAACCTATACTCGAAGGATATACACACCTCCGGAACAAGGATCTGCCCTATGCAGCAGGTAGAACCTGGCTGAACCCTACCCTATTCCTAAATTCTAAGAAGGAAAAAGGGGCAATAACAGTAAATATACGGAAGGAAAGCTTAGCAAGGCGAATAAATCACCACTTGCCTCGATCTTGCTGAAATTCGGCAGCACCACCACTCCTCCTTATGGATTTGGCCGCAAAAACACCTAAGCAGTAAAACCTAAAACTTTTCGAGAGGAGATAAGGTCAAAACCGCATACCTTAATATATAAAAATCCAAGAAACGGGAAAACTCACCATAGAAAAATTGAACTTGGAGAGAGCTAACCAGATCTACTCTCCGATGACGATTTCATGCATCAGAACTCCTATAATAAACGGCTGAAGGCCTCGCAAGGTCGCCGCTCTCGTATTCTGCAAAAGCAGTCAGAAGGTTTGGGGAAGAAGATAATATATAGGGTTTCAGTCTTATCATAAGGCTATTTATATGGATTAAACAATATAATATAATAAAATATCATTATTATAATTAAAATGTCCAAATAACAAAAACTCGCACTAACTCGAATTTTTACAAAAATCGCACTGTAGCTAAATATCGACACTATGAATCAAACGGCGAAGTAGAAATCGAAATCCGATAAACCAAACTCGGGTAAACACTCCCCGAAGTCAAAATACCAAATAACCCAATAACGCACTGTCGTATTCCAAAAGGAACCCCGGCTCACAAGGGAAAATCAAAACACAGGAGAAATTAGCCAAGCCAATTCTCCCTAACCAAAACCTTAGATACCAATTAGCAATAGTCACGCTTAGACAATGGTACCCACCAACTATGCATCAACGTAACGCCCTGACATTAAAATATGTCACTAAAGGTGTTTTAAATAAACCTTGAAAAATTAGGGGTGTTACATCATTAGTTGTACCTCATCTGGTGCTAACTTTGTCACCTGGCTCTCCAATGATTAGATCAATGTAGTGATCTCTTAAGTGTATGAACACTAGTTTTCTTCCTCTTCCACCAGCAGGTTTTGCAACATCTTGAGCATTCCCTAGGGTTGGTTCATCTAGTTGTTCTCCATCCACCATACCTAGATTGAGGACCTTGACTGAGCTCGAAGCATCTTCCTTGACTGCTTCATCCAAACTTAGTTTCGTGAACCTGGTACATACATCTACACCAATAACACTAGATGAGCTGCTTTGGAGCATGCTTATCTCATCAAATACAATATTAATAGTCTCTTCTACAACAAGGGTTTTCATGTTAAAAATCTTTATCCCTTACTATGGCTACTATAACCTACAAAAATACCTTCAAAATATTTTTCAATAAATTTTTTATGGTAATACTTCCTATTATTAAGTTCGATGCATTTACTTCCAAAGATTTTAAAGTAGGATACAGTCGGTTTTCTGCCCTTCAGTGGTTCATAGGGAGTTATACGGTGGTTCTTGTTGATTAGAGCTCTGGTTTGCATATAGTAAGCAGAGTGACTGTTTCAGCCAGAAGTACTATTGTAGTGAAGCTTCATTAAACATAGTTGTACATGCTTCAATGAGGGTTTTATTCCTTCTCTCACTAACTCCATTTTGTTGTGAAGTACGCGGGGAGTAAAACTCATGAAAGATACTTTGGTTTTCACAGAATTTTGCCATGCCACCAGACTCAAATTATGTTCTGTGGTCACTTTTGATTTTGACCACAAAGCAGTTCAATTCGTTCTGAATTTGTCGGACAAAATTAGTGAAAGAATCAAAGGCGTCTGACTTGTGTTTCAAAAAGAACACCCAAGTAAAGCAAGAGTAGTCATCAATAATTAACAACGTATATACTTTACCTCCTAAACTATGAATTAGCATGGGGTCGAATAAGTCCCTATGAAGTAAATACAAACTTCTCGAAGAATCTTTTTTAGCAATACCCTTGAAGGTAGCCCTTGTCTGCTTACCCATTTGGCATGAGTGACATGGACTCTCTTTAAGGCATTTAATGTCGGGGGCATCATGCACTAAGTTGTGAGAAAATAATATATTTATTGTTTTGAAATTAATATGTGCTAATCTCTGATGCCATTGGTCACAAAGAGACCCACTACTTTTAGCAAAAAAGCACACTAGTGTAGAATTATCTAAACAATTTAAACAAAATATATTTCTACTCCGAGTGCCTGTTAAGATCGTCTCGAAATTAGCAGATGACTTTATCAGAAACTTGTCCTTGTAGAACTCAACAATATAGCCTTTGTCACATAGTTGACTTATGCTTATAAGATTATCCTGAAAATCCTTCAACATAAACCATGTTTGTGAAAGAAACTATGTCGTTGGAAATCTTATCGTAGCCTTTAGTAGTTCCCCTATCTGACCCTCCAAAGATGACTTTTGGTCCGTCTTTGACTGGGGTATAATCAAGCAATAGACTTTTTGTCCCGGTCAAATCCCGAGAACATCCATTGTCCAAATACCATATTGTAGTTTTGTTGTGCTTTGGATATACCTGCAATCATAAATCATTTTTCCTTAGGAACCCAAACATATTTGGGTCCTTGGTTCCTTGTCAGCTTACCACCACTAGGAACATTAACTTAGCGAGTGGTCGGTCTCGCACAGTTAACTCGTGGAGTTTCAAAATTTGTAGGGTTAAACCAACAATCTGCGCCAAAATGACCAATTTTGCCGCAGCACCAACAGTCAAACCTGGTGTACCTTCTCTTGTACCCCTGCTTTACCCTTTAAATATGAGGTCTAGCAGGGGCATCATACTTGGAGATGGAAGCTTCCTAATTACAATAGACAAAGGGCTTCTCCATCTCCTTTACCTTAGGTACAAAATTCTTGCCTTTTGGTGCCTTCTTATCGTTATGTACATCAACATATGGTCCATAATTCTGAAGTTGAATCTCTTTATATGGTGCTTTGAAAATACTGGCACCATAGTCTCGAGGATGGGTCCATCCCTGGTATCGCTTCTTGGGCTCTACATAAGTAGGCCTAGCAAGATGATCGCAGGATGACTTAAGGTCAAAATTGTTTGTCGGGAAGATTACCTTCTTAAATGAGGGTTGACCTAGTGATCCCTTCCTCTTTTCTTTGGCACTGGCTTTCATGGCAGCCTTACCTTTAACAGCTATGTGTTCAAGACCACTACCCTTATTCGGAGCTGAAAACACATCGATGAGGGGAAGAATAGTCTTCATCTTGGAGTAACTTTCCTCAAGTTTTCTCTCCACAAAGAGCTTTTCCTCTAGATCATCAAGGTATTTATCCTTCAGACTCAATGTTTCAGCAGAGCATTTGAGTTCCTCTTTCAAGGAGTGGACTTCCTCTCTGAGAGGAAGTAATTTTGCAATTTCATCCTCTTTCAGAATGTTTTCCACTGCCTTGAGGGAGGCAATCTCTTTCAACTGCATTTTGACTATCTTGCGGCATTTGTCAAACGCATTCAAAAGGTTCTCATACTGAACAATTAATTCAGAATCCTCTTCCTCTTAAGAATTTCCTTCAAGACCATTATTTGATGTTTCTGATTCTGAGAGTATCATGTGTGAGTTTACCTTCCCGTGATACTTTGAGTCGCCAACTACCACTTCTGATCGAGCCATAAGCCTGAAGTAAGCTTCCTCATTCTCTAAACTTGACTCACTCGAGTCACTGTTGCTCATAGTCTTGGACTTCTTGGTGACGTAGCTCTTTTCTTCTTTCCTCTTGCCCTTGAAGGATCTCTTCTACTCTCTCTTGGATCCTTCCTTCTTATTATAGGGACACTCCAAAATCATGTGACTTGGCTTATTATAATAGTAACAAAGAACGTCAGAGGAAAACTATGTACTTGGTTTAGATTTTTACCTGTCCTCCTTGATGTAGATTTTCTTGGAGTGATCACCTTCATGATGTGATCTTCTGAAGTCAGTGGAGGATGACTGATTCTTCATTTGTCTCCTCTTGTTGAGCAGTTTCTTGAATTGCTTAGAGATGAGGGAGAACTCCCCATTAGATATCTTGGAGCCTGATGTGTTTGGATTAGAGTCTTCTGGGGTGTCTGGAGCACATGTCATTATTGGTGAAACGGCTTTAGACTTCCTCGAACCTCCAGCCTTCAAGAAAACTGACTTCTCTCTACTTGAAGTCCTGCTGCTTTGCTCCTCCTTCTTTCTGGTATTCATTTGAAGCTCGTACGAGAGCAGCTTTCCAAACAAGTTATGAGGGTCAATCTCAGGCCGCTTCCCAAACTCCCTAATGGCTACCACTTTAGTATCCTAGTCCATTGATAAGGATCGAAGGAATTTGTCGTTCAATTCACCATTAGTGAAGGTGCGGCCGTAGTTTCTGAGACCGTTGACAATCTTGAAGAATTTGTCGAAGCTATCTGCAATGGTGTCATTTGGTCCCTACTTGAACGCTTCGTACTCTTAATTCAGAAACAATCTGCTATCATCTCTAACTTCTTCAGTTCCTTCCATCAGAACTACAAGGCAGTCCCACATATCCTTGGCAGATTTGTAGTGGAATAAATTTTGTTACATTGAATCGTCCACTGCACTGGCTATAATGTTCTTTGCCCTTTTGTCCAAGGAGACTAGGTCAATTTCATCTTTAGTGAGATCTATAATCTTCTTGGGGATCATTATATCTGGGTTCAGAGCTGAGGCTTGTGTAGGTATATGCGGTCCTTCTTCCACAATCTGAAAAATTCTTGGATCTACTGCTTTCATGAAGAACCTGACTTGTTCATTCCACATGGGAAAGTTCTCTTTAGTTCATACTGGTAACTTCATCGAAGACATATTCTTGCTTGTCTATTGCTACTAAGTGTAATATCTTGACACTAGATCTGGGATCTTGTTCACGGTATTAACCTTATATCGAACAAAATGCTCCTCTAATACCAATTGAGAGTATCTAGCGTTTACCAAAATCACCTAGAGGGGTGTGAATAGGTGATGTCTGTGTATTTTCGTGGAATAAAACTACCTTAAAAATTAAGCACACAAACACTGAGATTTATAATGGTTCCCCGAGTTGGGTAGGTCCACTTTCCTGCCTCCCATATCTACCATGAGGGGCTTGATTCGGCTACTTGACCAAACTAAAATTTCTAAAAATCTTACACCTCAGAGCCACAACTCCTACAACTCGGAGATGGCGCTCCTACAACTTGGAGAATAACCTCTCCTATAACTCGATACATAAACTGATATACGACTCGATCCACAAATGGATCTATAACTCAATACATAACCAGATCTAAAGCTCGGAGAAAAATCCCCTACAAATAAAAAGAAATATTACAATATAATAAAGATTATAAGTCTTCACTCTGACTTCTTCGATTATGCAGATCTTGAAATTTTGGAGAACTTGGAAAATAAAAAATCTTTGAAGAACTTGAATCTTTAATCTTTAATCGGCTGGATCTAGAGGAATATATATCTTCAGAGAGTAGCAATCCAGTCGTACGGGTCGATGAATTTTAATCATGCAAAGTTCGATGTGGTCGGCCGATCAGAATTCGCGTATTGCACAGGAGGTCGACGGATCGTTCTTTTTGGAAAGATTCTCGATTTGAAAAATGAAGAGTAATTATCACGATAAGGAATATTAGGAAGATTAGTAATACACCCTAAATATTTATAGACATCTTCATGGTAACGGATATAAAAAAGTTTCCAAAAAAAACTTCCGCAAATTGCCGTACCCCGGGACTGAAAACAAATTGTCAGAAAAATGACCTAAGTCATATTCGCCGAGTATCATTGAGTATTGCTAGTATACTGGTCAAATAGTCATTGATATACGATGAATTTGACTTAGAGTAATTCAGCTCAAGCTAGCTAGCCACTCAATGCCAAGGTTGGAATCATAATCGACGAATTCGTCGAGTTTCAGCTAGTATACTCGATGAACTCAGCAAGTATAGGCTAGCAGACTCAATGTTATCAATGTTGTCGACTCACTCAACGCCATCCATTCACACGACGCTTTCGACACGATGCACTCGATGCCAAGATGCACTCGACGCACTCGATGCCAAGAAGCACTCGATGCTCTCGATGAATTTGCCTTAAGAAAAATCAGAGAAGTAGCGTCGAGATGATTCGATGAATTCGGCGTGTATTGTGATGTATATTCGATGAATTCGCCGAGTAGATTCGACGGGATCGTCGAAATGGACTGAGTAGATTCATTGAGTAGCATCGACAAATTTGTCGAGTGGATTTGATAGAATCGTCGAAATGGACTTAGCAAATTCGTCAAGTAGCCTGGACGAATTTGTTGAGTAGATTCAACGGGTTCGTTGAGATAGATTAAATAGATTCGATGAGTAGTTAGTGGACTTGTCGAATGGACTTACTGACTTCATCGAGAGTTGTCGACAATTCGTCGAGAGTTCTAGACAATTCATCGAGTACACCCGATGAATGGACTTGGAGTTTTTCCGTACTGACTTGTTGCTTTTGGCTTGGAAGGAAAGTGCAGACTGTAATACCTTAGGAATTGTTCATACGACGCATAAAATGATCCACTCCTCTCTTAATGTTTAATTTATGATATAAAAGGAGGCGGTCCAATAAAGGGGGTGACACGTGGCATGTGAACCATCAACCCCAGATCTAATTAGTCATTCTTTAAAATCAAAATTTTATTCATCTCCTTCACCGAGCCGACTCCCACCCTAGAAGAATGAAGGACCGAACTGTACTGTCAGAAGACGAACACTGATATGCCACCGATGAGAAGGACTCGGCCCATAGCAGAAAACTAAGTGAGCTTCCTACCCTCTCCCTTGGTGATAGATCTTTAGATCGAAAATGTACGAGATACATTGGCTCAAGAGAGCTTGGTTTGATAGTTTGTTGTAGTTTTCCTTAGAAGCGACAATGCTAGAACTTTCGCTCTAGGGCGTCGATCACCGTGAGAATGTATTCAATCATTTCCTCTCATAATTATGAAGATGGTGTACTTGATTTCGTGAATATTGGTGGTCTAATAAGGGAGAAAGTGACGAGAGAAGATTGTCATGGCTTGTGCGATAGATGGAGGAAGGAGATGAACCGATGATGTTCGACCATCTTTACAATGCGTGCGAAAAGTGCTGAATAGAAATCTATTCTCTGTACGCAGTAGACTTAAAGCCCAATTTTAGATATGATGCGGTCGATTCAGGTCTTGGGCTCAACATAAATAATGTATCCCTCAGAAAGACCTTTCCAATGGATAGTTTAACTTTTTCTGGGGAGTTCTGTAGCTCCATAAAAGTACAACCGAAGTTGCTGGGTTGAAATGATGTTTATACAGGATGAGTTTTGTCCAAGTGTACACTGCCAGACTGATACCCGATTTCAGGCATGGTGCATTTAGATTTGGACCCCAGGATCAACATTAAAGTTGTAGCCCTTTAAAATACCTTTCCGATTTTGGGTTGTACTTAATTTTTGGTGGACTGTAGCTTCCCAAAATCCATTTTTAGTAAATTGTGATGCACAAGAGTGATGTGTTGATGTTTTGTTTGATTCTCTTATATTATTGACTAAAAGCTTATGAGATTTAGTGATTATATATGGGTTGATATTAAAGATCACACCTCTCCTGGTTAATAGTTTTGGAAGAGTATTTGCTGTGATTTTTATAAATTGTATTCTCTAAACCTCTTGTCACATAAGCAGATATAACTGAAGATAAAAACATGTGATTTAGTGGGAACGATCACTCATTTATTTAAAAGAGGTATGTTGAATATCAGAAAAGGGTATGAAGAGAGACAACCCTTGATTCACTAACACTTGTGGTCATTGACCTCTAGTATTGAGGATACAATATTGTTCACCAGTAATCCTTAGGATCACTTAGAATGAAACACCATGGCATATGTCTTCCACTGCTTAGAGTTGTTCACTCCTTACGGGTGGTAGTGAGGGATTGTTATATTAATTAGGATTAGTTGGAAATCCTATGTTAAAGTGGAAAGAGGGCTCAGGGTTGAGCCTTTGCTTGCCTTAGGGTACGAGTAAGATGTAATATGAAGGGACTCAGTTGGAGCCCTTGGATGCTTGGGAGCATTGAAATGTGTATGGTTTGTATGTGGATGTCTGTTGATACACAGTATATGATCCTGTGTTGAGGATAAATATGGCAGGTCAACGGGCTTAATAAGGTTTTATGAGTTAATTTAAAATTAAAATTATTTTGGTGCAGGAAAAATTGTTTTGGAAGCTACTGCGGAGCGTTAGGTAACTAACATACGGCTGTAGGTCATAGACCTCGTTTTCTAGGCAAATTCCCCTTTGGAAATCTTCACACCCTTTAGTGAATAAAAGGTTAACAATCACAAATCCTTACGCATTAAACAGAAACAGAAAATAAACTTTATTAAGAATGAATCAACAATTAGTTTTTAAGAATTACTAAAGCTTCATCTCTGTGTCATCAGAGATCAGAGGTGGTGAATGAAGAAAGACTTTTTTGTTTTCTATACCGACCTACTCCACGGACCGGTTGGCTCTCTTCCTTTCCCTCCAAGAATGGTCTTCGAGATGGATCTTCACCTCCATGCAAGGAAGGGTCTTGGAGCCCTGCTAGATCACCCAATCAAGACGTCCCTTCCCCAGGATGATTTCTCACAGAATCCTACCCCAGATTTTTATGACCTTCCCTGGTCAATTTCCTTCACCACAATCAATACAAACAAGAGAAAAAGTATACAATAATATAAAAAGTTTAAATTTCAAATCTCGCTCAATACGACTCCTCCGTTGAGCGATCCGTGATCGGTGCTAGAAATCTTCGTGGGCTTAAAATTGATTAACTCATCATAGGCTTTGTATATGTAGGCTCGCCAGAGTTCTTAGTGTGTGAACGGGAGGGAGGAAGTCTTGTCTTCCTTTGACGGAGACGGCAGAACGGACCACAAGAGAGGCGGCCAAAACCTAGGAGTCGTAGAGCTCTGTTTCTTTTTGTCTTAGGTATCAACATAGAAAATGAGGTGCCTTTATATTCGACTTTATAAAATAGGTTACTGCCGACGGTAAGGCTAGCGCCCAGCGGTAGTTTCACGCGCTTGATGTTGATAGCTGTCCTCCAAATTTGGAAAAATATTCAAAATGAATATTTTCCTTTTTCCACAACTAGAACGACGAGGTAGGTAGGTAGCGCCCGACAGTAGTCCTGTCTCAACGCACTCGACGTCTCTAGCATTGAGTGAATTACTGCGGTGCGGTACTAAGCTAGCACCCGATGGTAGTTTTGTCTCGACGCTCTCGATGCCACTATCTCAATGCTCTCGATGCTATTAATACCTCTGACAATGGGCATTTAATGGATAGTACGGCGTGGTAGAATGCTATCTCGTGTGCGGTAGGTTCCTTAGAGCCTGGACTGTTTAATTCATTGAGCTAGCGCGGGCGATAGGACAAGCACAGAGCGGTAGCTTCCCGAGCGCTTTGTCTATTTAATTCAGGCTACTGCCTAACGTTAGCGACTACTGCTTGGCAGTAGGTTCCAGAGGAGTGATCCTTGAATTTCTTGGACCTGTAAACCTACACACTCTACCAAACACAAGATGTAATCAAATACAACCTGGGAGTTGATATTTTCAAACTAATGATATATGAATCGTTTCCTTCAACACTTACTTTCTAAAGATCCCTTCCATTCCTATTGAGTCGGTTAGGCTGGGCTCTTTGGTGTTTACTTCCCGAAGACCCCTTGTAGGCTATTATGATAGTTGGGTTGGGCTCTTGGTGCGCATATACCAAAGACCTTTCTGTTCCATATACAAAGGAGCTCCGGGTTGGAGAATGATAGCATTTAGGCGTACGGAGGCCTAGGCCTGGTAGTTTTCATACCAGCCTAGTACTAGAGATGCCCGCTCCACTATCCCCATTTGGCCACAATGGGTGATGTCGGAGAGGGTCGCTACCTCTCAAAAAGTGGGAACTAAGTTCTATGTCAACATAGCAAATGTGTGTGTATGTAAGCATGGTGGAGTCATCATATTGCATTCATTTCATTGCAGTGCATCGTACCACATAAGATCCTTCTCATATAAAATTATATGTGCACTTTTATATGATGAGTTACTTTGATGTACCCGACCCATAATTTATAAATTTATATGGGCACTTTTATAAGTTAATTTAAATTTTATACTAATTATTTGATATACTATTAGAATAGATGTGCCATTGCAATAGAACCCGTTCTCCAATTAGCTGAATATATTCTGAGATCTTCCTCCACCCACTTATCACGGGATAGAGTCTATTGTTCACAAGGAGGAGTGGTTGGATTCTGTGCAGAATTTGATGGGCAGAATCCGATGTCCAGCTAGAATGGCAGTAACTTTAGCAATATCTATGCTGGAATCGCATGCCAAGAGGTGGTGGAAGTTTCTTATGGCTCCACTTTCTAGGGATTCATTTACATTGACATCAGTTTGAATGAGTTCTTCGATGCTTTCCTAGAGCATTTTGTTCCCTCTACTTCTTTCGTTTAACTCGAGGAAAGGTTCCTGAAGCTGAAATAGGGATCTAAAGTATTTGTGGAGTACCAATGGGAGTTTCAGCATCTTGCCAGGTTTACTAACTCATATGATTTGGATGATCGCGATTATGCGAAGCGATTCTACAAAGGTTTGCGAGATCCCTTGAGGCAGAATCTTTTATTTATAGCTGATTCGAGTCTCACTCCGATTATAGACATAGAGAAAAGATTGGAGGCGGACCATCTTGGGGTCTAGGCTGGTTGTAAGAGACTAGCAAAAGGAGTAATGGAGGTAGGGTCTAGTAGGAGGAGGTAGCTTGCTAAAGGCAGAGGTAGAAACCAAGAAGGTGGCGGTGGAAGATTCCATCAGATTTTTAGGATAGAGTGTCTGGCCCTGTTGATGTTGAAAATGGTACCACCAGATAACGGTGTTCGAAATCTCACAGGGGAAAGAGGAGAAGGGAATAAAGGAGGCTGCTGGAAATGCCTCTGCATGCTCGAGAGTGGAGCATGTTCGGTCCAAGGGTTGCGGGGATAATGGAAGGTTGATGAGCAACTGTCGAGCAGCCGGTTACTATAACAGGTTTGGATTGGCAGTTGAGGCCGAGAGAAGGGTGAAGGAAAAGAAAGAGGGTCGCTTACAGTGGAAATAATAGACTTCACCCGTCGCGGCTTAAATGTCACTCCTACGACGTGTAATTCCCCGAAACTCAAAAGGGTGATGGGTGCCATTTTGAGCCAAATCTGGGTTTTGCTAGAGGTGACACGGCCTGTGACACGGGCGTGTCCAAGGGCATGTCGTGCTCGGGTTAGGCATTGGTCGCATGGTCGATGATTTTGGAGTCAACGATCATCGAGGGGTGTACATGGCCTGGGACACGGGCGTATCCCATGGCGTGTCAGTCACTCAAAGCCTTACACTCAACGATCGTTGAGTGAGGGGCACGCGGCCTGAGCCCAGGCGTGTTCGGGTCCGACACAGGCGTGTGCAATTCGACACGGGCGTGTCGAATGCCCTTGTCCTCCTTTGGTCATGCAGCGTTTTGTGCTAAGGCAGTTACACGTCCTGGGACACGGGCATGTCCCATGGCGTGTCTAGCACACGACATGTGGCACGGGCGTGTTACATGGCTGTGTTGTGCTCGGGTTGTTTTGGACCTGTGTCATTAGGGGAGCACACCAAGCGACACAGGCATATACTGGCTGACGCGGACGTGTCAAGCCTGATACGGGTGTGTCGGGTGCCCGTATTCTTTTTGGGATGCGTCGGTTTCGACGGCGAATGGGTGACACGTCCATGAACACGACCGTGTTGCAACCCGTATTCGGCCCAGGAATTATAATTTTGGGCTGAATTGTGGCCGTCCGTTTACTCATTTTGGGATCCAATGGTTGGGGGCTGTTCTTGTTGAGATATACACGGGAATAGGGCTTGAAAACCCTCATTCCATTTTGGTTCTCTCTTTCTAAAAGCTAGAGAGAAGGGAGAGCAAGGAGGAATAAGGAGAGCTAGATCTGGTCACTAGCGGAGCTTCGGAGCTCCAAATTGCGAGCCAACTTTGGATCCACGGAGGCAGGGAGATTGGGGTTCTTTCCATCCGCATAGATTTCCATGGCGCAAAGGAGAAATGCTAGGGAAACGATTCTCATCCTAGGACATGTGAAGTCCTCTTTTCCTTTGCATAGGAAGCCCTCTCACGCGAGTGTGCGATGAGTTGAGGAGTTCCTTGGGGTAGATATGTAAAGTCACCCTTGTGTAGAGTCCGTATGCGAGAACGGACATAGGCATGATGTGTGAAGCCTATCCGGACAAGTTGGTCTGGATCGGTGATGTTGCATTGCATAATTACCGGAGAATACTTCATGTGAATGGTTATTTTTCTGGTTTTCTACGAGGTAGATTGCAACAAGGAGCCTTGGGGACTAACTCCAAGGTGCACCCGGAAAACTGGGCAAATACGGGATGTTGCCAACTTGGTGGCCGGGGAGCCATCTTGAACATAACCAGGTTATCTGATGGAAACGGGACTCGGGGAGTCTTGACCTGCGCATATGGCTTAAATTGACGTTGCGGTATGAGCACGGGTCAGGCGGAACCGAACCCAATCTATGCCGTTCGGTGGAACCATTGGCATAGATGAGGGTCTTCGGCGATCTATGGCTTAAATTGACGTGACCAATGCCAGGAAGACAAAATGCTCATATGGTTGGCCGTCCAAGGGACGATGGTGAGATGGGAATGTCTATGGCTTAAATTGACGTGACGTTGGCCGGTTCGCCGTGAATGTGCCCTGAGTGCATGGGGTGTGTGGTCGTGCGTGCCTACGCCTGTGATGAAGTGTGTTTAAACTATACTACATTGTTATGTTAAAAATGTGCAGGGAAAGAGCATCGCCGCCCTGAGTTGGGGGCGGGGTCGTTATAATTTGGTCAGCATAGCTGACCGTTGCTTTTGTTTACCACCGTGTGGTGGATTGTTGCTTGCAGGTGCTACAGAGCCGAGCGGTAAATAGCGGGCTATGGCCCAAGTTTCTGTGCCAGCCCTCGAAGGCCTAATTTTGAGTGTTTTTCTTATTTACTCATGTGTGACCGGCCTGCGTGCCGAGGTTTGGAAGACACTTTTATTGAGCAAACTTTTGTAAGGCCATAAGGCCAATATTTGTGTAGTATACATTCCTATGGGTTTATTATAGTGGACATTCATGCTTGGCTGGGTTCTTATATCAGTGCAACTTAATTATTTACTTCCGCTAGATTCTCTGTGTAGGACGTTGTGTTTGGTTGATTGGTTTCAATGAGTAACCCACCAGTCTGTCCGTGGTATATGGCGTCGGGCCCCGGCCGGACCTACTTCTATATGCTATGTGATGGATAGGGGTGTTACAATTTGGTATCAGACTACCGGTTTCGGTCAAGCTTAAATGAATTCGTGGGCAAATTCACTTTAAGGGGTGGTGAGCACATGTGTGTGTGTCATCGTTATAACATGAAAAGAACCCATGAATGTCCACTTAGGAATGAAAATACACATGTTTGAGGAACCTGCGTGTTCCTATAATTACTGTTTGCAATATTGTTTGGTCGCTTATAGGTGTTTTACATGATTATAGGGGACCAGGAGTGGTGCTGGACCATCAGAACGGCCAGGTTCTGAGGCAAGTAGCGCACCAAATGATGCGCCTTCAACACCTCCATCAGCCGAGAACATTAGATTGGTGGCGGAAGCTATATTTATAATGATCAATGTGCAGCCTGCGAGGCAGGTGAAGCAGCCTGCTCCTGCTGTGGAACAAGTACCGCTCCAAGCAGCAGAGCCTAGGAGGGTGGAACATGTGATGGTGGAGTCGGAGTTGCCTCGGAGAGCAACTGAGAAAAGACTTAAGCATGTGTTGGGTTTCCATCCGCTAGTGTTCTCGGGAACGGGAACACCGACTCAAGCAGAGGATTGTCTATCGAGAGTCAATAGAGTGCTGACAGCAACGGAGACTGAAGAGTGGCAGAAGACCACGATTGCGACGTTCTTGCTGGACGGGGACGCGAGGTTATCGTAGGAAGGACTGGAGCTACACCACCTGAGGGGAAGGCAGTTTGCTGATGTCTCTATGGAGGAATTTTTTAGGTTGTCTATGGCTCGATACCTCCCCTCAGCTCAAAGGATCGCGCTGGAAAATGAGTTTCAAAAGTTGGTGCAAGGAGACAGCACCGTGGGCGAGTATCTCCACGAGTTCACTCGTTTGGGACAATGCGCAAGCGCTACCTTTATCGATGAGGAGCGCAAGACAAACCGTTTCTATGAAGGGTTAAGAGATGATTTGAGGATATTACTTTCAAGGCCTATGGAGCAGGGTTGTCTGACCTTGGTCAACTCGGCCCGGTCCTTGGAAAAGGACATGAAGAATGTTAAGGCGAAGAAGGACTCCAGCAGTAAGAAATCGGAGTTTATAGTGTCGACTACTTCGAAGTCTGGATATCGCAAGTTCTACAAGAAGGCTAGGGCGTTGGGTCCAGCCCCTTCTTCAGGTGCCTCGGGGGCAAGTACCAACCAAACCTCGGGCGCTTGTTATACTTGTGGAAAGACGGGGCATTTTGCCCGCGATTGTTGGAGAGAACGTCCGAAGTCCGAGAGAAAGTAAGGTGCCATTAATGAAGAGAAGGGCAAGGCGATGGAGTCAACCGCATCCCACTATGCTCCGACTCAACCGGGATTCTATAATCTGGGCCGGCAGGAGGCCATCAAGCAAGCAGATGTGGTGACAGGTACAGTTTAATTTATAGCAGGTTAGCTTTAAATACTGTTACCTATTGCTTGTTAGCTTAATACTTTTTGTATAGGCTTTGTTCTAATTGGCGGTAGTCCGGCACGAGCACTTTTCGATACGGGAGCTTCACACTCCTTTTCATCCGAAAGTTTCATAACGCGCATCGGATTCCCATCTTCGATGGCGAAGGACAAACTTGATGAACTGCTGCTGAATGGGTGTTCGATGCGCGTGGACAGAGTATGTACTGTAAAGGTTCAAATTGGAAGCCAAGAGTTCGACTTGCTAACGTCGTTGCTGCCGCTAGTAGAGTTTGACGTCATCTTTGGTATGGATTGGCTTTCGGATAAGAAGGCTTTTATTAATTGTAACCATAAAGAGGTCAAGCTAGGTGTTTGGCAGGAGACGACGTTTGCGGGATTGAAGGGGTCGAGCAAGACGTTGATGTCTGCTTTTCAGGTGGTGAAGGCGGTTCGTGCTGGAGCAGAGCTGTTCTTCACGTTAGTGGAGGCTGTAAAGCCTAAGGACACTTTGGAAGGTATCCCAGTGTTATGTGAGTACCCCGACGTGTTCCCGGGAGATCTTCTCGGAGCCCCACAGCAACGAGAGATTGATTTCACCATCGAGCTAGTGCTAGGTGCCAAACCTGTGTCACGTTCTCCTTATAGGTTAGCACCTAAGGAGATGGCGGAGTTAAAGGTTCAACTAGAAGAGTTGATGGAGCAAGGGTGTGCGTCCAAGTTCGTCGCCTTGGAACGCACCGGTCCTCTTTGTTAAGAAGAAGGACGGGAGCTTACGGTTGTGTATCGACTACATGGAGTTGAACAAGCTAAAGGAAAAGAACAAATACCTGATCCCAAGGATTGATGATCTTTTCGATCAGTTTGTCAGGTCTTCAGTGTATTCAAAGTTGGATCTGAAGTACGGTTATTTCCAGCTAAGGATAAGGGAGAGTGACATCCCGAAGACAGCGTTCAACATAAGATTTGGGCATTTTGAGTTCACGGTCATGCCATTTGGGCTGACTAATGTGCCATCGGTGTTTATGGATTTGATGAACAGGACGTTCAGAGAGTACCTAGACCATTTTGTGATTGTCTTCATTGATGACATATTGGTGTACTCGCAGTGCGAGGAAGATCACTTCAAGCATCTGTATCTGGTGTTGGAGACGCTGAGGAGGAATGAACTCTATGAAAAATTCTCCAAATGTGAGTTCTGGTTACCCTCAGTAGCATTCCTTGATCATATTGTTAGTGGGGAAGGTACAACGGTGGATCCGGTGAAGATTGTTGTGATACGGGAGTGGACTGTGTTTTCTTCGGTAGCAGAAGTCCGTTGTTTCCTTGCGGTTATCGACTATTATAGGCACTTCGTAAGGAACTTCTCGCGGATAGCGTTACCTCACACGAAGTTGACAAGGAAGGATCAGAAGTTCTTGTGGACGCAGGAGTGCGTGCAAGCGTTTGAGTAGCTGAAGGGACGGTTGACCACGGCGTCAGTTCTAAGTTCGTCGAGTGGGACCGAGGGCTTTGAGATTTATAGTGATGCCTCAGGTAGTGGTTTGGGCTACGTGCTGCTGCAGCATGGAAGTGTTATTGTGTATGGATCGCGTCAGCTAAAAGTGCACAAAAGGAATTATCCGGTCCACGACTTTGATTTGGCGGCCGTGATATTTGTGCTTAAGCTGTGGAGACACTACTTGTACAGCGTAAGGGTCGATATTTATACCGAGCACAAGAGCCTGAAGTACCTGTTGGATCAGAAGGATCTCAACATGAGGCAGCGGAGATGGATGGAGTTTCTGGGGGAGTACAAGTTCAAGATTCATTATGTACCCGGGAAGGGCAATGCAGTTGCGGATGCGTTGAGTCGCAGGGCTCCTGCCCAAGCCAACTGGTTGTCGGTTCATGATGAGAGGCTAGTTCAGGAGTTGGAGGCGTTGGAGATCTGTTGTGTGGACAAGCAGACTAGCGCTAAAGCATTGTTGAACTGGACGGAAGTTCAGTATGACCTGGCTGATCGCATTCTGCAGGCATTGGAGTTGGATGGTAGCATGAAGGAGCTTATGGATGCAATGTTGGATGGGTCAAATTCCCAGTTTTAAATTAGAGATGGGCTATTAAGGAAGGACCATCATTTGTGTGTTTCAAGCGGGGGAAATCTACAGGCAGAGTTGATGTACGAGGCTCATAATACCAAGTACTCAATCCACCCAGGGAGCACAAAGATGTACTGGGACCTAAAGAAGCTGTTTTGGTTGCCAGGGCTCAAGAAGGACATGGCACTGTTTGTGGCTAAGTGTCAAACGTGCGACTTGGTAAAGGAGGAGTGCCAAAAGCCTGGAGGATTCTTGAAATCCTTGCCTATTCCAGAATGGAAGTTTGATGACATATAGATGGACTTGTGCATGGCTTGCCAAGGTCTCAGAAGGGGAACGATGCCATTTGGGTGATCGTAGATCGGTTAACAAAGGTGTCGCACTTTATTCCACATAGGAAGGATGATTCAGTTGAGAGACTGGCTAAACTATATATGGATAATATAGTCAGACTGCACGGTGTGCCCCGCAGCATCGTGAGTGATCGCGATGGGAGTTTTACGTCCAATGATTGGAGGTTGGTGCAACAGATGGGTACTAAATTGAAGTTCAGCACAGCCTTCCATCCGCAGACGGATGGGCAGGCCGAGAGGGTCAACAAAACTATGGAAGACATGCTCCGCATGTGTTCTAGACTTCGGGAAGCATTGGGAAGACCACCTGTATTTTGTGGAGTTTGCGTACAATAACAGCTACCAGGCGAGTATTCAAATGGCACCCTTTGGGGCCCTATATGGTAGGAAGTTTCAAACGCCGTTATCGTGGCTAGAAACGGGTGAGGCAAGGTTGTACAAGAAACAGGAGGTTGAGAGTGCTTCTTCTTTGGTGCGGATCATTCGAGAGCATTTGTTGATCTCTCAGGACAGGCAAGCTAAGTACTACAATGCCAAGCATCGAAACGAGGAGTTCGCGGTCGGCGATTGGGTGTAATTGAAAGTAAAGCCGTTCAAGGGTGTTTTGTGTGTGAGACGCTTGAAGAAGCTGAGCCCGAGATACCTTGGACCATTTGATATTCTGGAGCGGATCGACGAAGTGGATTATCGTCTGAAGCTATCAGTAGAGTTGAGTGGTCTAATGATGTATTCCACATTTCAGTATTGCGGAAGGCGGTGCAAGAGCCTTTGCAGGTGATCGCAGTTGATCAAGTGCCGGTGGACGAAGGTTTGACGACTAGGTTCAAGCCCGTTCGTATTGAAGAATTATAGGTTAAGCGAATCCGTAACAAGGAGATCAGGATGGTCAAGGTCCGTTGGGAATATTGTGGTCGTGAGGAGCTCTCTTATTAACGGGAGCAGACCATGCTAGAGGAGTACCCAGAGTTATTTCTCTCATGTAACGCTTTTGGTTTTTTGCTTACCTTTCCTTTGGTAATTTCGTGGACGAAATTCTTTTAAGAGGGAGAGAGTTGTAACGCCCCAAAACTCGAAAGGGTGACGGGTGGCATTTTTAGCCAAATCTGGGTTTTGTTAGAGGTGACACGGCTTGGGACACGGGCGTGTCCCAGGGCGTATTGTGCTTGGGTTCGGCATTAGTCGCGTGGTCGACGATTTTGGATTCAACGCTCGTCCGGGGTGTACACGGCCTGGGACACGGGCGTATCCCAGGGCGTGTCAGTCACACAAAGCCTTACACTCAACGATCGTTGAGTGAGAGGCGCGCGGCCTGAGCCCAGGCGTGTTCGGGTCTAACACGGGCGTGTGCAATTCGACATGGGCGTGTCGAATGCCCATGTCCTCCTCGAGTCGTGCGGCGTTTTTTGCTAAGTAAGTTACACGACCTTGTACACGGGGTGTCGCAGGGCATGTATAGCATATGGCATGTGAACGGGCATGTCACATGGCCGTGTTGTGCTCGGGTTGTTTTGGACCTGTGTTGTTGGGGGAACACGCCCAGCGGCACGGGCGTGTACTTGCTGACACGGGCGTGTCAAGCCTGACCCGGGCGTGTCGGGTGCCCGTGTTCTTTTCGGGATGCGTCGGTTTCGACGCTGAATGGGTGACACGACCCTGAACACGGCCGTGTTGCAACTTATGTTCGGCCGAGGAATTCTAATTTTTGGTTGAATCATGGTCGTCTGTTACCTTATTTTGGGATCTAATGGCTGTGGGATGTTCTTGTTGAGATATACCCGGGAATAGGGCTTGAAAACCCTCATTCAATTTGGGTTCTCTCTTTCTAAAAGCTAGAGAGAAGGGAGAGCAAGGAGGAAGAAGGAGAGCTAGATCCGGTCACCGGCGGAGCTTTGGAGCTCCAAATCGCGACCCAACTTCGGATCCATGGAGGCAAAGAGATTGCAGTTCTTTCCATCCGCATATATTTCCATGGCTCCAAGGAAAAATGCTATGGTAACAATTCTCATCCTAGGACATGTGAATTTCTCTTTTCCTTTGCATAGGAAGCCCTCTCTCGCGAGTGTGCGATGAGTTGAGGCGTTCCTTGGTGTAGATATATAAAGTCCCCCTTGTGTAGAGTCCGTATGCGAGAACGGACAAAGGCATGATGTGTGAAGCCTATCCGGACATGTTGGTCTGGATCGGTGATGTTGCATTGCATAATAATCGGAGAAGACTCCGTGTGAATGGTTATTTTTCGGGTTTTCTATGAGGTAGATATCAACAGGTAGCCTTGGGGACTAACTCCAAGATGCACCCGGAAAACTGGACAAATATGGGATGTTATAGACATGGTGGCCGGGGAGACATCTTGAACATAACCGGGTTATGTGAATTGTGTGATGGAAACGGGACTCGGGGAGTCTTTACCTGCGCATATAGCTTAAATTGATGTTGCGGTATGAGCATAGGTCAGGCAGAACCGAACCTGATCTATATTGTTCGGTGGAACCGTTGGCATAGATGAGGGTCTTTGGCGGTCTATGGCTTGAATTGACGTGACCAATGCTAGGAATACAAAATGCTCATAAGGTTCGCCGTCCAAGGCACGGTGGTGAGACGGGAACGTCTATGGCTTAAATTGATGTGACGTTTGTAGGTTCGCCGTGAATGTGCCCTGAGTGCACGGGGTGTGTGGCCGTGCGTGCCTACGCCTGCGATGAAGTCTGTTTACACTATACTTCTTTGTTATGCTAATAATGTGCAGGGAAAGAGCATCGCCGCCCCGAGTTGGTGACAGGGTCGTTATAATTTGGTCAGAATAGCTGACCGTTGCTTTTGTTTACCACCGTGCGGTTGATTGTTTCTTGCTGGTGCTGCGGAGCCGAGCGGTAAATAGCGGGCTAAGGCCCAAGTTGCTGTGCCGGACCTCGAAGGCCTAATTTTGAGTGTTTTTCTTATTTACTCATGTGTTACCGGCCTGCTTGCCGAGGTTTGGAAGACACTTTTATTGAGCAAACTTTTGTAAGGCCATAAGGCCAATATTTGTGTAGTATACATTCCTATGGGTTTATTGTAGTGGACATTCATGCTTGGTTGGGTTATTTTATCAGTGCAACTTAATAATTTACTTCCGCTAGATGCTCTGTGTAGGACGTTGTGTTTGGTTGATTGGTTTCAATGAGTAACCCACCGGTCTGTCTGTGGTATATGGCGTCGGGCCCTGGCCGGACCTACTGCTATATGTTATGTGACGGATAGGGGTGTTACACGATGGGCTTTCCTTTGATTATGAATCAATATTACAGCTTTAGTTTTCCCATTTACATGGAAAAGATATAAAGGGTACAAGGGGAGAAGCTGGCGGCTAAAAGGAAGAAAATGGCAGAGGCCGCGCGGACTGATTAAATAAGTTGGCAGACCGCGCGGACTGCTGATCCCGCAGCTCGCTGCCTGAGGCCGAGTAGACTGCCCAATCAGGCAGAGAAGACCATTGAGGTTGCTAGGACAGGCTGCATGAGCAAAGCCCAGGGACTAAACCACAGGGATTAGCCGCTGAGGCCGTGCGGACAGGCGATAAGTCAGCGAGAAGGATTGGAGGACAGAAATTTGTATCCACAAGGTTTGCTTCCAATGGTTTCTCCCTTAGGGTCGGTCCTCCAAATGAGAGGTATGGGGGGTTATTTATAGGCTCGAGGACGAATCTTCCAGAACTGGGTTTGATGACATCACCCCGATTATGCAGGCGAGTTGTGATTGAGTCCGCAACATGATGCCTACTAAAGAGGAGTTCGCTGACTACTATGAGAAGCCGAAGCTGGGAAGTCGGTGATAATAGCCAGCTGCGCAAAGAGTTTTTCAGGTATATGGCGGACAAGGAATCCACCTCTATTGCTAGATGAGACGAGTCTGCCACCTACTGGCGGGTTAAGGAGGTAGGTAGCCCTCTCTTGGGCGACATGGAGGAAGGATGCCTTCTGCTGGGTGACCTTGAGGAAGTTCGCCTACTACTAAACGACGTGGTGGCAGGTCGCCTACTGCTGGGCGACCTGTAGGCAGGTCACCAACTGCTAGGCAACCTAGAGGCAGGTTGTAACACCCCAAAATCTCATTGGACTGTAGACTGAGAAACACGGCCTGGGACACAGGCGTGTCTAAGGCCATGTCCTACTCTGTGTACTCGAGTGGGTCTTGAGTGGGTCTCGAGAGGATCTCAAGTGGGGCACACGGCCTGTGGCACGGGCGTGACCAGGGCCATGTCCTATGAGTTCGACGAAATGAGCTCGATGAAATGTACTGGACGATCCTTAAGAGGCAAGTCGTGTTGGGCACACGGCCTGTGCCACGGGCGTGTCAATGGTCATGTCCTTCTCTGGTTTTGCCCAAGCCTGTGCGAATTGTTGAACCTGGGATTTATACGGGCGTGTCCGAAGCCATGTCTAGCACACGACTTGTGAAACGGGCGTGTACAAGGGTCGTGTATTGTTCTGGCAGAGTCGGTTTCTTTACCGCTTAAGGCACACGGCCTGTGATACGGGCATGTCACAAGCCGTGTTCGTCCCAGGAAATTTAGTTTCGGGGCGATTCGTGGCCGTTCATTTCCTTCAATTAGGATCCAATGGTCCAGATCTATCCCTGCTGTGTTAAGGCCGAGAGTTGAAGGATAAACTCTGATTTCTATCAAGCCTTTTTATTTCTAAAGTGTTAGAGAGTGGGGAGTGCAAGTAAAGAGGAGGAGGAGGAATCCAGCTAATAGTGGAGCTTCAGAGCCCCGAATCGCGAGCCAAGTCCAAATTTGTGGAGGCATGGCCGTTGCAGTGCTTTTCATCCGGATAGTTTTCCATGGCTCCAAAATAATCGTCAAGGGTAACGATCTCCTTCTTAGACAAGTGAAGTCCTCCTTTATGCATGTGCATGGAATCCTCCACCAAGAGGTGGAAAGCGTAAGTGATTCCAGTGTGTTGATAGTTGATATCCCCGGTTGAGTCTACATCTAGATCTGGAAATGTGTAGTACGGAATAGGCATGCTGTGTGAAGCCCATCCAGACGGTTAGTCTGGATTGGTGATGTTTATGTTACGAACCGGAGAAGACTCTGTGTATGAAACGAGTAGTTTACGGAGTTTGAAAGGATGCCTGTGAATTGTGAGTACTTCCAAAATTCCCAGGAAGCTCTGTGTGAGCTCCTTGTGTCGTGTGCTTTGCGTGAGCTGTAAGCTCTGAGTGAGCTGTGTGCTGAACAGGAAAGGGAAAGTCGACCTGCATTAAGATATGCACTATTGATGAGTTGAGCAACGGGAAAGTGCTGACCTTTACCTGTATTATGAGAGATCGATTTGTGGCAATGTAATGGGGGCTGTGGGCCAAATCCAGATTTGTTACACTACAATGGTGGGTCGATCTAGAATGCTCAATTGTTGTCGTGAGGTTAACACCTCTGATTGGGATGGGCAAGGGGGTATTCAACATACGTGTTGTAGTAGACAAATGCTCATAGCCAACAAGTTAAGAACCTCTAATCGGTGGTAGTATAAAGGATAATTTGGTACACCGTAAGCGTGACCTGAGTGCACGGAGCAACTAGCACTGAGGCCTGCGTTTGTGATGATATTGTGTGTGAGAGAACTTATTTTTATATATAAATATATATGTTGTGATTGTGATGCATGCAGGGAAGGAACCACTGCCCTGGGTAAGGGGTAGGGTCATTATAATTGGTCAGCTGAATGTTGACAGTTGCTTTGTTTATCACCCTTGGGGTGGATGTCCATATGCAGGTGCTGACGGGCTGAATTAGATTGAGAGGGTTGAAGCCCTTGCTGCTTGTAGGCCCTTGAAGGCCGTGCGAAGAATTATATTTTCATGTGTGGCTGGCATGCATGCCGATGTATGAAATCACATCTGTTAAAAGAAACATGCAAAGCCTTAAGGCCTTAAGTGTTTGTGTTTGTATTCATTCCTGGTGATATATATAAATGTGTTGTTTATATATTTAGTGGACATTCAATATGATGAGTTCTTGCAATTTAAATCTTCCGCTAGAATGCTCTGAGTTAAGATGCGAGTAGAAGTAATTTTGATATTCATACGTGCTTCCGCCGTTTGTCTGTGAAATATGGTGTGGGGCCCCGGCCGGACCCTCTGTTATATTCCATGTGACAGATGGAGGCGTTACACAGGTCACCTACTGCTGGGAGACCTGGAGACAGGTCAGCTACCAGTGTGTTTGTCCATTTTCTGGCGGACTGAGACCGAGTACGCCACCTTTGGGCAAGCTAGGATTGAGTCCGCCTTCTCCTAGGGGACAGAGGTGGAGTCTGCCGCTTGCTTAGGAGGTCAACTACCAAGCGGTCTGTTAACAAGTCTGTCGTGGACTAGGATGCGAGGCCGCTTATTGTAGGTGGACTGAAGTAGAGACTTTGCCAGTCCATGCTTACAACGACTTGAAGGAAAGTCCGGGAACTGGCGGCAGACAAGAGAAGAGACTGCTAACCGCGCGACCTGATGGTGTGGACTGGATAGCAGTCCGCGCCATCGCAGAGTTGGCGACTACCAGGCAGCTAGCCTAGCCACATGGACAGAAAAGTCTATCCGCTCGGTTAGCTGGAAAACATGTCGCGAACCCCCCGGATGAGATGGAGCAGTCCACGACTGACGAGTTAGCCACCTTGGGAGGGATCGCCAATTTCTAGGTTAACATAATCACCGCACTTTTGAAGTTTGCATGTGTAACATCCCATTTCAATCTAGACCCTTAAGAGTGGTTTTGTCATGACTAGGTCATGACAAAACTCTAGGAAGTCCAAGTAGACTAGGTGAACTTTGGTTGGAAAGTGAAGGCCACCATGGTCTGCAAATAGTAGAATTCTAAACACTAGTTTAGGATGACCTTAGGGCTTCAACTTGACTCCATGACCCCACCACAACACCCCTAACCCCTTGGGTGGTCCATAGGGTTTCTAAGGACCAATTAATGCCAGTCAAAGTGGCCAAGTTGGCCTAAGCCCACCCAAACCCTAAATGGGTCAAACTTGCCTACTTAGGGTCAGTTAACCCTTCCTTAGCCAAGTGAACCCCACACATGCCCTCCTAAACCTAAAGTGAGGTCAATGGGTCACCAAGGACTCATTGTGGTCAACCTAAGAGGCTAAGTTTACCTAAGTCAAGTCTAGCCCCAAAGTGGTCAAAGTGCCCTTACTAAGGGTCAAGTGACCTCCAAGGTGCCATGTCAACCCTACCAAACCCTACCTAGACCTTAGAGGATGCCAATGGGTGACTAAGGACCCATTGAGGGTAACCCAAAAGGCCAAATTGACCAAGGTCAACCATATTCAAGTGTTAGGTCAAACTTAGCTCAAATGGGCTAACCCAAGCTCAAGCCCAACCTAACTTTTTTTTTAATTGATATTATGAGCTAGTGGGCTTCCATTAGGCTGGATTAGTCATCGAATTCATCCTTGGTGAATAGGAGAGAGAAATCTCCATTTACCCTTAATGGAGGAGAGTGAAAGAGGCTCATTCATGGATTGGAAGGCCAATGGGGCCTCCTCTCTTCATCTCCAAAGGCTAGATTTAGCCTCCTGAATTAATTAGGAGGAGACCAAAGGTTTTCTCAAGCCTCTAGGTGGCAGGATTCAGAGTTTTTCCCATGCACAAATTCAAGCTTTCAAGGCCATTAATGGCATTGATGCCATGGCCACTCCCCTCCCCATTGATGGCTGGATTCAACTCCTTAGGAGTAGGGCTGGGAGGAGTTTCCAGCATTCTTCAGGTCACCAAGGGGCTAACTTCATTGAGAATTCAGTTTCCCAAAATTCCCCCATTAATGGTGGAAATGGGAATTCAAGTTATGACCCTCCCTATCCCCCATTTGGCTCTTTTAAAAGCTTCCATAGGCCAAGAGCAATCGTTTCCACCAGCCCACTGAAGGAGCCGAGGTTGTTGGTTGTACAGTTGTAGAGCACGAAAAGCTCCACCGCCAGAAATGGCGATGCAGCGATCGGCTAGGAAACAACCACCTACACAGGTCCTCCTCTACTCATCTCTTTGTGGCCTAGAATCTTAGATCAATTAGGAGAGAAATCGGGCTCAATTGAGCCCTATCGGGTGAGGAAAATTTCAAATTTTCTTGGCTTTTATGCCTTGCAGGTTCGCCGGAAACCGCCCCTCCGGCGACCGTTCCGCCGCCCGGCGAAAGCCCCCACCTCAACGGAGGTGGTGGTGGTGGCTAGCTAGGGAGGTGGCCGGGTGGCTGGGAAATGAGTTTTTGTGTCCTTCCAGGTCGAGCAAATCGCGACCGTGGGTTGGAGGTAGAAGACGATCTCCAGGTCGTTGGATCTACTTATTTTGCTAAATTATTAAATTGTGTATTTTTACCCCTTTACAGTACTCTTTTTAAATTAAAAAAAATGAAGCTCTTCGGGGCTAAACCTTAAATAGTGACCAACATGAAAATTGTAGCCCTTGAAGTCTACTTTATTTTGAAATTGATTACAACCCATCTGGATAGGTGGTTTGACCACAGAACTCATTTTGGTGATGTCTATACATAGGGTTAAATAGAGGTTGATTTGAGTGCCCCCATCAATCCATCCATCCAAATGACCTGAATTTGGACTGGGGATCACTCTCAACTATACCAACAACATATCCAAAAATGGGAATTTTTGGATATAATTTTCCTATAGTTTTTGTAATTATTTAATAAACCATGATTAAATTAATAATGGGACCTAATTACCTCCAAATGCTCCCAAATTTTGGTAAGTGGTCCTTGGGGTCATCGTAAGGCTCTTTATAAAATTTCATCTCATTTGGGGATGATTTGGGTTGGATTTTTGTAAACCCTAGCCTTGGCCAAAATGGGGTATTTAGGTCAAAGTGTTCATTGTGGGTTTAAGTGGTCAAATCACCTCAACAGAGGGTGAAACTTGGGCCACTGGTTTGTTATGATACTAGACACCATCACAAGAAATTTGGGGTGGATTGGGATAGATTTGCCCTAGGACCCAAGTTCAAACCCTAAGGTTGGACTTTGGGGATTTGTGAAGGGCAAGGGGTAATATGCCCTTGTATGGACTTGGTGTTTAGTCCATGTGATCCTAGGGTGGTGAAAAGACATAGGGAGAGATATGGTGGGATTTGGACACATGCACCCCACTTAAACCACTGGTTAAGTTTTAGGTCTATACACCTTAGGGAATGTCTAGTTGCTCATATGACTTTAGAACTGTATGACATTTTGGTAGAGGTCATTTTCATAATCATATTAACCACTGAAATATACTACATATTGTTTGGATGAGTTTACAAGTGGGTTCCTTCGAAAAGTGCACTATCATGAGTTGTCTTGAAGAATTTTATTATGCGACTTCCTAACCTTGGGTTTGGATGATACTTAGTCAAGCTATGTTTTAAGAACATAACAAGCCCTAGAAATATTTAATATGAATTTTAAATCATTAAATGGGGTACTTCATTCACAATCCATCAAGTTGCACCTTCTACTTAAAAATTTCTTATGAACAAACCACTTAATTGAAACTTATGAAATTTAGTAAGAGGATTTTTAATGACATTTTAATGCTTTGTGAATTTTTATAGAATTTTTGGAAGTCTATCTATAGGGGTTGTTTCACAAGGTGCTGTTTTCTAAGTAAAAATAATTTAATTTATTTTGGTACTTAGTAAGCTTGATAAAATTTGATTTTTAGTCAAAGGCCCTTTATGGTCATCCTTGAGATTCAGTAATTTTACTATAATTTTCTGATGAATAACTTTAGCACTTTCTTCTTCACCCATAATTAATGGCTTATTATTGGATTTATTAATTAGAGGTTAAATAATTTATGGAAAATCATGAAATTCGGTGTTTACTGTTATTCCTCTATTATCTAGTGTTCATAATTTTTGGGTGGATATTACTTGAGAAAATATTATACTTCATGTTCAAATAACCCATGGCTTTACTTTGGGAAAATTAATTAAATACTAAATTAATTAGGAAAATTATAAGTTTCTAAAGTTAGGCTAATCATGTCACGATAGACCCCCATTAAATATCTTAAGGCATGAGGATGAAAATTTTGAGTACCTCCTATCATGTACAATATATAGTATAGGTTGGTCTGCATATAGTAAAACTGTAGAAAATGTGATAACATTTGAATTGGGCATATGGGTTGGGTTTAATTGTTTGATTGTTTGGGTAAAATGAAATTGAGTTCATCATTGGAAGTTGGGATGAGTGGAATGTTGGGTTGGCTAGCGTTAGGTGGTGCACGGGATCGACGAAAGATCGTCTTTCCTGTGGAGAGGAAAAGTCAAAATACATTAGGGTTAGTTCCAGTATAATATTAAAAGGGATCAGGATTTTGGTAATAACCAACAAAAATAAGTGTCTTGCAAAAGGGAATGATGGGGTTCAGCTACCATCATAGTTCCTAGTGCCCTTTGAGAGCCCTTCACGGGGTATACCGGGGGCAGTCTTGGGCTAACCTAAACCGTAGGAATAATAAACTTCAAGAGCAACTAGTATAATTAGGGGTTAACTTTCATACACCCTGATGTCTCGGGAAGTTAGGTTGACTAGGATGTTTGGGCGATAGGCTCGGTGGTTTTGGAAATGGGTAGGATAGCCCAGTGAGCCAAAGGCTCTTTAGATAATTGTGACGGACGGGAAAGTCCGTGGAGCTTTGGCTCAGTTGTTGGTTGTGACGGACGGGTTAGTCCGGGGAGCTTTGGATCGGTGGTTGATACATCAAGATTGTATGTGCATAAATTATAAGGTGGTGGGTCTTCGGTGTTGGAGGGTCGATGCACCGACGCCAATACGTTGACTCGGCAAGTGTGGTTTAGCACTTCGCCAAATTAAGTGCGGTGGACCAGCCGACAAAGAGAACGTAGGAGCTCCTCTTAGTGCACCAGCGTCGAGGCATATGATAGGTCTGACTGGTAGTGCAATTACTGGTTTTGAGGTGGGCGAGGCCCAACCCACTGCTTCTGTTTGCCACTATAGAGGTATCCTGGGAGGTTAGGCTCCAGAAAGGGGGAACTAAAGGTCTGTGTGCATAGAGTCAGGTGGGTGTGGGTCACCTGAATGATCATTCCATGGCATAGTTGCAATAGATAGCATAACCATTGCATATAACCCTTGACACCTATTGTATAAATTGGTATGAGACTCTATATAATAGGCCCTGCAAAATGACCCCTTAGTTTATAAACTTGTGTGAGCGTGCTTATAAGCTAAGGTTATTATTCTATAGATATATATATTGCTTGCTTGAAAACCGACACCCCATCGTATAAATTGGTATGAGACTTTTTATACTATAGGAGCCTTGCAGAAGACCACTTTGCTTATGTGTTTGTATGGGCATTCATATAAGTTAAGGTTATATATTTCATAATTTTCTTACATACTTTTGTTACTACTACATGTTTTCATGGAACTACTAGATTTGTTCTGCCGCCACCTTCTACCTTTGTTATTCTCCACCTTCATTACCTTTCCTTTCCTTCTCCCCGCTCATTGCCTAGGAGCCATGGGGGAGGGGTGGGGGATGATAGGACTTAGTCTTTTAGACTAACAATTTTCGGACCAAATCATTTTAGGGGATCGTGGAGCCCAGCTTGGAGGTGCAGCCCTGGAGGTCGGCACGCTTGGAGATGGGACAGCCTAGCACAAGAGTTCATACTGCTGGGACAGTGAGCCCCGTTCGCTAGTAGTTGTTATAGATTTGCTTCCACGATGAGTGACTTGTAGTGAGGACTTTTATGTATCAGGCATGAGTCTTATTTCCAGTACTTTTATTATTATTGTTGTGGACTCTCCCTTCGTGGAGAATTTTTACTATATATGTGATTATTATGGACAAGTGTTAGAGTTCTAATTTCATGTACTCTCATACTTTTGCTACAATTCTTTGATCGATATGACCGGTAGGATCGACATTTTGTAGTGAAGACCTTTCCAGGCGTGATGGTGACACCATAAAGCGGCGGTTATGGGCCTAAGACCGCATGGTTTAAAAAGAAAAAAATGGGGTCTTACAGCATAAAACTTTGAAAAAGTAAAGGTAACCTCTGAAATTGCGATCTGCCCCAAGTAGGAAATCGAAAGACAGAGGGAGAGATATAGAACCTGATGTCTCTTCTCAAAAAAGTCTATAAACTTATTCTCCTGTAAAGGAAGGTATTGTAAGTGAAAAAAGGCACATCTTGTATGTACTTGAATTGTTCTTGCAAAGTGGAGAAGACTTGTGAATGCCTTCTACTAAGCTCTACAAAACAAAGATGAGAGGAGGTATGGAAGAGAAATAGCTTGAAAGAACCTAAAGGGAGATTGCAAGCAGCTGCTAATCTCTGCAATTAAGAAGGGTAAGAAGAAAATATGAAAGAGAACATGATTTTCAAGTACCTAAGGGGAACTTGCAAACATCTGTTAATCTCTACAAAAAGGATAGTAAGGAGATGATATGACAGGAAAATGATTTGCAAGTACCTAAGGGGAACTTGCAAGCATTTGATAATCTCTACAAAAATAAGGTAAGAAGCAGATAAGAAGAAGGAAATGATTTGCAAATACCTGAGGGGAACTTGCAAGCATCTGCTAAACTCTGCAAAAAAGAAGAGTAAGAAGCAGATATGAAGAAAAAAATGATTTGCAAGTACCTGAGGAGAACTTGCAAGCATCTACTAATCTTTCCAAAAAGAAGAGTAAGAAGCAGATATGAAGGACAAAATGATTTGCAAGTACCTGAGAGGAACTTGCAAGCATCTGCTAATATCTGCAAAAAGAAGAGTAAGAAGCAGATATGAAGGAGAAAATGATTTACAAGTACCTGAGGGGAATTTGCAAGCATCTGCTAATCTCTGCAAAAAGAAGAGTAAGAAGTAGTTATGGAGGAAATGCAAAGCATGGGTACCTGCTAAATGTTGAGGTGGTAAGGAAGATGTAATAAGATAACAGGAAGAATACCCAACAAACTCAGCTATCACTGAGAAAAAGAATGTATAGAGATTAAGCCATAACCATAATCTACTTGCGCAGTCAGATATGATATCCATAATATGAAATTCGGATCAGCCAAATGAAAAATACTTTGAAAGGAGGGTGTTAGGTCAGATTACTCTAGAGGGGGGGGGGGGGTGAATAGAGTATTAAAACTTTGGCTCTTTTTCTAGATTATATCAGAGTAAATAGTGATACCATATATTAGTTAAGGAATAATAAAAACTAAGCTAACAATTCAGCAATCACAAGCACAGCAAAAATAATTGAAAAGGAGCAACTAGACGACGCAAAAAGTTTATAGTGGTTCCCCTAAACATGGGTACATCCACTCTTCTACCACCCTTGGTAGGAATCCACTAGCAGGTTTTGATTAGGTGACTGCCACAACAAGATCTAGTTCAGGTAGATCAGGAAACCCTTCAGGCTTTTGATCAGGTGCCCAAAAACAAACTTCATGTCTTTTGGAGGGAGACTTGTCAACCAAACTAACTTTTGAAGGGAGTTATAACCCTGTACAATGGGTTGGAAAATGTTGATGGAAGTCTTCTCTTTTCTCAAATACAACTGAGAAGACTGTATGGATTCTTGTTATGTCAAAACTCCTTCTGAGAAGTAGAATTTTTTAGGAAGAACAGAGCTTTGCTAAAGGATGAGTAGGTCTTCAGCTTGATCTTTCAAGGTCCAAGAAAACTAGTAACAGATGTTGAATAGAATGTCTCTGATGATTTCTGGAACATAAGTTGAAGAAGACTCTTGATCTTGATGATTTGTTCTTCTTCAAACTACAGTGTTGGCAGAGAATGAAAAAGCGTTGAGAGCATCGAGTGCTTGTTCAGAATTTCCTGTTTAGTGCTTCTCGATTTCTCTTCCGGTCTCTCTAACTGTTTTTCTTGTCTATTGTATTTCTCGAAGAAGGAGAGAATTACTTTTATTCCTCTACTGAAAAATTCTCTTTGAATATTTGAATTCTTTCCATAAATGCTGGCTGCTGGGGGGAATAGAAAATGGCTGGAATAATAGCATTAATGAGTTTCCCAACTATTCTTGATAGAATAAGCAAATATTTATTCTGAAGAATATCACATTTAATGCAGCCAAATAACGACTATATTCAGATTAATATTTGCATTAAATGCTCAGAATAATACTGTTAATAAGGAATAGTAGAGGGAAGGACTTATTCTGGAACTACAAAGAAAACTTCGAAAACAAAACAGAATTTGTCGACCTTAGATCAAAGATCGTCGACCAGGGATTTCAAGTTTGTTGACCTGAGCTCTGTGATCTGCAAACTGAGAATAACTTTCCAAATCTGCACTCTGAGTTCGTCGAGCTTAGAAACTGACAGAAGAAAACTAAGCGTCGACCTGAGCTCTGAGAACGTTGAGCTCAGCTCAGAGAATTAACTCTGAGTTCATCGATCTGAGATCGATGATCGTCGAGTTGAGTTCGAAGAATTTCAAACTTATCACTATCTTCTAAAAGCTTCGAAATCTGATTCTCTGAAGTCCACTTCTATCTTGTCCAAGGAGGTAGCACTAATCAAGACTTTGCCTAAACTCTAGTACTACTACTCATGACTCTAGCTATACAATGTTTGGTCACACTCAGCCTAAGTTAATGAACCTAGCCCAAATCCAACTAGGGATCCAATAATATCCCCATATTTGGGTGAGGTCACTAACACAAAAACAAAACAATCATAAAGCAGAAGAAAATATATCTGATAGAAGAAAACTATTCCGCAGATATTTACAGAGTTGTGCTTCATGATAAACTAAGAGAATAGAGTTCAAAAGACAACTAGAAAATAACAAAAAGGAAACTCATTTCCTCTTTTGGGCTTTGTCTTTGTCTGAATCTTCAGAAGGTTGTCTAAATTTTATCATTCTGTTAGGGTTGGCAGCTTCTTTCTCTGACATATACATGTCAGATGCTCCAATTATAGTTTGAGATGAGGTTCTGGGTACAACAGCCTCTAGGTGTAGTTTTATATAATCATCAACATTGAAAAATTTATTAGTCTTAGCATACCTAAACAATTCTTCTTTTCTGTAGGAAGACATAGTTGAGAATTGAGAGATATCTTTGCCTTAAGCTTTTGCTTTGCTAATCTGAGAAAGTCCTATAAGCTCATGGAATCTAGCCATCCTGGCAGAAGTCTCCTATTCTGGATCAACAAAAGGAATTGGAGGAGACTCTGGCCTTTTTGGACTAGAATCATGCATTAGTTCTTCAGTAGGAACTTTCTTTGAAGAATCTGAAGGTCGATTGTTTGAAGAGGACTATTGATAGCTTTATCTAGGTCATCTCTGATAAGTCTTTGTCATGGAAGCAGGCTTCTGAGATAAACTGCCTGAGGAACCTGAATAGGGAGGAGGAGGAGGAGGACCTCTCCTGATCTTTTGAGGAGGAGGAGGAGTGTACCTTCTTCTCTTCTTCCTAGCCTTCTGCTCATTCTTAAACAACCACATCTACTGGGGCATACTAGGGTAGGGAGTAATCTTTTGCAATATATAGTATGGAGTGTCATTACTTGGATTTTTCTTTGGAATAGCCTTGGAAGGGGCTTTCCTTTTCTTAGACATTTTCTTTCTACTGTAATCAGAGTCCGAGTCATCAGATTGATCATCATCAGAAGATCCTTAAGGATTATCATACAAATCATCAATCTCAGCAATGACTTGTTTTGGAACTTTCTTTTAAACTGGAGGAGGGAAAACTAGAGGAAGAACTGCTGGAGGTGGAATGATTTCAGCAGGGACTTCTTCAGTTTCTAGATCCATATCCTTAGCAAAAATATCATCCATATCAGGCAATGGAGAGGAAGAGAAGACAAAGGTGGGAGGAGAAAAGGCCTTGAGCTTAGAAGATTCATCCTCAGCCACCTGAATAAGCTCAGCCTCTGGAACTAAGAGGAGTTCAGGCTCAGGAGCTTAAAAACTTTTTAGTATCTGTTGCAAAGTCTCTGAACTGATGGGAGCCGAGTAGCAAACAATATATGTACACCCATGAAAAGATACAAAAAGAAGACAATTTCTGTACAAAAGATCAAAAGATCTTAGAACTGAATCTAAGTCAAAATCTAGAGCAATGAGGCAATCTCCATAAAGAATTTCCAAGGGATTGCTCTCAAATTCAGTATCCAAAAACTCATCAAGATCTGCATCAATAAATTCAGTATCAATGATGTCAGCTTCTGCTACAAATCTTGTATTTGCTTCTGTATCTGCTTCTACTGCTACTACATCTGCTACTATATCTGCTACTGCTGCTTGAGCAACTTCTTCACTGAGTATCTCCCCCTGCCTAGTTTTAATGGATATTGGAGTCAAACTCCTGACAGAAGAGGATGGGACAAATAAGGTAGAAAGCTGAGCAACAAGGGTAGAGATAGACATAGCAAGAGGTGAAATAACCTCTGTTATCAGCTATTTGAGAAGGGGTGTGATGGATGCTAAGATGAGAAAGATGGAGGGAGAAGATGAATCTAAGAATTCTAGAGGGGTTTGGGTAGAGATAGATAGATTGATGATGGAAGAGGATGAGAGATGACAATCTAACATTGGTTCATCTGAAGAATTATTTGGGGATGAAAGAAGGTTAAAAGAGGGTAGAGAAGTGAGATTTTGAAGATGAGATGGAAGGGGGGATAAAGGTCGAGTTGTAGAATCTGGAGATTGAGATTGTTCTAGAAGTTGTTGTTTTCATGCACTGGGGATGAAATGATGGGGGACTGAGGAGGTGTAGGTTGATGAACTAGAGAAGCAGGGTGGATGGGGGAAGCAGGAGGTATAGGTAGAGATGCTGGAGCTGAGGAAATTTTTTGGAGGGATGATGAAAGGGTTTGGTCAAGAGGGGGAATGGAACTTTCTTCTGTAGGGTAGGGAGTAGCTGGTACTGCCCTAGTACTCTTAGAGGTTTTAGAGGAGGAAGCCCTGGATGGCCTAGAGATAGTCGTCTCCCACCTACCAAACAAGGCGCAGGTCAGCCACTTAGAGGCGTTGATGAATATGGTCGGGGCGACCAGGGATTCAGCGTCCTTGGCATTAAGGAAGATTCCAAGAATCCTTCCAAAGAAAACTTCTTTCTAATCAGATTGAACAAAATTTTGGCCCAATTAACAACCTTCTTATTTACCACAACACTCATCACTAAGAACTACTGCCTTGTATTGTGATCATGGGTTGTACGCTTGCCCAGCAACACTTTACCGACTACATCTACAAGAAATTTATACCCAGCAGATAGATGCTTCTTCAGCAATTTATTTAGGTTTTCTCCACAATCACCCATAAAATTCAACATTTCCTCATATTCAGAAGATTAAAGTTCAATATCTTCTTCATCGTTAAATAGTCCAAAGATTTCAGAAAGAGTATCCGGGGTTAAGGAAACAGCGTTACCCGATATAGATCCAACCATCGTGTCAGCATCTGGAGTAGACGAAGTATAAACTCACTCTCTTATTTCAGAACCAACAATCTTCATTCTAGTAGACATTAGGGTCTTTAAATTGAGTTCCTCAAATAACTGCAGAATATATTTGAAGATCTCGTCTGATTGCTGAAAAGAATCAAAATCGATGTCGAAACCCATATCAAACTTCATGCCAGAAAGATCTCCTTCTGGAATCGTCATTAGTTTCCTACAACACAAAAGCAAAAAGATCAAGTGTTGGGGAACAGAAAGCGCGGGATAGAGGTCGAAGAAAACCTAGTTATAAGGTTTTTCAGAATATGAACCGACAAACTCCGTCCTGTGAAATAAGAGAAATCTTCAATCTAAGGTCGACGAAATGTTTTATAGTCAAAAGAATTCATTAATCTCAGTCAGAAGAGGGGAAAACTTTTCATCATACTCAGGTCATTGAAAACTTTTCTAAAGCCAGATCGTCAATCTTAGGTCGACGACAAATGACTTCCACAGAGAGTTCGTCGATCTCAGGTCGACGAAATATCTCAAGAACTTCTCTTAGTTCGTCGATCTCAGGTCGACGAATTTTTGCAAGTTCTTCGACCACAGACAGAGAATTAAATTAAAATATCACCATTCATCATGCCTAGTTGATTCATAAAGGATAGATGTTTCTTCTCATTCAAGGATTTGGTGAAGATGTCTGCCCTTTGCAAATCAGTGGGAATGAAAGTAATATTAATTTTCTTCTTGTCCACACATTCCGAATAAAATGATGTCTAACATCTATATGCTTGGTTCTAGAATGATGCACTGGATTCTGTGCTATAGATATAATGCAGGAGTTGATTTTGTATCCATAGCATCTGTGAGCAGCAACTGCCAGCTGCTATATATTCAGCTTCTGCAGTTGATGTAGACACAGATGTCTACTTTTTACAAAATCAGGAGACAAGTCTAGCACTAAGAAAACTAGCATGTGTCTGAAGTGCTTTTCCTGTCCACACTACATCCAGCAAAGTCTGCATCTGAGTATCCAGTTAACTAAAATTCTGATTCAGTTGGATACCAGAGTCCTAGATCTGGGCAACTCTTTATATATCTTAAAATCCTTTTTAATAAAATTATGTGAGACTCTTTAGGGTTAACCTGAAACCTAGCACAAAGACATATAGTAAACATTATATCAGGCCTACTTGTTGTAAGATATAGAAGGGACCCAACAATGGCCCTATACAATTTCTGATCAATAGGTTTCTATTGTTCATCAGAATCAGCCATAACATTTGTAGCTATGGGTGTTTTCTTAGCTGAGGCATCAGCCATCCCAAACCTTTTAATCAGCTCTTTAGCATATTTATATTGAGATAAGAAAATGCCATCAGGAGTTTGCTTCACTTAGAGGCCAAGGAAGTAGGAAAGCTTACCCATGCTACTCATCTTAAACTTGGAATGCATAAGGTTAGAAAACCTTTTACATAGTTTGGGATCTGTAGAGCCAAATATTATGTCATCTACATATATTTGTACCAAAAATTTTTTATCATTATGATGCTTGAAAAACAAAGTCCTATCTACCATGCCTCTAGAAAACTTATGCTCTAAAAGAAAGCTAGCTAAGGTTTCATACCAAGCTTTTGGAGCTTACTTTAGACCATAGAGAGCTTTATGCAATCTAAAAACATAAGATGGATGAGATGAAGAGATAAAACCTGGAGGTTGTTCAACATAAACCTCTTCTTTTAATTCTCCATTCAGAAATGCACTTTTTACATCCATCTGGTAGACTTTGAATTTCTTAAAAGCAACATAAGCAAGGAAAATCCTTATTGCCTCTAGCCTGGAAACAGATGCAAAGGTTTGATCATAATCAATCCCTTCCTCTTCCCTATAGCATTGAGCAACAAGCCTAGCCTTGTTCCTTACAATCACACCTTGATCATCAAGCTTGTTCCTGAAAACCCACTTGGTCCTAATTATTGGATAGCCATTAGGCCTTCAAACCAAGTCCCAAACTCTACATCTCTCAAACTGATTGAGATCCTCTTGCATTACAATAATCTAGTGGGGATCTGCTTTGCATCAGTTATGGATTGAGGCTCAACTTGAGAGAGAAAACAGGCACGCATCACATTATGGTTGAGTTGATGCCTTGTCTGTACACCTACTGATATGTCTCCAATCACTTGAGATCTAGGGTGATCCTTTAGTGTGACCAGATCAGATGGTGGAGTTGGTTCAGCAACAACATTTGAAATGAATTCCTCTTGTGGAATTACATCTGCTGTTGGAGGAAGTTAAATTGCTTCCACAGTTTCTTCTTCACTTTCTTCATCACATTGTGGAGGAGGATGTGATATTGCCTTTGGTGTAAGGTTTAGTTCATCCATTTTCTCACACAAGTGAGGTACCTGCAAAAGCTCATTGGTAGAAATTTCTTTCTCCTTGCAATACATATTAGCTTCATCAAAAGTTACATTCACAGATTCCTTAATTTTTTAAAGATGATTTATTAAACACCCTATAAGCTTTGCTGACTTGGGAATATCCTATTAAAATTCTCATTGCAGCCTTTGCTTCAAATTTTCTAATATATTTCTTGTCATTATTATGAATATAGCATATACAACCAAATACTTTAAAATAGCTGAATTTAGTTCAAGTGAGAATTTTGCATTTTCAGCAAGATATTTATCTTGATCAGTTAATTTCTTTCTAAGAAGTTTGATTTCCTTCTCAGAGCTTATTAAGTCTAAGCAAAGATTTTTAAATTCAGATTTAAATTCTTCTGATTAAAAATCATATGAAGCAATTACCTGATCTTCAGCAGACATTGATTCTTCATTATCTGAATCTTCAGCATCTGATTTGCTGCTGCAGGAATCAATTGCCATTAGGCAAACTTCCTTTGCCTTTTTCTCTTCTTCATCATCACTGGAGCTGGAAGAGGATGACTCTTCTTCTGTATAACTCGAGGTCTCAGCAACAAAACCTTTTTCCTTCCTCTTGTGCTTGCTAGAGGAGGGTTTGCTGTGATGATTTCTTCTTGACTCCTTTTCTCTTCTCATATCTTTCTTCTGAGCTTCTAGACACTCAAAGATGTAGTGTCCTGGCTTCCTGGAACCAATACAGACAATATCTTTAGAATGTGTTTTATCATACCTTGGTTTATAATCTTGTCTAGATGACTTCCTTCTAAAGTCCTTCTTTGCCATTTTGAAAAATCTTTTTGCAAATAGACTCATCAGTTCTTCATTGACTGGAGTCCCTTCAGAGTCCTCAATAGCCTTGAAAGCATTATTATTCTCCTTCCTGGTAGGTGTTGGAGTCTTTATTTCAGCTGCTGCTTCTCTGGTCTTCATCAGTTGCTCATATGATTTGAGCTTTCTAAGGAGAGACTCAGTTGATATCTCAGTCATGCTTTTGGCTTCTTTGATAGGCCAGATCCTTAAATCCCATGTACTGGGGAAGCACATAAGGATCTTGTCATTCACTTCAATCAGGGTAATTTCTTTGTCTAAGGTCCTTAGCTCACTGATGATTGAGCTTAGCCTATTATACATGTCACTGACTGACTCAACTTCTTCCTTCTTGAAGTTCTCATACTAGGAGATGAGATTGGATCTTCTGTCCTTTATCTCATCAGCAAATCCAGCCACCATCTGGTTTAGAGAATCGCAGATGCCTTTGGCTGAAGTGCACTCAGCCACTTTCTGAAAAATGTCATCAGACATAGTTTGAGCTAAATCATTCATGGCTCTTGCATCTGTAATCTTGGCTTTCTTCTGGGCATCTACCCACTCAGGTGGTGGAATAGCATGAGTGCTTGAAGTAGAAGTTGAAGTAGTTGCTGTAGTGGGAGGTCCTGTCAAGATAGAGTTAAATATATCCCCCTCGATAGAATTCATGTACAACTTAATTTCTTGCCTTCTAGATGGAAAATTTACTTAGGTTACATACTGGAGGTCTGGTTCTTGCATAATCCTTGTTTTGTGCCATTGTGATAGAAAATAGTTGGGAAGAGGAAAAAGTGATCTAACTGGATCTTGGTTCAAGTGTTAACTTGTACAACCAAACAAAACACAACCTCTGATACAAATTGAAAGGATGGTGTTAGGTCAGATTACTATAGGGGGGGTGAATAGAGTATTAAAACTTTGGCTCTTTTTCTAGATTATATCAGAGTAAATAGTGATACCATATATTAGTTAAGGAATAAGAAAAACTAAGCTAACAATTCAGCAATAACAAGCACAACAAAAACAAATGAAAAGGAGCAACCAGACGACACAAGAAGTTTTATAGTGGTTCCCCTAAACTTGGTACATCCACTCTTCTACCACCTTGGTAGGAATCCACTAGCAGGTTTTTGATCAAGTGATTACCACCAGAAGATCTGGTTCAGGTAGATCAAGAAACCCTTCAGGCTTTTGATCAGGTGCCCAAAAACCAACTTCAATTCTTTTGGAGGGAGACTTGTCAACCAAACTAACTTTTGAAGGGAGCTATAACCCTGTACAATGGGTTGGAAAATATTGATTGAAGTCTTCTCTTTTCTCAAATACAACTGAGAAGACTGTATGGATTCTTGTGATATCAAAACTCCTTCTGAGAAGTAGAATGTTTCAGGAAAAACAGAGCTTTATTAAAGGGTGAGTAGGTCTTCAGCTTGATCTGCCAAGGTCCAGGAAATCCAATAACAGATGTTGAATAGAATGTCTCTGAGGATTTCTTGAATAGAAGTTGAAGAAGACTCATGATCTTGATGATTTGTTCTTCTTCAAACTACAGTGTTGGCAGAGAATGAAAAAGCGTTGAGAGCGTCGAGTGCTTGTTCAGAATTTTCTGTACAATGCTTCTCGATTTCTCTTCCTGTCTCTCTAACTGTCTTTCTTATCTATTGTATTTCTCGAAGAAGGAGAGAATTACTTTTATTCCACTACTGAAAAATTCTCTTTGAAATTTTGAATTCTTTCCATAAATGTTGGCTGCTGGGGGGAATAGAAAACAGCTAGAATAATAGCATTAACGAGTTTCCCAATTGTTTTTGATAGAATAAGCAAATATTTATTATGAAAAATACCACATTTAATGCAACCAAATAACGGCTATATTCAGAAAAATATTTGCATTAAATGCTCAGAATAATACTGCTAATAAGGAACAGAAGAGGGAAGGACTCATTCTAGAACTACACAGAAAACTTCGAATGCAAAACAGAATTCGTCGACCTGAGATCAAAGATCATTGACCAGGGAATTCAAGTTCGTTGACATGAGCTCTGCGATCTGCTAACTGAGAATAACTTTCCAAATCTACACTCTGAGTTCGTCGAGCTGAGAAACTAACAGAAGAAAACTAAGTGTCTACCTTAGCTCGTAGAATGTTGAGCTCAGCTCAGAGAATTAACTCTGAGTTCGTCGATCTGAGATCGACGATCGTCGAGCTGAGTTCGAAGAATTTCGAATTGATCACTGTCTTTTGAAAGCTGTTAAATCTGATTCTCTGAAGTCCACTTCTGGTTTGTCTAAGGAGGTAGCACTAATCAAGACTTAGCCTAAACTTTAGGACTACTACTCATGACCCTAGCTATACAATGTTGGGTCACACTCAGCCTAAGTTTGTGAACCTACCCCAAATCCAACTAGGGATCCAACACACTTTGATCAGATTATAATAACATGGCTTGTCGACCAAGAGAACCAAATTCTTTAATTGAATAATCAGTACCAAGAATATTAATAAGCATAGCGGATGTACTGCTAGCAGATAGAGCTTTATGATGGCCGATTATATAATGCGAGCATAAGTAAGAAGTATAATGCCATAAATCTTTTAGAGAGATTGAATTTAACCTGTTAACCTTAAGGAAGGCAGTTTTGCAAAAAGCGGACTAACCACACTCCCTTAGAAGGGCAAAAAAAGAAAAACAAGATCCTAAGAAGGAACGATGGACACACTGCTCCCATGCCTTATGGCTATAAGCTATGTTGATCAGTTCGTCCAAGTGCGCCAAGTGGTGAACAATAATGTTTGCCCTAAAAGATCTGCTATGTTGTGGGTCCCCAGAAGGCGCGACTTGAGAGTACCTCACAGTGTTCGGCCATTACACTTATGAGATTATCATAGAGACAAGGCTACACTTGAATGCCATTTCTTGTCAAGCAACAATCATCTTAGCTGTAATGTATCCTTAGCGAAGAACAGTAGAGCTAACACATGGGACCTTCCTTGATGAACGCTTTATGTTAGATACCGGCTAGGATCCAAAGCCCTGAAGTCCACCCACACAGATTGGACGAGACCCACTACATATATACGAACACTCCCCGCTCTATGTGGTCATGGTGGTATTACTCCAGGGACCAATCTATTGGGGTTCAAACAAGACTTGGTGATATCTTGTCGATTCAGCGATCCCTTTGGCAAAGAGAAAATAGAGGAGGAAGCACTCCAAAAAGGGAAATGTGTCAATACAGGATTTCTGACGTAAAAATTTATTGAAATGAATGAAGGAGAACTTAGAAAATGTTCATAACATATGTAAGAGAAATGTTAAGTATGGAGAACAAAACCGATCGGCCATGATTGCGAAGAGATTTTTGAACTTTGTCAGGTCCATCTTCACCTCAGAATAGATTTCCAAAGGCGCCTACGTCATTCGCATCAATGGTCTTACCGCCAAAGAAATTTAGATTATTGTTTATTTGGCTCACTCCCTTTGAGCCGAAAGGAATGTCTGCTACTTCTTTGCCTTTTGAAGTAGACGGATCAGAATGGTCATTCTTCTAGAAGAAGTCAAGCAATTTGCCCTGCCTCGGCATATTCTCCACTAGTTGATGAAGTACTCTGCAGTTTTCAATTGGATGCCCTTTCTCTTTATGGAATTCGCAATAGGGATCTAAGTCCTTGAATCTTTGATCAGCGGGTTGTTAGGGTCTCTTATAACTGGTCTTACCTTTCATAACTTGGACTATATCCTGCATTACTTGGTCTAGTTCAAGTTCTGGCAAGTTGCCACCCTGCTGCTGGTAAGCTGAAGCTGCCAGCAGAGCTTGTGTTGGATAAGCGTGAGGAACTTACAATTGTGATCTTTGACTTTGGAAGTGAACTTGGCCTGGGAAGAGGCATTGATGACGTCGAAATTTATTCCCTTCCTTGTTCACAATTAAAAATCCTTGTGAGGAGACTATGGAGGTTGCCCGTGTAACGGCCTCCCCAGCACCATGCTCGCATGGACGGCCGCCGGCACCCCCAGCACCACGCTTGAAAAGGTTCAGCCTAACCAGATCTGCAGACCATGCACCTAAACCCCTCTCCATCCACAGGCGGGTTGTTGAGGCCGGGGATTGAACCCGCAACCTCCTAGATAAAGAGTCTTCAAACCACTCCTCATCACCAACTGAGTTCCACTCCTCATCACCAACTGAGTTGCAGCTCAGTTGGTGATGAGGAGTGGTTTGAAGACTCTTTATCAAGGAGGTTGCGGGTTCGATCCCCAACCTCAACAACCCGCCTATGTATGGAGAGGGGTTGTGGTGCATGGTCTGCAGACCTAGTAAGGCTGAACCCTTTCGAGTGTGGTGATGGGGGTGTAAATGGCCGTCCTTTCGAGCGTGGTGCTTGGGAGGCAGTTACAAAAAGTGCACTTTTTATAACGGTCCGGGCCAGCTAACCCTGCGGAACCCAACTGGCACCGATGGCCTACCAGACGTCTAGAACAGGGCCCACTACTATTAGTCAGCCTATGACATCAAGCATGCATGTCATGCGCCCCAACCCCTCCCCGCGCCTATTTTTCAGCAGCGGTTGGTTGTTGCCACTAGGGATCAAACCCAGGACCTTGATAATAACTCTTTGCCACAGTTGTTATCACAAACTGAGGTGTAACATCCCTCAAATAACTAGAACCCCTAGGAGTGGTTTTGTCATGACTAGGTCATGACAAAACCCTAGAAGCCCAAGAAGATCAAGTGGACTTAGGAATAAGGTGATTGGGATGAATGGTCTATAAATAGTAGATTCTTAAACCCTAGTTTAGGATGATCATGAGGCTTCACCATGACTCTATGACTCCACCATGACCTCACCAATCTATTAAAAGGCCATAAGGGTCCACTTGAGTCAACGCATGATGGCCAAGTTGACCTAGGATCATCTTAGGCCTAAACAAGGCAAGATGCCCTAACTAAGGGCAATGTGCCCTTAATGAGCCCAACCAACCCTACCAAGATCTTCCTAGACCTAAAAAGGGGTCAATGGGTCACCAAAGACCCATTGGAGTCAACCGTAGAGCTTAAGTTAACCTAAGTCAACCCTAACCCTAAATGGGTCAAAGTGACCTACATAGGGTCAATTGACCTTCCCTTAGCCAAGTGGACACCACCCATGCCCTCCTAACCCTAGAGTGAGGTCAATGGGTCACCAAGGACCCATTGGAGTCACCAAAGTGGCTAAGTTGACCCAAGTCAACTTAAACCCCAAAATGGTCAAAGTGCCCTTAATAAGGGTCAAGTGACCTTCAAGATGCCAAGTCAACCCTACCCATCCCTACCTAGACCCTAGGGGCGGGAAATAGGTCACCAAGGACACATTTATGGTTACATAAAAGGCCAATTTGACCAATGTCAACCTAAGCTAGGTCAAGTCATACTTAGCTCAAAAATGGCTAACCCAAGCTCAGGCCCCTAGCCACTTGGGCTAACCACTTCCTAACCACTTTATAATAGCTTGGTGGTCTGCATTTAGGCTAGGGTCATGAACAAAATCGGCCATTAGGGGTAGGAGAGAGAAAGCTTCAATTCCCCTTTAAATGAGGAGAGAGAAAAGGAGGTAAAGGCCATTCATGGCTTAGGAAGGCCAAGGGCCACCTTTATTGACTGGATTCAACTCCTCTGGGGAAGAGGAGAAGTTTCTAGCCATTTCCCATCCACCACAAGGCAGGTTCACCCCCCCCCCCCACCACCACCACCACTAGGCCGAGAGCTTCATCAATGACCATTAATGGCATTGATGTCATGACCACCCCCCTTCCCCATTTTATTCTTTTAAAAGCCTCACTGGACTTCTAGAATTGTTTACACATCTTACCTAAAGGAGCCAGAGGAGTTCACTGTGCTATTGTAGAAACCGAGCGGCGGCACCATCGAAAATGGCATCCCGACGATCAACCCGCCTCTAGGCAGCAAATAAGGTCCTCCCCTTCCTCTTTTCCTGTGGGTAGATCATAGGAATTGTTAGGGCCAAGATTCGGGCTCAATGGAGCCCGATCGAGAGAAGTTTTCACCTGATTTTTACGCAAAAACTAAGCTTGTCGGGATCGCCGGAATCCTCTCCTCCGGCGGCTGTGTCGCCGCTTGGCAATAGCCACCGCCTCGACGGAGGTGGTGGTGGCGGTGACCGGCCAGGGAGGTGGCTTATTGGCCGGCGACAGAGGCTTCAAGTTGGACCAGGAGTAATTAATCCTTGCCATTGGCACGCGGGGAGGATGACGGGATGCCGTCCAAATGTGCACCAAGATTTGTGCTGCCATTGTTTAAACTATAGGTTAATATTTATTTTATTTGCTATTTCTGTCACATTATTTCAATCACATTGAAAATTAATTTAAAAATACTTAGAGGCTAAAATAGAGAAAAAGGTCAACATATAAATTGTCGCCCTATGGGTCTACTTTAATTGAAAATTAATTTGAGTCAATTTGGACGTCTGGTATGACCAGGGCACCCATTTTGGTGGGTTGTATACCTAGGGTTAGACAGAAACAAAAGTGAGTTCCCCCACTTAATCCCTTGTCCAAATGTCTTGAAATTTGGACAGGGAGTCACCCTAATATATACCTAGGTTCTGCCCAAAAATGAGAATTTTTGGGGATAATTTTCCTATAGTTTTTGAAATTATTTAAATATATTAGGGTAATCTAATTAAGGGACTAAATGACCACCAAATCCTCCCAAATTTTGTTGATTGGTCCTTGGGGTCATCATGAAGATCTGTATAAATTTTCACCTCTTTTGAGGTTATTTGAGTTGTAATTGAGCAAACCCTAGCCTTTCCCTAATGAGGGGTATTTAGGTCAAAAGTGTACTTTGAATTTTGAATGGTCAAACAACATCAACAAAGGATGAAATTTGGGCCACTGGTTTTACATGACATTTAACACCCTCATATAGGTTATGGGGTGGTTTGGGGTAGGATTTCCCTAGGTCCCAAGTTCAAATCCTATTTCAGGACCTTGGGGGTTTGAGAAGGGCATGGGGTCAACTGCCCATGTATGGACTTGAAAGTTGGTAGAGAGGATACTAGGGTAGCTAAGGTCCTCTGGTAAAAATCTTAGAGGATTTGGAGATGGATAAACTCCTCAAAACCATAACCCTAGTTTAGGGCACAATAATTGTACATACAAGATAAGCCCCCAAAACTTAGTGAAAGCCATGAAACTTGGGTGTGTAGTCATAATGTCATTATAAGCCTTGAATAATTTTATTAGGAATTTCAGATAAATAATTTTAGTATCACCCTTGCAATACCAATATTAGACCTAATTAGTTATTTTTTATTTATGACCTTAATATCTATTAGAGGATTATGAAATTAAGGCAGAGTGAGTTTTAGATCATTATGATCATACATGAATTTTATTGTAAATTTTAGATGTAAATTTCCACTACTTACTTCACAAGTATATAAATATGGGAATATGATCAATAATATATTTAGAGCTCCCTTTTATTTGAAAATTATGAAACTTAATTAGTAGTGTGTTTTGGTCAATATACTCATATGGGAATTTTATTACAATTTTTAGATGAATAATTGTTGTACTTAGTTCATTAACCTATTAACTTGGATTATTATGAAAAATCATCTTTAGAGTTTATTATTCACTGATAAATTATGAAACTTCACCTGGAGTGTTTATATGACTTTATGCTCATCCTTGAATTTTCTCAGAATTATTGAAAGTATATTGGCAGTACTTTGTCTCTTTAAATTGGTTAATGTAGGTTATGTTCAAAAATTATGTTTAGGGGTTTAAGTTCTTACTGAAAATTTGGAGACCTTGAATTTACTGATAAGTAGTTGTCTTGTATTTATTATAATTTTGTGGAACATTTTGAGTGCTTGAAAATAGTACTTCATGTTCAAACTAAGGCATTTGGATCACTTAGAAAATTAAATAAATTATCAAGTAAATTAGGAAAATTATAAACTTCTGGATATCGGCTAATCATGTCATGATAAACCTCTAATAAATATTATAGGGAATTTGGATGATAATTTGGAGTACCTCCCATTGTATACATCATATAGCTTAGGATGGTCTGCATTTAGTAAAAACTGCAGAAATCATAATATGGTGCAAAATGAACCTAGAGAGTGTGGATATTAGTGTATTGATTTGGTAAGTTATATGAGTTCATCATCGGGAGTCGTGATGAGGAGTGGGAGGTTTGACTAGTGTTATGAGGTGCTCGGGGTCGACGAAACACCGTCTTCCCCGTGGAGAGAGAAAGAGTGAAAACACAGTAGGGTTAGAACCAGTGAAATACGAAAGGGATCGGGAATCGGTTAGTAACCAATAATAATAAGTTCCTTGCGAAAGGGAGCTTTGGGCTTCAGCCCATCATAGTTCATAGTGCCCTTTGAGAGCCCTTCACGGGGTATGCCAGGGGTAGTCCTGGGCTAACCTAAACTGTAGGCAAAATAAATTGCAAGAGTAACTAGCATAATTAGGGATTCACTTTCACTCACCTCAATGTCTTGGGATGTTAGGTTGGGTCACACGGGCAGTAGGCTCGGTGGTTTTGTGATGGGCAGGTTGGCCCGACGAGCTTTGGCTCAGTTGTTTGTTGTGACGGACGGGATGGTCCGAGGAGCTTTGGCTCGGTAGGTGATACATAAGGTTGCATGTGCCTAAAGTTTAAGGTGGTGGGTCTTTGGTATTGGAGGGTCGATTCACCGACGCCAATACGTCGACTCAGCAAGTGTTATTTAGCACTTTGCAATATAAAGTCCGGTGCGCCAGCCGATAAGAGTACGCAGGAGATATGCTTAGTGCACCAGCGTTGAGGCGTACGATAGGTCTGACTGGTAGTGCAATTACCGGTTTAGAGGTGGGCGAGGCACAACCCACTGCTTCTGTTTGCCACAGCGGAGGTATCCTGGGAGGTTAGGCTCTAGAAAGGGGGAACTAAAATCTGTGTACACAGAGTCGAGTGGGTGAGTTGCACTTGCATGTTCACATCATGGCGTACTTGCATGTCATAGAATAGAAATTGCATATAACCCTGAAACCTATTGTATAAAGTGGTATGGGACGCTTTATAAAATAGGCCCTTCAAAATGACCCCTTGGTTTATAAGTTTGCACAAGCGTGCTTATAAGTTAAGGTTTTTATTCAGTAAATATTTAAGTATGCTTGCTAGAAAACTAACACCCTATCATATAAATTTGTATGAGACTTTTTATATAATAGGAGCCTTGCAGAAGATCCCTTAGCTTGTGTGTTTTCATATAAGTTAAGGTTATATATAATACATTCAGTCTTTCTTACTGTCGCATGTACTCTTATAATTGATAGATTAGTTTCTCCGTCACCTGTTATTTGTTATTCTCCACCTTCATTTCCCTTCCTTTCCTCCTCCCTGATCGGTGCTTAAGAGCCATGGGGGAAGGGGCGGGGAATGATAGGACTTAGTCTTTTAGACTAACAGTTTTTGAACCACATCATTTTAGGGGACCGTGGAGCCCAGCATGGAGAAGCAGCCCCGGAGGTCGGCACGCTTGGAGATGGGACAGTCTAGTATCAGAGTTCAGACAGCTGGGGCTGTGAGTCCCGATTGCTAGTAGTTATTTTAGTTTTGCTTCTGCGATTAGAGTTATGTAGTGACGACATTGATGTACTGGGCATGAGCCCATGTTTCTGTTCCTTTTTTATATCTTTGGACACTCCCTTCGTGGAGAATATTTATTATACATGTGATTCTGGTGGACTTGTTGAGTTTCATTCTTACTCTTATAATTTTGCTACATTTTTGGCGATTGATATGGCCGGCAGGATCGGCGTTTTGTAGTGACGACCTTCCCGGGCATGGAGGTAACACCTCAAAGCGACGGTTCTGGGCCTAAGACCCTGGTGTTTAATAAGAAAAAAATAGGGTCTTACAACCCGTATGAAGAAAAAGGATCTTTCTCTATTAAAAGCTATATATGTAGTTGGGATTACTTTTTTCATCTTGTATGTATAAGTTGGCAAGACTGATCATCTCCTGATATGTCCTCGACACTCGGACGTTAGCTTCGAATTTAAGTGGTCCTTCTCTTAAACTACTGATTAGAGTGACTCGGTACATCTCTGGATCGACATTTTCAATGTCAAGAATCTCTCTTTGAAAACAAACGACAAAATGAGCCCAAGTCTCATTTTCTTGCTGTCTGATCTCAAATAGGGCTTCTGGCCCGCACTTCCTCTTGGAAGAGGTAGAAGTTTGTTTTTAGCCACGGTTTTGTACTTTTTACCAGGGCAATTTGCCCTGGCCAAAAGTCTGTTTTCTAGTAGTGTCCCCTTTGAGGTCAACAACCAATGTGCGAAGTTTACTCAGACTTGCTGGGTATTACCGCAAGTTTGTTATGAAGATCGTGATGTAGGCCACTCCTTAAGGAATTTCAGGCACAAAAGACAAATGGATTCCTAAGGGGAATTTAAGCGAACACGTGGTGTGCGCGCAAAACTCGAAATTTCTGCAGAGTTTCGTTTGTAAGTGCGCGATCTCACAAGGGGGAAATTCCAACCCAAACCTGCACGAACATACATATATACTAATCTCATAATCCTAACCATACATCTAGCATCGCAACACAAACATTTCTATCCACATAGAGGGCGTTCCAGACTAAAGATTTCATTTCGGAAAGTAGTCCAAATATAACCCTCAAAACAAAACCAAACAAGGATATTCCAAATCCTCTTGATACATTCGAAACCAAAGGCTACACAAACCCCGGTTTACAAACGTCCAAGGGGACCTATCCTTACGGAAATCTTCGCGAAAATCAGATATGAAAGCAATAACAATTTCAGATTTTTGTATGCAAATTAATTCAACATTTAGGATAAAATATGAAATCAAAAGTCTCCAATACACTCGCAAATCTAGAAGAGGTTCACACAATGTTTTAGGGATAGGAAATCGTTACCCAAAACCAGAAATTCGAGAGGAGGTGAGGAGGAGGAGGAGAAAGATAATGGTGTAAGAGTCGCACTTCCACGGGTCACCGGAGTCGCACCGGATGAGGAAGCACCGAGCCGCCTTCTTCGGAGTCACACCGTAGGAGGATGGAGGTTGCCAGATCAGCAAGATCACCACCGAATGGAGAGTGGCAGCAAGCAAACGGCGGCTTCCCGGAGGCGTCGGGGTGGATTCAGCCAGGCCGAGAGAGGGGGCTGCAGCAAAACCGTGAGCTGGTTTTTGTTTAGGGTTATCTCTTTTTTTTCTTAAATTCTAAATCTTCTCCCACTCCACATATATATATATATAATGTTACACCACTCCATCCAACCCTTCATCAAGATCAAAACTAAATCCAAGCCATTAAAATGTTTTAACCAAATTAAAAAAACAAAAGGAAATAACAAAATCATAATAATAAGACTTTACGAGATAACTTATGAAAATAAAGAGGAGGATTATATTATTATTTCAAAATGAAATAATCATTATAATCATAATGATGTGACGAAATGCCAGCGACGGCGGTGGCAGAGGCGACGACGGTTGCGGCAACGACCATCAATGTCCACGAACATGTAGCGGCGGCGATCAAAAGAGAGATCCATGTGGTGGAGGCGACGACGGTTGCGGCAACGACCATCAACGTCAATGAAAAAGTAGCGGCGACGATCAAAAGAGAGGTCCATGTCGGCATGGGCAGATGGCAGGGCATCCTCTCCATCAGATCGCCCTTCCCCTCATTATACTGATGAAGAAGGGTGTATCTTTTGCGTGGGCAACCAAGTATGAAGTTACATTCCAAGAGTTAAAGGACCGTATTACCTCGTACCAATCCTTGTTCTACCATATAGGAAGGAAATATTCTAGATTTATATTGATGCATCCTATCAGGTCATGGGGGAGGTGTTGATGCTACACAGGCATGTGATTTCGTATACTTATAGATAGCTCAAGAAGTATGAAGTGAATTATCCATTGCATGACTTAGAGCTGGAAGTAGTGGTCTTCGCTCTAAAGATATGAAGAAACTATTTTTATCGAGTCCATTATGAGATCTTTTTAGATCATAAGAATTTGAAGTACATTCACACTTAGAAGTATATGAACTGGACAAAGCGGCGGTGGTTGGAGTTTCTATGTAATTATGAGTTTATAATGAACTACCACCTCGGAAAGTTGAACTCAGTAGCAGATGCTCTAAGTAGGAAGGCACCCGCGTCGAGCCCTGATTATCGATTAATGACTATGAAGTTGGCTTGAGTACTTGAAGAGATGGAGATTACACTAGTGTCTAAGGCTTGTCTTGAGGCCTATACGAAGTACCTGGCCACCATGAGTATAGTTTATGACATTCGAGACCAGATCCGGGCAGAGAAAGGGAAGGATGCTTCTTTACCCCCGGTGTTCCAAGCAATTATGGGAGGATCAGCAGAAGGATACACGCTAAATGAAGACCTCGTTCATTTTTAGGGCAGATTTTACATTCCTGTAGATGGTGGAATTCGCGAAGACATCATGAGAGAGGACCATTGTACTAAGTATTCGATGTATCCCGGAATTTCCAGGATGTACACTGACTTGCGGAGGACCATTTTTTGGAAAGGTATGAAGAGAGATGTAACATACTATATTACACACTCTGAGGCTTGTCAGAAGGTGACAGTGGAGTGTAAGAGCTCTAATGGATTATTACAGTCGTTGCCCGTCCCAAAGTGAAAGTTTGAGGATATTTCCATGGATTTTGTTCACAGCCTTCCTTAATCTCCCTCCGGGAGTGAATGAGTTTGGGTGATTGTAAATCGCTTGACTATGGTTACTATGTTTATCCCGATTTGGAAATAGGCACATGTTCATGTGTTGGTGTATCTTTTTATGGAATAGTTCATTCAGTACCGTGGGGTGCCCAAGACAATAGTCTCGGGCCGTGATGGTCGTTTCACCTCCAAGGAATAGAGGGTAGTTGCCATATTTGGGCTCTCGTCTTGCCTTAAGCTTGGCATTTCACCCTCAAACTAACGTCCAGTCTCAGAGAACTATCAGAACTATGGAAGACTTGCTGCAATTATGTGTTTTGTATAACGAAGAGTTGTGGGAAATACTTCTACCATTATTAGAGTTTTCATAGAATAATATCCACCAAGCACGTATCAGAATGACACCCTATAAGGCACTTTATTGTAGGAGGTGCAAAACACCATTGTCGTGGATCCAGGATGAGGATTGTAAGGCGTTGGGGGTGGAATACATCGATGAGACTAATGTTATGATTAGGTTGATCCAAGATAACATGCTAGGTGCTCAGAGCTGGTAGGCGAGGTACTCCGATACAAAACACAGGATGGTGGAATCCTAAGTGGGGGACAAGGTATTTTTAATGATTAGGCTATGCATGGGGTGTCAAATATTTGTGGAATTAAGAAGCTAAGCCCGCGGTACATGGGGCCTTTTACCGTCTTGGGGAAAATCAGTCCCTTGGCTTATAGGATGGAGCTAACATATGGGTAGGAGAACCTACACGAAGTATTTCATGTGTCTTACTTTAGGAAGGCACTATTTTGGCCTGAATAGTTTATCACTACTATATCTAGTGTAAGACCCCCCTCCCCTTACCAAGGAGGTAATCTAGTCTTATGCCTAGAACAACAGCTTTACGGTAACACTAACTCACGGGTTAGTCGACACCGCAAGACGCCGATTCTGCCGGCTAGTACAATCATTTAACCAGTTTGGAAAATCGAGAGTAAAAGTAAAACAAGTAGCGTGTAATACTAACTAGTCTACAGAATCATAGTACATATCATATATATGGAAATGAAAAGTACAACAGCAGTCCACAATGTGTACAAAGAAAGAGAAGAGGGCTTATGCCCTGTACATGAATTTCAAATCTCTCTCTCACAAATACAAATAAGAGAAAGTTAATCTATCAACAGTACACGCGTCAACACCTGACATCGGGCTGTAGTAGTAGTAGGTGGTATCTGCTCCTCAAGTCCTGCCACCTCGTCCTGCTGGTCGTGATGGAACTCCATCTCCTCATGCTCCTAAAATGACACGGTCACAACTGGCCGTTAGTCATAAAGACTAAGCCATTTCCTCCACACCTCACCCCTGTGGCTCCTAGGCACCGTGTGGGAGGACGAAGTAGAGGTGAATAAGGGGTATAAAATAAAAAGTCGGTGACAATGGAACTAATCTATCAAAATTATGTAGTAGCAAGTATATCTCTATTCTAACAGTTCTATATAGTACAAGTAAACTAATAAAGACTGTAAAAAGTAAAGAACAAAGCAGAAAGTAAACCTTCCACTGCTAAACTATCATCACAGAAGTACCTTAACTTATATGAATGCTCAAACAAACTTATAAGTTAAGATTTCCATATGTAACTTATCATATAAAAGAGCGCATACTAATTTATATGATAAGGATCTATAGTACATATTGCCTAAATATGTATGTATGCTATGTATGCAGGTTATGATTCATGCAAGTGCAACTCACACACACGACTCTGTGATAACAGACCTTTAGTTTCTGCTTTTTGGAGCTAGCATCACTCTATGGTACCACCGTTGTGGCTATGGCAGCAGTGGAATGGGTTCTTCCGCTTCCTTTGAGGGTATACACACTACCAGGCCCAGACCCTTCGTATGCCTTTGTACACGTCCTTGATGCACTCTAGAGTCTCTTCATTCTAATGTTGGCCAACTGCTAGAATTTCATGGTCGGGTGTGCATTTTATGGGAATTTCCTCCAGACCACAGTATAAATAACCTACTAGCCCCTCAAACCCTCACACCTCACCAGAGTCACCGTACTGCCATCTGTATGACGATTGGCCCAGTACCGCATGACCCTCCACTAGTTTTGTTTCTATGCACAGGAAAGGTATCTCAACCCGAGCCTCCATCTCGCAGGACCAAACCCATCCTAATGTAATACTCCTGAGCCTCCAGCTCATAGGAAAAACCCGTCCTGAAATAAACCTCTCAAACCTTCAGCTCGCAGGACTAACCTGTCCGTATATCAAACTCTCGAGCCTCCAGCTCGCAGGACTAACTATCCTGAAACCCTTCAACACTTCACGGGTGAGATTGTCACATCATTCTCATAATCCTGAATCCCTCCAACCCTTCACGGGTGAGATTTTCACATCATTCTCTTAACCTATTAGACTACTCTTGTCTAATGTTTTTTATACCTAACAATTTAGGGTTAATCCCAGGACTGCCCATGGTATGCCCAATGAAGGGCTCTTGGGGGCACTAGGAACCAAGATGGGATTGAAAGCCCAAAGTTCCCTTTCGCATGGATACTTACTTTTATTAATGTCTACCCATGATCCATACCCAGCTCTAATTGTTACTCTGGAACGAACCTAATAACTTAGGATATTATTGGGGAATCGGCGGTCTTCCGTCGGTCTCCATTTTAGTTATTTTCCTTGGGGTTTTGTACTATATCACTCAATACTATGAAGTGACCTACTAGACACTAACCAAGGTTTAACCTTTCCAATAAAATTCTCTTTCTAACCACTTTTCATATCCCCCTATGGGTCCTTGTGTTATACCCTACTTTTGTTATACGCAGCCCACGACCTAACATTTACCCATGTGATATGACTTCCAAATCCCTTGGGCTAGATTCCCCTAATTATCTATCCTGGGTTGGTATGGTGTATGATGTTGACCATTCAAGATTTCACCACTTTTCTAAGTAATTAAGGCCCTATATTAATTCTTTTAATTTAGTGACCTAAGTCACTTTCTACATGATGTACTAAATACAATGGTTCCATAGATCTAAGAAAATTTACCTAGTGTTCAATGAGTTTAAATATGACTGTCTACCAGAGTTCATAATCTTCCCATGTAAATTTCTATATAATTTCCATTTAAGATTAAAATCACAATTTGACCATTTTCCAAATGAAGTACATCAACTATTCAACTAAAAATTCTAGGAAAATTACTGGAGGCCAATATTGTTATAATAAAATATCATGCCGAAATTGATGACCCTAAACAATGATTTGACCTAGGAAAATTCCATAATAGTAATATTACCAAAATGCCACTACTTAAATTTTAAACATACATAATCACCCATAAATTCTATGATAATTACCCAAGATTCTTATCAAAGGAATGAGATACCATAAATTTTCCCATAATTTTCCAGCAATGATTTTTTTTACTTTTTATTAATTTCTAAGAAGGGGAAATAATGTAATTCTACTAAAAACTCAAGGTTAAGTTTCTAAACAAGCTTATAAAATTTTCCAGAGGTGTATGATGTTTTACTAGGGCTTGTGATAGAGTTTTAGAATTTATAAGAGTACTTAGCCCTATTATTAATTTTTATTTCAAAAAGGACATAATTTCCAATAATTCCAAATAATGGGATTTTTGATCCCAAAAATCTCATCCTTCCTATGGGAGGTGTATTGCATCCCTATAAGCCTTTGTACAGAATTTTATTGACATGCATTGGGCCAAATGGGCTAAACTCCCATTTTGTATTTGGCACAATTATTTACAAATCAACCTTCCCTTAACATTCATGTTGGTTTTCCCAAACATTCAAAGTTCCAAATGGTCTAAAATTTCTACCATGGACTTATAGTAAGCCTAAGACCATGCCACCAAAATTTGGGGGCATTTGGATAAGGGAATATCCCTTTTTTATTTTTACTTAATAAATGAATTATCTATAAAAACTTTAAAAACTTATACACCAAAAATTCTAATTTTTGGACAGGACTTAGGTTTAACACAACCACATGCATTACCAAAATTTCACTACATGTGGTCTTAGGGTTTTGCTTGGGCACTCATTTAAAAATTTGTCTTAGCCTAGGACCAGTCTTAGTAGAATGGCCCTACAGGGAGCTATTGTGCTCCAAATACAAGTTTAGGGTGTAAAAACGAAGGTAAGACCAAGATCTACCTTTTGCATGTTGGATCTTATTTCTGTAAATGCATCTAAGAGGCCCAAAACTTGCATGCAAGTTGACTGATATAATGTGACAAGAAATAAAATTAAGTAAAGCTTAAAACTATAGTTTATTTCATTTAAAAATAAGTGGCATCCGGTTGTATTCTCCAATGAGCCGACGAATCAGATTTAACCCGCCCGGAGCATCATTAAACCATATTTATTGGCAACCCGGCAACCTCCCCGGTCGGCCACCAACACCACAATCTTCGTAGAGGTGGTGGCCATCATTTGGCGGCGACTTGGCTGCCGGAGGCGGCGGTTTCAGGCGAACATGAACTTCATTAAAATTCAAAAATTCATGAAATGCTAGCACGGGGTGAGGTGAGATGAAACTGACCTTAATCGAAGCCCAACGGCGGCGGCGGAGGTGGTTGTTCTCCTCTCCGACAAGCTTGCTCCTAAACTCATTTCTCCACCAAAAGCTTCAATTCAGATATCGAATTCCACTCCTCTCGGTATTCTGAAGCTGATGGTGAGTTCAAATGGGGGTGGGGTTGGTTGGTTGTGTAGTTTTGAATGGGGGGATTTCGGCCAAGCATTAAATGCTTCACTATGGCTGCCATGTGTCATGGAGTTGGGCAGGAAAGGCTGGGAATTATTACAGGGGTTCAGATGTGGGCTTGGGAAGAGAGGAGGAGGGCCATATGGCCTTCATCCCCATTTTTCCACCTCTCTCCTCTTTTTAGTGTAAATACCTAAATTGCCCCTTTACATGTCACTACCCTCCAATTTCAGAGGGTAGAGGCTGTAAATGAGCACATGGGCTAGTCATGGGCCTTGGCTCTTGGGTTTAGCCCATGGGGAATGAGCTTGGCCTTACTTTTTCCTTCTTTAGGAAATATGTTAACTTGTTGACCATTTAGGTTTACTTGGTCAACATGATGAGTGGGCTAGCCCCACTTGATGATCATGGACCCAATGGCACCACCCAACATGGGTTGGGCCATGGTGGTGCCCCACTTGGGCTAATTGGTCCTATTGGTGTGGGTTTGACCAATTTTTAGGGTTAAGGTTCACTTGGGTCAACCTGGGTCAATGGTTGACCCAATGATGTTGCTTTGGTCCACAGAGATTATTTTTAGGGTTAGGAGCATTGTGGGGGGCCAATGTGTACCTAAGATTCCAATTGGTTTAGTTTGACCTAAGTTGACTGAACCTTATAATGGGCCCTATGTGAAACCACCCTAGCTCTGTCAGTCAAATCTAGCCTAACCCCATACTCCAACCACATGTCCTAACCTAATCTAAGTTAAGGGGTCTAAGAGGAAATGAGATTTTACATCTGGCCCCGTGACATATGATAGATCTAATCAACTAGAGCCCTTGTGGATAGTAGATTTTTAAGTACGAAGGCTGAGGAGAAATAGTGTTCCATTGGTGAAGGTCTTGTGGTCACACCATGGAAAAGAGGAGTATACTTGGGAGACTATAGACCTTATATAGCAATGCTACCCCAAGTTGTTTCCCCAAGAAAAATTTAAACACTTACCTTGTATACCTCGTACCATGTAAACCGTAAACTTAACCTTGATTTTGGGGATGAAATCTTTTTATTTGTTTATAGGATTTATAATGTTCCACGTTGAGCTAGACCCCTCATGCATGCTTTGGTGTCACTATGGTGACTTGAGATGGTAGAAAATATTTGGAGAGAACCTAAGGTCACGGGAGAGTTAAGATAGGACTTTAGAGAAATCAAGAATTTTGTCGAGTAGTCAATAAAATTCATCAGGTAATCATCAGATTCGTCGAGAAGTGTTAAAAGTATTGAGTAGTCCCGACGAATTTGTCGAGTGGAGCCGACGGGATCATAAAAATAGACTCAGAAGATTCGTCGAGTAGCAATGACAAATTTGTCAAGTGGATTCGACGGGATTGTCGAATTGGACTGAGTAGATTTGCCGAGTAGCAACAGCAAATTTGTCGAGTGGATTCGACGGGATTGCAATAATGGATTGAGCAGATTTATCGAGTAGCATCGACGAATTCGTCGAGTAGATTCGACTGGTTCATTGAGATAGACTAAACTGATTCGCCGAGTAATATTGATGGATTTGTGGAGTGGATTTGATGGGTTCATCGAGATAGCCTGAATAGATTTGATGATTTATCTGTTGGCTTATCGAGTGGACTAGACGATTTTGTCGAGATGTCTCGACAATTTGTCGAGTATACCCAACGAATGGACTTGGAGTTTTTCCATGCTGACTTGTTGCTTTCGGCCTGGAAGGAAAGTGCGGACCATAATACCTCAGGAACTGTTCATACAAGGTGTAAAATGTTGATGTCCTATCCAAAGTTTTATTTTATGATATATAAGGGTGCGGTCCAATGAAGGGGTGACATGTGGCATGAAAAAAATCAACCTAAGATCTAATCGGTCGTTCTATATAAGAGAAACCTTATTCATCTCCTTTGCAAAACCGACTCTCTCCCTAGAAGAATGAAGAATTAAACTGTACCACCAGAAGCCAAACACGGACATGCCGTCGAGGAGAATGACTTGGTCTATGGAGAGAAACAAGGTAAGCTTCATACCCTCTCCCTTGGTGCTAGATCTTTAGATCCAAAATGTAGGAGATACATCGGCTCAAGATAGCTTGGTTTGAGAGTTTAATGGAGTTTTCCGAGGAAGGTACCACGTTAGAACTTTCTTTCTAGGGTGTCGATCGCCGCGAGAATGTCTTCAATCATTTCCTCTCTGCATTACGAACATGGTGGACTTGATTTTTTGAAGAATGGTGGTCTAATGAGGGTGAAAGGGAGGAGAGAAGTTAGACATGTCGTGTGCAATGGCTGGAGGAAGGTGACAAACCGATGTCATTCCTCCATCTTTACAAAGCATGTAGAAAGTGCGAAACAAAAATCTGTTCTCTGTACGTAGTAGATTTTGAGCCTAATTTTAGGTATGTTTTGGTCAAATTAAGTTCTTAGGTTCAACATGAAAGATGTAGCCCTTAGGAAGGAATTTCCAATGAATGGTTACATGTTTTCTGGAGAGTTTCTTGCTCTTTAAAAGTGAAACAGAAGTTGATATGTTGAAATGACATTTGTACATGATGAGTTTTGTCCAAGTGTACACTGGCAGACTGAAACCCGATTTCAGGCATGGTGGAATTAGATTTGGACCCCAGGCTCAACACAGAAGTTGTATCCCTTGAAAATACCTTTCCGATTTGGGTTTGCACTTAATTTTTGGCGAAATGTAGCTTCCCAAAATCCAGTTTTAGTAAACTTTGATGCATAAGAGTGATGTGTTGATGTTTAGTGTGATTCTCTTATATTATTGACTAAAAGCTTATGAGATTCAGTGATTATGTAGCATATGATATTAAAGATCACACCTCACCTGGTTAATAATTTCGGAAGAGCATTTGCTATGATTTTTATAAATTGAATTGTCTAATCCTCTTGTGACATAAGCAGATATAACTTAAGATCGACACATGTGATTCGATGGGAACAATCACTTATTTTTTTAAAGAGGTACGCTAAATATCAGAAAGGGGAAAGTATCTAGAGTCTCCCTAAATCACCTAGAGGGGGTGAATAGGTGATGTCTGTGTCTTTTCACGGAAAAAAACTACTTTAAAAATTGAGAGCACAGAGAACACAAAGATTTATAGTAGTTCCCTGTATTGGGTACGTCTACTGTCCCGCCTCACCTATCTACCAAGAAGGGCTAGATTCTGCTACTTCACCTTTCTCAGATTTCAACAAACCTTACACCTCGGAGCCGTAACTTTTACAACTCGTAGAGCTACCTCTCATACCACTCGATCCACAACCGGATCTACTACTCGATCAACAAACGAATATACAACTCGATCCACAAACGGATCTATAACTCGATCCAAAAATGGATCTACAAATCAGAGATAAATCTCCTACAAAATGTAAACAAAAATTACACAAAAGATTTACAAATAAACTTTGATAAGATCTGAAGTCTGCTATCCGTTGTTCTTCGTTTTGGTCAAACTTGAATATCATGAAGAACACGATAGAATCAGAAATCTTGAAGACTTTGAATCTTAAACATTGAATCGACTAGATCTAGCAGAAGAGAAGTCTTCGGATTGCAAAGACCCAATCGAATCGGAAGAAGATCAAATCATGCACAATAAGCGTCGGCGGAACGAAGATCGCGAATCATACGGAGCCGACGGGTCATTTTTGGAATCTTGGCAATTTTGAATTTTGAGCAATTAGCATGATTATGGTTGATGAAAAATCCACCCTAAGTATTTATAGGCATCCTCAATAGCAACGGCCATAAAAGAATTTCCAAAATAGAACTTGCAAAATTGATTGTGTATGTCTGTCATCCAACCCGAGCCGGAATCTGAAAATAAGGCCGAAAAATAACCCAAGTTTTTTTCGTCAAGTATCGTCAAGTATAGCTGAGTATAATCGTCGAACCAGTAGTGATATGTGATGAACTAGACTTAGAGAAATTCATCTCAACCCAGCTTGCCACTCAACGCCTAGGCTGAAGTCATACTCGGCGAATTCGACGAGTATCGGTTGTATACTCGACGAATTCGATGAGTATCGTCTGGCTGACTTGACGCAGTCGACGCCATCGACGCACTCAACACCATCGATATCATTGACACACTCGACACCATCGATGCACTCAATTATAATGCCTTTGAAAAAATCAGAAAAGTAGCGTCGAGATGATTCGACGAATTCGGCGTGTATCAATAAGTATATTCTGCGAATTTGGCGAGTATCGTTAGATAAATTCAATGAATTCATCGAGTATACATAATGATACCCGACAAATTTTACTTAACTTTCTCTCCACACTAAGAAATTCTACAACAAGTATATATGATGAATACGATGGTGTTAGTAAGGATATCCGATGAATTCGATGAGTATAACCCGAGTATACTCAACGAATTCGACAAGTATCCCTTACCATACTTGACGAATTTTACTTGGGTAAAATTCTGTTCTTCTGAATATGAATCCTTCTACTTCCTTGAACCTCCTCATGCACTTGGGATAGAAGTACACCTCAATAGAGAGATTATATGTGAGTGAACACATTGGCCTACACAATGTAGGATTAAATTGTATAGTCTTGTGTTTACAGACCCACTGTAACCTGACATTGGTGCGTACTTAGCAATGTAGATATGCAAGTACATACCTAAAACAAAGCATCAAATACAGACTCAATTCATCTTAGCTTAACTGGACCATTCTTCAAATCAGAGTTATTGGATATACAATACCTAACAATCTCCCCCTATTTGAAAAGTCAAAATCGTATAAGCTAAGGTAAATTGCACAATAATAAAAATAAAGCATAACTGAAATGATATAAGAATAAAAGAAAATTAAACACAACACACATTATAGTCAAAACATTAAATCATATATATATATATATATCAATAAGAGTTCACAATTAGGGGGCAGCCACAACCACACATAATAATCCAAAACAAATAAACCGATCATCCCTGCTTGCCCTGGCTCTTCTCAAGTTATCTAGCAAAATATGCCTTGGGCTTTGGATAGTATCTTGGAGGGCTAGAGGTGAAGTTGTATCATTGTGCTTGTGGTTCCTTCCTTATCTTACCACATGCCAACTCATACTTCTGCCATTCATCTCTTTCATAGTGGCTCCATCTATTTTCTCCCCCAACATCGACCAAGATGAAGGAGTCTAAGATAATTCCTCTAGAAATTGGACTCCACAGCTCAGCCATCTCTCTAACAGGCTCTTCTCTAACTGGCTCTGACCTGACAGTAGAGGTGTCATCACCATATCTTCTCATTTTGTACACTGGAGGAGGAATATCTTCAGCCACTTGAATATCTTGGAACACAGTAGCGGTAGCAATAGTTGTAGTAGCGGTAGAAGATCTATCCTGAGAGAGCTCCTGTGTTTTTGTCCAATATTGAGAGCAATCCTCAGCGGGATGAACTTCAACATGAGCAGGTATAACAAGTACTTGATAGCTAACCATCTGTCCATGTAGCCACACAAAATTGACATAACTGTAGTCAATGACTTGTTGGAAGTTTGCAAGCATTGCAGCCTCAACAACATCCACCATAGCTTTAACGACATCCTCCCCCTTTCTGACTTCATCTGCTACAACATTGGCATACGATTCCATTGCCTTATCAAAATGATCCATTGAGCTATTATGAGCCTCAATCATTGTTACAACGTTCTTATCAACATTTTGAAGAACTTCTACATTACTCTTTAGCCCGACCATATTATGAATTAAAGATTGATGACCCTGCACAAACCAGGAGTCCAACCATTCATCTATCTTGTTGAAATGCACATTGACAGCTGCAAGGCCGTTGCTCATATCTTTCTCAGTTTCCTGGACCTTTTCATGAATTTTTTGCATGGAGGCTTCAAACTGTTGTTACTGTTTGGCTAGCATGGCTTCTATGGTCTTCAGGATAGAACTATCAGTACTGGAACTAGGAACATTTAGAAGAGTAATACTGGGAAGGGAGGCCAGATCTTGACAATTTTTGACTCACTGAACGACTCATCTATTAGAGATAAATGAGCTATAGAAATGAAACTGAGATCTTCAGCAGCAGATAGGACAGGAGCATGCTCTTCTTAATCTCCTTACTCATCAGAAATATCCACTACCTCCTCTGGAATAGCTGGAGGAATACCGGATGTCAGGGAAACTCTTTTCTCCTGGTTGTAGATAAACCTGTAAACCTGAGTAGTAACAAATATCAAGGATTGAGTCACCTCCCACTCAAAAGCTGAAACAGGAGTAATCTCTAAGAGTGGGATAATCAGGCTGTCCACTAACACCTGCTCAGGACCATCATTAGCATTATCAGTAGCTTTGGTCTCATCAGCAATATTCATTTCCTCATCAGCATATATTTCAGAGTCATCAACATTGAAATCATCCTTAGCAGCAACAGAAAACTCGGCCTTATCTGGCACTATCTCATTAATAGTAGCATGAGCAATCTTATCAACCTCTGCCAGAATATTCCATTTCTCTGGAACTATAATTTCGATAGTTAGAACTGGAACTGGAGTCTCCGCAACTGTAGTAACACTCACTAGAACTGATTCAGTTGCATCTTGTGTATCAGCTGGCCCCCCTCAATTCCTACACTCAAGCTATCAGGAATTTCACTAGGGTTGGAAGTAGGAATCCTATAAGCAGGAGCATCCTCTTACTCTACCTCAGACACTTCTAGGGCTCCCCTGGACTCAATATCCTCCTATCCATCCTTGAGAATATTGAGGAATCAATTTTCTTTAGGTGATGGATAAGCACACCTTTGGTCGTATCGAACTTATCTCTGTCCATTTAATTCAAGAACAAGCTGATAATCCTCCCAAAGTTGGGAGTGCTGAGATTGTCTTTAATTTTTGTAAATAGCAGTTAGAGCTGTCACTTAAAACTGAAAACCACAATCCGAACAGGAGCCGAACCGGAACCGCAAAGAACCGGACCGAACCGTTCACAAATTATTCGGGTTCCGATTTGAATTTTGGAACCGTGAACAATATTGGTCCGGGTGTGGTTCTTACATTTTATTATCCGGACCGGAACCGAAACCGGAACCGCAACATACAAGTCTCAAGAGGTTTCAAGATTTTTAGACCCGATCCGAACCGGACCGAAGTAGAATCGAATCGCACCTCGTTTATTATTATTATTATTATTATTATTATTATTATATTGTTATTATTTTATAATTTATCTATAATATTTATACTTACTATCACGAGTGAAGCTGGTGCAGTTTGAACCAAAACCGCAATCGCACTAAAGGGGGTCGATTTTGGACCGAACAAAACTTCACCACATAAAAACCGTATGGTATGGTTTGACATTGGTGTGATTTGGAGTCAATTTTTGCAGTGCCTTTTTTATTTTTATACAGTTATATAATATATTTTCAATTTTACTTACATATTTTTTTTGAAATATTTTATTTAAAAATTATATAAGATATACAACTACTATTTATTAGTAATCATGAAAGACAACTAATTGTAGGCAGTTGTTACGATTGAGCATGTCAATGAGACGTTCGCAAGCCAACTAAAAATTGTGGCAAGTCTACACGCGTAGGAATATAATTGATATTATCCCACCGATCGCGGAAAAGACCGTCGATAAGTGCGCAACACAATTATTTTTATTTTGATACTGTTTTGAGTTTTACTTTTTGCAGCCCGCTTTTAATTCATTCCGTCAAGCTTGATTTTAGTTTTAGTTGGAACCGATTGGAACCGGACCGAACCGCATGGAACCGGACCGAACCGATAGTGGCCAGTTTGGCTTTGGTTCTTGTTGAACCGTAATCGGAACCGTTGACACGACGGTTCCAAAAATTAAGCTAGAACCAAAACCAGAACCGAAACCGGACAAACCAAATAAGGTTTTGGTTCTAATTTGAAGAACCGTTACCTTAGTGGTTCGGTTCATGGTTTTAGTAGAACCGGAACCGAACCTGGACCGTGATAGCTATAATAGCAGTGCGACCCAATTCATTCTCCTTCTGTAGATGATCTCCACTAAACTCTTGAACATCTCTGAAGAGAGGTAGTCATGAGAACCAGTCTTGCAGAGCAGAACTTTACCAATGATGTCAGACAGTAGCTTTCATTCTTCGTTAATCCCTTTCCTCTTAGCAGCATTTGTACCACTTGGCGTCCACAGAACAAAAGAGCTCTAGTGAAGTCCTCCTCTTTGAGGTAATCAACCTCTTCAAGAGCTGGAAGCCGCAAGTACCTTGTCAGGAGGGAAGCCTTCAGTTTGACTTTGGTAGAACGAACTTTACTCTTAATAATTGAATCTTCCCTACGAAGCTTGGCATGCTGATAGAACTCAAGAACATCCTTGTCTAAAACCTTCCATGGGTGCTCTAGCACGAAAGTAAGGCTCGCAGCTTCCAGTATTAGAATCACATTCATGATCTCATTTGAAGCTCATGTGAATCTTGTCTGAACTAGTTCTCCACAACCTAGTAAACCTCTAGTGCTTCTAGGATCCATGGAAAATCAAGTAGCAAACAGAAAGCGGCAACAACTCAAAACTAGTTTGTCAGATAGGAACAGATTTCTTCTATAGATAGAATCGGCGAAAACAAGCTGACAGCTGGATCAACCCTCTGGATGAAATCGTCGGGGATGCTATTGGAATCTTTGTTCTTACTTGTGTGCCTTGTACTCACCTAATAGAATAAGAACAAAATAAGTGCAACAGGAGGAAGTCGATTACTAGTACAGGGACAGTGAATCGTCGAGAGGAAATACGTTCGGCGAGACGATGTCTTCTATCTTCGACAAAGTGTGGCAGCTTGCCCTTAACCCTTATAATATATGTATAATTTAAATTTGACATGGGAAAGGCGCGTACCTGATTAGTCATGACTCTTCAGATCCAATATAGGAAAGAATTTTTTTACATAAGTACGATTCAGCGATATTAACCGGACGCAGTGTCAAATTCATCAAAATTATCCGTGTATATCCGACGAATCGCCGAGTTCTGCTGACTTATATTCGACGAATTTGCCTTGGCCAAATTTTTCTGCTTTCTGAAGAGCTTCCTAAGTGAATTCCTGTCTTCTTGGCCATCTTCACGAGTCTTTATTCACAATACCCAGTTTCGTTTTGAAAAACGAGAACTTGGTCTTGTCCATCGGCTTCATGAAAATATCTGCAACCTGTTTATCTGTCAGGATGTAGATAATTGTTGTATCATTGTTCTCCACATGCTCGTGGATGATGTGATATTGAACTTCTATGTGCTTTATCCGGCTGTAAGAGACTGGATTGTTTGCGATCGTTATTGCATTGGTGGAGTCGCAATACATTGGAATCTCTTTGAACATTAAGTTATAATCCCCAAACTGATTCAAGATCCATAGAAGCTGTGCGCAACAACTACCCTCAAAGATATACTTTGACTCGAAAGTTGAAGTTGCAACATAATTAAGCTTCTTACTGCTCCAAGAGATAAGCCTTTTCCGAGGAATTGGCACGTCCCGGAAGTGTTTTTTTTGTCGTCCCTGCTACCTACAAAATCTGCATCTGAAAATCTAATTAGCTTAATATCATTACTTCTCGGGTACCATAAACCAAGATTAAATGTACCCTTAAGGTATCTTAGAATTCACTTTGCAGCGACGTAATGAGATTCCTTATAATTCACCTGAAATATAGCGCACGCACATGTCGAGAACATTATTTTTTGCCTACTGGTAGTGAGGTAGAGAAAAGATCAAATTATGTTACTGTACTTAGCTTCATGAAAAGGTTTCCCTTTCTCATCCTTATGTAGAGACATAATTGAACCCATTGGAGTCCTCATCCAGTTTGCGTTATTCATTCCAAATTTCTTCAGTAACTCCTTGGTGAACTTCATCTGAGAGATGAAAATTTCATCTTCAGATTGTTTCACCCGAAGTCCTAAGAAATACTTTAGCTCTCCCATACTACTCATTTAAAACTTCCATTGCATAAGTTTGGAAAAATTCTTGCAAAGGTTGTCTTCCATAAAGCCAAAAATAATGTCGTCGATAAAGATTTGCACTAGCAAAATTGATGCAGGCTCACACGTTGACACCGTAAATTGAACGGACTAAACACAATTTCCTCTTTACGATCAAAATTATACAAATGCACAAATTCTCCAACGCGGCGCACACGCTATGCAATTATATCAATTAGATGCTAACGTACGGATAGCCAAACCGATTAGGATCGAATAAAGTCTATATGCCAATATTCTTTCCGGCTAAAAGGACCCACCCGGTCTGATCGAGCGATGGTTGTACCAAAAGTGATCTACCAAAATTTGTGATTTGGAAACAGTAGATCTCTCCCAATAAAAAGAAAACAAAGGGTCGCCAAACCTCTCGAACTTAAATAAAATAAGGATGATCGACAAAATCAATCAAAGAAACCACGATAAAATTAATTATATCAAGATTCAACGACAAAGTATTCCACCATAGAAATTAATCTAGAGGGGAAACACACAAGTAGCAAGGTTTCGTTACCCAATCGAAATGGATGATTCTGATTCACTATTTTCCGGATCGTCCTTCAATGGCTCCGCCAGAGTCACGGCGGATGGAGAGAAAACTTGTCCGTCTTAGTCGCTTCATGCCGGAGTTGGAATCCACAAGGGGGGATCTTTGCCATTGACGAATATCACCCAAAAGGAAAGAGGGTGGTCGATTTTTGTAAGGAAGAGGGTGGTCGGATTTTGTAGGGGAAAGGGTCGGGTTTCTTTAGAGAGGAAAGGGAAGGGAGGAAGAAGTGGAGAGGAGGCTGAATAGAGGGAGAGGAAGGAAGGGTGGTCAGCGACCAAAGAGAGGGGAGGAGAAAGAGGGGGGTCGAATTTTGCCTAAGGGGGAAAAGAGAGGTAAGGGGAAAATTCAAATTTTGAATTAAAAGTTTCAATTTTTCATTCTCTACCAAATCCTTCATAACCATGGCTATATATAGCCAACACCACTCCATCTCCTCCATTCAGAAATTCAAAATGAAACTATGATGGTTATATGCACCCATCCTTAAATAAAAACAATACAAAAATTAAATGCATGAAAATAAACACTCTTGATGGTTATAGGCACCCATCATACATTACTTGAAATAAAAGCTTAAAATAAAAATTGATAAAATAAAAATATATAATTATAATTATATATTTTATTTAATGGAGGCGGCGGACGTCGAGTAAAACATGTAGCGGCGGTGGCATTGGCGAAGAAACGTCGTGGTAGAATTTCATCTTCGAGCTTGCGGCATCGGTCATCCCAATCCACGAAATCTCTATTACGGGGATCCACGTCCGCTTCAGCATCGTCGCCATCAATCCTCCCCCGCTCAAAAGTACTCATCACCGATGAGTTGGTCTTAAAGTACCGGCGCAGGAGAGCATCATCCAAAAGATCCACCTACAATTCAAGAAGCCAAGAGTCATCGGAGGTCAGACGATCACGCCATCGAATCAAGTTGCAGTGAACATTACCGCTTGATGAGGAGAGCACTACATTATGGAGTATCCTGTCATGCAAAAAGGTGGTCCTGGGGAACCTTGGAAAAGCATTAAGCAATAAAGGAGAAAAAGTTTCTTCATCAACAATCAACGTACCTCCATTGGAGACCGATAGACAGAGTGATCTAGAAACAAGCTCACCCCTAACCCATTAGAAATTGTAGTAGAACTAAACGGATAGGCAGATAATTCAAGTGGTGGAGAAATATATGACGTTAAATCAGAAACATTAAAATCAGGGGAAATACCCCAATCAGTGGGTAACTTCAAAAGATATGTGTTCACCTAATTTCTTTAATATCCGAAAAGGCTCAGCTCGTCGATTCGCCAAATTTTATATAGTGCTCGAATGAATCCGTTCAGGGACAAGACGGACCAAAACTAATTCGTCAACCTTAATTTGAGACACCCTTTTATATAAGTTAGCATGAAATTGATAAGATGTATATTGTGTGGTTAGCGCTTCACTAATGTGCTTATATAAATTATGAACATAAAAGGCATAAACTAATGCGAGTTGACTTGTCTTATAATACAGTGGTAATGAAATCAAGTCAAAAGGCACTTGTGCTTTATATCCGTGCACGATCTCATTCGGAGAGCAACAAGCATATAAATAATAATAAGACGCGACTTGATTGAGTAATTTCTTAAAAGTGCGCCTAAATATCTTGCTACCGTGAGATGTGAACCCATGTGCTACGTGTCTTAACCCGAATACAGAGGCTTGAGGGGTTAAGTTAGGGGGCAAGGGAGCCTTAACATCAAAGATGACTTTCAATGGCACCAAATTCGCAGTTCTAATTTGATATTCATCATTTTCATGCTTGGCATGAAGATATGCCAAGGAGAACTGCTCATCATAAATAATAGAGTTGGACGCTCCCGAATGTGAAAAGATGTGCGAGCGATATAACTCATGGGGCCTAACCATGGTCACTAACGTGTGGAAATGAGGGTCATCATAAGGCGGTGGATAAATGTGTGTGATCGTGTGTGGTATATAAGTATGTGAAGGAGGCACCACATCCAGAGGCACAATAGCCAAAGAATCAGACACAGATGAGGATTGACCCGTAGTCGGACACGCAGAGAAATGAATAGTCAAATGAGACGTGAAATTAAATCCAGGAGGCGCGGTGAAAAGATCGGCTATAAAATATAACAACTCACTAGAACTTGTATGACAAGACATATCCAAAGGAGGGGCCCGCAGAGTTGGCAACATAAAACGACACAGATCAAACATACCGAACTCGTGTCCTAAAGGGCCCACTAAACGAGTCAATGAATCTGGTGGGAGAGTCAGTAGAACTAAAACTGAGAGAGAATAAAAATCATATTCAATTTTGTACAACGGAGACAACATCAGGGGACGCTCATCCGGGTCTACTTCAATAACGTATTCCAAAAGTATATCTCTCTCATATTAAAATTATTCCAACACATTAGATACGTCATCCAATTCAGAATCAGTATAGGCCTCAGAAATGGGAAAAATCGAACCCAACGAAAATTTTAATTCAGATTGAACTTCAGATAATGGAGATAACATCAAATAGCAATCGTTCGGGTTCACAGCGCAAAAATCATCCAAACATAACCTTCTCTCATAATGTGAGTCTTCCCAATTAGTGGGAACATCCATTAAGTTAGGGTTACAAATAACAATAGGGAGATCCTCACTCACAGGCTCCTCAGATATCTAAGGTATATCAGTAAATGTAATTATAAGCTCTAACATGAAGGGGATCGTAGTTTGGAGAGGGCTCTCAATATTAGGGTGATCAGTCACAACGCTAGTAGGGCTAATATTAGGCAATGCACTACTCTCACAGATCAGACTATCATCATCCCATTCATCATCTTCTAAGTCACTAGGTATTCCTTCACTTTCAAACTCATTAGAATCATCGGGCTCTATCGCACACGATTGAATACTCTCTCCCTTGGGGTCATCCTCAAGATCAAGAAATATCACACCTACATCAGCATCGTAATGGGTATCAATTTTTATCTCAAGGGGCAAAGATGTCAAGGCTAACCGAGTCATAACCCTAGTGGTAACATCTATCGAGTCCATAACAGATGACCTATTAGGAGAGGCTTTCCTAACGGTGGGTGGTGGTCCTAAGATAGCCTTTCAAGTCTGACACGAGTGAGCTTTATTCTTAGGAAGGTGGTGCTTCTCAATTTCCAATGTTGTATTAAAAGTGGTGTGTAGGTCGGTGTGACCATAACGCAGTAATTTACCCTGGATGTAGGGGTTTAACCCCTTGCAAAACCTAGAGAGGGTGATCTCTGTCAACTCCTTCACACCACTCCTAACCATCATATCCTTAAAAAGATGCATGTAATCTGAGACTGACTTACTCCCTTGTTTAAGGGTAGTCAAATCATCAGTTATCTGCTGCTCAGTCTGGGAATTTGGTTTATAGTCATTCTTAAAAGCAGGTACGGAACTAGCGTCATAATGATACTCACTCATAGGCTTGGTGCCCGTAGGGCGAAGGTATGCGGGATCAAATTGATCCGAGAGCAGGCTACGCATTTGCAGCCAAGAATGTTTATGACTACCAACACGAAGCTCTTCGTTGTACCAGAACATGCGGGCTTGACCTACTAATCACACTCGGGCTTTGTTAACCTGTTGGTGGTCATACCATTCATGACAATCAAAGTAAATATCTACCCACTTAAGCCAGTCCCTAAATTTTTGTGAATTCCCATAACCATCATACGTTGGAATCGCATTCTCAGTATGAGAACACGTGTGAGGACGTTTGGAAAGCAAGGCTGGGGTGTGCTTTGTCATCTCCTTAGCATATGAATAGTCTAACCAGACATCATATACGTCATTTGCCATATTTAGTGGTGATGGGATAGAAAAATCTACTCGAAACGTGTGCACAAGCAATGAAAAAGGAACCTGAACCACAAAACTCTAGGAATGATGGAACTGTTCCTGCCTAGTAACTAGGGTAAAAAAAATATGTTTTTTTCTTACAGGAAATAAATTGAAGATTATTAAAAAAAATTTTGATTTTTGCTGGAAAATAAGAAATTTACGCCGCTATTGGCAGACCAGGATTTTTTTTTGTAATTTTGGAAAATAAACGTGCATACAAAGTGCGTGTCGAAATGCTAATAAGAGGAGGAGGGTGTCAATTAGGAAATTGACGTTAACCTCCCTTTGATACCAAATTGATGTAGTCTCACATGTTGACACCGTAAATTAAACGGACTAAACATGATTTCTTCTCTACGATCCAAATTATACACTCGCACAAATTCTCCAACGCGACGAACACGCAATGCAATTATATCAATTAGATGCTAACATACGAATAGCCAAACCAATTAGGATCGAATAAAGGATATATGCCAATATTCTTTTCGGCTAAAATGACCCACCCGGTCCAATCGAGCGATGGTTGTACCAAAAGTGATCTACCAAAATTTGCAATTTTGAAATGGTAGATCTCTTCCAACAAAAGGAAAACAAAGGGTCGCCAAACCTCTCGAACTTAAATAAAATAAGGATGATCGACAAAATCAATCGAAGAAACCACGATAAATTAATGATATCAAGATTCAATGACAAAGTATTCCACCACAAAAATTAATCTAGAGGGGAAAACACACAAGTAGAAAGGTTTCATTACCCAATCGAAATGGATGATTCTGATTCACTATTTCCTGGATCATCCTTCAACGGCTCCGCCGGAGTCACGCTGGATGGAGAGAAAACTCGTCTTCCTTAGTCGCTACACGCCGGAGTTGGAATCCACAAGGGGGATCTTTGCCAAGGCCGAATATCACCCAAAAAGAAAGAGGTTGGTCGATTTTGGTAAGGAAGAGGGTGGTCAGATTTTGTAGGGGAAAGGGTCAGGTTTCTTTAGAGAGGAAAGGTGAGGGAGGAGGAAGTGGAGAGGAGGCCGAATAGAGGGAGAGGAAGGAAGGATGGCTGATAATACGTTTTGTAGTCTTAACTATTATCATATTTTTCTATTTTATAATGTACAAATCTTGTATTTTAAGATTTATTTTTATCTTTCTTATATTAATTCTATTGCCCCTATCTTTTTCCTCTCTTTGTGCAGATTTTCTGGAAATTAGTCAAAATTGACCATACACGCCCCCTATCACGCCCTCCCCGGGCGTGAACTAGGGCGTGTCACCTGTTCCAGAGGATTCCAGAAGCCAGAGGAAAATAACAGGAAAAACGGCTGTCACGCCCCCTAACACACCCTTCCCGGGCGTGTCCCCGGGCATGATGCGGGGTGTGTATCCCTCTGCCTGAATCCTGCCGCCGCATTAAATGCCATTTCATCTAAGCACGCAAAAAGTACTATCACACCCCTTATCACGGGCGTGACACAGGGCGTGACACAGGGCGTGACCCCACCTTACTGACGGATTTCCGACCAATAACTTCGATGCGACGTGCGTGTCACACCCTCTACACGGGCATGACCCAGGGCGTGTCCACCAACGTACAGAAGTAATCATCCTTCCCGCCAGAATCGAGAGCCCGAGGTCAAACCCGTACATGTCACGCCCCCTGACACTCCCCCCTAGGGCATGTCGAAGGGCGTGACCAACCTGTGAACTATTCCTATAAATTCAGACCCCCCCCCTTCGATTTTAGCAAGCTTGGGTTAGAGGGGAGGTGTTGCCCCTTTGTTTCTGGGTATTTTTCATCTTCTTCTCTCTCCCTCTCTTCCTTATTTTTGAAATTTTTCTAATCCTAGCTTAGTTCTTCTTTTGTTTTAGCTTTTGTAATAGCTCTTGTAATCATTTTTTGCTTAATGTTATACTAGCCAAGTTTCCATTTCCATGTAAGTATAGCTCTTTCATTTTCATGCAAGTGTAGCTCTCTTTCATTATTAATAAAAGTGCTCTTTTCTTCATTGTGTTCTTAATACTTTACTACTCATCCCCCCTCCTCCACTCCATTATGATTAACTAATCTTCCTTGTACTCGATCTTGATGATCTGAGGTTCGAGCAATTAAGTTATGATGTTTAAATTTACCTTTTTCTAAGGTTTTAGGCCTTGAATTACTCTTGATTTTTCATGGACTGGAGGTATATTATCGATATATACTCTCCACCTTGGCTTTCATTCTGAGCTAGCCAAGAGGCCGATAGAATCAAGTGAGCATTCAAGAGTAAAGGGAGTTGTACGTACCCATCGAGAGAGGCAGACGTCCAAATCTCCTGGATTGGAGTAAAATCCAATAGTGGGGTTCACCACGTAAAGCGAGCTTTAGGCCTCCGATTTAGACGAGAGTCGGTCGGACCTTCCTAAACTAAGTTGGGCACGACTTCGAGAGAATCATGTTCAAGCATTCGGAACCTCCACGGTCAAGGACCTTTACCCTATTAAGTTTAGGTATTTTTCGCATTTCTTAGTCGACTTTAGCTGAGGTGATTCTTGATCGAGTGCATTTCCATTTCATATTTTCAGCCCTTCGTTGTAATCGCTTCTTATAGGCCTTTAATTAATTTCAGTATTTCTCTTTCTAGCATAGTTTTATTTCCTTAATTGCAATTAGCTTCTCAAACCCTAGTTTTTCCGTCGATAAAATAATAGCCTTCGTGTGAGTAAGTTTACTCAACAGTTCCCGAATTTCAATACGACACTTGTGTCCCCAAACTATAGTTTGATAGGTATACTTGCCTCATTGGATTGCTAGTTCGGTTGCTTTAATTTTCTTTGAACCTTAGCGACCACCAAGTTTTTGGCGTCGTTGCCGGGGAGCAACTTTCGTTGATATATTGAAAACATAAACCTATTAATTTTATCTCTTCTCTTTCTCATCCACTTTCTTAAAATTTAAAAAAAAATAAATAAATTATTACCGCTCTTTATAGTAACCAAATTCACAATTTTTCTACGCCACCTAATTATCTCGAAAAGGGCAAAGCGGCTTAAAGTGTCATTATCTTGTCTAGTACCTTGCGAACCCTTCACCGGGTAGTCCTTGGGAAGTTCGGGAGTTAATCTATTAAAAAAAATCTATTTTAAAAAAAATCTAGCTTTTCTTTCTAGTTTATTTTATTTCTCTTTCTTCTCCTCTTCTTTTAGTGCATGACCCGCAAGAGTCCGTCGGTTATTTTGGACTTGGACCATGAAATTGAGCGTACTCTTCGGAGAAGATCGCGATTTTAAGGTCCTACTATCCAAGTGCTGGTTGAAGACTCCGATTCATTCTCTACTCTAAGAATGGAAGAACCCAACGTACATGAAGCCTTCCAAAGGACTATGTCCTATTATGCACGGCCAAATCTTGAGGGAACAGAATCAAGCATAGTCTGCCCTGCTATAGACAATACTAACTTTGAATTAAAGCTTAGCATAATTCAAATGGTGCAACAGTATGTGCAATTTGACGGAATTCAAGATGAAGATACAAACGCACATATAACAAGCTTTCTTGAAATTTCTGAAACCTTCAAGATAAATGGTGTCACAAATGATGAAATCAGGCTAAGACTCTTCCCCTTCTCTTTAAGAACTATAGCTAAGCAGTGGCTGAACACTCTACCTAAGAATAGCATAATCACCTGAAATGAATTAACTGAAAAATTTATGGCGAAGTATTTTCCGCTAGCTAAAACTACAAAACTTAGGAACGATATTTTCGCTTTTGGACAAATAGACTCCAAAATCTTATATAAAACTTGGGAAAGATTTAAAGAATTATTAAGACGATGCCCACATCACACGATGCCTGTATGGTTACAAGTGCAAACGTTCTATAACGGGCTAAATCAAAGCACAAAGCAAATGATAGACGCAGCGTCTGGCGGTACTTTAAATCATAAGACCCCAGAAGCAGCTCTTGAGCTTTTGGAGGACATGACCATGAACACTTATCAGTGGAATGTGCATAGGTCCCGCCCAAACAAACCTACAGGAATCTTTGAAGTGGATAATGCCTCCCAGGTCGCTCTACAAGTTGAAATATTAAGCAAAAAGATAACGGAGATGACTGCTACCTCCGCCCCTCAGCTATGGGAATCTGCAACTCCTGCCAAGTACAATTAGATTTTGTTAACAATATGCCTAAAAATGCTTTTAATAATTTTTCTGCTGCGAATTTTCATCCTCCTGGTTTTAATTTTCCGAATAGTTATAATCCTGCCTTATGAAATCATCCGAATTTTTCATAGAATAATCCATTGAATGTTATGCACCCAGCACCACAAAATGATTTTTCTGCACCACCACCACCACCTCTTCAAAATTATCCAAAACCTCCAAGCTTGGAGGAGTTACTTTCCAAATATATCGCCACAAATAATGCTATGATAAGAACCTTAACTAGAAGCGTTAAAAGTCTTGAAAATCAAGTAGGACAGCTCGCTAAAATTATTTCTGAGCGACCCGTAGAGTCTCTTCCTTCCAATACCGAGCCCAACCCGAGAGAGCAAGCGAAAGCAAATCTTCGGAGTGGGAAGCAAGTTCCCGGTATGGTAAGTGAAGAGCCCGAGGAAAGCTCCACCCCCACATTAAAAAATCAAAGCTCCGCCCCCGTTTTAAAAATTCCACCCTCTGCTGAAGAAGTTATCACCCCCATTTTAGAAAAAGATCTCACTCCACCACCCATATTTAAAAATAATCCAAATCCGTCTTACCCTTCCGAACTTAATAAACAACGTCAGGATGATCAGTACTCTCGTTTCTTAGAAATGTTCAAGCAAATCAACATAAATCTGCCTTTCCATGAAGCGATTTCCTAGATGTCGAAGTACGCCAAGTACCTTAAAGACCTCCTGAACAACAAGAAAAAGTTATAGAACCTTTCGCATATCACATTAAATGTCGAGTGCTCTGCGGTTTTGACAAACGGCTTACCAAGGAAAATCAGTGACCCGGGTAGTTTTTCTATTACGTGTGTCTTTGGTAATCTTTTTGTCAAGAACGCATTAGCCGACTTAGGTGCGAGTATTAACCGGATGCCCCTCTCGTTGTTTAAAAAGTTAGGAATTGGTAGCCTCAACCCCACACGCATGAGCATCCAGCTCGCCGACAGATCCGTTAAGTACCCATTAGGAATAGTGGAGGATGTCTTAGTAAAAGTCGACAAGTTCATCTTCCCGGTTGACTTTTTCATTTTGGACATCGAAGAAGAAGTCGAGGTTCCCCTAATCCTAGGCCGACCCTTCCTTGCCACCTCCCGAGCCATCATTGACGTAAGCATTGGTAAGATCTTCCTTCGAGTAGGCGACGACGAAGTCGCTTTCTCTATCACCCTTTCGATAAAGAACACCTTAGCAAATGATGACTCCTGTTTCTTCGTAGATGCTGAGAAAACTAAGTTGTCTACCTAAATCACCTAGAGGAGGGGTGAATAGGTGAAATGCATGTCAAATGCGGAATAAAAATTAACACAGCAAAGATCAAGCAATCACACAGACGACAAGAGATTTACAGTGGTTCCCCAATCTTGGGTACGTCCACTTTCCTCACCGATCTAGCAAACCACTAGACTCGGCTACTCCACTATCTCGGATTGAAAACAATCCTACACCTCGGAACCACGTTCCTACAAAACTCGATCCAAATCGGATCTACACTCGGAAGAAAACCTTCCTACAAATATCGATCCAAACCGGATCTACAAAACTCGGAGTCAAGACTCCTACAAGAATAAAAGGTTGTATAAAGAAATATACAAACAGAACCGATCAGATCTGGATCTTCAAATCTTTCTTCCTTCTTCAGCTTTTAGAGATCGGTGGAAATAAATTGAGGAAGATAGAGGCGAAAACCCTTGGATCTGGAAACCTGGAATCAGCGTGATCAAGCACGGGATCTATCGATTGAGAGTAGCTTGATCTTCTGAAACTTCTTGGCTGAATCTCTATATCGAAGAAGACCGGCGAAGAAGAAGATGAATAGTATTTTGTCGGCGTGAACTTGTCGGCTTCCCGATGTCGGCGATAAAATCAGATTCAGAATTCTTATTTTCTTCTTTTGGGGTTTGTCGACTTGACAAGACCTATTTATAGTACTTCTACAACGGTCATAATACTTAATCAAGTACACGTGGACCAATCATATGAGAGGATTTGAAATAACCCGCAAAGTCTGGACTTAGAAACATTCTTTCTGTAAATTGACATACACGAGTATATCAATGAACTACTCGAGTATCAGGAGAGAGAGACATACTCGAGTAAGCACGAGTCCAGGACTTAGAAAATAATTTGAAGGGAAAAATCAAACTACTCGAGTATATCAAGCTCACATACTCGAGTATACATATAACTACTCGAGTAACTAGGAAACTACTCGGGTAATCACAAACCTACTCGAGTAAGAGAATCAAGCTACTCGAGTATAAAGTCATTCACTCGAGCATATCAGGGAACTACTCGAGTCTGCAAACTAACATACTCGTGTAAAAGGATATACTCGAGTACTTGGCTGGACTACTCGAGTATATACATGAGCTACTCGAGTATCAAAGTGCCTACTCGAGTAAGAGGAAGAATCTGAAGACTCGAGTATGTCCTTTGGATTACTCGAGTACTAAGTTACTTACTCGAGTATATGAAGCTATCTACTCGAGTATGTAGACTTAGAAAAATTTCTTCCTTGAGAACTCATTTCTCCTACTAAAGATCAGCAACACTTCAAGGTTCCATTTGTCCATGCGCTTGTGAAATGAAGTGCATCCCAATAGAGAGGCTACACATGAGTCAACACCATGGATCACACAATGAGAGATTACATTGCATGGTCCTGTGTTAAGTGACCCATTATAGACTGACATTGGTCTACACTTGGCAATATAGTCCTGCATACATAACTCAAACACAAAATCAAATACAACTACAATTCACCTTAGTTTTAGGAGGACTTTTTCAAATTAAGGTCATTGTGGAAACAAGACCCAACAATCTCCCCCTATTTGAAGAAGTCAGAACACCATCTACTAAGTTGAATTGCTAGAGATATTAAAACAAAATGACATGAAAGAGGATGTATTGTCTTACATTTCTTTACTATAATTGTCCAACAATCTCCCCATTTCTGTACTAGAATTGTTTTGCATTTCTCCCCCTTTCTGAAATCTTCATTTGGATTTGCAAAATTTCTCTTCCTTTATCATCTCTAAATTCCATTTCCTTTTGCTCTCCCCCTTTCTGACCTCTTTAAATAGGGGACACTAGAAACTCCCCCTTAATCTTCTAGTTCCAAGAATTTTTCTGGAACAACTACTTGTCCAATTGCCAGATAAGAATTTTATTGGCCTATGGACATACCTGCATCAACAAGATTAGAATTCCTTAGGAGCCCAAACAAGATTGGGTCCTAGGTCTCTTGTTAGTATCCTCCCCCTATCAGAGTTAACATTATGAGTGGTCTTTCTCACATTATAAACTTGAGGGGTTAAAACATAGCTGGGATTAAACCAGCAATCTATGGCGAAGTGACCAACCTTGCCACAACACCAACAGTTAAACCTGTTGTACCTTCTCTTGTTCTCTTGCTTTACCTTATGGATGGGGGGTCTAGCAAGAGCAACTGACTTGGAGGAGGAAGCCTCATGATTGTAACAAGTACATGGCTTCCTTGTCTCCTTGGCCTTTGTAACACCAGTTTTAGCTTTTGGTGTCTTCTTCTTATTTGGCCCATGATTGTAAGGATCATATTTCAGTAAGGCAACGGTTTGGCTTGGGAAAGCCTTGCCTTTACCTTTGGCAGATTTATGTCCTAAACTGCTATTTTTCACGAAGGAAGCTTCTCCATTAGTGATTGGAAGCAAAGTTGTAGGCGAGGTGAGAGTTTCAACCAGCTTTCGTTCGATGACTAGCTTTGCTTCCAGTTCATCCAGGAGGGATTCCTTATGATTTACTAATTCAGTGAAGTCTTTAATTTCCTCCTTCAAGGATTGAACTTCATCTCTGAGAGGGGTTAATCGGTTAATCTCCTCCCTCAGATTTGATTCCACCTCTTTGAGGGATGAAATCTCTTTTGATTGCAATTTGACTACCTTCCAGCATTTGTCAAATGCAGTCAATAAGACTTGATACTGATTTACCAATTCAAAATCATCCTCCCCAGAAGAATAGCCATCATGACCATTTGAGTCAGAATCTGAGGCAGAAAGAGGTGTGTGAGAATTTACCTTCCCGGTATATGAGGAGTTACCGTTGTCTTTGTCCTCTTGGTCAGAAAAAGCCATAAGCCCGAAGTAGGCTTCTTCATCCGCACTTGACTCAGATGAGTCAGAGTCACTGAGGGTCTTTGGCTTTTTGGCAATGAAGCTTCTTTCTTTCTTCCTTTTCCCTTGAGGGGAATTCTTTTCTATGCCTCTTCCTTCTTTCTTCTTCAGAGGGCACTCAGTGCTTATATGCCCTGGCTTACTACAGGAATAACAAACAACGTTAGATGAAACATGTTTGTTCGGTTTAGATTTATACCTGTCATGTCTGCTGTGACGATCACCATCAAGACGTGATCTTATGGACGAGGAATCATTTTCTCTCATTTGTTTCTTATTGCTAAGAAACTTCTTGAATTGTCGTGAGAGAAGATGAAACTCTTCATCTGATGAATCTGAGCCTGAGGTGCTTGGCTCGGACTCTTCTTCTTCATAGTCTCCTTGAGTGGAAGTGGCTTTGGCCTTTCTTGAGCTGTCTGCCCTTAGTGCAACTGGCATATCTTGGAATGAGGAGATGTTGCCCTCTTCTTCAGCTTTTCTATTATTGATTTGAAGCTCATATGACATAAGCTTTCCGAAGAGGTTCTGAGGGTCAGTTTCAGCTAATCTTCCAAACTCTCTGATGGCACATATCTTGTTGTCCCAATCCTTTGTCAAGGATCTTAAGAACTTGTCGTTTAGTTCACCATCTGTGAACACTCTGCCGTAGTTCCTCAATCCATTGACAATCTTGAAGAAATTTTCATATATGTCAGCAATAGCTTCCTTTGGTCCTTGCTTGAAGGCTTCATACTTCTGATTTAGAAGGGATCTTCTATCATCCCTTACTTCTTCTGTACCTTCCATCAAGATAATTAGAGATCTCCACATTTCCATGGCAGATTGGCAGTGATTGAGGTTTTGTAACATAGAATCATTGACTGCACTTGCGATGATGTTATTGGCTTTCTTGTCTAACGAGACAAGTGCAATCTCATTCTTATAAAGATCCATCAACTTCTTTGGCACCTCCTTTGTAGGATCACTAGTGGAGGCAATCATAGGGATATAAGGGCCTTCCTCCACTATCATGAATAAGCGGGGGTCAATAGCTTCCATGTAAAGTTTTATTCTCTCTTTCCACATGGGAAAGTTTGCCTTATTGCACACTGGGAGCTTAGAAAAATCCTTGGCTCTGACCATGCTTGATTAACTCAGAAAGACAACAAGGAGGGATCAGATCAAGGTGTTAACCTTTTAAATTACCAATTGAGAAAACTATGTTGTCTACCTAAATCACCTAGAGGGGGGGTGAATAGGTGAAATGCGTGTCAAATGCGGAATAAAAATTAACACAGCAAAGATCAAGAAATCACACAGACGACAAGAGATTTACAGTGGTTCCCCAATCTTGGGTACGTCCACTTTCCTCACCGATCTAGCAAACCACTAGACTCGGCTACTCCACTATCTCGGATTGAAAACAATCCTACACCTCGGAACCACGTTCCTACAAAACTCGATCCAAATCGGATCTACACTCGGAAGAAAACCTTCCTACAAATCTCGATCCAAACCGGATCTACAGAACTCGGAGTCAAGACTCCTACAAGAATAAAAGGTTGTATAAAGAAATATACAAACAGAACCGATCAAATCTGGATCTTCAAATCTTTCTTCCTTCTTCAGCTTTTAGAGATCGGCGGAAATAAATCGAGGAAGACAGAGGCGAAAACCCTTGGATCTGGAAACCTGGAATCAGCGTGATCAAGCACGGGATCTATCGATTGAGAGTAGCTTGATCATCTGAAACTTCTTGGCTGAATCTCTATATCGGAGAAGACCGGCGACGAAGAAGATGAACAGTATTTTGTCGGCGTGAACTTGTCGGCTTCCCGATGTCGGCGATAAAATCAGATTCAGAATTCTTATTTTCTTCTTTTGGGGTTTGTCAACTTGACAAGACCTATTTATAGTACTTTTACAACGGTCATAATACTTAATCAAGTACACGTGGACCAATCATATGAGAGGATTTGAAATAACCCGCAAAGTCTGGACTTAGAAACATTCTTTCTGTAAATTGACATACACGAGTATATCAATGAACTACTCGAGTATCAGGAGAGAGAGACATACTCGAGTAAGCACGAGTCCAGGACTTAGAAAATAATCTGAAGGTAAAAATCAAACTACTCGAGTATATCAAACTCACATACTCGAGTATACATATAACTACTCGAGTAACTACGAAACTACTCGGGTAATCACAAACCTACACGAGTAAGAGAATCAAGCTACTCGAGTATAAAGTCATTCACTCGAGCATATCAGGGAACTACTCGAGTCTGCAAACTAACACACTCGTGTAAAAGGATATACTCGAGTACTTGGCTGGACTACTCGATTATATACATGAGCTACTCGAGTATCAAAGTGCCTACTCGAGTAAGAGGAAGTATCTGAAGACTCGGGTATGTCCTTTGGAGTACTCGAGTACTAAGTTACTTACTCGAGTATATGAAGCTATCTACTCGAGTATGTAGACTTAGAAAAATTTCTTCCTTGAGAACTCATTTCTCCTACTAAAGATCAACAACACTTCAAGGTTCCATTTGTCCATGCACTTATGAAATGAAGTGCATCCCAATAGAGAGGCTACACATGAGTCAACACCATGGATCACACAATGAGGGATTACATTGCATGGTCCTGTGTTAGGTGACCCATTGTAGACTGACATTGGTCTACACTTGGCAATATAGTCCTGCATACATAACTCAAACACAAAATCAAATACAATTGCAATTCACCTTAGTTTTAGGAGGACTTTTTCAAATTAAGGTCATTGTGGAAACAAGACCCAACAGATGCCTTAAGTGATGAATCCTCCTATTTACTCTCCAAATTTGAAAAGGAATTTTCTTCTTTTTGTTCCTCCTCTTCTCTTCAAACTGAATCGCTATACCTAAGTGAAGAGAGTGTACAATCCTCTTATCTTTTATCTTAATTTGAAAAGGAATTTTCTGCTTTTTGTTCCTCTTCTCTTCCAACTGAATCGCTACACCTAAGTGAAGAAAGTGTAGAATCCTGTTATCTTTTATCTGATTTTGAAAAAGAATTTTCCTATTTTTGTTTCTCTTCTACTCTTCCAACTGAATCGCTGCAAGAATCCGCCTTGGCCACTAGCTCCACCCCTTTTAATTTTCCGTCTAAAAAGATCTACGAAGATATAGTACTTGAAAAAGAAAGAATTTATCAAACCTCTTATGAAGAACCCCCTACCCTAGAACTTAAAGAACTTCCTGAACATCTCAAGTACGTCTTCTTAAAAAAGAACTCCAAGTTGCCAGTTATAGTTTCGGCCTACCTCACGGATGTCCAAAATGAAAAACTTCGTTTAGTTCTACGTAAACATCGCCGAGCTATTGCTTGGCAGATTTCCGATATCAAGGGCATAAGCCCATCTTTCTGTACTCATAAAATTTTAATGGAAGATAATTCGCGTAACTCCATTTAACCTAAGCGCCGTATAAACCCGAACATGAAAGAAGTAGTTAAGGGCGAGGTTATGAAATTATTAGACACAGGAATTATCTACCCAATATCATATAGTAAGTGGGTTAGCCCTGTTCAGGTAGTACCAAAGAAGGGAGGGATAACGGTAGTTAGTAATGCAAATAACGAATTAATCCCAACACAGACGGTGACAGGATGGCGTATGTGTATAGATTATAGGAAGCTGAATGACGCCACCCACTAGGACCACTTTCCTTTGTCATTTATCGACCAGATTTTAGAACGATTATCCGGCCATAGCTTTTATTATTTTCTCGATGGCCTCTTAGGGTACTTTCAAATACCCATCTCTCCGGAGGACCAAGAGAAAACTACGTTTACTTTTCCCTTCGGCACCTTCACCTACCGAAGAATGTTGTTTGGATTGTGCAATGCGCCAGCAACATTCCAGCGATGTATGCTCGCTTTCTTTGACAAGTACGTAGAAAGCATTATGGAGGTATTTATGGATGATTTATCCGTGTTCGGCGATTCTTTTGATAGTTGTTTAGAAAATCTCAAAATAGTCTTAGAACGATGCAAAGAGACTAACCTTGCCCAAAATTGGGAAAAATGCCATTTTATGGTGAGGGAAGGGTTAGTTTTGGGTCATAAAATTTCTGCAAGAGGTATTTAGGTAGATATTGCAAAGATATAAGTTATCTAGAAGCTGCCGCCGCCTATGAATATAAAAGCTATAAGAAGTTTCTTAGGTCATGCTGGTTTCTTCCGCCACTTCACCAAGCCCCTTACCCATCTTCTAGAAAAAGACGCCCCGTTCATTTTTGATGACTCTTGTCTTTCTGCCTTCGAATTGATTAAAGAAAAGTTAATTAATGCACCGATTATGATAGCTCTGGTGTGGGACCTTCCATTTGAGATAATTTGTGATGCGAGTAGTTTCGCGGTGGGAGCCATATTAGGTCAACACATATCTAAAAACTTCCACCCCATCTATTACGCTAGTAAAACGCTCACATCTGCATAGGAAAATTACACCACGACCGAGAAGGAGCTCCTAGCTGTAGTATTTGCTTTCGATAAATTTCGTCCTTATATTACACTTTCAAAAATTTTTGTTTTTACGGACCACTCGGCCCTCAAATATCTTCTTGACAAAACGAATGTCAAGCCATGCTTGATTCGCTGGGCCTTACTCCTCCAGGAGTTTGACTTAGAGATCCGCGATAAGCGAGGAGCCGAGAACTTAGCCGCCGACCATCTCTCCAGATTAGACAATCCCTTTATAAAAAAATTAAATGAAAAATCTTTTAATGATTATTTTCTTGATGAGAAGCTGCTTTCAATTAACACATCTACTTCTCCTTGGTTCGCACATTTTGCCAACTATTTAGTGGCCCGGGTCCTCCTAAAAGTGTTCTCCTTTCATCAACAGAAGAAATTCTTTTCTGAGCTGAAGAACTATTTTTGGGAAGACCCACATCTTTTCAGAATCTGTGCGGACCAAGTGATAAGGAGATGTGTTTCTTATGAAGAAGGATTTGATATTTTAAAACACTTACATGAAGGTCCGACAGGTGAGCACTATCAAGCTGCTCGCACCGCTCATAAAGTGCTTTGTGCGGGTTTTTAATGGCCTAGCCTATTAAAAGACACGCAAGCCTTTATGAGTAGGTGTGATAGTTGCCAACGGTTGGGCAACATTTCCAATAAAAATGAAATGCCGCAAAATTATTTCCTTGAGTACGAAATTTTCGACCTCTAGGGAATCGATTTTGTTGGCCCCCTTCCTTCAAGCTTCGGAAATAAGTATATTTTAGTTGTCATTGATTATGTTTCATGTTGGGTCGAAGCCAAAACTCTTCCTACGAACAACTCCTGAATTATAGTTACCTTTTTGAAAAAATTATTTTCTCGATTCGGAATGCTGCGAGCAATCGTTAGCGATAGGGGTTCCATTTCTGTAATGCACAATTTATAAAAATCCTTACCAAATATGGCGTTACGCATAAGCTTTCAACTGCCTACCACCCCCAAACTAATGGACAAGTCGAAGTATGGAATAGAGAAATAAAAAAGAATATATAAAAGACGGTTTCAACATCTAGGAAAGACTAGTTAGCTAAATTAGACGATGCTCTATAGGCCTACCGAACTGCGTACAAAACCGCCCTCGGATGTACGCCGTATCGGCTGGTCTATGGAAAATCGTGCCAATTACCCGTAGAATTAGATAACCGTGCTTTATGGGCCTTAAGATTTTTAAACTTTGATCCCCACTCTGTCGGTGACCTTAGAAAATTTCAACTTAATGAACTCGACGAGTGGCGCTCTTACGCTTACGAAAATAACAAACTTTATAAAAAGCGGACGAAGCGTTTACACGATAAGCACTTAAGGCACCCTAAAACCTTTAAGCCGGGCGACCAAGTACTTTTATATAATTCTCGATTGCATTTATTTCCTGAAAAATTAAAATCTCGTTGGTTTGGGCCCTTTTTTGTTTTAGAAGTTTTCCCGTATGGAACTGTTTTGATTTCTCACCTTGATAAGGGTAATTTCAAAGTAAATGGTCAGCGTCTTAAACTCTATTTCTCTGGTGATGATGATGTCATTCCAAACATTATTAAGTATCTGCAACACAAACTCTAGCTTTGAACTTTTATTTTTTGTTAAAAACAATTTTATTTCTGGACGACAATATTTTTAAAAAATATTATTTTTTGATGCGTCGAGCTCAACGACACTTTAAACAAAGAGCGCTCTTGGCAGGCAACCCAAGTTATCTTTTTATGTTTGCTTTATTTTATAATTTTTGCCCTGGACGGCTCCGACAAGCTGAAGCTTCTGCGATCGCCTGCTCCAACATTGTTGAATCCATCACGAAGTCCAAAGAAGATGCTCGGGGGAGCGGCATCACTCAGCTTTCGCAGCAAATAAATCCGGGGAAGTAGCTGTTTTTCAATTTTGTCTTTCAATTCTGTACTTTAATTTTCTCTTCTTCTCTAATCCCCTTCTTTTTCCATTGAGGACAATGTCTATTTTAAGCTTGGGAGAGGACTTCCTCCTTCTTTTTGCTTAGTGTAAATATTTTTTTTCTTTTTATGTATTTTTTTTTCAAAAAACCCAAAAAATTTGAATATCTTAAAATTCCAAAAAAAAATAAGCAAATATTTCAAAAAAAAAAAGAGAATATTTCAAAAACTAAAAAATATTTGTTTTTTTGTTCTTACTTTAATAGTTTAGACATTTGGGTATCTCAATAGTACCCCTAGTTTTTATTTTGTTTTACTCAAAATTTCCTATAAACAACTTAGTTAATTATAATATTTCTAATTGTACTTTTTAATTATATTTCACAAGTAAAATATTGGCCATGCTATGTTTATAATTCACAGTAGCATGTTAAGGTGAAATATTTTTTAAAACTCGCATTTCTATTATGGTTTTTCCTTCTTTATTTTCTTTACTTTCTCAAAAATTCATCATCCACAATTTTTCTTTTTGTTTTTAGATAATTTTTGTAAGGTCAACTTTTGAAAAGCGTAGTAAATTTGAACGATCCAAGCCACTTATTATTTCTATTTTCAAGATAATTTCATCAATCTTCTTTTATTATCTAGGACTTGCTTTTTGAAAAATTTCAAATCTTTGTTTTAAATAAATTTAAAAGTGTGAAAATGATTTAGGCCGTTTTTGTTTTCATTTGAGCTTTCCTGCAAACCTTTAAACTTATACCACTAGTTAGCCGCTTTTGAGCCTTTTTCCAAATTCATTTGATAGCTCCTCTTTTCATATCATTTTAACCAAGGCCAAAATTTCAAACGTATCTAATCACACTAGCCTTTTTGAGTTCCATAAAATTTTTCCATGATTATGATAGGTTGTTTTGTGATATTTTTGGGAGAAAGGTTTTGAAAAAAAAAAGGTATGTTCAAAAGATATGTTTGTTTTTGTTTAGCAAATTCAAAATGAAAATAAAAATATTTATGGCCTTTGTTTTGAAAAGAGAAAAAGAAAAAAAAGGAAAAGAATGAAAAAGAAATAAAAAAATATATATATTTTTTATTTTAAATGAAAATTTATGAAACTCTTTGTTTTGGTTTAGTGTGATTTTAAGCCTTCAAGTTTATCTTTAAATTCCACTCCTACTCATATTCCTAAACCAAACGTTTCTGTCCTATTTAAGTCCTTTTGATTCATGCCTTATGAATTTTATTTAATAACTAAGAAAAGAAGAAAAGTAAATAAGTTTTAGTTTTTGATTTAAACTTAGATTTTTGTTAATTGAATTGATATAATTATAATGCGTTGCTTTGATCTATTAACAACTCAATGCATTTTTTCATTTTCGTTGCTTTGCTTAAATCTATTTAAAGAATTTCGTTAAAATTTTTGATGATTTATTTTCGTTAAGTTTATAAAAGTTATACCATACCTAAATAATTATTTTAGATTTACGTTTCACCTTTTCCCTACTTAGAATTTTGCATAGTACTTGTGTGGGCATAATTAGAACTTTTTGATTAGTCCTTTTTATGATTATCTAGTTTTTATATTTTTGCTTGGGGACAAGCAAAGCTTAAGCTTGGGGGAATTGTATAATACATTTTGTAGTCTTAACTATTATCGTATTTTTCTATTTTATAATGTACAAATCTTGTATTTTAAGCTCTATTTTTATCTTTCTTATGTTAATTTTATTGTCCCTAACTTTTTTCTCTCTTTGTGCATATTTTCTGGAAATTAGTCAAAATTGACCTGACACGCCCCCCTGTCACGCCCTCCACGAGCGTGTCACCTGTTCTAGAGGATTCTAGAAGCCAGAGGAAAATAACAGAAAAATGGCTGTCACACCCCCTGACACGCCCTCCCCGGGCGTGTCCCCGGGCGTGATGCGGGGTGTGTCTCCCTCTGCCCGAAGCCTGCCTCCGCATTAAATGCCATTTCGCCTCAGCATGTCAACAGTACTGTCACACCCCCTATCACGGACGTTACACAGGGCGTGACCCCACCTTTTTTGATGACTGACGGATTTCTAACCAATGATTTCGATGCGACATGCGTGTCATGCCCCCTACACGGGCATGACCCAGGGCATGCCCACCGATGTATAGAAGCAATCATCCTTCCTGCCAGAATCCAAAGCCTGAGGTCAAACCCATACATGTCACGCCCCCTAACACGCCCCCTAGGGCGTTTCGAAGGGTGTGACCAACCCGTGAACTTTTCCTCTAAATTCAGACCCCCCCTTCCATTTCAGCAAGCTTGGGTTGAGAGGGGAGGTGCTGCCCCTTTGTTTCTTGGTCTTTTTAATGTTCTTCTCTCTCCCTCTCTTCCTTATTTTTGTAATTTTTCTAATCCTATCTTAGTTCTTCTTTTGTTTTAGCCTTTGTAATAGCTCTTGTAATCGCTTTTAGCTTAATGTTATGCTAACCTAGTTTCCATTTCCATGCAAGTATACCTCTTTCATTTTCATGCAAGTGTAGCTCTCTTTCATTATTAATAAACGTGCTCTTTTCTTCATTGTGTTCTTAATGCTTTACTACTCAACCCCCTCCTCCACTCCATTATGATTAACTAATCCTCCTTGTACTCAATCTTGATGATCCGAGGTTCGAGCGATTAAGTAATGATGTTTTAATTTACCTTTTCTTTTTAGGTTTCAGGCCTTGAATTACTCTTGATTTTTCATAGTCTGGAGGTATATTATTGATATATACTCTCCACCTTTGCTTTCATTCTGGGCTAGCCGAGAGGCCGATAGAATGATGTGAGAATTCAAGAGTAAATGGAGTTATACGCACCCCTCGAGAGAGGCAGACGTCCAAATCTCCCGGATTGGGGTAAAATCCAATAGTGGGGTTTACCGCGTAAAGCAATCTTTAGGCCTCCGATTTAGACGAGAGTCGGTCGGACCTTCCTAAAACTCAGTTGGGCGCGACTTCGAGAGGAGCTTGTTCAAGCTTTAAGATCCTCCACGATCAAGGACCTTTACCATATTAAGTTTAGGTTTTTATCACATTTCTTAGTCGACTTTAGTCGAGGTGATTCTTTATCGAGTGCATTTCCATTTCATATTTTCAGCCCTTCGTTATAATCGCTTCTTATAGGCCTTTAATTAATTGCAGTAGTTCTCTTTCTAGCATAGTTTTATATCCTTAATTGCAATGAGTTTCTCAAACCCTAGTTTTTCCGTCGATAAAATAATAGCCTTCGTGTGAGTAAGTCTACTCAATAGTTCCCGTATTTTAATACGACACTTGTGTCCCCTAGCTATAGTTCGATAGGTATACTTGACTCATTGGATTACTAGTTCGGTTGCTTTTATTTAGTGGCCCGGGTGCTCCTAAAAGAGTTCTCCTCTCAGCAAAAGAAGAAATTCTTTTCTGAGCGGAAGAACTATTTTTGGGAAGACTCGCATCTTTTAAGAATCTGTGCGGACCAAATGATAAGGAGATGTGTTTCTTATGAAGAAGGAGTTGATATTTTAAAACACTTACATGAAGGCTCCGACAGGTGGGTACTATCAAGCTGCTCGCACCGCTCACAAGATGCTTTGTGCGGGTTTTTACTGGCCTAGCCTGTTTAAAGACACGCAAGCCTTTGTGAGTAGGTTTGATAGTTTCCAACAATCGGGCAACATTTCCATTAAAAATGAAATGCCGCAAAATTATTTCCTTGAATGCAAAATTTCGACCTCTTGGGAATCGATTTTGTTGGCCCCCTTCCTTCTAGCTTCGGAAATAAGTATATTATAGTTGTCGTGGATTATGTTTCATGTTAGGCAGAAGCCCAAGCTCTTCCTACGAATGACTCCCGAGTTGTAGTCACCTTTTTTAAAAAATTATTTTCTAGATTCGGTACGTCGCGCACCATCGTTACCGATAGGGGTTCCCATTTCTATAACGGACAATTTTAAAAAATCCTTACCAAATACGGCGTTACACATAAGCTTTCAACTGTCTACCACCCCCAAACTAACGGACAAGTCGAAGTAGTAAATAGAGAAATAAAAAGAATTTAAGAAAAGATTGTTTCAACTTCCAGGAAAGACTGGTCAGCCAAATTAGACGATGCTCTATGGGCCTACCGAACTGCGTACAAAACTGCCCTCGGATGTACGCTGTATCGGTAGTCTATGGAAAATCGTTCCATCTACCCGTAGAATTAGAACACCACGCTTTTTGGGCCTTAAGATTTTTAAACTTCGATCCCCACTCTGTCGGTGACCTTAGAAAATTCCAACTTAATGAACTCGATGAGTGACGCACTTACGCCTACGAAAATAACAAACTTTATAATGAGCGGCCGAATCATTTACACGATAAACACTTAAGGCATCCGAAAACTTTTAAGTCGGGCGACCAAGTTCTTTTATATAATTCTCGATTACGTTTATTTCCAGGCAAATTAAAATCTCATTGGTCTGGGCCCTTTTCTGTTTTAGAAGTTTTCCCGTATAGAACTGTTTTGATTTCTCACCCTGATAAGGGTAATTTCAAAGTAAATGCTCAGCGTCTTAAACTTTATTTCTCTGGTGATGATGATGTCAGTCCAAACATTATTAAGTATCTGCTGCACGAACTCTAGCTTTGAACTTTTATTTTTTGTTAAAAACAATTTTATTTCTGGACAACAAAATTTTTGGACAATATTATTTTTTGATGCGTCGAGCTCAACGACGCTTTAAACAAAGGGCGCACTTGGGAGGCAACCCAAGTTATAATTTTCTGTTTTCTTTATTTTATAATTTTTGCCCCAGACGGCTCCGACAAGCTAAAGCTTCTGCGATCGCCTGCTCCAACGTTGCAGAATCCATCACGAAGTCCAAAGAAGAATCTTCGGGGAGCGACATCACTAAGCTTTTACAGCAAATAAATCCGGGAAAGTACTTATTTTTCAATTCTGTCTTTCAATTTTGTACTTTAGTTTTCTCTCCTTCTCCAATCCCCTTCTTTTGCCAATGAGGAAAATATTCATTTTAAGAGAAGGGGAGGACTTCCTCCTTCGTTTTTCTTAGTGTAAATATTTTTGTTTTTGTGTATATATTTTTTTCAAAAAACCCAAAAAAAATAAATATCTAAAATTCCAAAAAAAATTAAGCAAATATTTCCAAAATCCAAAAAAAGAGAATATTTCAAAAATTAAAAAATATTTGTTTTTTTTTCTTACTTTAATAGTTTAGATATTTTTGTATCTCAATAGTACTCCTAGTTTTTGTTTTGTTTTACTCAAAATTTCCTATAAACAACTTAGTTAATTATAATATTTCTAATCATCCTTTTTAATTATGTTTCACAAGTAAAATGTTGGTCATGCAGTGTTTCTAATTCACGGTAGCATGTTAAGGTGAAATATTTTTTTAAAACTCGCATTTCTATTATGGTTTTTCTTTCATTATTTTTTTACTTTCTCATAAATTCATCATCCACTATTTTCCTTTTCGTTTTTGGATAATTTTTATAAGGTCAACTTTTGAATAGTGTGTTAGATGTGAATGATCCAAGTGACTTATTATTTCTATTTTCAAGATAATTTCATAAATCTTCTTTTATTATTTAGGACTTGCTTTTTGAAATTTTTCAAATCTATGTTTTAAATAAATTTAAAAGCGTGAAAATGATTTAGGCCGTTTTTGTTTTGGTTTGGGCTTTCCTGCCAACCTAAAAACTTTCACCACTAGTTAGCCACTTTTGAGCCTTTTTTTCAAATAAATTTGATAGCTCCTCTTTTCATATCATTTTCACCAAGGCCAAAATTTCCAACCTATTTAATCACACTAGCCTTTTTGAGTTTCATAAAATTTTTAAATGATTATATTATGTTGTTTTGTGATATTTTTGGGAGAAAGGTTTTGAAAAATAAAAGTATGTTCAAAAGAGATGTTTGCTTTTGTTTGGCCAATTCAAAATGAAAATAAAAGTATTTATGACCTTTGTTTTGAAAAAATGAAAAAGAAATAAAAAATATATATATATATATTTTTTTTTATTATTTTAAATGAAAATTTTTGAAACCCTTTGTTTTGGTTTAGTGTGATTTTAAGCCTTCACGTTTATCTTTGAATTCCACTCCTAATCATATTCCTAAACCAAACATTTTTGTACTATTTAAGTCCTTTTGATTCACACCTTTTGAATTTTATTTAATAACTAAGAAAAGAAGAAAAGTAAATCAGTTTTAGTTTTCGATTTAAACTTAGATTTTTGTTATTTAATTGATATAATTATAATGCGTTGCTTGGATCTAGTAACAACTGAATGCGTTTTTTTCATTTTTGTTGCTTGGCTTAAATCTATTTAAAGAATTTCATCAAAATTTTGGATGATTTATTTTCGTTAAGTAAAGTTTATAAAAGTTATATCATACCTAAATAATTGTTTTAGATTTACGTTTCACTTTTCCCTACTTAGAATTTTGCATAGTACTTGTGTGGGCATAATTAGAACTTTTTTATTAGTCCTTTTAATGATTATCTAGTTTTAATATTTTTGCTTGGGGACAAGCAAAGATTAAGCTTGGGGGAATTTGATAATACATTTTGTAATCTTAACTATTATCGTATTTTTCTATTTTATAATGTACAAATCTTGTATTTTAAGCTTTATTTTTATCTTTCTTATGTTAATTTTATTGCCCCGATCTTTTTCCTCTATTTGTGCAGATTTTCTGGAAATTAATCAAAATTGACCTGACACGCCCCCCTGTCATGCCCTCCTCGGGCATGACCTAGGGTATGACACCTGTTCTAGAGGATTCCAGAAGCCAGAGGAAAATAATAGGAAAAATGGTTGTCACTCCCCCTGACACGCCCTCCCCGGGCGTGATGCGGGGTTTGTCGCCCTCTGCTCCAAGCCTGCCGCCACATTAAATGTCATTTCGTCTCAGCACGCCAACAGTACTGTCACTCCCCTATCACGTGCGTGACACAGGGCGTGACCCTACCTTTTTTGATGACTGATGAATTTCCGACCAATGATTTCGACGCGACATACGTGTCACGCCCCCTACACGGGGGTGACCCAGGGCGTGTCCACCGACGTACAGAAGCAATCATACTTCCCTCCAGAATCCAGAGCCCGAGGTCAAACCCGTACATGTCACGCCTTCTGACATGCCTCCCTAGGGCGTGTCAAAGGGTGTGACCAACCAATGAACTTTTCCTATAAATTCAGACCACCCCTTTCCATTTTAGCAAGCTTGGGTTGAGAGAGGAGGTGTTGTTCCTTTGTTTCTTGGTCTTTTTCATGTTCTTCTCTCTCCCTCTCTTCTATATTTTTGTAATTTTTCTAATCCTAGCTTAGTTCCTCTTTTGTTTTAGCTTTTGTAATAGCTCTTGTAATTGCTTTTATCTTAATGTTATGCTAGCCTAGTTTCCATTTCCATTCATTTTCATGCAAGTGTAGCTCTCTTTCATTATTAATAAAAGTGTTCATTTCTTTATTGTGTTCTTATTGCTTTACTACTCATCCCCATCCTCCACTCCATTATGATTAATTAATCATCCTTGTACTCGATCTTGATGATCCGAGGTTCGAGCGATTAAGTTATGATGTTTTAATTTACCTTTTCTTTTTAGTATTTAGGCCTTGAATTACTCTTGATTTTTCATGGGCTGGAGGTATATTATCGATATATACTATCCACCTTTGCTTTCATTCTGGGATAGTCGAGAGGCCGATAGAATGAAGTGAGCATTCAAGAGTAAAGGGAGTTGTAGGCACCCCTCGAGAGAAGCAGACATCCAAATATCCCGGATTGGAGTAAAATCCAAAAGTGGGGTTCACCATGTAAAGCGAGCTTTAGGCCTCCGATTTAGACGAAAGTCGATCGGAGCTTCCTAAACTCAGTTGGGCACGACTTCGAGAGAAGCGTGTTCAAGCTTTAGGAACCTCCACGGTCAAGGACCTTTACCTATTAAGTTTAGGTTTTTATCGCATTTCTTAGTCGTCTTTAGCCGAGGTGAATCTTGATCGAGTGCAATTCCATTTCATAGGTTCAGCCCTTCGTTGTAATCGTTTACTTTATGCTCTTTAATTAACTGCAGTTGTTCTCTTTCTAGCATTGCTTTATTTCTTTTTTGCACTTAGTTTCTCAAACCCTTGTTTTTTCGTCGATAAAATAATTGCCTTCATGTGAGTAAGTTTATCCAATAGTTCCCGGATTTCAATACGACACTTGTGTCCCCTAGCTACAGTTCGATAGGTATACTTGCCTTATTGGATTACTAATTTGGTTGCTTTTAATTTCTTCGAACCTTAGCGACAAGCAAGTTTTTGTTGCCATTTTTCCTGTTATGTTCCTCTGTCTTCTTGAATCCTCTGGAACAGGTGATATGCCCTAGGTCACTCCCTCCCCGGGCGTGACCCCGGGCGTGACGCGGGGCGTGTCACCCTCCGCCCGAAGCCTGCCACCGCATTAATTGCCATTTGGTCTCAGCACGCCAACAGTACTGTCACGCCCCCTGTCAAGGGCGTGACACAGGGCGTGACCCCACCTTTTCTGATGACTAACGGATTTCCGACCAATGATTTCAAAGTGACGTGTGTGTCACGCCCCCTTACACGGGCATGACCCAGGGCATGTCCACCGACGTACATAAGCAATCATCCTTTCCGCCAGAATCCAAGGCCCGAGGTCAAACCCGTACATGTCACGCCCCCTAACACGCCCCCCCTAAGGCGTTTCGAAGGGCGTGACCAACCCGTGAACTTTTCCAATAAATTCAGACCCCCCCTTTCCAGTTCAGGAAGCTTGGGTTGAGAGGAGAGGTGCTGACCCTTTGTTTCTTGGTCTTTTTAGGTTCTTCCCTCTCTCTCTTCCTTATTTTTGTAATTTTTCTAATCTTAGCTTAGTTCTTTATTTGTTTTAGCTTTTAAAATAGCTCTTCTAATTTCTTTTAGATTAATGTTAAGCTAGCCTAGTGTTTATTTCCATGCAAGTATAGCTCTTTCATTTTCATGCATGTGTAGCTCTCTTTCATTTATTAATAAAAGTGCCCTTTCGTTCATTGTGTTCTTAATGCTTTACTACTCATCCCCCCTCCTCTGCACCATTATGATTAACTAAAGCTCCTTGTACTCGATCTTGATGATCTGAGGTTCGAGCAAATAAGTTATGATGTTTTAATTTACCTTTTCTTTTTAGGTTTTAGGCCTTGAATTACTCTTGATTTTTCATGGGCTGGAGGTATATTATCGATATATACTCTCCACCTTTGCTTTCATTCTGTGCTAGCCGATAGGCCGATAGAATGAAGTGAGAACTCAAGAGTAAAGGGAGTTGTACGCACCCCTCGAGAGAGGCTGACATCCAAATCTACCGGATTGGAGTAAAATCCAATAGTGGGGTTCACGCCGATTTAGATGAGAGTCGGTCGGACCTTCCTAAACTCAGTTGGGCACGACTTCGAGAGAAGCGTGTTTAAGATTTAGGAACCTCCACGATCAAGGACATTTACCCTTTTAAGTTAAGAATTTTATCGCATTTCTTAGTCGACTTCAGCCGAGGATATTCTTGATCGAGTGCATTTCCATTTCATAGTTTCAGCCCTTCATTGTATTCGCTTAGATTATGCTCTTTAATTAACTGCAGTAGTTCTCTTTCTAGCATAGCTTTATTTCCTTTATTGCAATTATTTTCTCAAACCCTAGTTTTTTCGTCGATAAAATAATAGCCTTCGTGTGAGTATGTGTACTCAATAGTTCCCGGATTTCAATACGACACTTGTGTACCCTAGATATAGTTCGATAGGTATACTTGCCTCATTGGATTGCTAGTTCAGTTGCTTTTAAATTCTTCGAACATTAGCGACCACCAAGTTCTTGAGTTTGTGTCACGCCCGTGATAGGGGGCGTGACAGTACTGTTGGCGTGCTGAGACGAAATGGAATTCAATGTGGCCGCAGGCTTCGAGCAGAGGGTGACATGCCCCGTGTCATGCCCGGGGACACGCCTAGGGAGGGCGTGTCAAGGGGGCGTGACAGCCGTTTTTCCTGTTATTTTCTTCTTTGTTTCTTGGTCTTTTTCATGTTCTTCTCTCTCCCTCTCTTCCTTATTTTCGTAATTTTTCTAATCCTAGCTTTGTTCTTCTTTTGTTTTAGCTTTTGTAATAGCTCTTTTAATCGCCTTTAGCTTAATGTTATGCTAGCCTAGTTTCCATTTCCATGCAAGTATAGCTATTTCATTTTCATGCAAGTGTATCTCTCTTTCATTATTAATAAAAGTGATCTTTTCTTCATTGTGTTCTTAATAATGCTTTACTACTCATCCCCCCTCCTCCACTCCATTATGATTAATTAATCCTCCTTGTACTCGATCTTGATGATCCGAGGTTCGAGCGATTAAGTTATGATGTTTTAATTTACCTTTTCTTTTTAGGTTTTAAGCCTTGAATTACTCTTGATTTTTCTTGCGCTGGAGGTATATTATCAATATATACTCTCCACCTTTGCTTTCATTTTAGGCTAACCGAGAGGCCGATAGAATGAAGTGAACATTCAAGAGTAAAGGGAGTTGTGCGCACCCCTTGGGAGAGTCAGACGTCCAAATCTCCCGGATTGGAGTAAAATCCAATAGTGGGGTTCACCGCATAAAGCGAGCTTTATGCCTCCGATTTAGACGAGAGTCGGTCGGACTTTCCTAAACTCAGTTGGGCACGACTTCAAGAGAAGCGTGTTCATGCTTTAGGAACATCCACGGTCAAGGACCTTTACCCTAATAAGTTTAGGTTTTTATCGCATTTCTTAGTCGACTTTAGCCGAGGTGATTCTTGATCGAGTGCATTTCCATTTCATATTTTCAGCCCTTCGTTATAATCGCTTCTTATAGGAATTTAATTAATTGTAGTAGTTCTCTTTCTAGCATATTTTTATTTCCTTAATTGCAATTAGTTTCTCAAACCCTAGTTTTTTCGTCGATAAAATAATAGCCTCCGTGTGAGTAAGTTTACTCAACAGTTCCCGGATTTCAATACGATACTTGTGTCCCCTAGCTACAGTTCGATAGGTATACTTGCCTCATTGGATTGCTAGTTCGGTTGCTTTAATTTTCTTCGATAGGTATACTTGCCTAAAAAACTGTTGGGGTGCTGAGACGAAATGGCATTTAATGCGGCGGCAGGCTTCGGGCAGAGGGAGACACGCCCCGCATCACGCCCGGGGACACGCCCGGGGAGGGCGTGTCAGGTGGGCGTGACAGCCGTTTTTCCTTTTATTTTCCTCTGGCTTCTGGAATCCTCTGGAACAGGTGACACACCCTGGGTCATGCCCAGGGAGGGCGTGACAGGGGGGCGTGTCAGGTCAATTTTGACTTATTTCCAGAAAATCTGCACAAAGAAAGGAAAAAGTTAGGGGCAATAAAATTAACATAAGAAAGATAAAAATAAAGCTTAAAATACAAGATTTGTACATTATAAAATAGAAAAATACGATAATAGTTAAGACTACAAAACGTATTATCAAATTCCCCAAGCTTAAGCTTTGCTTGTCCTGATGCAAAAATATAAAAACTAGATAATCATAAAAAGGACTAATCAAAAAGTTCTAATTATGCCCACACAAGTACTATGCGAAATTCTAAGTAGGGAAAAGGTGAAACGTAAATCTAAAACAATTATTTAGGTATGGTATAACTTTTATAAACTTTACTTAACGAAAATAAATCATCCAAAATTTTGACGAAATTCTTTAAATAGATTTAAGCACAACAACGAAAATGAAAAAACATATTGAGTTATTACTAGATCCAAGCAACGCATTATAATTATATCAATTAAATAACAAAAATCTAAGTTTAAATCCAAAACTAAAACTGATTTACTTTTCTTCTTTTCTTAGTTATTAAATAAAATTCAAAAGACGTGAATCAAAAGGACTTAAATAGGACAGAAATGTTTGGTTTAGGAATATGATTAGGAGTGGAATTCAAAGATAAACGTGAAGGCTTAAAATCACACTAAACCAAAACAAATAGTTTAAAAAAATTTAATTTAAAATAAAAAAATATATATATATTTTCTTTCTTTTTCATTTTTTCGAAACAAAGGGCATAAATACTTTTATTTTCATTTTGAATTGGCAAAACAAAAGCAAACATCTCTTTTGAACATAATTTTTTTTCAAAACCTTTCTCCCCAAAATATCACAAAACAACCTATCATAATCATGGAAAAATTTTATTAAACTCAAAAAGGCTTGTGTGAGTAGATAGGTTGGAAATTTTGGCCTTGGTGTAAATGATATGAAAAGAGGAGCTATCAAATGAATTTGGAAAAAGGCTCAAAAGCGGCTAACTAGTGGTGAAAGTTTTTAGGTTGGCAGGAAAGCTCAAACGAAAACAAAAACGTCTTAAATCAATTTCAGACTTTTAAATTTATTTAAAACATAGATTTGAAAATTTTCAAAAAGCAAGTCCTAGATAATAAAAGAAGATTGATGAAATTCTCTTGAAAATAGAAATAATAAGTGACTTGGATCGTTCATATCTACCACGCTATTCAAAAGTTGACCTTACAAAAATTATCCAAAAACGAAAAGGAAAATAGTGGATGATGAATTTTTGAGAAAGTAAAGAAAATAAAGAAGGAAAAACCATAATAGAAATGCGAGTTTTAGAAAAATATTTCACCTTAACATGCTACTGTGAATTAGAAACACAGCATGGCCAACATTTTACTTGTGAAACATAATTAAAAAGGACAATTAGAAATATTATAATTAACTAAGTTGTTTATAGGAAATTTTGAGTAAAACAAAACAAAAACTAGGGGTACTATTGAGATACCAAAATGTCTAAACTATTAAAGTAAAAAACAAAAAAAAATTTAAATTTTTTGAAATATTCTCTTTTTTTTGGATTTTGGAAATATTTACTTTTTTTTTGGAATTTTAAGATATTCATTTTTTGTGTTTTTTTAAAAAAATATATACACAAAAAATAAAAAATATTTACACTAAGAAAAAAAAGAGGAAGTCCTCCCTCTCTCTTAAAATGAACATTGTCCTTAGTAGCAAAAGAAGGGGATTTGAGAAGGAGAGAAAATTAAAGTACAGAATTGAAAGATAGTTACTTCCCCGGATTTATTTGTTGCGAAAGCTGAGTGATGTCGCTCCCCCAAGCTTCTTCTTTGGACTTTGTGATGGATTCAGCAATGTTGGAGCAGGCGATCGCAGAAGCTTCAGCTTGTCGGAGCCGTCCGGGGAAAAAATTATAAAATAAAGAAAACTTAAAAAAGATAACTTGGGTTGCCTCCTAAGAGCGCCCTTTGTTTAAAGCGTCGTTGAGCTCGACACATCAAAAAATAATATTGTCCAAAAATATTGTTGTCCAAAAATAAAAATTGTTTTTAACAAAAAAAAAAGTTCAAAGCTAGAGTTCGTGCAGCAGATACTTAATAATGTTTGGACTGACATCATCATCACGAGAGAAATAAAGTTTAAGACGCTGACAATTTACTTTGAAATTACCCTTATTAGGGTGAGAAATCAAAAAAGTTCCATACGAGAAAACTTCTAAAACAGAAAAGGGCCCAGACAACCGAGATTTTAATTTGCCCGGAAATAAACGTAATCGAGAATTATATAAAAGAACTTTGTCGCCCGGCTTAAAAGTTTTCGGATGCCTTAACTGTTTATCGTGTAAACGCTTCGTCCGCTCTTTATAAAGTTTGTTATTTTCGTAAGCGCAAGTGCGCCACTCGTTGAGTTCATTAAGTTTAAATTTTCTAAGGTCACCAACAGAGTGGGGATCGAAGTTTAAAAATATTAAGGAACCAAAAAGCATGGTGTTCTAATTCTACGGGTAGATGGCACAATTTTCCATAGACCAGCCGATACAGCGTACATCCGAGGGTGGTTTTGTACGCATTTCGGTAGGCCCATAGAGCATCGTCTAATTTGTCTGACCAGTCTTTCCTGGAAGTTGAAACAGTATTTTCTAAAGATTCTTTTTATTTCTCTATTTACTACTTCGACTTGTCCGTTATTTTGGGGGTGGTAGGCAGTTGAAAGCTTATGTGTAATGCCGTACTTGGTAAAGATTTTTAAAAATTGTGCGTTATAGAAATGGGAACACCTATCGCTAATGATGGCTTGCAGCGTACCGAATCTAGAAAATATTTTTTTCAAAAAGGTGACTAAAACTCGGGAGTCGTTCATAGGAAGAGCTTGGGCTTCGTCCAATGTGAAACATAAGCAACGGACAAATAAAATATACTAATTTCCAAAGCTAGAAGGAAGGGGGCCAACAAAATCGATTCCCCAGAGGTCGAAAATTTCTCACTCAAGGAAATAATTTTGCGGCATTTCATTTTTATTGGAAATATTGCCCGACCGTTGGCAACTATCACACCTACTAACAAAGGCTTGCGCGTCTTTAAAAAGGCTAGGCCAATAAAAACCCGCGCAAAGCACCTTGTCAGTAGTGCGAGCAGCTTGATAGTGCCCACCTATCGGACCTTTATGTAAGTGTTTTAAAATATCAACTCCTTCTTTATAAGACACACGTCTCCTTATCACTTGGTCCGCGCAAATTCTGAAAAGATGCGGGTCTTCCCAAAAATAGTTCTTCAGCTCAGAAAAGAATTTCTTCTTTTGCTAAGAGGAGAACTCTTTTAGGAGTACCAGGGCCACTAAATAGTTGGCGATATGTGCGAACCACGGAGAAGTAGATGTGTTAATTGAAAGCAGCTTCTTATCAGGAAAATAATCATTAAAATATTTTTCATTTAATTTTTTCTATAAAGGGATTGTCTAATCTAAAGAGATGGTCGGCGGCTCAGTTCTCGGCTCCTCGCTTATCATGGATCTCTAAGTCAAACTCTTGGAGGAGTAAGACCCAGCGAATCAAGAGTGGCTTGGCATCCATTTTGGCAAGAAGATATTTTAGGGCTGAGTGGTCCGTAAAAACAATAATTTTCAAAAGCGTAATGTTAGGACTTAATTTATCAAATGCGAATATTACAGCGAAGAGCTCCTTCTTGGTCGTGGTGTAATTTTCCTGTGCATATGTGAGCATTTTACTAGCGTAATAGATGGGGTGGAAGTTTTTAGATATGCGTTGACCTAATACGGCTCCCACCGCGAAACTACTCGCATCACACATTATCTCAAATGGAAGGTCCCACACTGGAGCTATCATAATCAAAACGTTAATTAACTTTTCTTTTATTAATTCGAAGGCAGAAAGACAAGAGTCATCAAAAATGAATGGGCGTCTTTTTCTAGAAGATGGGTGAGGGGCTTGGTGATCTTGGAGAAGTCCTTTATAAAGCATCGATAGAAACCAGCGTGACCTAAGAAACTTCTTATAGCTTTTATATTCATAGGTGGCGGCAGCTTCTCGATAACTTCTATCTTTGCAATATCTACCTCAATACCTCTTGCAGAAATTTTATGACCCAAAACTAACCCTTCCCTCACCATAAAATGGTATTTTTTTTCCAATTTAGGGCAAGGTTAGTCTCTTCGCATCGTTCTAAGACTTTTTTGAGGTTTTCTAAACATCTATCAAAGGATTCGCCGAACACTGAGAAATCATCCATAAATACATCCATAATGCTTTCTACGTACTTGTCAAAGATAGCGAGCATACATCGCTGGAATGTTGTTGGCGCATTGTACAATCCAAATAGCATTCTTCGGTATGCGAAGGTGCCGAAGGGACAAGTAAACGTAGTTTTCTCTTGGTCCTCGGGAGAGATGGGGATTTGAAAATACACCGATAGGCCATCGAGAAAACAATAAAAGTTATGGCGGGATAATCGTTCTAAAATATGGTCGATAAACGGCAAAGGAAAGTGGTCCTTGCGGGTGGCATCATTCAGCTTCCAATAATCTATACACATACGCCAACCCGTCACCGTCCGTGTCGAAATTAATTCGTTATTTTCATTACTAACTAACGTTATCCCTCCCTTCTTTGGTACTACCTGAACCGGGCTAACCCACTTACTATCTGATATAGGATAGATAATTCGTGCGTCTAATAATTTCATAACCTCGCCCTTAACTACTTCTTTCATGTTCGGGTTTATACGGTGCTGAGGTTGAATGGTGTTACGCGAATTATCTTCCATTAAAATTTTATGAGTGCAGAAAGATGGGCTTATGCCCTTGATATTAGATATCTTCCAAGCAATAGCTTGGCGATGTTTACGTAAAACTAAAAGAAGTTTTTCATTTTGCACATCCGTGAGGTAGGCCGAAACTATAACCGACAGCTTAGAGTTCTTTTCTAAGAATGCGTACTTAAGATGTTCAGGAAGTTCTTTAAGTTCTAGGGTAGGGGTTTATTCATAAGAGGTTTAAGAAATTCTTTCTTTTTCAAATACTATATCTTCGTAGATCTTTTTAGACAGAAAATTAAAAGGGGTGGAGCTGGTGGCCAAGGAGGCTTCTTACAGCGAATTAGTTGGAAGAGTAGAAGAGAAACAAAAATCGAAAAATTCTTTTTCAAAATCAGATAAAAGATAAGAGGATTCTACACTTTCTTCACTTAGGTGTAGCGATTCTGTTGGAAAAGAAGAGGAGGAACAAAAAGCAGAAAATTCCTTTTCAAAATTAGAGAGGCAATAGTAGGATTCATCACTCACGGAATCTATAAAAAGCAGGAGTCATCATTTGCTAAGGTGTTTTTCATCGAAGGTGTGATAGAGAATATTACTTCGTCGTCGCCTACTCGAAGGAAGAGCTTACCATTGCTTATGTTAATGATAGCTCGGGAGGTGGCAAGGAAGGGTCGGCCAAGGATAAGGGGAACCTCGACATCTTCTTCGATGTCTAAAATGACAAAGTACACCGAGAAGATGAACTTGTTGACTTTTACGAAGACATCCTCCACTATTCCTAACGGGTACTTAACGGATCTGTCAGCGAGCTGGATACTCATGCGTATGGGGTTGAGGCTACTAATTCCTAACTTTTTAAACAATGATAGAGGCATTAGGTTAATACTCGCACCTAAGTCGGCTAATACGTTCTTGACAAAAAGATTACCAAAGACACACGGAATAGAAAAACTACCTGGGTCACTGATTTTATTTGGTAAGCCGTTTGTCAAAACCGCAGAGCACTCGGCATTTAACGTGATATGCGAAGGGTTCTCTAACTTTTTCTTGTTGGTCAAGAGGTCCTTAAGGTACCTGGCGTACTTTGGCATCTGGGAAATCGCTTCATGGAAAGGCAGATTTATTTGGATTTGCTTGAACATTTCTAAGAAACGAGAGTAATGATCGTCCTGACGTTGTTTATTAAGTTCAGAAGGGTAAGGTGGATTTAGATTATTTTTAAAGATGGGTGGTGGAGTGCTTTTTCTAAAACGGGGGTGATAACTTCTTTAGCAGAGGGTGGAATTTTTAAAACGGGGGTGGAGCTTTGATTTTTTAAAGTGGGGGTGGAGCTTTCCTCGGGCTCTTCACTTACCATACTGGGAACTTTCTTCCCACTCCGAAGAGTTATAGCTTTCGCTTGCTCTCTCGGGTTAGGCTCGGTATTGGAAGGAAGACACCCTGTGGGTCCCTCAGAAATAATTTTAGCGAGCTATCCTACTTGATTTTTAAGACTTTTAACGCTTCTAGTTAAAGTTCTTATCGTAGCGTCATTTGTGGCGATATATTTGGAAAGTAACTCCTCCAAGCTTGGAGGTTTTGGATAATTTTGAAAAGGTGGTGGCGGTGGTGCAGAAAAATCATTTTGTGGTGGCGGGCGTATAGCATTCGATGGATTACTCCACAAAAAATTCGGATGATTTCTTAAGGCAGGATTATAACTATTCGGAAAATTAAAACAAGGAGGATGAAAAATCGCAACAGAAAAATTATTAAAAGCATTTCTAGGCATATTGTTAACAAAATCTAATTGGTCTGGGGAAGGAGTTGCAGATTCCCATACTTGAGGGGCGGAGGCAGCAGTCATCTCTGTTATCTTTTTGCTTAATATTTCAACTTGTAGAGCGAGCTGGGAGACGTTGTCCACTTCAAAGATACCTACAGGCTTGTTCGGGCAGGACCTAGGCACATTCCACTGATAAGTGTTCATGGCCATGTCCTCAAAAAGCTCAAGAGCTGCTTCCGGGACCTTATGATTTAAAGTACCGCCAGAAGTTGCGTCTATCATTTGCTTTGTATTTTGATTTAGCCCGTTATAGAACGTCTGCACTTGTAACCATACAGGCAGCGCATGATGTGGGCATCGTCTTAATAATTATTTAAATCTTTCCCAAGTTTCCTATAAGGTTTCGGAGTCTATTTGTCCAAAGGCAGAGATGTCGTTCCAAAGTTTTGCAGTTTTAGCTGGCGGAAAATACTTCGCAAAAATTTTTCGGTTTATTCATTCCAGGTGGTTATGCTATTCTTAGGTAGAGTGTTCAGCCACTGCTTAGCTTTAGTTCTTAAAAATATGGGGAAGAGTCTTAGCCTGATTGCATCATTTGTGACACCATTTATCTTGAAGGTGTTATAAATTTCAAGAAATCTTGTTATATGTGCGTTCGGATCTTCATCTTGAAGTCCTTCAAATTGCACATACTGCTGTACCATTTGAATTATGCTAGCTTTAATTCAAAGTTATTATTTGCTATAGCAGGGAGGACTATGCTAGATTCTGTTCCCTCGAGATATGGTCGTGCATAATAGGACATAGTCATTTGCAAGGCTTCATCTACGTTGGGTTCTTCCATTCTTAGAGTAGAGAATGACTCGGAGTCCTCAAGCGGAACTTGGATATTAGGACCTTGAAATCGCGATCTTCACCGAAGAGTACACTCAATTTCGTGGTCCAAGTCCAAAATAACTGACGGACTCTCACGGGTCATGCACTAAAAGAAGAGAAGAGAAGAAAGAGAAATAAAATAAACTAGAAAGAAAGGCTAGATTTTTTTTTGAAATAGATTTTTTTATAATAGATTAACTCCCGAACTTCCCAAGGACTACCCGGTGAAGGGTTCGCAAGGTACTAGACAAGATAGCGGCACTTAAAGCCGCTTTGCCCTTTTTAAGAGAATTAGGTGGCGTAGAAAAATTGTGAAGTTGGTTACTATTAAGAGCGGTAATAAAAAAAATTATTTTAAAAATTTTAAGAAAGAGGATGAGAAAGTAAGAGATAAAATTAATAGATTCGTGTTTTCAATATATCAACAAAAGTTGCTCCCCGACAACGGCGCCAAAAACTTGGTGGTCGCTAAGGTTTGAAGAAAATAAAAGCAACCGAACTAGCAATCCAATGAGGCAAGTATACCTATCGAACTATGGCTAGGGGACACAAGTGTCGTATTGAAATCCGGGAACTGTTGAGTAGACTTACTCACACGAAGGTTATTATTTTAACGACGGAAAAACTAGGGTTTGAGAAACTAATTGAAATTAAGGAAATAAAACTATGCTAGAAAGAAAACTACTACAATTAATTAAAGGCCTATAAGAAGCAATTACAATGAAGGGCTGAAAATATGAAATGGAAATGCACTCGATCAAGAAACACCTCGGCTAAAGTCAACTAAGAAATGCAATAAAAACCTAAACTTAATAGGGTAAAGGTCCTTGACCGTGGAGGTTCCTAAAGCTTGAACACGCTTCTATCGAAGTCGTGCCCAACTGAGTTTAGGAAGGTCCGACCGACTCTCATCTAAATCAGAGGCCTAAAGCTCGCTTTACGTAGTGAACCCCACTATTGGATTTTACTCTAATCCGGGAGATTTGGACGTCTGCTCTCTCGAGGGGTGCGTACAACTCCCTTTACTCTTGAATGCTCACTTCATTCTATCAGCCTCTCAGCTAGCCCAGAATGAAAGCAAATGTGGAGTGTATATATCGATAATATACCTCCAGCCCATAAAAAATCAAGAGTAATTCAAGGCCTAAAACCTAAAAAGAAAAGGTAAATTAAAATATCATAACTTAATCGCTCGAACCTCGGATCATCAAGATTGAGTACAAGGAGGATTAGTTAATCATAATGGAGTGGAAGAGGGGGATGAGTAGTAAACTAAAACCTAAAAAGAAAAGGTAAATTAAAATATCATAACTTAATCGCTCGAACCTCGGATCATCAAGATTGAGTACAAGGAGGATTAGTTAATCATAATGGAGTGGAAGAGGGGGATGAGTAGTAAAGAATTAAGAACACAATGAAGAAAAGAGCACTTTTATTAATAATGAAAGAGAGCTACACTTGCATGAAAATGAAAGAGCTATACTTGTATGGAAATGGAAAACTAGGCTAGCATAACATTAAGCTAAAAGCAATTACAAGATCTATTACAAAAGCTAAAACAAAAGAAGAACTAAGCTAGGATTAGGAAAATTACAAGTATAGCTCTTTCATTTTCAAGAGCTTCTTCCGGGGTCTTATGATTTAAAGTACCGCCAGAAGCTGCGTCTATCATTTGTTTTGTATTTTCATTTAGCCCGTTATATAATGTCTGCACTTGTAACCATACAGGCAGCGAGTGATGTGGGCATCATCTTAATAATTCTTTAAATCTTTCTCAAGTTTCATATAAGGTTTTGGAGTCTATTTGTCCAAAGGCAAAGATGTCATTCCTAAGTTTTGCAGTTTTAGCTGGCGAAAAATACTTCGCCAAAAATTTTTCGGTTAATTCATTCCAGGTGGTTACGCTATTCTGAGGTAGAGTGTTCATCCACTACTTAGCTTTAGTTCTTAAAGAGAAGGGGAAGAGTCTTAGCTTGATTGCATCATTTGTGACACCATTTATCTTGAAGGTGTCACAAATTTCAAGAAAGCTTTCTATATGTGCGTTCAGATCTTCATCTTGAAGTCCGTCAAATTGCACATACTGCTGCACCATTTTAATTATGCTAGGCTTTAATTCAAAGTTATTATTTGATACAGCAGGGCAGACTATGCTTGATTCTGTTCCCTTGAGATTCGGTCGTGCATAATAGGGCATAGTCCTTTGCAAGGCTTCATCTACGTTGGGTTCTTCCATTCTTAGAGTAGAGAATGAATCGGAGTCCTCAACTAGCACTTGGATAGTAGGGCCTTGAAATCACAATCTTCTCCGAAGAGTACGCTCAATTTCGTGGTCCAAGTCCAAAATAACTGACGGACTCCCGCGGGTCATGCACTAAAAGAAGAGAAGAGAAGAAAGAGAAATAAAATAAACTAGAAAGAAAGGCTAGATTTTTTTTTGAAATAGATTTTTTTTAATAGATTAACTCCCGAACTTCCCGAAGGACTACCCGATTAAGGGTTCGCAAGGTACTAGATAAGATAGCGGCACTTAAAGCCACTTTGCCCTTTTCGAGAGAATTAGGTGGCGTAGAAAAATTGTGAAGTTGGTTACTATTAATAGAGATAATTAAAAAAATTGATTTTAAAAATTTTAAGAAAGAGGATGAGAAAGAGAAGAGATAAAATTAATAGGTTTGTGTTTTAAATATATCAACGAAAGTTGCTCCCCGGCAACGGCGCCAAAAACTTGGTGGTCGCTAAGGTTCGAAGAAAAAAAAGCAACCAAACTAGCAATCCAATGAGGCAAGTATACCTATCGAACTATAGCTATGGGACACAAGTGTCGTATTGAAATCCAGAAACTGTTAAGTAAACTTACTCACACAGAAGGCTATTATTTTATCAACGAAAAAACTAGGATTTGAGAAACTAATTACAATTAAGGAAATAAAACTATACTAGAAAGAGAACTACTACAATTAATTAAAGGCCTATAAGAAGCGATTAAAACGAAGGGCTAAAAATATGACATGGAAATGCACTCGATCAAGAATCACCTAGGCTAAAGTCGACTAAGAAATGCGATAAAAACCTAAACTTAATAGGGTAAAGGTCCTTGATCGTGGAGGTTCCTAAATCTTGAACACGCTTCTCTCGAAGTCATGCCCAACTGAGTTTAGGAAGGTCCGACCGACTCTCGTCTAAATCGAAGGCCTAAATCTCGCTTTATGCGGTGAACCCCACTATTGGATTTTACTCCAATCCGGGAGATTTGGACGTCTGTCTCTCTCAAGAGGTGAGTGCAACTCCCTTTAATCTTGAATGCTCTGTTCATTCTATCAGCCTCCCAGCTAGCCCAGAATGAAAGCAAAGGCGGAGAGTATATATCGATAATATACCTCCAGCCCATGAAAAATCAAGAGTAATTCAAGGACTAAAACCTAAAAAGAAAAGGTAAATAAAAACATCATAACTTAATCACTCGAACCTCGGATCATCAAGATCGAGTACAAGGAGGATTAGTTAATCATAATGGAGTGGGGTAGGTGGGATGAGTAGTAAAGCATTAAGAACACACTGAAGAAAAGAGCACTTTTATTAATAATGAAATAGAGCTACACTTGCATGAAAATGAAAGAGCAATACTTGCATGGAAATGGAAACTAGGCTAGCATAACATTAAGCTAAAAGCTATTACAAGAACTATTACAAAAGCTAAAACAAAAGAATAACTATGCTAGGATTAGAAAAAAAATACAAAAATAAGGATGAAAGGGAGAGAGAAGAACATGAAAAAGACCAAGAAACAAAGGGGCAGCACCTCCCCTCTCAACCCAAGCTTGCTGAAATGGAAGGGGGGTCTGAATTTATAGGAAAAGTTCACGGGTTGGTCACGCCCTTCGAAACGCCCTAGGGGGCGTGTTAGGGGGCGTGACATGTAGGGTTTAACCTCGGGCTCTGGATTGTTGTGGGAAGGATGATTGCTTCTATACATCGATGGACATGCCCTGGGTCACGCCCGTATAGGGGGGAGTGACACGTACGTCGCGTCGAAATCATTGGTTGGAAATATTTTAGTCATCGGAAAAGGTGGGGTCAAGCCCTGTGTCACGCCCGTGATAGGGGGCGTGATAGTACTGTTGAAGTACTGAGACGAAATGGCATTTATTGCGGTTGCAAGCTTCGGGCAGAGGGCGACACGCCTCGCATCACGCCCGGGGACACGACCGGGGAGGGCGTGTCAAGGGGCATGACAGCCGTTTTTCCTGTTATTTTCCTCTGGCTTTTAGAATATTCTAGAACAGTTGACATGCCCTAGGTCACTCTCGTGGAGGGCGTGATAGGGGGGCGTGT